>JAYKQN010000010.1:15725000-16395000 GCA_036785175.1 Eupleurogrammus muticus | reverse complement strand
CATCATCATCCACTGATGATGATTTTACTGGAATGTTCCTTATACAGAAGTGAAGGAACGGGCGTTACATTATGCTGTTCCCTCCACATGGAAATCCCTGCTAGATGATCTAAAAATGGCTAAAAAATGCCTTATCCCCCTTTTAGCTTTGTTAAAATTCTTAAAAATAAGGAACTCATGAGTATCAGACTTTGTCACTGTTCTTAAATCAGATGCCAACATAACAAACAAAACACAAACATACAAGAAAATAAGGTAACAAAGGTACAAGACATATTATACAAGATATGAAAATATTATCCCCCTCTCAACTATGTAGTCAATCCATTTTTTCCAATATTGATCAACTTTTTTAGTATTGAATATCAGGGAAAACGTAACCTTCTTCCCCTATCTATTCAGTCTGAAACTGTCAGACACTCCTTGCTCATTTTCTGGTTATTGCTTTTTGGCTACTTACTCCCTTGTTTTTTTTTTATTTCAATCAGTATATTCCTAAGATATCTTCCTGAAGCTGGGCTCAAATCACAATCACAAAAACGTCTTCCCAATAAACATGTCAGCTATCTTCAACATATCATTTGCTTATTCACTTATTTATTTATTATATTTTTCTTCACTCATTGTAAAAAATCTTATTTGTGTATGTTCTGTAAAAATGTTGGTGCCTCTTGGCCAGGTCTCTTAAAAAAATAAAAATAAAAATATAAATTCATATATATATATTTATATATGTATATATAATATATATATAGAGAAAGAGGGATAGAGAGAAAGATAGAGAGAGAGAGATTCTACATCTTAATGAGCCAACATGGCTAAATAAAGGTTAAATAAATAAATAAATCTGCAGCATGAACTCACCTGCAGAATAAAGTCTATTTTCCACTTTCACTTTTCCTTCTTAGTTTCGTTTCGTCCCGTTAGTGTTGAGTTTTCTTTTCCTAGGATGGGATCGGTTTCGCTTGTCATCAGATCCCGTCGTCCGGCTCGGTGGGCCGCGGACATTCGCGCATCATGTTGTCGTGGGGGGAGCACGGGGACGGGGACGGGGCCCACGCGCCCGCGCCCCGCGGACCCCGCGTCACGCGTCTGTCCGCGGGGCGCAGCGTGATCGCCTTCGTCCAAACGAACGGAAACGCGTTCCTGATCCGCACGAAGCAGAGCGGCGATGGCAGAGGAGCGAGGGGGAAACACAGTGAGTTCACCTCTTTACATGGGGAAACCTATGTGGTGTAAGCCTAAAAAAACAGTTATGAGGTTCTAAAAAAAGTAATGCGGTTTCTCGTTTTACATTCTAGGTGGATTAAAAATATATATATTTGTCACTTTTTGGTCACACCATTTGTCATTTTGTGCCCAGAAATAGCACAAAACCGAGTTTTTACAAAATATTATATTCTATAATTTTTAATTCATTCTAATAAATATATTATTAATATTATTGGTCCTGTTTTACCCAAAACTTTTTTAAAAAACGACTTACGCCACTATTTCAAAACAATGTTAAAAGTGCTTTACAAGTAAAGACAAAATAATACAATTAATTTTGATGAAATTGTTCTGTAAACACTTCAGAAACATTCTAACCTACGCCTCTTTTAACACAACTACTTCTTAGATGTCATTTCTGAGCGAGAGATGAGAACGTTCCCATGAACCTGGAGTTTAGTTTGTCCTAAATGGAAACTGGTAGCAGAGGAAAACAACTAGACTGCATTTCATGTTTTATGATAAGCACTTTGCTGCTTAGATTAGATAAGATTAGATTTAAATTTATTGTCATTGCATATACATAAAAGTACAAAGCAACAAAATGCAGACAGCATCTAACCAGAAGGGCTTAATTAGTGATTTAAATAGTTATGGTACATTGTGTACAGGTGATATATACATATATTATATAACATGTACAGACTATATAATAAATACAGATTTAATTACAGATAATGAATAAAATAATACAATATGAAAAATAATACAGATATTTATAGTACTGTACAACATATACAGACTATAAACAGGTTATGAGTATGATAATAATGTATGTATTGTGATACAGAATATAAATAGGTTATGTACATACTATATAAGTATTAACAATGCAATTATTATGATTGTAATGTAATAAATTATTGATACATACTGCAGTGCAATTAGGTGAAGGAAGGACGAGTTCACTTCTTGGGGTAATGGTGGGTGGGGGACTGGGATGTCGGGGGCAGATTTCAGCAGGTAAACAGCTGTGGGGGGAAAAGTTGTTTTCTGAACCTAGTGGTTCTTGTCCGTAGGCTTCTGTAGTGCCCCCTAGAGGGCAGAAGGGCAAATAGTCCTGCAGCTGGGTGGTGGGAGTCTCCTGTGATGTTTGCTCCTCTTCTGAGGCAACATTTCTTAGATGTCCTCCATGACAGGAAGTGAGACAGAGCAGTTTCCATACCAGACTGTAATACAGTTAGTAAGGATCGTCTCAATGGTGCAGCGGTAGACGTTCACTAGCTTGTTTGAAGAAAGATGTTTTTTCCCTCAGAACCAGCAAGAAGAAGAAGTGCTGGCGCACCTTCCTGATCAGGTTGGAGCAGTTGGTTGTCCAGGAGAGATCATGTAAAAACCTCCCACTGTTACACCATTAACATGAATGGATGGATGAGTGACAGTATCCTGAAGTCCACTGTGAGCTCTTTAGGTTTGGATGTGTTGACCTGCAGGTTATTGTCCATGCACCAAACACCTAGGCGATCCACCTCCTCTCTGCAGGCAGATTCATCATTGTTCTTGATGAGGCCAATCACCGTGGTGTCATCTGCAAACTTGATGAAGATGTCGGAGCCATGTCTGGTTTTGCAGTCGTGAGTGAAAAGGGAGTAGAGGTAGGGACTGGCATGCAGCCTTGTGGTATGCCAGTGTTTATGGTGAGAGTGGAGGAGCAGTGGTGGCCTCACCGGACATGTTGTGGCCTGTTGGTGACAAAGTCCAGTAACCAATTACATATGGGAGCTGTGATGTCAGGATCTGTAAATTTCCGTACCAGCTAGGCTAGAATGACAGTGTTGAATACTGAACTAAAGTCTATAAACAGCATCCTGGCATATGTGTCATGACTGTCCAGGTGTGGGAGGACAGACTGCAGCACTATGGGGACCACTTCTTCTGTGCTCCTGTTTTTCTGATAGGCAAATTGCATGGTCTGTAGTCAGCTTGACCTTTACTGCAGGTTCATGATTTCCTCGTCGGTGAAGGATGTGTCAGATGAGGGGTGGACAACGTGTTGATTTGGGCCAGTGGAGGGCAGCATAACGCACTCTTTCTGCGTCTGGACAGAAAAGAGGACCTCCACTAACATCTGTTTATGTTTTCTATTTCTAGAGTTCTTGAAATGCAAAGAGCGGATTGTGGCTGTGAGTTGCGGCGATGATTTGGTCACGCTGCTGTCTGAGACAGGCCGAGTTCTGTGTGTGGACTCCGCTCACCCTCCTTTCATACCCAGGTTAGAATAAATAACATTGGTGCCATGTGAGCGACCGACGCGGTCTCCCCACAAAAGGGATCAGGGCAACCAGAAAAGAAGCGGAGACAGGAGGCAGCGAAACTCAGTTAAAACATTTATTGGCGGCGATACCAAAAAACACAAAACCCAACACGCTCACGTCAGCAGGGAAAGTCCACCTCGCACCAGGTGGACCAGACAGGCAGTCCCACGCGTCGCGTCCCCTGTCCCGCACGCAAACATGTCCGGGGGGGGAACTCTCTCTCCGTAATTCCGTTCCCCCTTATAATCAGGTGAGAAGGGGAGGGGCCATCACCTTCTCACACTTCCCTCCCCTTCTGGAGTCTCGCCAACTGGGTGGCGAGACAAAAGTCCGCGACTGTGGTCTGTGTCCTCCCCGGGGCCCGCTCGACCACTCTCTGTCTTCGGTCGTAGCCCCGCCAGTGTCCTGCTGCGTCCCGCCGGCCATCTCCGTCAGCACTTCTGCCAGCCCGCTAGCCGTGTCCGCTAGCCGTGTCCGCTAGCCGTGTCCGCTAGCCGTGTCCGCTAGCCGGCTCCTTTGCTGACTCTCTTGCCGACACTTTCGCCGATCCTCTCGCCAACACCGCCGCCGATCCTTACGGTACCACCGTCCGTCCGCGAGTTCCACCTCCTCTCTCCAGCTTCTCAGGCGGCGCCACAGATCCCACCGCTGTCACCAAATGTGAGCGACCGACGCGGTCTCCCCACAAAAGGGATCAGGGCAACCAGAAAAGAAGCGGAGACAGGAGGCAGCGGAACTCAGTTAAAACATTTATTGGCGGCGATACCAAAAAAACACAAAACCCAACACGCTCACGTCAGCAGGGAAAGTCCACATCGCACCAGGTGGACCAGACAGGCAGTCCCACGCGTTGCGCCACCTGTCCCGCACGCAAACATGTCCGGGGGGGAACTCTCTCTCCGCAATTCCGTTCCCCCTTATAATCAGGTGAGAAGGGGAGGGGCCATCACCTTCTCACATGCCATCAGTGACCCACACAAGCAGCAGCACACGTTCAGTGGATTTGGATTATGAAATTGTATTGTATAAAGTCTGCATTTGAAGTTGTAATAGTGACATTTCTGATAATCCAGAGCAATATATTGTGTTTTCTGTCTTCTCTCAGGCCTCTGGAAGGGTTGTGTAACATCAAGGTATCTCAGGTGGCTTGTGGGAGCCAGCATTCAGTCGCCCTGACTAAAGGTACAGTCATGTCTGCAGCATATAAGAAATTTTTTGTAAGATCATGAGACCTTACAGGCTCCTGTGTGATTTAGTCACAGTGAACCAGGATATTTATGGCTCACAGCAATTCCAGAAATTCAACATCAGGTCTCCGTTAAAGCTTCACACAACAAGCGCTGCCTGCCCCCACAGATGGTCAGGTGTACACGTGGGGCCAGGACTCCAGAGGCCAGCTGGGTCTGGGAAAGAGGAAGCCTGGCGCCAACTCGCCGCAGCACGTCCGCGCTCTGTCTTCGATCCCCCTGGTCCACATCGCTGCAGGAGGGGAGCGGAGCTTCGCCCTCTCTGTCTCTGGAGGCGTGTTCGGCTGGGGCGGAAACGACTGTGGCCAGCTCGGGCTGGGAGACACTACAGGTTAGAACTAGTTCAGACTATTTTTTTTCTTTTACCAGCAAAAGCAATACAGCTGTGCTACTGTAGCTGTGTTTTTAATTTTCATTCTATAGACAGACACACACCCACCCCTCTTCATTCCCTGGACAAGAAAAAGACGATTCACATCTCCTGTGGAAAGGACCACACCGCCGTTCTGACAAAGGTTAGTCAAGAAATGCTTTGTGACACTCCCATGTTGTGGTCTATACAGTTATTCCTGGAAAATAAGTATTTAATATCTCCTAGACACTTAACATTATGAAGGAAAAACATCTCAGTCATTTACCAAACAACAGTCTTGTATAACTGGTAAGATTAGACATATTCTGAATGCTTTTGTGAACCTAAAGCTTTATCATTAAAGGTCTGTAGTGAAAATATTAGGTTGAATTGCATCTGAGTATATCAAAATAAATAAAAGAAAATGTGTGCACATGCACAATATTTTAACATAATATTATTATTGACTGAGTCAGACACAATCAAACCTGCATTAACCGACTTTTCATCTATATGGGGGCAGTGGACAATTACATTTTGAAAGTAAAACATTTTGTGCAGGATTTTAAACTATGGTTTTCCGGTTGTTTTCTCAGGACGGTGCAGTGTTCACCTTCGGCTCTGGTCAGTATGGACAGCTTGGACACAACTCATTCAGCGGCGAACTACGTCCTCGACTTGTTGCAGAGCTCTGGGGGTCAAAGGTCATCCAGATTGCATGTGGACGGTACAGTACATTATAATGATAATTGATTTGATATTGAATAACTCTGAGCCAGTTTGGCTCAGTATAATAAAGTTATGTTTCATGTTTCATCAAATCACAAGAGCCAAGAAAGTAATAGTGTTTTAAAACCAGGGATGCCTACTAAACACTGGCATCTCAATATTATATGAATTATCTCTTTATAGCTGCTCCAATCACATTATATAAAATAGCAGATCAAAGTATCTACATAACCTACATGACATTAAAAATGCTGTTTTTTTTATTATACCAAGGTATCACACGCTAGTGATGACGGCCTCCAAGAGAGTCTACTCCTGTGGGTGCGGAGAGCAAGGGCAGCTGGGACATGGAGAGGAGACTCATCCGTCTGTGCCGCTGCCTGTTCAGCTGCCACAGGGTAAGTTAGGATTTCTAATTAAATAAAAATTTTTGCATTGAAAGAGTTTACAGTTTGACTCTATCATTCTTCCCGATGCCACAGAAAATCCCCAAATTCAGAACATCTATGCGGGAGGAAACTGTTCGTTTGCAACATGTTCGTCTAATGAGGTGCCAACAAACGTATATACATTCCAGACCATGATGGCGGGAAGTGTAACAATGAGGTTTCACTGAGGATTTATGTGTCTTAACTTCTTTAGCAGGAAGTTCCTGGGGGGTCGAACAGGAACAATGTAACCCAGCATTGTCTGGAAGGCATGATTGACAAATGGACCTCTGAACACAATCCAAAGTCCTGGAAAAGGATAAAACGGTAAGCGGAAAGCAGGAGTTTGATGTTTTAACAATGCATTGATTGAAATTGTTAATCTTGGCTTCAAAAATAAAGGGGCAATATTGTTAATAAATCTTCACAGGGAAATCGAAAGGACGTTTTCCTCTGGATCCTGCATGAATCAAAGCTTCCTTGAACAGAGGTAAACAGAGCAGATCTGTGCATGAACATCTTCTTTTATGTGTGTGACACAATCCACCACTTTGATCCAGACTGATATCTCAACTGTTTGATGCACTGTGATAAAATTGGTGCGGATATTCTCCAGGGTCTCCAGAGGATGCATCCTACTGACTCTGGTTACTTTTCAACAGGTCGCCGGCAGATCAAAATTTCCCTTATCCAGTGAAATATCTCAACATCGATGAGTTGGATTGGAAAAAAAAAGATTTCACAGTCATTATTCCAGAAAAGTGAATTCAAATAACTTAAAATCTAATTTTATTTACCTAGAAAATCTCATTTCCACCATCCTGACCTCAACTTTGTGTTTAATTTGTACACATTAGGAGGCTGAAGCACTGAAGTAAGAAGGTGATGTTAGTAAATATAAAACCTGCTAAACATCAGAATGTTGGCATCGTCATTTTGGATATTTGCATGCTAACAGAGCTGTTGGTGTGGATATCGACTCTTAGTCTGATCTATTTGTGTCTGTAGCAGAGATAAGCATTTCCAAACCTCTCCAACGTACTGTGGCTTGGACTTGTCAGCTGCACGCAGCAATTTCAAGAAACTGGTAAAGAAGGACAAAGTGTTGGCAACGGTATGTTACTCACACACACACACACACACACACACACACACATATACAGTGGGGAAAATAAGTATTTGAACACCCTGCTATTTTGCTATATCTCCCACTTAGAAATCATGGAGGGGTCTGAAATTTTCATCAAAGGTGCATGTCCACTGTGAGAGAGATAAACTAAAAAGAAAAATCCAGAAATCACAATGCATGATTTTTTAATGATTTATTTGTGTGATATAGCGGCAAATAAGTAATTGAACACCTGTGTGTCATCTAGAATTCTGACCCTGAAGGACCTGTTAGTCCGCCCATTAGAAGTCCACCTGCATCCATGTATCATCCTTAATCAGATGCACCTGTTTGAAGTGGTTAGCTGCATAAAGACACCTGTCCACCCCATACAATCAGCAAGACTTTACCTTGTAACATGGCGAAGACCAAAGAGCTGTCCAACGACACAAGAGAGAAAATTGTACACCTCCACAAGGCTGGAAAGGGCTACGGAGCAATTGCCAAGCAGCTTGGTGAAAAAAGGTCCACTGTTGGAGCAATCATTAGAAAATGGAAGAAGCTTAACATGACGGTCAATCTCAATCGGAGTGGAACCCCATGCAAGATATCACCTCGTGGGGTCTCAATGATTCTAAGAAAGGTGAGGAATCAGCCCGGAACTACACGACAGGAGTTGGTCAATGACCTGAAAAGAACTGGGACCAACGTTTCCAAGGTTACTGTAGGTAATACACTAAGACGTCATGATTTGAAATCATGCATGGCACGAAAGGTTCCCCTGCTTAAATCAGCACATGTCAAGGCCCGTCTTAAGTTTGCATATGACCATTTGGAGTCATGGGAGAAAGTTTTGTGGTCAGATGAGACCAAAATAGAACTTTTTGGTCATAATTCCACTAAGCGTGTTTGGAGGAAGAAGAATGAAGAGTACAATCCGAAGAACACCATCCCTACTGTGAAGCATGGGGGTGGTAGCATCATGCTTTGGGGGTGTTTTTCTGCACATGGGACAGGACGAGTGCACTGCATTAAAGAGAGGATGACTGGGGCCGTGTATTGTGAGATTTTGGGGAACAACCTCCTTCCCTCAGTCAGAGCATTGAAGATGGGTCGTGGCTGGGTCTTCCAACACGACAACGATCTAAAGCACACAGCCAGGAAAACCAAGGACTGGCTCCGTAAGAAGCATATCAAGGTTCTAGCATGGCCCAGCCAGTCTCCAGACCTGAACCCAATCGAAAATCTTTGGAGGGAGCTCAAACTCCGTGTTTCTCAGCGACAGCCCAGAAACCTGACTGATCTAGAGAAGATCTGTGTGGAGGAGTGGGCCAGGATCCCTCCTGCAGTATGTGCAAACCTGGTGAAAAACTACAGGAAACGTTTGACCGCTGTAATAGCAAACAAAGGCTACTGTACCAAATATTAACATTCATTTTCTCAGGTGTTCAAATACTTATTTGCCGCTATATCACACAAATAAATCATTTTCTTCACTGTATATATTTGTGTTTTGTAACTATACAACATATAATAAGCCAAAAACACTGAACACTCTGAACATAATGACTGCTTTTGAACTCTTTTTGAACTGACAGGTGGAGGCCGCTGTCATACAGTTGCTTCCCTCTCTGGACAAGAAGCCGGTGGGAGTGGAGGGGCTGAGGATCTACCTGCTGCTCATTGAGCTTCTGCATGTGATCCAGAAACACAAACGGCAGCAGAGCACAGAGCTCGCCGAGGCGGTCGCTGCTGCCGTAGTAAAACTGTCTGCTGACCACCTGCAGGTCATAGGTACTGCCATAGCTTTTATTTTTTTATAGTTTATTTTTACCATGATGCAGTACCGTAATTTCTGGACTATAAGCTGCTACTTGCTTTGAACACTGCGGCCTATGCAACAGTGGGGTATTGAATTTATTTGTTTAGGGTAATTAAGACAGGGGTGCAGTTTATCCACATAATGTGGGTTAGAGATTGGTTTATGGTAATGTGACTGTTCTCTCTCCCCTTGGCAGTGGGAGTGCACCGTTCATTTTTATTATTTGTTCTTGTGGCTGGCCAATGAGTTTCCAGACAATTCACTCTGTGGTAGAACAAAGCCCTTACATTACAATTTAAAAGAATCTTCCTCTTTATCATCTCTATCTCTGTGTACTTTAAATATCGTGTTGCAATGTGTATACCGGGGGATTATACATTATACACATTTGGTTTTCTTTCTAAATTCATTTGGTGCAGCCTAAATTCAGGTGTGTTCAATAGTCTGGAAATTACGGTACTTAAAAAAAAAAAATCCCATCCTACTTTTTGTGTAAAATAATGCAGTTAATTTGCAGCCTTTTTTATCTTCTCAGTAACATCTTTGCTTCTGTGTGGAAAACTACTATTGTCAGTGGCAGGAATTTGACCGAACGCTTTATTAAAACATTATTTTTGCAAAATTAGTGAACTGGATCTTTGAACTAAAATATTATATATGTCTTTGAATTCTGCTCTAATGTAAAAATGCGTACTGCCATTCATGTTTCACAAATTTCCATGCAATCCTCCACAGGGGTCTGGTGGTCCTCACTGCCACCTTCCACCATCATTAAATATGTGAATGTGTGGAAACGGGCTCTGTCCGTGATCCTGTCCTTTAGGCCTGTTCCTCGCAATGATGGAGTCAAAAACCTGCTTCAGGTCCTCCAGTATATGTACAATGTTAGTATCAGCTGCTGTTTGAATTTTCTGTCAGAATAAGCCTTAACTAGAAATTCTGGTTTATTGTGTATCCATTTATTATCTGATTGTTGAAACACTTTTGTCTTAAAGGCCAACAGCAGGATGTCAGGAGCTAGGAGAATCCCAGACAGCAGTTTTTGCTTGTCGTTTGACCAAACATTTCTTCAGGAAGATCTCGAACGTTGGCGGTTATGGTCACAACACAAGGTAGGAATAAAAAAAAAAAAAAAATTTAAAAAGGGAAGAAGAATAGCTGGTGAGTTGAATGCATGTGTTTAACCTGTGGTCTTCAGTGGTCCTTACGTTGTTTAGTGTTAAGTAAGCTTATGTTTTTGTGTCATTTCAGAATGTGTCGGCTGAACCGCTTATCCTTTGTAGCTTTCCAATCGTGATGGATCTGCAGTCAAAGAAAAGAGTTTTTGATGAAAATGCTGCACATACCCAGGTACGAGAGCTAGACTTTACACACAATACCGTGTGTGGTAATAAAGACATCTCCTTTTATCAGTGTGCAATATTCATATATGGCAGAATGCATTTTCTCCATGCAGTAATTCACAAGGTTGCCTATCATCTACGAAAACAAAAATCAAAAAGAATCTATAAACAGTGAACTGTTGATCTGTCTTTTAGATGGAAACAGTTGTTCGCTCCTACACATATTTCTTTGCGGGATTTGGATTTGAGCCCGAATGCGTCCTCCTACTGAACCTGAGGAGAGCGTCAGCTCTGGACGACACCTTCGAGCAACTGGCTGCTATTGATGACTGTGACTACAAAAAGCCACTCGTGGTAAACATGTAGTTTTGATCCAATGGCCAAATTCATACAAGAAAGTTACACTATTCATACAAAGATGCATTAATATTTAGTTACATTTGTGTAATTACACACTTCATTTGTGCCCTTCTGTCTTCTAGGTCTTTTTTGATGAAAACTATGCAATTGATGAAGTCTACAAAAAAGACCTTTTTCATGACTTGTTTCATGAGATGGTGTCAGCTGAATCTGGGATGTTCATGTACAATGACTCCAAAACGCTGGCCTGGTTCCCCTCAAAGGTATTACCCCACATCCCCATACAGGAAGAAGGAACTGTGGACCGAGGATTTCCCACCTCACAGCAATGTGTGAATTGTCAGTCCTATACCTAGACAACACATAGGTTCATGGTTTTAATTGTTTCTGCCATTATCAATAACAGGCGATGCAGGATGAGGAGAGATACTTCCTGTTCGGTGTTCTCTGCGGACTGGCCTTGTTCAACCAGTGCCTCGTACCCTTACCGTTCCCACTGGCTCTGTTCAAGAAGCTGCTCGGTGTGAAGCCTTCACTGGAGGATATGATAGAATTCAGCCCCTATTTAGGGAAGTAAGTAGCCTGGCTAACACCATGTCTCATGTCATTGATGCATGGTTTATGAAAGCCAGAGATGTTTAGTGGGCGCTGTGAATGAAATTAGGTCCTTTGTGTCCAGACTAAATTTCACAGCATAGTGAATTTTTGTGCAACAAAGGATGGGTTTACACAGGCTAGAAAGTAACATGCCATTACTGATAATTAAAATAACATAACTTTGTGATTATATGTGCTGAACTACAAATACTACTGTATTGTGTTTCAAGGAATCTACAGTACATCCTGGAAGAAGATGACATTGAAAACCTGGAAATTGATTTTTCAGTAGGTGTTTTACAGTTTTCCGCTATCCCACTGACAGACTTCTTATACGTCCCAAAGCAGTGACCATTGCTTGTTCTTTCTTATAATTAATCACCAGATCAACTGGGATGGGACAGACATTGACCTTGATCCGAGAAATCCTAAAAAGCCGCTGACAAATCAAAATAAGTAAGTCCCCAACACTATTTATTCCTCTACATTTTTTATTACTTAATTATACCGGTAATTTTAAAAAGGTAAATCAACATTTATCTGGTTACACAATACCCATGCACTTTTCAATTTGTACAATTTGTCTGAGGATATATGACCCACAAGAATAGAAAATGTTAATAGTATGGAGAAGTATTCTTTATAAACACAACTCTGGTCTCTATACATTTTAGTGTTCTTAAAGTAGACTGGCAGGGGGAAGCTAATGGCTATTTTTCAGAATTGAGACAGGAACTTTCTTAATGGGTGTGCGGAAGGGCAAACATCTGGTCAAACAACTGGTCCTATGAGGGGTAACAGTCAATTATAATTGTGTATCATCTGCATAGATGTAAAAAAACATATGTAAATGTCTTATAGTACCTAGATATGAATGTAAATAGTCAAAGAAACAAGGCCAATATCTGACCCTTGAAGTACACCATAGTTTTTGTAGATGAAGAAATCAAGCTACAAAGTTATACAGGAAAAAAAAAGGTTAAGGCGGCCGTCTAGAGATGCATCAACATCTGTACCACATCTGTAAGGTCCTTGCTACCTGAAAGGAAAAGACACTGACTAAAACTCTCCCTTGAGGCCCTTGAAAGTTACTGGAGAGGGAAATGATTGTAAGGAAATGAAAATTAGAGCTAAGGAACTTTGCTTAGAGCTTTTTTTCGGATGGGTAGAGCATATCTCAGGGGGAGCAGGGCTTGTCTATGAGAGGGTACATGGCCACCCCCTAAATTTATCCGATGTGTAGATCAATTGGTTTGACTAAAACTTGAACCTGCTTAACAGGAAGGAGTTTGTGGATGCCTACGTGAATCATGCCTTCAACGCGTCAGTGGCGGGAGTGTTCCAGGAGTTCAGGCGAGGCTTCTTCAAAGTGTGTGACCGGGATTTGGTGAAGCTATTCCGGCCAAACGAGCTGCAGGAAGTTCTTGTTGGCAAAGAATTCCACAGCTGGGCAAAGCTGAAACGGGTAACAGAGACAAGTGAATTTAAACATATGACCAAAAACAATTACAACAGTCTAAAATTGGAATAATGATTGGGAATTTATTTCATTGTTAGAACACATGTTATGAGAGGGAGTTCCATGCTGAACACCCCACCATACAGATGTTTTGGGAGGTTTTTGACAGCCTATCTGAAGATCAGAAGAAAGCTTTCCTTTGTAAGTACTCTACCGCATTTTACCCTTAAAAACTTTGAAATGAGAACATGTTTGCATGTATATTTAAATTATATTTTTAATCTGCTAGACGTCCCATATCTGGGAAATATGAATAATTGTAATCTAACTGATGTATCAATATTGTTTAATCTGAGAGCGGAATAACTTCCATCTAGAGAGTTCATGAAGTTAATAGTTCTATACACTTTCTTTTGTCTTTTTTAATTTTTTATTAAAAAAGCACAGTCCTCTTTGAAGTTGCAATTACCGTCATTAAATGAGAAAAGGATTGTGTTTTGAATTATGTTTTTAAATCATCTTGTTTTATCAAGTTTGCTTGATGATGAACTTGTCCAAACATGAGAAATCTTCTCTAGCTCCCACTTTTCTATAGGAATACACACTTCCTGTACTATTTAAAACAAACTGAAATGTCTGCTCCTGCTACACCTATTCAACCAGTACTTAGATGATGTTATTAAATGTCGAAAAAGGGAAATGTTCAGAGAGCGTGCACATCCATGGCTGAGAAGAAGCTGCCCACGGAGAAACGGAAGCACAAAGCCCTCTGAGGGTGTCACTAATTACTATCTTCCTCCACCATCCGCTAGGGTTTATAACAGGTTTCGAGCGGGTTCCCATTCTTGGCGTCGATTCGATCAAGATGACGGTTAAGGTTTTCCAAGCAGAAGACCTCTGCTACGACCGATACTACCCTGAGACGCACACATGTTTCTCCACCCTGGAGCTGCCCATCTACTCCACCAAGGAGATCATGCGAGACAGGCTGACAGAGGCCCTGAGCAACAAGAGAAACAGCCGCATGTGACTGTGACTCCCATCCACCTCTGCCACTGATTTACAGTCTGGAGGACCCAACATTGTTACGGGGCATGTTGTGAATGGCTTAGTCTGTGAATGTAATTAGCCCATTAATCTGAGTTTAATGGGAAAAATACTGATGAAAATGTATTGAGCAGAGTCACATATAACTAACTTATATAGCTAATATTTTTTTGCTGATCCATCTCCCAGGAAGCAGATTGAAGTTCCCCATGGGAGGGTTGCCTCACACTTTCACAACCACTGCTTTAAAGGTTCGATCTTACAAGACTTAGATTTGGCAAGAATAAATAAAATGAATAAAGTTCCTTTTTATTTTAAATTACTTGTCTTAACTTGCTTATTTGCATGTATACATTTATGCTAATGTTCCCTTACTATATCAGAAACTTCAGGAAATAACAGAAATGACCTGGAATTAGCTCCACTGTAATATCTTGCATTAAAGCGTGACACATACACTCTATGTAAGGGATGCATGGGTAATTACCAAGTCATTTTCAAAGACTTTTCCAGGGTGGCACCACATCCGGATCAATCTGTTCATTCACCCACCACGGAAAATGC
Organism: Eupleurogrammus muticus; assembly: GCA_036785175.1. Classification (NCBI taxonomy): domain Eukaryota; kingdom Metazoa; phylum Chordata; class Actinopteri; order Scombriformes; family Trichiuridae; genus Eupleurogrammus; species Eupleurogrammus muticus. The sequence continues at coordinate 16,380,417 of JAYKQN010000010.1, read as the reverse complement.
CAATAGTGGTGAAAGAGGCAGAACTGGGTGGGATGGAGGATCTTGTGGTTATGGAGCCCAGAGACAGTGTGAACAGCATGGTCACTATGGTGAAGCCCAACAACATCAGAACCAAGATCTCAACAAGGCTTTAAAAATGGAACACTATCCACTACTCACAGTTAAAGAGATCAATCACAGAGATGAAAAATGCAAATATGTTCTCTGTAGTTGACCCCAATCCTGGCTTTTGACAAGGAGAGCTTTAAGTTATGTACTTTTAACGCTATCTAAGGATGTTACCGCTTCCTGCGTCTTCCTTGTTGGTGTGCCCTCAGCTCCAGAAATGATTTCAGAAGTGCAATGCACAGAGACTGGAAGGTTTGGAGGGACTGGTGGACATAGTGGACGATATCTTAGTGTGGAGGGTAAGACGAGGAACAGCATGACAAGAGACTGAGAGGGCTGATGGACAGGACCCGAAAGCATCAACCTGAAGTTTAACAAAGACGAACGTAAAGATCAGAAGATCAGAGATCCCATGGGTTGGTCACATTCTGTCCACAGAGGGAGTGAAACCAGACCAGGGGAAGATCAGAGGTTTTTAGGGATGCTTAAACAGCTAGAAAAGTTTGTCCCAAACTTTGACGACTTTCTGATGTGAGCGTGCCATTTAGGGAACTCCTGGAGGGTGACATAGATGGATTTTGGGAGGCTGAGCAGCAGTGAAGCTTTGAAAAGCTGAAGATGGTTGTGAGTAATTTGATGTAAAAAAATAAGTTAGGAGCACGTGAGAACACTCGCTGTGAGAGAAGATTGTCTGATGCAAGACATGAAAAGCACAAAAGAATTCATACATTCAGACTTGCAAAAACATAAAGAAAAAAGAGGAAAAGAGTCCACACAAGCAGAAGCCCTGTGCTTGTGAAACGTTGCAGAGGATTCTTTCATAGTGATTCATGGACAGCGTTCACAGATGAAATCAATTGCAGAGTTTGTGGTATTTGTTTTTTTTGTTTTTTTCCCCAAATCACATACTGAAATAAACAACCCATAAACAGAACAAACCATCGAGCTGAAACCCATGTGGAACTACAATAAACACACTTTTGCAATAGCTGCATCTTTGTTATTGAATATTGACTATTTACTTATAAAGAAAAGGTCACAGTGTCTCACATAAAAAAATGTCATTATCACATTATCAAGTATTGTAATTCCATCCATCCATCCATCCATTGTCTATCCCGCTTATTCCCTTTCGGGGTCGCAGGGGTCTGCTGGAGCCTATCCCAGCGCGTTAAGGCGAGAGGCAGGGATACACCCCAGATGGTCGCCAGCCAATCGTGGGGCACACACACCATTCACACACCATTCACTCTCACACTCACACCTATGGGCAATTTAGAGTTGCCAATTAACCTGAGCATGTTTTTTGTATTGTGGGAGGAAACCGGAGTACCCGGGGAAAACCCACGCAGACACGGGGAGAACATGCAAACTCCACACAGAAAGGCCCCAGACCCAGGCCCAAGGCGGGTCTTGAACCTGCGACCTTCTTGCTGTGAGGCAACAGTGCTAACCACCGCACCACCGTGTCGCCCATTATTGTAATTCTCAATATATATATATATATATATATATATATATATATATATATATATATATTAATAAGTAATACTACCTATATCTTCAAATGGTGTTTCCCATACAGTTTGCAAGAAGTCATGTGTTATATTACAGACCTACACACTGTTTATTTTACTATACAACAAGTTAGTGTTCTGTGTTTTGTTTTCATCTTACAGTTGATAAAATATATCACAATATTTGCTTGTAGAAGTAGATGATAACTGGTGTTGTCAAACCGTTTAATAACAGTAAATATTTGTTTACGATGGCTTTTTTCATGCTGACTCTTAATTTGAATAATTGCTCGATGCGGGACATTCAAAGTGCCATTAACATTAAGAGTCATTAATGTTTACAATGAATGCCTAAATCATAAAATGTTTTATTTGGATGCCATGTTTATTTTGATAATACTTTGCTGATTGTTCTTCTTCTCTGCCAGTAGATGGTAGTATGAGTGGATTTAGAGGTTTGATAGCAATTATCTATGTTATTGGTGCACATGTTCATTTAATTTGATGTATTAGATGCTCATGGCTTGTTCATAACCTATTTATATATATGTATGTATCATATCATGTGTCCATGTGTGTGTGTGTATGAGAGGGAGAGAGGAAACTGGTTTACTGATTTGATTATAAAAAGCCTTATCCCCAGTTAATGCTGCCTGTTGTCATCCTGCAGGTGCAAAGTCTGACTCTACCGAGGAGGAATCAACGCAGAGCAGCAACCGGCGGGAATGAATCACGCACACTTCCCTCCTGCGTTTCCTGCGGGGATCCTGCAGGAGAACTTTATACTGCAGGAAACTCAAGCAGGAACTTTTGCGTGATTCATTCCTGATGGTTTCCTTTTTAATCGGTTCTGTAAGGAGGTCGTTAAAAACAAAACAAAAAAGTTCTGCAGGGAAATTCCCTTAAGGAGTTTTTAGTTTCGAGGGGAGAAACGAGGCAGAGGCCTGAAATCAATGTGCGTGTGTGTGTGTGTGTGTGTGTGTGTGTGTGTGTGTGTCGTCCTGTCAGCTTCTTGTATGATGAATTCATTTTGCATCGTTTAAGGGTGAACCTGTCTCTGCAGTTAACATTTGGCATTTGATCCTTTTTGACCTCTTGTTTTTCAGTGAACACCTCACATTTGCGTCTTTAAAAAAAGAAAAAGGCTTCTTGTAGCCAGCCATTTGTTTGTTTGTTCTGCTTTTTCTGTGTGTATCTGCGTTTTTTTTCACATTTAACTTAACAAAATGCGATTTGAACCATTTTCCACACCAATAAAGCAGATTGGTTCCAGCCTAACCCACCACCACCACCACCACCACCACCACCACCCCTCTCCTCAGACTTTCCAAATAAAACGGATCCAGCTGCGCGCGGCTGTGCGTCCTCCGACTCTGAGTCACACACACACACACACACACACCGCTCCGCTGCTCCGGAGACAGACGAGCGGCGACGAGGAGACGTGAAAGCAGCAAAGATGTCGGGCCCCCGGCTGCTGTGCCTCTCCCTCAGCCTGTGCCTGCTGTGGACCGGCGGCGGCGCAGCGCGGAGCGGCGCGCTCCTCCTGCGGGACGCGCTGGAGCGCGGTCCGGCCAGCCTCAACGACATGTTCCGGGAGGTGGAGGAGCTGATGGAGGACACCCAGCACATCCTGGAGGAGGCGGTGGACCAGGTCGTGTTTTTTTTTTTTTACATATATACACACACACACACACACACACACACATCACATGATAGTGTTTTGGTGCTTAATTCGGAGTATAGGTTGCTGCGCCACTACACATAGTTTCCGTGTCTGCCTCCCTTTTCAAACACGCCCGAAGACTTTAAGACTTTGATCATAGCTGCTCACTAAGATGCTGAATCTGCAGCCGCTGCTGCTGATCTCATTTCAACAGGTCTAATAGGATGGTCCAGCTGTCCCCTTGCTGTCTGCTTCGGATTATGTGTGAGCTGTGAAGTACTACTGTGAAGTTCCCCTTCCATGTCATTCAAGAAATAACTATCAATATCAGTCAGCTGTAGGCCCCCACAGTTCCAGCTACCCAGAGGATCTCCTCTATTTGTGCAAGGACATTTTTCCAACGTTAACATATTGATTGCATTTGTCTCCTGACATTGAATCCAACAGATAACTACTGAGAGCGCTAAATCACTTCTGGCACCCCTGGAACGACTTCCTAACTACCACAACGAGACTAAGAAGACGGTAAAGGATGGAGACAGAACCGTTCAAGTCATAGACAGAACTGACAAGGTAGGGGTTAAAGCTGTATCCGTAGGAATACACACGTAAAGGCCTCGAGAAGAAGCTCTTAAGCTGTTTTCAGAAATCTTTTCTTCTTAAATGGTGAAAACTAGTTTTGTTTGTGTGTTCAGATATGGGAGTAAACACAGAGAACACACCCTTGTTTTGACTAATTGCCAATTTTAGTATAATAGTTTTCTATTTCTTGTCTTGTCTGTCGTAGGAAACTAATAATGAAACAGGAGAGACTCAAACCTCTCGTCTGCATATGGAGATGTCGGGCCAGTGGAACAGCATGGATCATGTGAGTCTTTAGCGTTCCCTCGACAGTCTATGAATAATATATAATTAGAGGAATTGCGGCCTGTAATTTGGTTCCACTCCATCCTAATGCTGACATTAGGAATGACATTATAGACACGCACAAAACAATCAATCGGAGGGAGCTGGAGGGCTGTTTCTCAGCGAGCAGCAGCAGCAGCGTGATACTGTCGCGTCTGGTTCTTCACAGCCGATGTTGACTCAGGAGTTCCAGAAAACCTGTGTTTGGTTTTCGGCGAGAGATGTGAATCCAGCCTGTTCCAGTTTTAGACCAAATGCTTCTTTTTGAGTCAGTTCAAGTCCTTATCGTGTTAAATCAAAATTCCAGTGGGCGCCAGTCACATATTTTTGTTTCCCTGATTCTCATCAACCCTAAACACTCAAATTTTAGTGTTTCTTCTCTCTATCTTGTGGACTTTTTTCCCTTTCAGTTTTGTGAATTTCCACACGGTTCCATGAAAGAAGAAACAGAGCCATTAAGTGATTTATATAACTGTGGCTGTGCTGTCCCGACTTGTTTTATAACGAATGAGATCATATAGCAAACAGACCTACCATATACTTTTCGTAGTTATCCGACGGGAAGCCGGATTGAGGTCATTACCGCTGCTCACCGCCTGTTTTGCCATTTTACTTCACAACGGTGGCTCTGATCTTTCGCTTTCCTGGCAGCGGTGCAAAAAGTGGTTATGTTAATAGGGCTGGCTGCTGGAAAAAAATGCAAGGGAAGCGAGGAGCCCTGCGAGGCAGGCGGGGTAAGGTCTGCTCCTCTAGAATGACTAACTGTAATGTTATAGATTTTTCACCCCTGGTCACACTTAACTCTGGAAATTGCTGTACAAGTAGTTTTTGGCCTACTACAGCTGTATAGGAAATACCAGCAGTTGTTTTAGGTATTAAATGTATATTGTGTGAGATTAGGCAGCATCTAACAGAACAGGCTTAGCAGTAGCTGTTTCTACAGTAGCCCACAATGGACAAATAATCTAACAATGGCTCTGGAGAGAGTGTTTCAAGTTCCTACTAGGCTTGGGCTACTGGGATAGTTGCAATCTGCAACCACCCCAGTAGCAGATTGCAACCATAATGCAAAGATGTATAAGCTACATCTAGGCTTCATCTGGTGTGAAGCCAAAATTAAAAATAGAAGATTACAACAGATTGCACATTGACCATGCTGTTTGTGATTTGGCTAAAGTGATACGTGATAAAAAAACATTGATAAAGATAAAAATAATTAAATAAGAAATACACTACTGTTCAAAGAAAAGCACTGTGAAGATACCTTAACTGTAAATTTACTAAAACAAATAATTAAACTAATCAGAAATAAACTCTATACATTGTTATTATTAGGGATGCACCGATGTGAAAATTTCGGCCGATATCGATATCCGATATACATATCGGCAGTCACTGCCGATATTGATATTTGCCGATATCGATATATGTAGAGAAAAAAAGTTTTCTGTAGTGTCACAAATTTAGTACAGACCAGAAAAACACTGTACATTTGAAAAGCACAACAGTGCTCTTTATTTAAAGGAAGGCTCACTGTAAAACTCTGTCATGTGGTTAGAGGAAGTACGGCGGAGCGGACCCGATGGAGCTCCGCGAAGGCGGCGATGAGAAGGCGGCAGGACGGCGTCCGACACCCCGGAGCAACGTTCCGCCGGTTTTTTGTCTTTTCGGGCGTTGCGATGTGACGGAGGAGCCGCTAGGACCAGCTAGCTTAGCGCATCGCCGAGGGACACGCAGACAGTGACCCAACTAACTGTAGCGGTTTAACTCTGCACATTGTTGACATATCGGCCAGAATTTGTTGACATCGGACCGATACCGATAAGTTAAAAAAAACGTGACATATCGGCCGATATATATCGGTTGGCGATATATCGTGCATCACTAGTTATTATGGTTAATGACTATTCCAGCTGCAAATGTCTGGTTTTTAATGTAACATCTACATACTGTATGTGTATAGAGGCCCATTTCCAGCAAGCATCAGTCCAATTACATTAGAAGCTAATGGATGATTAGAAAACCCTTGTTCAAATATGTTTGCACAGATAAAAACAGTTTAGCTGGTTAGTGGGAACATTCTTTTAAAAAAAAGCAAAGTTTGAAGGAGAAAATTATCATTTAAATTTTTTATTTTTCTAACCTTATTAATGACTTGACTATATTTTCTCTATTCATGTTGCCACAGATTATTTATCAAGTTTTGTCACTTAAACTGAAACTCAACTTCCAAGACCCCTCAGTTGTTTTATACTTTCAGGTGAACTCCATCCCATGGACACTATCCCTTCAATCACCATTGGTTAATGAGACATATTACCCATGATGTCCTCAGGTCAATAACAGGCCAGCTGGTTCCTCCTTTCCCTGTTTCTCACTGCATGCTGCTGTTCTCTTCTCCTGCACATAAAGTCTGCCAGCTGATCTGTTGTCAAAGTGCTAACTCTATGAGGAGAACAAAGGACCAAGCATCTCCTTATCACACACAGTCCTGCGTCTTTGCTGGACTCTACCAAGCAGCAAACATCCTCCCACAAAATACAGCAAAAGTTCGGGTGAGGGAAAAGAGGTTAACTTGGCTGGCTGCAGTTTCACCTGAAATCACAATGACTCAGACCTTAGATTCTATTGATTACTACTTTTTCCCATTTTTTTTCTCCAAAGTAATATGTGGAAAATAGTTTTATTGGAAAGTATTAGGTAGCTACTGGCCCTATGGGACCTATGTCTTCATTTGGAATGTATTTGGATAATTGCAGGGTATTGTGGGTAGTGTGGACCCTATTTGTAGTTTCCAGTGTAAGTTTCTGTTGAACAGTGAAACAGAAAGAGAAAAATATGTCTATGTCTGCGGACATCCAATTCCATGAATATGGCCATGGCATCATACAGATGTACTTTAGTGCTGATTTATTGTCACACCATCTCTTAGAAACTGCAAACTTGAGAAAAAAACATACAATAAAAACAATGAAACAAAATGTACATATTAGTTACAGCAATAAAAAAAATCCCTTTAACACTCATGCATGAATATGACCAAACTAAAAAATGCATTGCTGTGTGTGCCTCTTAAACCCCTCCAGAATATTAATTTAGTCCTGATTTTTATGTGACCCTCAGGTGTGCGCTTCACCTGTCCCCATGACACTAAACACCAGAAGCCCAAAGTCAAAGTTACTCTTTATACAGCTTATTTATTGCATTTTTACACATTTTAATGATTATAGAAAGTCGAACTTGATTAAATCATTACTGAAAAATATAAAATAAACACTCCTATTAAAAATCTGTAAAATATATATTTCAGACCATTACTGGCTGTCTGAGCTGGGTCTGAGTGAAGAGGCACGGAGATATGTTTACTTAGAAGGGTGGATATATTCACGAGAATATCACAAAAAAGTACTCCATGTCTGTTTTCCTGTGTGTGTGGGTGGGTGTGGCTGCTATGCGTCATCTCATTACATAGTGTTTTAACATCACAGTCACACAGCGAGCATTGCGTATATTTTAAAGACAGACTGACCAGAGCACTAATAATATACTTGCTTGCAGAGATCATGTGCTAGCATCATCATGAGCAACCATGTGTAATGATAAACAGATTCTGCTGTCAGGATCCCGGTCCTGTCTCTGACTTGACACAGACCAGCCGCAGTGATACTACATGCGGGTTCAGGGACTCGGCTCTGTTTCTGTTCTCATTTCCCCAGAGACAGCACACACACACACACACACACACACACACACACACACACACACACACACACACACACACACACACACACACACACACACAAAGATAAAAAAAAAATCATCATGAAAATGGAGGATTCACAATCCGGTGCTGTTTTTGGCAGACACGGTTTCCTCCCTCCACTGGAAAAGAGCTGACCTATATCTCACTTATCAAATTAGAATTCCACAAGAGGCCTAAACTCAGATTTATGCCAAAGGAACAATCTACAACACAAAGTAGTATTAGCCTTAACTGACAAGGATACAATGCAGCCACAGAACTTTCCTTCCTTTACCGTTAAACCAGGAAATTATATAATAATTTTAACATCAACTTGGGAGAGAATTGTACAAGGGAGAAGACTATTGAGATTCAGCATTTTTCAGATTAATCAGTTTCTGTTGACATGACACTGAGGCTGATACAACTCTGGAAATCATCAATTAATTAGATTGTCATGCAGTGGGATAGAAATACAATGGATAAATGAATATAGAGGGCGCTGTCAAAATGAACACATTAACTTTTGCAATTATTTTTTAAAATCATGAATACAATTAACCGATGTATAACTGTCTTCTTGAGGATTTCTAAAGTTACAGTGAAGATACTGGTATCATTTTAAACTAGATGACATGCTGCAGTCTTGTTATCATAGCATGTTAGGAAGTGGAATAAATAATGTTAGGCTACATTATAGTGCAGGAAAAGTAGTTTACAGGTGAGAAATCAGGTTCAAAGTAAAAAAAAAAATGCAATTAAATGTTTGAATTTAGATATACATCCTTTGTGTTAAATCCATAATTTTACATCTTAATATAAATTATTACAAGCTTCAATATTAAGAAAAAAAAGTATTCAAGGTGAATCTTAATTTATTTCAGAATATTTTGTGATTAGTCATTAGTTATCAATTTAAATATGTATTTTTTTAATTTATGCGTAATATATATATTTTTTTCTAAACTATAGACAGGTCTATGTGAACCATACTTACATTTGGTTGAATACCTCTCAATGGTCTGATCTGAAGTAATCAGATGAGCTGATGTTTTCGATACATGTAACTACTTTTATCTCAATCTATAACAAATACAAATCACCCATATAATAAGTGGATCTTACCATTTTTATTTCTAAGATCATTGAGGAAATTGATGATCATCTATGACAATATTTATATAGACATGGTCCACATTTTCAGCGTTGCACAACTCACTAACTATAATTTACTTTGCATTTCAATTCCTTAATATGTTACTGATGGTATTTCTGTGGCTATCTTCAATCCCACAGGAGTGCATGGTGGATGAGGACTGTGGTGATATGAAATACTGCATGTATGAGATCGAGAACTCCAGGTGCCTGCCCTGCATACCAACAGATATGGTGAGCAATCAGTCTGCATCGTATTATGTGGTTATTTGTCCACTTAAGGTAAAAAGTGGAAGCATGCAAAACTCCAAAACAGGGGCAGAGTGGCGGCAAAAGTAAAAACAAGTAAAAGGAAACTGTCACTGATTTATCAAAACTAGAAATAAATTTAAGTTAAATCTGCTGCTAATATAAACATGCATTTTCACAACAATGTCTCATTACAATGCAAACGCATCATTTAAATTTATTAAATTATTAATTATTTAGTTAAATGATTTGTAATTTTGTATCATTTTCCCATTAATTTGGCCTTCCAGTTTAATCATTAATTCTAAAATGTCTGTATTTATTCTTATAGAACAGGCCAAAAGTTTGGCTTCTCATTTGAGGTGTACTACATTCATCCCCCCCATTCATTTTCACCTCAATACATTAAATTAAAAATCAAATTTGAAACTAAATAGATTCATTTTCAAAGTAAAAGTAATACAAAAATAAAAGGAAATAAATACTAGTAAAGGATTACAGTCATTATTTTTTGCCAGTCCTTCATGCAAATGGTCCTACATTCTCTCATGGAATTACAGTAGAAATAACTGATAAATGAATGTTACTGACATTTCTATGTGACCCCAGCGTGTACGTCTCTCTGTTGAAACTCTATAGCCCTGCACCACGGATGAGGAGTGCTGCTCGGACCAGATGTGTGTGTGGGGCCAGTGCACCGTCAACGCCACCAAAGGAACCGAGGGGGCGATCTGTCAGGGTCAGAGCGACTGCAGGCCGGACCTCTGCTGTGCCTTTCAGCGAGGTGAGCTCTAACACGGCGACACGGAAACGAACCGTCGTTTGATGTCATCCTCCAAAAAACACACATTGTCGTTGGATTTTTTGTGAGATTTTCTTCCCTTCTGCGCTGATTTCCCCAGAGCTGCTCTTTCCAGTGTGCAACCCTAAACCTGAGAAGGGTGAGTCCTGCCTGAGCCACCCCAACCTGCTGATGGACATGCTGGCCTGGGACCTGGAGGGTCCTCGGGACCACTGCCCATGTGCCCACGACCTCCAGTGCCAACCTCACGGGTGAGTGTGGCAACATGATGTATACTACTTTTATTAGATCTAAGCAGGGCAAGTTTATTTTTTATAGAACATTTCAACAAGGTAATTTAAAGTGATAGGATACAATTTGTAACTTTAATAACTTGACATTTTTTTTAAATTTTCAACTTTAAAAACTGAAAAAAAAATTTTAAAAAACGAATTAAAATTAAATAAGATTAAAAATGAAATTTAAAAAAAAGTTCTACAATTTAAAAAAATCTAGTGTAGTGTCAAGGTTATTAAGTTCAAAGTAAAACTTTTCTTTCCGAATACTTAATTCCTTTTGTGTCCTCTCTCTCTCTTTCAGGCGTGGGTCTGTTTGTGGAGAGTAGTGTTGGAGATGGAGAGAACAGGACGAGGTTATGCTAAACTGATAATCCTGTCTAGAAGCTATAGAAACATCCCAGGAGAACACTTCATCCACAGTTCATGAAAGAATAGCGTGTTGCTTCGGGACAGGACTTGCACTGTGTTATTTATGCTTTACTACCAATGTGTATTATCATAAAGGAAATAAAAGATGTGTTTATAGATGTGACGGAGAGCCAAGAAAGCAATATTTTGGTTTGCACTGATTCCACATGGTCACAAGATGGCTTTGGTTTCTTTTTGCTGAGAGAGTGATTCCAAAAAAACACAGCAAGAAACACTAGAGGGCACAATTCTATCTCTTTTCTGTCTGTCAGGAAGTGTAACCTGAGAACACACGCACCAACACACGCACACACACACTCACTCACTCACTCACTCACACACATATACATACACTTGATTTACATAGAAAACTATATATTTCATGGAAGTATGGAAAGGTACCACAATTTATTCAGGATGAGGCTTATTTCCACATGATCAAAGTGAAATCTTTCTCTCGCACACACACACACACACACACACACACACACACACACACACACACACACACACACAGGCTTTTTGAGTACTAACATATTAGTTCATCCAAATTGCTCTTCAGTAAGGCACTGTTAGTAAAACTGTGGGGAGATGTGATCATTTCCTTTAAAATATTTTGACTAGGTCAAATACAGAGGAGGATAAATGTCAGAGTGTGTATTAATGTTAAAAAGACATACAACTTGTTGAACTGGTTGAATTGGACGGCTTGATGTGGGCAGCTGACTCTGAAAAGTTTTGTCTTTTAACTCTAATGTCCCCTTCATCTAAAGATGTGTTTTTCTTCTCGTTCCTACATTTGAATGTTGAGCTTCACTGTGCAGAACGATGCATGTGCAGTTTGATACAAGAAAGTGTTCTTGACATGCGTCTGCTGACAGTGAAAGAGGGTGCTCACTGAAAATTCTCTTCTATGGGGCAGGTCCATCATCATGATTTGGGACATCACAAACAGTTAGGATGTTACCCTGATCCAATATTCAATTTATTCAATGAGTGTGCTGTGTAAACTTGAAGCCTCCAGTATACAAACACTCTTAGTGTACTTTACAGTGAAGCAGTTCAAGTTTTGAAATTAAATATGTTCACATATATTTATAGATTCATACATTACTAGTATGTTCACAAGGGTAGATTTGATTTCAAGGATTTATATAAAATAATTGAACTTTTTTGTGGATCAGACACAGTATCACTATTCACAGAAGAGTACTCACATTTTAAAACATGTCTGAGGTGATTCTTAAGAATTTGTCAGCAGAAATTTGTGCAAAATATTAGGCTAAGCTAAAATTTAATCAAATAGAACTACAAAAAGAGATTCCTGTCATGTACAGTGAATCCGAACCGCAAAATGAGAGTAGATGATTGTCAGCATTAATTGTGCCAATTTCTTGACAGTTGTTCTGGATGCTGGAAAGACCAAAGTCAATGCACCAGCATTAATCGGAGCCCTCCACAAAAGGCTCAACTTCAGTCAACTGCCCTAATGATAGCAAATAGTGAGTTGGATAAAAGCTGTCAAGTATTTTAACCAATATCTCTTTGACTTTTTGACTGGCTCTCCAGTAGTGGCGGAGTTTGACACTCTAAAGCCTTTTTCAGCTATTTCCATCTTTTGCACACATCATCTATTGCATTGCCTGTCTGTCCTCTGTTACTTTTTTTCTGCTTATTTATCCCAATGAAAGGGTTTTTAGAAGGTTTTTCTTTGTATGATGTCCCCTGTCTAAGGACAGGGGATGTTGTGCTGCCATTTACATACTGTAAAGCTGAAAAGGGGAATCTGTAAATTTTGGCTATACAAATACAATTGACTTGACTTTTCACCTTAATCTGCATAAGATATTTTAACTTTGTGAAAAAAAACTATATCCCAAAAAAATAGTAGAATTAATGTAAAACTACTAAAATGTTTAGTGGAGGACACACAAGTCCACCTCTGTTTCCTTCCCCCGCCGTTCTAAAAAGTTACATCATTAATCAAGCTCGTTAATGATCATTAGGTCTTATCTTTACCAACAAATGAGGCTGATTTTAGACATATTTTGAACACTTGGTGTGATAAAAGACTTCCTGGTTTATACATGTTAGTTTGATTGGTTTCTTCTATGTAGCTAGCTACTACCTGACTGTCAAAATTAGCCGTTAGCCACTGGCCCCGCCCACTGGAAAAACAGCATCTGGACCGAACCACTCTGAGAAATAGAGGAGTCATAATTTTTCAATAATTAAGAAACACTTTTTTTTACATTTACTTGTGTTGTGCTTTGCTTTTAACAACCTTTTAATATTAAAAAATAATCATTTATTTTTTATTATTTATTTCATTTTTTTGCAATTTTTTTGAGGGGGGGCAATTTTATGGAAGTGGGGGTCACGTCCCTTGGCCACACCCCCACCGGGGTTTTAATTTGTGACTTCGTAACCTCTGAGTTTTTTTCTAGAAACCTGCTATTTTTCTCAGCATATTTCCCCCCTCAGGCTCCGTGTTTCGTTTCCTTCCTCCATCTTATTAGTTATTGTAGAGTGCTTCCTATACGTCTGGAAACGTGCCTGGAGGGATCTTTAAGACAGGGGGCGGGGCCCCGACGACTGGGACCTCCCTCTCCGCTCTACCCCCGCTGACGTCACGGCGCCTTTTTTTTTTTTCTATCCGCCCAGGCTGCTGCTGCTTCCTGCTGAGTCTCCACTCACACGCCGCTGCTCCGCCGCACAGCACCACGCTCCCCCCCCAACTTCAAGAGCCGGGAAAAGGAAACAAAAAAAGAACAAAAACATCGATACTTTTCGGGTAGGTAAAACCGCTTAATTGCCGTCCGCTGGCCGCGCGTGGCCTGTAGCCGTGGCGTTTGTTGGCGGTTTTTTGAAGCGCTGCCCGCCGCTGTGACAGGCTGCTGTGACAGCGTGTGGGAAGAGATGCGCCAAGAGGAAGGAGGGGTAGCGGAACACTACTGTAGTGTTCGCTCGAACATATACGCAGATACAGGCTCCAACTTCTACTCCGCCGCCGTATTCACCGGGTTCCCGTCGTCCCCCCGCGCCACCGCCGACATAAAGCCGTCACACTCCGGGGGGGACTAGCGCCAGTCCCCGGTGTCAAACTGCGATCTTGAACCTTTTTTTTTCTCTTTCTCTCGCAGCCGCTAGTTTGTTTAAGCACTTTAATGAGGAGCGTTGACGCCAGCACAGGAGACACTTTTGATTTAAGGCAAAGTCTGGTGTTCACGTCTTTTTTTTTAACTCCCAGGGTTCGCAGTAATCACACCAAAGGCTGCCGAAGCCAAACATTGTTCGGTGTGGTTTTAACCATCGCCCACTGTGCAAATGGACGGTAGGTCGTGCCTGGTAATGATGTGAGGCAGCTGTGCGTAATGAGAATCACGGGATCCGCGGGGCTCTGGATTCAGTCCGTGTTGCGTGTTGTAACGCACATCTGCCTCCTGGAATCCATCAGATTATCGCCGGTAAAGATGCGTGATGTCTGTCGTTGCGGTGCTAATGTGCCGGCTGGTAGTTTGGGGACTGCAGGGAAATGGCGAGAGTGAGATTTTTTTTTTTTTTTTTTTTTTTTTTTTTTTTTGCTGGACGTTTGTTCGCTATTCAAAGATTTCTCATCACCACGAAGTAAAAGCATGTTTCTGAAAGCGGTTGTGCCCCACAAATGTGCATAGTTAACTGCCTCACAATTGTCCAGATGTCCACCAGACTGATTAAGTGGCTTGTTGCAGTCAGATGGGCACTTTGTGCTCAGTTTCTTGACTCTAATTGCAACAAACTTTGTTATCGTAGCATCTTTAATGCAGCTCAAAGTGCTTTACAGTAAAAATTAAATGGACATTAAAAACATTAGAAATGTGGCACACAATTAATATGCATGCAAAGTGGGGAGAGGAGAAATGATAAGATAAAACGAACAGATAGCATGTAGAAGTGATTTTATCGCTCACCAGAAAGACAATGTTATCTCACTGGTTCTCATGAAAGTGGTTGAAATCTTCCCTGAACTGCAACTTCCTGATTCTACCATGGGTTCTTACTCAAAACCTACTCCTCGTGTGGTTATTAGAATCTTCCTGATTCTTCTGCGATTTCTTACTTGAACAATTCTCTGTTGACACGGAGTTCCCAACCACCGGTGCAGTGATACCATTCTCACTACAAGCAGAGACCAACAAGGTGGTTTCTCTTAGTGGGACCAAGTGGGTTGACATGTGCCCCAATCTTAGTGTTAATGCAACATCCATCCATCATCACGCCCTGACTCTGTTGTCTTTAAGAGTGTCTCGTTTCACATTTTTTGGTAAATCTCTTTCCTTGGTGTCAGATGGCTGTTGGCAAGGTATTAGTCTTTTGTCTTGTGTCTGAGTTTTAAGTGAACATGTTGCTGACAAACAGGGAAGCATGTGAACTAGGCATCTTTAAACTTAACTTAAAACTTCTCATTTCTGGCTCTTAAGTTTTATCTGTCCAACTGGTTAACCGCATCTGAAGGATCCTAATTTAATGATTTATATGTCTAATCAATTATTCAGAGGGTCATTCTCTGTCAAACCAGATAGGCATGATGCAGCAATCTCGGTCAACACCTTGTCATGACAGAGTCCCCAAACTACTCTGTAAGAAGACCATATCTTGAAGTCGTTTGTGCATTAATTGTTTGACAATTATTATTCCTGGAATTCACAAACCTTGTAGAATGCCAAACAAATGTTTTCTGTATGCGAAAACCATTAAAAGCCTGTACTAGATGAAGATAGGACTAAAAGGGTACATTTGGTAGCTTGTAGGAATGTGGAAATGGCTTGTTTTAACTTATTAAGGGCACAAAGTGCCAATGTCCTTCTATTTTTCTTTCATACAAAAATAGACACAGGATTTGTAAGAGATAAAGGATACACATCTGAGATCGAAGTTGTCTCTGGTAGTGTCTGGGTTATTGAAAATAAGTGAAATATTTTCATAAAGCATTTGGTATAAAGAGGATTTTTTGCAATTGTAGATGCCCCCCTCAAGCTCCAGTGGGAGTATTTCACATAAAAGCCTGGATGGGTTTTATACATGCAATTTTACCCTCTGCATGCTAGAAACTATATATGAGAATCGTACAAATACACACATTCAAACCTGTCCACACAATGACATCAGTATACCTTGTGTGTCTTTAGAAACCCATCTTATTATTGAGGTTTTTTGCCTTTAAAAAGGAAGGGAACCTGGAAGGACATTTGCTTCTACTTCCCTAATTTATGATACATTAGGCTGTTTTCATAGAAATGTTCATGATCTCTCAAGTTTTTTTGGTTCAATAAAACTTTAGTAAAAAATACTAAATATCCAGGGCTGAAAAGTGATAAATATTTTATAGGCCTTGGATACAGGACTCAAACATGTAGGCACTTTGGGCAAAATCTGAAGTGGTAGAGCGACCAATTTCTTGGATTCTTTGTGATTTGACACGGAATGACCTCAGAGTGAAGTTGTGGCGTCAGGGATCAACTTTCTGACCGTAAGCCGCAGCAGCAGCAGGTTTGAGTAGAAGAATATAGCGCTCTCTATGCTCCAACACTATTTGTTGGCATGCAAAGGAGTGACTTTTTTTTTTTTTTTTTTTCCTCCTCTCCCCAGCTTTCAAGGACAGGTTACCTCCGTAGGGAGATCTGTTCTGCCTGTTGTCTTTTGTCCCACTTTTGCATTGTTCACTGTGATGTGAATTTTCGTGTATAAGATTAATCATCCACAACAAGATCCAGATGAGAATTTTCCACTCTTCTACGTATTAATTAATGCCTCTTGTTTTTTTTTGTTTTTTTTTTAACTCGTCAGGACACACCGGTAGATGGGTATCAGGAGGAAACCTGGGTTATAGTGCTGCAAGTCCTGCCAAAGAATGCAGCATTGCCTCAGTAGCTCGCAGTAATTCTTGATCCCAGCACAAGATGTTGTCGCAAAGCAGCTGTATTGGAGTCCGGATCTGCTGAACATAAAATACTGCAAAGCATGCAGTAACGCAAGCAGATAAACCTGCATGCGGATCCTCTTTGTTAGACATAAAATACAAAACGGTCACTTCTGCGGTCACCCATTTCCCCTATTGTCCCCTAGTGATAATAAGCACACGTGAATGCTTATATCTGCAACTCAAATAGATGTGCAGCACAACATTTCACCTGTATTCTGATATTAAACTGCTGGTTATCCCAACTGATATTAATATCAAGCATAGCCCCTTGTCTCTATTTAGATTTTGATCAGAAAGACACTTCATTCATACACACCTATTGTCTCGTGTCACAATGACACAACTAATACTGTTTGCCAGAATGTATGAGAGATCTACATGAATTTACTCTGGCAAGAAGGTAACCCCAGACACAAAACCAAAGCCAAACAGCATGAGTTTGTACAACAACGTTCATCTCATGTGTGATAAAGCCCAGACACCTGGTTTCTGGAGCTCGGGGAAGAAAAGTTGTTAACTCACCATGTTACTGAATAGAGCTTTGGCACGTTTGCAAAGGACTAAGAACCACCTGCAGCGTCCAGATGTGTGAAGCCAAGGCAGAAATATCAACATGGATTCAAGACTTCAACTGCTACCACGCATCTCAACTAAACGCAAACAAGGGGGTAAATACATGAAGCTCAGTTTTGGTGTCAAGTTTAATCTGCAACCCTTTTCTTTAGATTTAGTGTTCTCTTGTTTGGGCGTTGTCACTGTGAATTTTAGTTAAAAACATCCGTATCCAAATATTTAAATTTATCATGCATATTCAAATTGCAAATATAGCTTATACTATTTGTTCACATAAAGTGAAAGATGTGTTTTGTATTTAAGTGGGCATTTCACATTTAAGAAATACATTTGCCAGTGCTTTTTTGCAGACAAGTGATCTGACCACGATGGTTTTTATGACATTAACACATCTTTGGCATTCATGCTGTTATTAGTTGGCATGTCCTGTAGACTGATACTGTCATATCGGCAATGTGCAAATTTCGCCTGATTTGTCAGTCCAGCTCTGCTATTTTATTAAATGCACAACCTTCATTATTGTTTTTAATACATTCAAATTAAATGCTTCAATTTGCAGGAATTTCATTAGCAAGTGTTCCTTTATTTGGTTGCTTTTTTTCATGCAGCCAATGCAATCAGCGAGCTGCCCCTGTCAAGTTTGAGCTATTTTGTTGTTGCCAAATGTCGGCAAATACAATTACCAGAAATGGCATCAATGTCTGGCAACACAGAATTGGAAATAATGTGTTATAGAAAATTAAAGCGAGAATGAGGCCTGGCTGCTGACACCACAGTTAGTGTTACTGAGCAAACCAGACTTTATCCTGCCCTGATCTAAATAAGCTCAGATGGTGCTGCCTCGCATTGTTGTAGAAATGCTGGCCATCAGACACTTTTTACCATCATTTGCTGTAAAGTAGACTTCTCTTGTACTGGTTTGATTATTGCCTGCTTGTCTCGTGTGAGGTCTGCCTCCAGTCGGGGTGCTGCTCAGCCACAGGCCCAGTCGGGGTTTGACAGGCATACAGCTGGAGCTGCCGACTTGGCACACGGCGTGATGCACCAAACGGTTCATCTGCAGCATTGGCCGGAGCAGGAGCAGGCATCAGGTGTCGTTTGATATTTATAATCTGCTTCTGTGTAGGAATAGGAGCGCTTCATATGTTGGCAGGAAGAATTCACTGACTATTATTTCATTTATTTTCGTTTGTGTTCACACTGGTGGTAACAAGGCGCCGATTCCATTCAGTGTTGTGTTGGCCCCGCTCAAGCTCTTCACACAAGTTGACACGTTGGCTAAAAACCAGGAATTGAGACAAAGATCTTTTTATGTAAATTTAACCCCCAACTTCCATCTTCTGACTTTGAATAGAAAGCTGAGTTAAAAAAACTGATTTACTTCCTTGTGTCATGGCTTGCAAGCAAATTAACTGAATAAACTGGTCGGACTGTTACTACATGAACAATGGTGCTGCTGAAGTGTTTAAATTGTACAGCAGTATCTTGAAAGCTTGTGAACTGCTGACGTGATGTGGTTGCATGAACTGTCAATGATGAAGGCGAAAGATCAAAGATTTGCCTCTACTGCACATGGCTGAATGATTATAACCAAGTTTCAGCAGCAGTAAATGTCCTGTTCATTATTCATCTGCTCTTCACCTGCTCACAGACTGTTTTATCTGCTTTATCTCAAACCTCCAAGAAAAAATGCTGGTTGTATATGTTGTTTAGCAGATAAAATGTCTTGTAATAGTATTTGTTTTACAATGTATTGGCCATGTTCTAGGCTGCTTTTAATGGGGGTTTTATTGGAGGCATTATGTTTTGGAAGTGCATCCCTAGTACTTTGAATAGCATTCAAGTTGTAATGTGTTAAAATGTGCCACAATCACTCAGTAGTTGGAATACTTATCTCCAAAATGACCTCTTATCAGCTGAGCAGTGTCAACTCTATTTAAAAGTCAATATAATGTGACTGATAAGACCAAATCATGCAGAGTCAACCAATCCCAGGGAGAAAGCTGGAAAGACTTGCATGTAACTTCAGGAGGATCCCTGTGAAATCGGATAAATATCTTCCCGTCACTTCAGTCAGTGCAAGTTAGGCCTAAAGACTGCATGTTTGTAAATTACAAAATCATCAGCATAATTTTTGATCCATTAGAAACTGGGTAAGTACTCATTTAGGGGGTCACTGTTTTTTTCACATCCAGGGCAGGTTCCTCATTGTGGAAAATACTGCTGCATGTCCTTTAAAAACAGCTGAATACTGTAATAATAATGCAATCTGTGTGTGGATCTGGAAGGAAGTGAAGTCTTGAGAAAAATTACTTTGGAAAATGTGCAGTATTTATTTGATACTTAAACAACATTGGGGGTTAATATTGGGATATCTCATCCCCTGGCTTACTTTGTGACTACTATAAAAAAAATTACTAAGACGGCATTGCCCCACTTTACCTCTATGTTCTGCAGGAGTGTGGTTATGTTTATTTGTGCTAATGGCTGTGGTAATGACCAGAAGATTCACTTAATTTCTCTCATTTACTGGCATTCTTGCTAGCACCATATGCAGTCTTCGTTCACTGTTCTCCCTATTTCTCTCATCTCTTTTTAAATGAGTTGGGAAGCCACAGCAAAGCCCAACTTTACTTTTATCCTCGTCAAGCACAGAGAAATGCGCTCCCTTCTTTGTACTCCCTCCAGGGTTGTAGGCTACAGCTCTGATCAAGCTTATGTGATCGGCCGCTGCAGCGAGATGTCAGGTTGCATTTCGGCGAAAGTATTCTGTTTTAACTTCTTGCTGGGCAGCCTTTGCAGGTTCTCCAGCACTGGCCTGCACCCCTGAAGCCAAAGAGCACTACTGGCAATCAAATACATAAAATACCTGTGTTTTTAAGCCACATTCTTGCCTTAACTTTAGAGCGGACTGCAATTTAAACGTTTTCCTCCATTTTGTCTTTTTTCCTGTCCTGTCTGTGCAGCTGGAGTGGTGGCGAGGAGCTCACTGAACAGCACTGCAAACATGAACATCCCAGAATACTATGCAGGGAAAAATGTGCTGATCACTGGAGCAACGGGCTTCATGGGCAAGGTATAGTGACAGACATGACTGAACCAAACATTTATTGCGTTTAAACAAGATGAGAAGGGAACCGGTTTGGAAAGTTTAATTAGATTCCTTTTTTTCTCCAACACGACATGAGCCGCAGGCAAATGATGTACTGTACTTGTTGCTGCCTCTGAATATTAGACATCCCATGTTTCTGTCAATTCAAGGCTGTTTCATCAGAGCAGTTGCACACAGGAAGTATGTAGATTACACACAGATGTTGTCATCTTTCAGCAAAGGGAAAAAAGTCATTATTGCCCACATTTCTTTCCCCCTTTTTTATGTAGGCAGATATGATGCATGTGTAAAACCAGGATTTATCTGCATTTCAAGTTTTTCTTTAATTAAAAAAATGCTGCAAGATTATGTCTTTGTGTGTCTGTTTGGATTTTGTGGTGGAAGAGACCTTCAGTTGACAAAGGAAAGTGGTCAGAGCTGTAATCAACTAAATGATACAGAGAGGAAAACATGTTTGTTTTTTCTCTCCTCCTATGCTGTGGTTATTCAAAGGTGCTGCTGGAGAAGCTGCTGAGGTCTTGTCCAGGAGTCAAAGCTGCTTATGTGTTGGTCAGATCGAAAGCTGGCCAGAGCCCTCAGGCCCGCATCGCTGACATGGTCAACTGCAAGGTAAGAAGTGGCTTCAGAGTAAGGCGAACTACAATTAGCACAAACAGGCTGCCCCAGACAAATGTACACCTCCCCGCAGCATTTCTGATTAACAGATGTCATGCTGAAATGAATATAGAGACAGGTGAGCCTAATGAGGACAGCATGCTTGGATATTTTCAGCCTGGACATCCTTTAAATTTCTTTGACACTGACATAAGCTTAGTGTCACAGTTATTACCACTTACACTTATTACGGTTTCCAAGAAACCATAATAACAGTTTCTTGGAATTGTTGAGGATGTGCCTTTTTTTTTAATGGCTGCTTTAATTCACATGACTGCTGCTGTCACAGCGCACCTTTTTAGAGGAAACTTTCAGGTGTGGACAGTGTCTGATTTCTTTTACCAACATATGCTTATAATTGTGCTAAATTTGTCCTCACCTTCGTGGAAACATTAGACGGTTACAGCAATTGTAATAGTACAATAAAACTTGCTGCAGATGTAAAGACTGTTTGACAGGGATTACATCATCAGTTTCTAGATAGGGTAGTTTCCTCATGAAAACTTTTTCATGAGTAAGGAAAGAAGATTATCTGCTTCCAGATAGTCCAGTGCTTTATAATTGTTATTGTTGTTTGTAATATAATGTGCTGTAATGTCTGATCATTTTTCCACTCAGTTGTTTGAAAGGCTGAAAGATGAGCAGCCAAACTTTGCAGAGAAGATCATTGCAGTGAACAGTGACCTCACACTGCCAGAGCTGGATCTGAGTAAAGAGGATCAGAGCATCCTGGCTGAAAATATCAACATCGTCTTCCACTGTGCCGCCACCATCCGCTTTAATGAGCCTCTTAAGTGAGTTCATTTTTTCCGTAATCTCTCGGTGAATATTTTGGGAATATAAAATATTTTCTCATGCATTTCCCACTAATGGCATTTAACCCAGTTTATTGATGCATTTGGTAAATGTAGAATAGGTGAGCACCCATTACACATGTGTAATGGGCATTTGCTTGACTTGGTGGGGTTGACCGAAAGTAGTTTGTTCTTCACAGAGATATAATACCGGATACACTGATACACTATACTTTTCTGCTGAGCTGCCTTGACCAATTACCGTAAATTCTGGACTATAAAGTGCACCTGCATATAAGCCGCATCCGCGCTATTAAAAAAATAAATTAATAAATTAAAAAAATAAACAAGCCGCACCTGCATACAAGCCGCACGCTCTACTTGAAAAAGTTTTGCAAGCCACAGATATGTATGTTTTTACATTAGATATATATTACAGGAACAGAACGATTTTGAATTGTAAATGTACATGTATGTACCTAACTAGTATTTTAACACGGCAGCAACTTTGCTGATTAAAACGGAACAGAACCAAGAGGAAAAAAACGGTATTTTCAGTATTTATCTTCATTTCTCCTGTGTGTGAAATCACGTCACCTTAACCATCTTCGCTGAAACCCATGAAGTCTTCTTTAGTGTCGGAGTTGAAAAACTCAGCAGCGCTTCGCCACATCTGTCTACATCAGTCTCGCTGTCCGTGTCACTGTCCTCCTCCGGTGAGGTTGGCTCTGGAGGTGCGCCGTTCTCTTCGTGTAGCAGTCCAGCCTTTCTGAACGCTTTGGCAATGGATTCTTTCACAGCACTCCAAGCTGTCAGGATCCACTGACAGACATCCGTAAAGGATGCTTTTCGCCTCACCATAGACTCATTGACGCTAAGCTTTCGAGCAGCAGCGCGGTTTCCTTCCTGTATAGCGAGATCGATGGCCTTCAACTTAAAACTTGCATCATACGAACTTCTTGGTGTGGGTTCCATGATGAAGGGGTGAGGATTTGAAAAGATAGTTTGACAGGATTGGTAATTTGTCATCCTTCTATCCGCTTCTATCGACTTATATCTGCTAAAGAAGAACTAGCATATTCTTCTTGAACTAGCGTATTCTTCTTTGCATTTATTTTGTCTTAGTTTTAATTCTACTTCCGGTTAGAGCGCCCCATAGTGGTGGAAAAAATATGCAGAATAGCCACACCTTTGTACGAGCCGCATGGTTCAAAACCTATGAAAAAAGTCCAGAATTTGCGGTAGTACTAATTGAACCTTTTACTTCTTTAAGACTGTGTGGTATGAGAAAATACATTCGTGAAACTGTCTAATTTTGAAGTAGTTTCCGTACCATACCTTACATCTGTTATTTTTCTGTCCCTGAGGTTAAGACCATGTTTCTGGACAGAAAATGAGTGCACTGACAACTGTATGAACAACTATAATTAAATCGTGTGCCTCCAGAGTGGGCCAAATTCTTTTGGTGTTTGCCTACTGGCAATACAAGAGTTTTGCAGCTCTGTGAGGCAAGCAGTGATTTACTGTGCACACAGTATGCTAACATGCTCACAATGACAGGGCTGGCATATTTTTGTTGTCCATATTCACAATATTAGCTTAGTATGCTAATTTTAGCTTAGTATCTAGTACAAAGTACTGCCAAGGCAAATTGGAATGTCATTAGTTTCAGTCATAAATCAAAGTATTAGACAAATTCAGATGTTGACCTAATGGCATTGGATAAAAGGGTCAGCAAAGGTTGCGGAATCTTTGTCTACAAATAACTGTATAACATAACATGGCAATCCATCAAACAGTATGACGGTATTTCACTCTGGGCCAAATGACTGACAGGCTTTCAGCTATCCAGAGCCATGCTGCTCACTAAAATTCTACAACCATTGCAAGCCTTTGGACCATTTAGTAACTACAATTTTGTTGCAATAGATTATTTGGTTATCCACACAAGTGAATTAACAGTGACAACGTAAACTATTTGCTCACAACAACTTTAGGTGCTAAGGAGTAACTTTAAATAACAAAAGCATATGTCTGTATAGTGCTCCAATTTATTTACTCAACGCAACCGTAAATTTTTTTTTCTTTTTTCCTCCCCTAAACTTGTTAGCTGTGAGGATTGTATAAAATTGAAAATTTCAATATTTTTCTTTTTGTTGGTTGAAATGCATGCTTTTGTCTTAACTTTCTTCACTCATAGCATTTATTGAAATTCCAAACTTCAAAATCCCTTCAAATTCATAGATGAGAGCAGTTATCATTAAACCCTGATATATTGTTGTACAATGAGTCTTGAGATATCTGATTTCTTTAATGTTTTCTGCAGTATTTGTGGTAATTGCATGCTAAAACTGTAACAATACCCCCCCAAACACACACGCACATGCTGCTGTACAGCTCCATCTTGTATAGCATGTAAACTGCTCTTAGTAGTTTATCTTGCACATCAGCACTTTAAATTGTACTCTGGTGAGATGCCAACTGCATCTCTTTGAGTGCTTGTACATGATCAATGATGATAATAAAGTTGAATCTAATTTAATATAGTTGACACAACGAGCGGTTCCCTCTAAAGTGATAACTGGAAAAAACAGACAGACAAATGGAGATTGTCCTTTCCTTTTCTGCCCAATAGAGATGCAATGCAGCTGAATGTCCTGGCCACCCAGAAGATGGTGGCACTGGCCCACAGAATGAAACACCTTGAGATCTTTCTGCACATATCCACAGCCTATGCCAACTGCGACCGTGAGCTCATTGAGGAAATCGTCTACCCTCCCCCCGTCGACTACCGCAGGCTCATCGATAGTCTGGAGTAAGTTGAGCTGGATTGTTTCCAATAAACGGCCACTGCAGTCTTCAAACAGTTTATGTTAAGAGATGTGGGGATGAACTGAGCCTTTTTTTGTCATTGGTTTACAGTAATGTGTTTATGGTTGATTTGTTTTAGTTGAGGTTTTTAAACAGACGTTCTTCAGATGGCCAAGTGCATGAAAAGCAAGCAGCAAGGTATTATCAAGATTAATGTCCATGATACACTTGGCCTGCCAGCTTAGCCCTGGCAGTGCGGTAAATGTCTGCTCAGTACCGCTAATGTTGCAGAGGCTGACACTCTCAGTTGCTGAGCTTGATTAGCAAAGTATTAGAAGCCTGTAGAGATTAGTTTGGTGTTTCTTATGGGATTGTGTGTATATAGTAGTGTCAAGCTCTTGAGGGAGTTTCGATGAGTGCGTGCCGAGAGACAACATGCAGATGTTTTATAATTTGATTCAGCTGTAGTGTTGCATTCAAAGTGGTGCACAGTGATTTTATTTGCACACTTATCCAGCTTTACTTCACAATATGGATAATTTTTATATTATCTTAATCATCTTAAATCATTTTTTCCTCATTTCCTTTTATTGTTTTTTTACTAATTATTTAGAACTCAGAAAAATATACAGCCTAAAATATAGGGAATGTTACTTTAAACACTAGTCAATGTTTTTCAAAAGTTATGTTTTTTTTTTTTTCCCCATGGTTGCCATTACATTGAGGAATTATTAACTGAACTGAATTATGTGTCTGAGCTTTTCCAGCTTCAGATTAACCATTACCTCATCAAAGAGAAGGGCTAGACTTCAAATAATACAGAATGATCTCAAAAGGTCATAGAACCAGCCTGGGTTCAAGAGACTCATCACTACATGTCCCTCTGAAAAGTGCCACACTTGGTTCTTGGTGTATGAGTTGCACATGTATGAAAAGGTTTAAAAAAATCCTAGATTATATTTATTTCATCTGTGAACAAGACTAAAATGATTGAAATCCAGATTGTTTTAAGTGTATTAAATGTAACTGACTATCTTTATTTTTTTCTCCCAGCTGGATGGATGCTGATCTGGTGTCTGCACTAACTCCCAAGCTGATCGGGGAGCGCCCCAACACCTACACCTACACCAAAGCTCTGGCTGAGTATCTGGTGCAGCAGGAAGCCGGAGACCTCAACGTAGCCATCGTCAGACCCTCCATAGTTGGAGCCAGCTGGAAAGAACCCTTTCCAGTGAGTGCTGCCTTTTACTCCTTTTTAATGAACAAACCCTAGAATCAAAAGAGGGCAAATACTGTGGCGTTGTTCATTGTACTTCACTTAAGATGCTGGATACAAAGATTGCAGAGTAGTGAGTTGTGCTTCTTTTTTGAAAAGGTTTGAAACACAGAATCGCATATGAGGAAAAAACAATTTCTCCAGCGGTTCTTTGTATTTACTGTTGCATTACCGCCACAAGGGGAAATAGTTTAATTTTTCTCTAAACCAAAAGCATCATTTCAACAGTAAATCATCTCGAGGGTTTGATAGTTATTGGAATGGCTTTAACATTATTTTTCATTCACAGCTGTTCTCTCAACTGCAATCTCTCTCTGTTAATTCACCTTGTGTATATCATAACCACTGTTGCACTGCTGTTTGTGCTACTTATTCCCTACCTCTGTTTCCCAACCAGGGGTATGCGTACCCCTAAGGAGATTATTTATTTATTTATTTTTGTTCAAGGTGTCACACAAAAGTGTAGTCCCAATAACTCGGCTAACTCGTAATATGTGGACAACAGAATGTCTGCTGTGGAGTTTGTTAATAGGCTGATTGTTTCATATAATTTCCAAGATGACAAAAATTTTAGGCAATGCTTCATGTCAAGCTTATCAATGTTCCAAAAAACATGACTTTTTTTATATTATTTTCATGTCTAATTAAGTTTAGGAGAAAACACGAGAGAAAGCCTATTTATGTCCACGTCTTATTGAAATGAATAAAATGTGCATGTTATAACCAATCTACTTTTGAAGAATCAACGCATATCTTTAGGGGGCCAAAACATGGTGGGAAGCATTGTCCTACCTTATCAAATAAGAAAAGTTTCCTCCTAACAAATGGGTTAAATCAATGAATGAAAACCTAGAAAGAGCTTGAAATAAAAGAAGTAACATCATGTATAGACATTGCCAGTTGGCACAGAAGCGCTCATGTTTTTCTAGGGTAATTTGCAAATATTAGCTGTGTCACCCTATTCTTGCATCTCTGAAAGCACAAGCCCTACCAATGCAGTGATTCAGAGTGATTCAACAATGAATGTGGTGGTGGGAGAAGGAATGCAAGGAATGTGGAGTAAAGACATTTTTTTTTTTGAGCACCGTACTTATTTTGTACCTGGTCTTTCATTAGGGAAACTGGAGGGACTGATGAATTAAAGAAACAATGTGAAACAAATTGCTTTTGGTTTAGTGTCTGAGGAACATCCCATAACTTACTGTTGCGCTGAATGATTAAATGCATTTGTAATACGATTACATGATAAAAAAAAAAAATATTTTTTCCTTTAACCTCAACGTGCGTGATTGCAGGATCACATGACACACTTGCAAGAGTGTAGAACTGCATCAACGTTCTGCTCTTTAATCTGTTGAAGGAAGGAACATGTTGTTGGTGTGGAACTACTTTAATTAAAAAAAATAATTTAATTAAATAGCTGCTGCACAGCATTAGGTGTTGTCCAGAGCACGGCATGCTTCTGTTGTTAGTTCATTCCAAGTAGAACCAGTGTGGAGCTGCTTCAGAACACAAGAAAGTGTTATACAACAGTATAATCCATTGACATCCAGTGATTATTGTATTCAATTGTCATGCATGCAGTTCCTCAAACTTGAGAAGTTATAACCATCAGGTGTGTTTGCTATTGGATAAATTGTCTGTTATGTCAGTCATTTATCAACGCAAAAAAATCTGTCCTCTTAAGAGTAATGTGTTTAAGTGCTTCTTTCCTCTTGACTGCTGTTTCAGGGTTGGATCGATAACTTCAATGGACCTAGTGGAATATTCATTGCGGTGAGAATGGAGAGAAAGAATAAAGTGGCTATTTACCACCTACCCCGCACAAACTATATTATCAACATAAAATTTGCTCCCGAAGCACAGACTTAAAGCTTTACTGACAGCATTTCCCTTGCTTTTTCAGGCTGGTAAGGGGATTCTGCGTACGATGAGAGCGTCAAATGATGCTGTGGCAGACCTGGTGCCCGTAGATGTCGTCATCAATGCCACTCTGACTGCAGCGTGGTACTCTGGATCACAGGCAGCCAACAGGTTGGATATATTATCAGGAATATATTAATAGTTGTACATTCCAGTGGAGTTGAGCTGAAATATTCCCCTCTTATTGCAGGCCAAAAAACATTCTGGTGTACAACTGCACAACCGGTGGGATCAATCCATTCCACTGGGGAGAAGTTGGTATGTCTCTTATCTTCAGGCTAAACACAGCTTGTGTAAACACCCCTGACAATGTAAGCTAAGATGTTTAAACATGGTGTCTAATAACATACTCTGGCTGACATCTGATCCTCTGCCTGCCCCACCCAAATTAGGAGCTGAACTTCACTGGTTCCTTATGGGTCCTGGTGTATACCTGGGTATTATGGAGTAGAGCAGGGTGAATCTCAAGCATATCTTAACAAGAGCGTACCTTGGTAGAACTTTAGAACATGCTGACACATACATACACAATATAATTCTACCTAAATTGTTGTCAAACCCCATTGTTTGGAGTAAATCTGGGCTCTGAAGTGCAATGATTTTGCAAAATGCCGTGTCCTGAAAATGTGGTACTGCAACATCTGTGTCATTGCTGTTTGGAGCTGTCAATCGTATCACATGGTCATCTCTTCAATGACTTCCACATTGGTTCAAAAGCTGAGATTTGATATTCATGTTTGACTCCATGAAAAAATTCTGTCATAAATAGGCAGACTCCACCTGCTGAGGAAGGTTATAAGATACGATCAAAAGCCCCAGAACAGCAGCTAATGGGCCATGTTTATGAGATTGTTTTGCTAAGTAATTACTGCTTTAATGCAGCTCAAGATATTGATTTTAAATCAATATCCATTTTAAGATGCAGTTTTGTGTTAGTCTTCTATTGGATTGCACCACACTATAAGCTGTTTATTGTGTTCGTGTGTGAACGGAAGTATACTTGTTGAAAGTTTTGCCTTTTGATAAAAGGAGGTCAAGGAAATCAAAATTATCAGTTATCAGAGTACCACCTTTTTTTTTTTTTTTTTTTTTTTTTTTTTTAAAATATATATTTTGACAGAAGCAGGACTGAACCTGTCAGTCAGGCAAAAAGCGTTCGGGGGAAAAAAAACTATCAGAAACTCACACTGCTCATTGATGACTTCTGTTTCTTAGAGTACCATGTAATATCCACATTCAAGAGGAACCCCCTCGAGCAGGCTTTCCGTCGGCCAAATGTTAATCTCACATCCAATCACCTAATCAATCAGTACTGGATCACTGTGAGCCACAAGGCTCCGGCCTTCCTCTATGATCTGTACCTCAGGCTGATTGGACGAGAGCCCAGGTAACCAACTCCTCGCCGACTCGGACATACCGCCCCTCTGCGGTTTTTAACACCAAAACAAACACATTCACATCCAGATCTCTGCTGCTTTACTCTGTCACTCTTTTCTGTCTAGTAGCCTAATGTCTTACTGTAGCTGCAACGCTATTGTGTTATATGACGCTAGTGTGTTTGTTGGGAGCTAAAGAATGCATAACCCAGCGACTCTGCTTAATATACAAGAGTATCAATGGGTTCTGCACTCCTCATCTTCCTGCTTGCAATGTTAGTATTCGGACTTGGGTTTCCAAAAGATATCACCACTGAGGTCATCTCAGTTCGGCCAATCAATGGACTAAGGCACAACTCTGTCCGCACATGCCTTTGGAAACCCAACCCAGGTGTTGACCCTTTTGAAAAGCCTCTGCTAGCTGCTGAGCTGTCACAACAGTGAGTTAAGAAAACTGGATCAGTCACTTTAATCAATCCAGATCCCTTCAGATGTCATGATGCTAGTGACAGGCTAGCAGTGGTCACTCCATCACACGGGGCCTGATTTTAGCCTAATACCACCAGGAGGAGGAACTGCACATTCTTCATCTCGTGCTCTCTGTGTCCTCCTTGTCCTGTCGTATGTGTATCTCTCTCCTACAGAGTACTGTATAAACATGACCTTCAAGACCAATCCCTTAGAGCAGGCCTTCAGAAGGCCCAATGTCAATCTGCGCTCCAACCCCTTTACTAATCAGTACTGGACGACTGTCAGCCACACGCTGCCAGCCCTGCTGTATGACGGCTGTCTCAGGCTGACAGGCCGCAAACCTCGGTAAGGTTGCAACTGCCCCTCCCTCCCTCCTCTCTGCCCTGCCAGTCAGCCCCCACCTTCCCCACATGTTCCCACAAACCCACCCTCCTGCACTGTCTTCTCCAAGTGGCCGTTATTTTTCCTAACTGGTTGTGTGGGATGGTGGGAACAAGGAAGTGTCCGGGGCAGAAGGAAACACAAAGTTTGCTGTGTCTTTTACTTCCTGACATCAGCTGAAATGAGTTTGTGTTAACAAAGCATGTTTTTAAGCTTTTCCCTATTTTGGGGAATTGTTTTTTTTAATGCATTTTTTTAAAAGAAGACTGCACCACTTACTTGCCTCCACCTCCACTTCCACATCATGGAGAATCTTGAGGCACCGTTGGACCTTTTGGCCAATTGACTTGGCCAAAAAGTTGTGTTCAGTCAGAGATCGTTTGTGTTCCACTGAATACAACCATGCTGCATGTTATCCACAGGTTTTTGTAGTAAAACTCAGAGGTATATCGGATGTGAAATGGTTCACACTGCCAACCCCAAATTTCACCCGTGTTTGGCTGTCTCAAGTAATTTGGCTTGGAAGTCAACGCACACTGGAAGGGGTGTGATTTAAATCTTAATTGGGTATGTCACCAGCTATAAGTAATAATTCTCTGCCTCTATATGCTAATCGACTGTGCATGTTTGTCATATTGTCTGAATCACCCACCTTCACAGAAGGAATCTGAGTCAACTCAACCTGCTTCTATTTGTGTAAATGTTTAAACATTTCAACTCAAGTATTAGAATAGACCTGATTTTGGAAAAAGACTCAGCAATGTTGAGTTAAAGTTGAATAATTGAAGCTGTGCAGTTTGAAGGCTCAGAGACCATCTATAATCCTCATTCCTCACAATGTCACTGCTGTTTTTCCATCAATTCTCATACTAATTAACACAACCCTTTAATTTTGCATTATGCTCACTCAAACCTGAACTAACCCAGAGATCAATTAGAATAACTGGATTCATTGGTGTTACCCGGACGACAGTTTGTAGTTGTGAATGTCATTCTGGCTGTAAATGTCATTCATTTTTCTCTTGAGTTGGAATTATTTTGGGTAAAATATTGAATCGGGTCACATGGATCATATCTATTTTGACAGTATATTGCTTGTCCTTCTGGCCAGCACACCAATGAAATCCAGTTAGCTCTCAGCTGATTTGTATCAGTTAATGTTGCTGTGGGGGAAGACGTGACTCTGACTACCTACAGTGCTATGAAACACGTTTGGAGACCTTGCTGGACTATTAGCTGCCTTTCACTGTGCTACAAATTACTTTAAACTAGTGCAGTGCCCGTAGAAAGTATCTATTTCTATAGAAAAGTAGATTGGGTGTACACAAAAACTGTAAAAGCCCCTTTTTTTCCATTGGCTCTGAAAAATTTGACATTTTTGAGATCAATGGATTTCGTGGGGTGGAGATAATTAAAGTTGAGCTCATGCAAGAGGTGTCCAAACGCATGCACTGTATAGAACGAAACATTGTCTTCACATATCTCAAACAAAACCTGTTTTAATGGAAGTATTGTTGTTCTGTCAAATTAAGGAAAGGGAATATGGACAAAATCTTATCTCACAATATTTGACAAAATACCTTGATATTTATATTGTCAATATTGTAGGCATGACTATTGGTGCCTTTTATCAGTGATATGGGTAAAGGCATCAAATTGCCTTTACCCATATCACTTACCAAACAGTGTGGTAAGTTTGAAAAAATCACTTGATTGTAATGCTGTCTTTAGAACCAGGAAAAGATCAAATTTGCACCATATTATAATATCCATCATCAAGACAATATCTAGACTATCATGACATCATATCATCAATATATTGCCCAGCCCAATTGAACATTAAATGTTTTTATTGTAAAATAGACATTTAAAGAGGTGTTGTTGGAATAAAAACTGTAACCTTTAGTACAAATGAACTTTTCTACCTCTGCTCTCCCCACCTCCAACACCACGGTACTCGTCCTCCTCCATCATCCCTCTTTCAATACCTACAACACTGTACGATCTTCCTTCGTCCCCCTCCCCCTCTGCCCATCCCACCATGTCTCTTGTCACCTTTTATCCATTCCAATTCTTTCGCATCCCCGCACCCTTCTCCCCTCCACCGCTCACACATTGAAGGATGATGAAGACAATCACTCGCCTCCACAAAGCCATGATGGTCCTGGAGTATTTCACCAGTCACTCCTGGGCATGGAACACAGACAACATCACTATGCTGATGGCTCAGATGAACCCCGAGGATAAGAAGGTACGAGGACTACAGCGTTCTTTTGATATGGATAATAAATGAGCTGCTACGCTACGTCTATATTCTCCACATAAATCGCACTTTGTCCACCGTCGCCCACCCCACCACAAACAAACACACACACACACACACGCCAGGCATTTACCCTCTGGAGACGGCAGAAGGATTGGCCACTCTGCCGCCTGGGCACAATAGATTGAGTCATTCATTCACTGCTCACGTCAGTTTATAGTGAACGGGATGTTGTCTAAGAAAACTTTTTTTTTTTTTTTTTTTTTTTTTTTTTAAACACAAGACCCATTGTTCCTGTAATATGAGACTCTAAGCAGTAGCTACTGCTTGAATGCCACAGTAGCAGCATCTATGTAGGAAGTCAGAAGGCACAGTCTGGACATCCCACAGCACCACCATCTTGCCTGTCAGACATTCAAGAATAGTGGTTTCCTCATTTTTTTCCTACTACATAAATGGGTAGTTACCAGTCTCAGACATTTAGCCTTGTCATGTTTCTATTTTTCATTTTGAAAATATTTCTTCTATTTTCCCGTAATTGGTACTCATTTTGTCCATATCGGCATACATGTTGCCAGATACACAAGTAAAAAGTCCCTCGCATGTTTAATTGGTCGCTTACAGGATGTATTCTGAACATTTTCACACACGTTAATTGAAAACTGAAACTCTGATTGCATTTTTATTCTTATTTTGCATCAATTGGCAGATTGTATATTAAATATTTTTTATATCAGAGCCATGTAAACTTGTAACTAATTATGTTGTAGAATTTGAGTCATGGTATTTCATTGATGTGGAAGGCCCGTCCCCAGATAATCATAACATGCATATATACATTTCATCTGCTTTGAGAATGATACGGTTCATGTTCTTATCAAATAGAAACACTTCCTGCATGTTGTATTTGAACCTTCTGCAGCCCGCTGACAAAATAACAATCTTGTGGTGTTTTCATCCTGTAGGTGTTTAATTTTGATGTGCGTCAGCTGCACTGGGCAGAGTACATGGAAAATTACTGCATGGGCACCAAAAAATACGTCCTGAATGAAGAGCTGTCGGGCCTGCCTGCTGCACGCAAACACCTCAACAAGTAAGAGTCTGTTGAATCCAACATGCAAGCACTAATTTCTGTATGTAGGGGCTGCTCACAGATGTGACAGATGTTGACTTATGCTTTATCTAGTTTATATGGTAGCAATATAGTGAATAATTCTTTGCATTTGCACTTACTATCCTCAGGCTTCCCAACTACATTTTTATCCTTCCATTAACTGTTTATCTATTGCATTTGTCAGCAATATGTGTTTTTTTATTTTTTTTTTCCCCTGCCACACTCCTTCAGATTATCATTTCTAGTGACAGAAGTGATAATCCTCTCTGCTTTAACTAAGCTCGTGAATAATTTCAGCATGCAGGGATTTTTAAAATGAACAGGAAAGGGCTGGATTTAAATGTGATTTATTTTGTTTTTGGTGTCCACATAATAAACATTTCACCCCCATAATCGGGTGTGTGTCTGTTTTGTAGGCTGAGGAACATCCGCTACACCTTCAACACCATCCTGGTGGTGCTCATCTGGCGCGTTTTTATCGCCCGATCCCAGATGGCCAGAAACATCTGGTACTTCGTGGTGAGCCTCTGCTTCAAATTTCTCTCCTACTTCAGAGCCTCCTCCACCATGAGATAATGACCCGGCGTCGCGGCGAGGGAGCGAGGCGAAGAAATGGAGAAAACACTGGCTGTGGATATTTGAGAGGTGCCTGAACTGGAAGCCCTTAAAAATGGTACCATGCTGTCAGCCTCTGGCCCCCCCCCTGTGTTTTCCCCGTCTCTCGAGAATCTAATGGAGCCATTAAACCCGGTTACACCCCATGGACACAGACAGAGCTACTGGAAGAGCCTGGAGTCACTGCAGTCTGAATGTTCCATCTAACCTGATCTCTAGCATTTTTTAAAATCCAGAGGGTATGGATTTATCTCAACATGTACTACGCTCCGACTAACAGCACTTGGACTATCATGTCTTTTTTTCGTTTTGTTTGTTTGCTTGCCTGCCTGCAAAACAAAGCTATGCATTGGATGATGCTCTGCTGCAATACAGTCCAGGCTTCTCTTTTGTATATGTAATCTGTCATCATAACCACTCCGAACGCTGTGTAAGTCATATTTTTCTGCGGTCACATGAAAACTTGCCTTTTTTCTTTTTTATGCTCTCCCTTCAAATTTGTGCTGTTATCAGTTTTATAGTCGTTGGGCCTGTGTATATGTGTCAGTGGTTTCAGAAATGTAAATTAGTCGTTTTTTTTTTCTTCTCCTCCCATGTGGCAGCAGCATTTACGGAGCAAAGCATTAACTGCTCAGTTCCTGGGGCGTCTGAGCTAGTTTTAGTCGGAGCCAGTTGAAAGGTGAGTCAGTCATTCTAGATTGACTCTGTCATTCTAAGAAAGGCTTTTCCAGTGATGTGCTGGTCTACGAACAGTTTCATAAACTTTGTCTTGCCCTCCCAAACCAAAGCCATTTCAGCCAGTGCTTATCACGGTGGCACCAACAGCGTGGTGTGTTGTTGGGACTACTGCAGAGAGTTGACATTGCAGGGGTTTCAGGGTTTAGCTTCTACTCTTCCATCTCTCACAGAGGTGTCGTTGGCTGCCTTCTCTTCCTGCTTGGTAACGCGCTTCTGTACGCGCTCAGTGGACTGCAGTAGTAAGTTCCCTAATTCTGACCAAGCACAATGTAGATTGTAATACGGTGGCTTTACCCAGTGCCTACAAAACTCTTTGCATCAGCGGATCTTGCAAATCAAGCTTCTTCTACAGGTTCCTTTTTTTCCATGTATGAAAGTTGTAAAATGTAAATTTTGACAAAATACCTCTTAGCTAACGGACTCGTAGCTCAGTTGAGGATGAGACGGATGTAGTTGAGAGGAGAAATCTTGGCACCTTTTATGTCTTTCTCTCCAGTCTGCTTGAACATTTAAACACATTCACTACTGGAGAATGATTTTTTTTTTTTTTTTTTTATGGTAGGTGTAGAAGTGTAGCTCCCCATCCTTTGTAAACGGTTTTGTTGCTGTAGTTATTGTGTTTGTGTGTTTAAGGAACTCCAATGGTTCCTAGCTGATCATGTTACACATCTGGACCGTTCTGTTGCCTTCATATCGCTTTGTGTTGTTAAATGTGACATTTGCCTTTTCAGAGAGGAAACGTAGGCCTGTTTCAAAAATCGACGCATAAGCTAAAGTTGCATTTTGTTACATCAAATTTTTCTCTGGGTTTTTATAGGAATTTGCCCTCAATCGCCATAGTACATCTTTAGTTAACATACCCAAGGTTTACTTGGGTAGCTGTTTGCACTTACCGCCCCCGATTGTTAGCACATTACGATGTTTGAAGACACGAGTGTGATGATCTTTAGTTGTGCTTGCATGCCTCTCCTGTCTTAGTGTCCTGTAGTTGTTAAAGAATGCGTTTTTCGTCCTCCTCCCTCTGAAAGCATGAGCTATTTTACCCAAGATCATGCGATTTGATGGAAGGATACAGCCTTTTTTTGTGGGGTGGGGGGGAAATGATGATGTGCAAGTGTGAATTGTGCCTGAAGTTTTGTCAATATTCTAACAATGTGAAAAGAGAGCAATCAGATGTTTTCTAATTATTTTGTGAACAGCCCTATTTAGGTAGACTTCGGACTATAAGAAAACAGATGTATTTTTTATGCTGATATTGCGTGGCTATTTTACTGACATCAAGCTTGCAGAACCATCTTCACCTGCTGTAAATAATACTTGGTAACTATGTAAACCTAATTGTCTGTTCAGAGCGGAACTTGCTTAACATTTGACTATACTGTATGTGTCCATGTTTTTTTTTTTTTTTTTTTCTCGCCCCCCTCTGAATGTAATGGCGTAACACAGCCTGATTCTTTGCACAGACAGAACTTCCTCTGACTCCTGTAACAAGAAATTAACAATACTGTAATTGCCTGTAAATGAATATCAAGCAAGTGTTTGTTTATTGGAGGGCCGTGTGATAAATTCTCGCTGTTGTAACTCAGTTTCCCTGTGAGTGTGAGTCTAGTATGGTGGTGAATGGCTGTTATGCTATTGTAGTTTTGTGGGTGGGACATGGAGTGTCTAATGCAGGGCTCCTCTTCATATTCTCACCTTGTTGATATCAGGAACTCAGACTACTGAATCCTACCCTTTATTTTTATTTAATCTAAATAAAGCACTGCACACAAGTAACATCAGCATCAACTTCACTCGGAAAAAAACCTAAATAGTCACAATGCTCCATTTTTCCAGTAATTTAAAGCCTCTGAACTAGTTGTCTGTACAATTTGTTTAATCCCCTCAAATATACAAAATAAAAGTGATTGACATCTTGGAAGCTACTTTGATTTATGTTCTTGATAAGAGTTAAATGAAGTTTCCAGCAAAGTGGCTGTTCATGTGTACAATGGTTTCAATCTTGTCATGAAACCTTCAGCACAAAAGAAATGAGCTTATTTCAGACACTTTAAGAGTCTGAGAATGAACTTTTTTTTTTTTCTTAAGCTTTTCTAACTGTCACAATTAAGTTTCATCAAATTTGATCCCAATGTTGCAAAAGCTTCTTTGGTGCACAGCAGACATTTGATGTCAATTTTTCCCCAATTGAGCTGTGGCCACTTTACACCAGTGAGTGCACAAAAAAACAAAAACTTTCTGTGAAATAACCAACACTATTCTAACTTTACCAGAAAATGTTCATATGAACTACTGCATATAGTGAGGGAAAGAAGCTGAGAAGAGTAAGCTTATTTTGAAGGATCACCCCCCTACTCATACTGGTTTATGTTTATACTTTTTCTTTGTCTCCCATCAGGCTTTTGTTGAACTAAATGCTTGTTCTTATGGTTATTTAAAAAAATCTTTGTTCCTGCAAAAAATGTGTATTTTTTTTCCACGTTTTTAAGTGTTGATGCACTGTTGCTTTCAGAAGTGGAAATGTTATCAACCTGTTTTTACAGTGTATTGACCATCTGCATCAAAGTAGGACTTTTTTTTTTTTCCCCTTTTTTGGACATTCCTGACTTTTTTCTTTTTTTTTTATTTTTTTTTTATTTCCACAAGTGTCATAGCTGCTTCTTGTTGGAATGGCCAACACATGGGTCTGTACGATTTACTCTCTAGTAGGAAAAGATTCTAGGTGAGTTTTCCTCTGCAGTGAAGAATCCGTTCGAATGGTTAAATGGTTAGCGGCGGGAAAGTCTATTCGTAAATGTCCCCTTTGTTCGGTTCTTGAGGCGACTCGTTTATCGCTCCGACCTTGGACGAGTATAGGCCACTGTGTTCATTTTCAGGAGAAAGAGGAAAAGGAGTTCTTGCCACAGTCATTGTCAATGTGAAACTCCAAAAAAACAAAACAATGGGTGCCTTTTTTTTTTGTTTGTAAACCAAAAACAATAAACGATGTTTAATCCTCTTCCTGAGTCGGATGTGTCTTCTCTGTGCAAATCTTGCCTCTCGGTGCTGGCGGCGCTGTGAGCGGCGGCGTGATTGACAACGAAACAAATGATCCATTAGTCTGAATGGGTCCAGCTGACCCGTTTCCTGTGATGCATAACAGATGTGTCCTCCACTTAAGCTCGGTGTATCTGCAAACCTGATTAAAGTGATTGAACAACTCCATTAAGATTTAATAATTCAGGATTATAATTTCCTTCTATGAATGGAAGGCTTGGCCTGTCCTGTTTAGGATTTTTTGGGGATGGCTCACCTTTTTATTTTCTGTGTGTTGTGTGAATCATTCAGGAACGCTGATAATAAACATTGTGACAAAATAAACCCCCACACGCAGCATTAATACTGTTCTTTAAAAAAAAAAAAAAAAAAAAGTGTGCTGCTGTGGTTTACATCCATATTCCAAGAAAAACTGCTTCACACACTTTTTATAGTTGTGCAACTGTTGCATTTTTATTTAACAGAGTTAAATACCGATTATTAAAACTATTATCTCTATGCTAAATTAACCAGCACAATTACCACGTGTCCTTAATATTAACAGTGTTCCAACTCTTTAGCCATAGTCTAAACCTAAACTTACCCACATCCCAGGATGCTCCTCTTCTGTCATGCAATACATTTCAAGTGCTTGAAGGCTTATGGGAAATGTGGTTCGTTAAAACAATGGTTCTCACTCCCAATAGCTGCCTTAGTTAATTTGCTCCTGAAGGTCTTCAGATTCATGGCATGTTCTTAACCAGCAGAATTGATCAAACCTTCATTGATCAAACCTATTATAAATATTAAACTGTAGAATTGATGAAACCATAACCAGTTATTATGCACAAACATGTCAGCCTTCAAATGTGTGTAAAAGTGCCTAAATTCTGTTAAAACTGTGTAAAAAAAAAAATAAGTTTTTCCTAAGAACGGTTGGTGAATGAGGCCTGATGTTACATTACAACATTTACACATGTGGTGAACACAAGGAAGTTATGAGTTTGTTTTAGGGCTGGATGAAAGTTATTTCCAATTAATAAAATTGGTTGATGATTTCCAATGAGGTTATCCTATTTCTGCAACAGAAGGATACGTATTAGGTAAATCTCATCGCCCTTTTTCCTTTTTTAAA
The DNA here is from genome assembly GCA_036785175.1 of Eupleurogrammus muticus. NCBI lineage: Eukaryota > Metazoa > Chordata > Actinopteri > Scombriformes > Trichiuridae > Eupleurogrammus > Eupleurogrammus muticus. The sequence continues at coordinate 16,341,373 of JAYKQN010000010.1, read as the reverse complement.
CACCTAACATTTCATGTAATTTAATTTTTTTTTTTACAATCAGGACCAGGAAAACTCACCTGGCCAAAACTATTCATAAAGTTGGTGACCCAGCAACTCGCCTTTACCACATGTATTTAACTTTTCAGCATTTTTTTTTGCTGGCATCTCTTCATTTATACCTGGTGTGTGTCAGCATAATAAAGAAGTATAACTGCATTACATTTACATTTACAACTAGCTGACCCAGCTATAGTTTCAAGCTTCATGCCTGAAATAAAACTAAAAGGGCTGTAATGTACTTCTATATAAAATATAGATATAAAATGACTGGAGAAAATGGATGCAAGGGAGTACAAAAAAAACCCAAAGCGTGATATTCTGTCTTTTCCTGTCTGATTTGAACCTTTATCTCCATCATTTATTAGGTGAAGTGGCTTGTGTGTGTAACTAGTGCTGACTGCTTGTTGGCATCTTACCAGCTCAGATAAAGTGCCTTTAACAAACAAACCCTGTGACAAAATGTCCGAGCTGCTCCCAGCTTTACATAAAGAATCCAGGGATAGTACATGCATGTGTTGCTCTGGTGCTAAGCCAGAGACCAACGATCTGACACAAGAGTTGGAAAATGTTTTTCATCCCTTTTTTACTGTATCCACACAAACACAAAACCCAAACCCCATAAGCCCCGTTACTCCGCTCTCTTCAAGTTTCCAACCATTGTGTGGGCCGTCGAATGCTGAAAACCGTCCAACAGGTATTTTATGAGGCTCTCCGCAACACCTGACAACAGCTGCCTGGCAACGGTGTCCCGGCAACCGTGCCAAGCACTGAGTCACAACCAGCCGGGCTCACCCAGTGGGACCTGGGCCACGGCATAAACAGGAACCAGGGGCTTACAAAGCTTAGAGTGGGAGCCCTGAGGCAGAAAACACACACACACACACACACACACACAGTGACTTTCTATGTAAATGACTGTTAATGTGTGGGCCTGGCAGCGCTTACATTCTCTCATTTGTGCGTAGGTTGCCGTGTTTGTTGCTGTTTCTCAACGGTGATTGAATCGTATAAGTTCCTGAAAGCCTTTCCCTTTGCTGCTGTAAACACTCCTCGGTCCGATTGTCCGTATGTGCAGCACAGGAAGTGATGCATTCAGCATTATGATGCTGGCTCCTACCAGGCAGGAGCGAAGGAAACAAACAGATTCACACGAAGGCTGCACTTACAAATGTATATATGCAGTATTTCACCATGGATGAGAGTAACGTGGTGTTGCTGCCCGCTCCTGCTGTTCCTCAGAGTTTTGTTGCTTTGTAACAGCAGCTGTTACAGAACAGTACCTGCACAGCACCGACCAACAAAGCCTCCAAGTGTCTCCGTGCATGAAAAGGCCAACACATTCATTATAACGGCTTAATAATGTTTGGTCTGTGCTTGTGTCTGTGTTACATTTACAGCTCGTTCTGCTGCCCCCAGTTGGTCAAAGTGTAGCGATGCTGCAGAACACTTCCACTTTATGAACCTTCGTGGAAATTAATTTGACCTTGAAACTAACTTTTTTTCTTACAGAAACAGTGGGACAGTGACAAATCGTGGTTGGCAAGATGAGAGCGTCAAAAACTCTTTTAAAATACAGTTTTAAGAAGCATTCATCAGTAGTCCCAAAATGTATATTTTGTGTTCATATTGGTTTTCTTGTCATTCAAAATTACGTTTGTATATTCGTCAGATGCTGTAACTGAAAAGAATGATACATTTTTAAATATTTAATCAACCTAAAATATTACCTAAACTAGTTTTCTAATAAACCGAATCATGTACTTATCATGAGATAGAGGTTTTCTAGCGCCCCTTGACACAATGGAGGTGAATAATTTTTTGTCTTTTCTGGCATTAACAAAGTGACAATAAAAAGAATCCTAACAGATGCGTCCAGAATTCTGTAAAATCCAGAAAGAGCATCCTTGTTTTCCCGGGGCAACTCGCTTCTTTTCTTGTTTCCATAAAATGGGCACAAGTTCTCAGGAGCCGGTCTATTTATTTTTGTTAATGGTGCAGAAGAAACTCCACTGGCTCCTCTGCACCTCCGGCCTATTCGTGCCTATTCTCGGGTGCTTGTATATGTGACTGCCTGACACGTCCCACTGTCTGAGGCTTTATTTGTAGATGGGCAGGATATAAAAGAGATAACTTATCCTGCCGGCACCAACACCACATGCAGCTCCACCGCAGAGCCGCCGTCCGGTAAGTAGATGAGAGCTTTTTTTAACCTTCATGTGCTCACATCCGTTACATCCTCTGCTTTTATCACATGCTCGAGTCACAACACTCTTTCTTTTCTTTTTTTTTTAAATGCTCTTTTTTCCTGTACACGCTCTTATAAAACTTTGCCTCAAAGGTCACACTGACCATCGCGGATTGTTCGCCTCTCTGACTCAGGGATGCAGTAAGTAGTGAATTTTCCCCAATGAACAAAAAGCTGTTTCTTAAAGTTGTTGAAAAATGTTAAAATGCACAGTGACCCCCCCCCCCCCCTCATAACAATGTAATTCAAATTCAAATTTACTTTACTCTTTTTTATCCTGCAGCTACGCCAGTATGTGTGTGTCCACATGTGCAACAGTAAAACTCGCTGGGATCTTTGTCTTCTTTTTATGTGGCTGTGTCTCCTTTTTTTTCTTTCTTTTTTTACAGCATCTGGGCGGTTTGTGTCTTTTATTGTTTGCTGCTGGGACCAAACTCCTCACACTGCGCCGCGGCCGACCTTGAGGGTGCAACATTTCCACCCAGCAGATAACTGCAGGTAATTCTGTGTTTAGTTCTCCCACTGCCGGCTTTTACTGGCTTGTGCATGAGAAAATCCCTCTCACATACGTGTCCACACGAGGGTCTGCACCTGTGTGTGTGTGTGTGTGTGTTAGTGATGAGGACCACCGCCGCTCTGCTCTTTCTCTGCTTTTGGCTGACCCCCGGCGTCCACGCTGCTCAATCAGGTGAGTGACGAGACACTGAACAACATGACGGGTCCTTCACTGATAACTGTGTGAATGATGCAGCTGAACACAGCGGATCTGGACGGGTTCGATGTTCCGCCTCTTTCAGGTTCAAAGTGTGGAGTTCCTCAGGCGAGGAGCCCGATGGATCACTTCCTGAGGGTGGTTGGAGGCTCTGAAGGCACCTATGGATCCCACCCATGGCTGGTCAGTGGGAGACCTTCATTTTATCCGGCTCCTTTTAAGAAGAGTGTTTGCTGGGTGTTCAGTGTGCCATATCTGCCCGTCTGTACTTGTGAACTGGCATCTTTTGTTTTCAGCCTCGATGGATATCACTACTCGTGCAGACAAACCACTTCCTCTATTCAACGTTATCACCAGTGAGAAAGTTAACACAGCGGCTGGGTTTAACAAACAAGTCGATGAGCTACTGAGCTGCAGTATACGGTACCGGCTCCAGGGGGAATTAAAATACTTTGTGCCACTCTCAGCAGAAATTCTGATTTGCAGAGAATAATTTGGGAAAAAGATGTGGAAGAAAATAATGTGAGGAAAGTTGGTTAAAGCGTTAAAGCAAAAAAAAGAGATGATGATGATGTACAATGTCAATCTAAACATTTTTCTTATTGTAGTTTACTTTACCCCTGTTGTTCTTCCTGAGGTTTTTCTTTTTCCTTGTCCGCCATTGAATATTTTTATTTTATTTTTTATTATTTGAATATTTTTTGTGGTTTTGGGCCTACAAATTAAATTGATTTTAACCTTAAATTGACTTAAAAAGAAAGATCCAAGTCCATTATTAGCATATTTAGCACATTAACATGCTTATTCTATCATGATACACAACCATTTTAATGAAAAATAGAGAATGTGCTTTATATACAGTCTGTAGGCCTGTACTGTTTGCATGATACAACAATATGATTCATATGCCAACATGCTAAATGATAAGTGTTCATACAGTGATTAGTCGCTCCACCAGCATGTTAACTTAGAGCGACTCTGCTAGCTACACTATAATAAACTTTGTAGTTTCTTATGCTGCATGTAGACATTACGGTGAAGATTCCTTTAGACTGACGCAGGTTCTGAGGGTGGTGATGTTTTGATGGTAGTGTAGAAGTGTAAATTAGTCCAATGCCACTGAAAAGACGCAGCAGTTACAGTACAAACAGACACTTCTGTTGCATCAGGATGGTCATTTTTTCAGCTCTGGGAGTGCTGAGTTTCCGTCAAACCTTTATCTGTGCTCAGGTTTCCCTGCGGAATAATGGCTTTCACTTCTGTGGAGGGGCCATCCTGTCGGACCGCTGGATCATGACCGCCGCACACTGTTTTGCATCAATCTCGAAGTACTGTTTCAGTTTTACACATTTTACATGTTGTCCTTCATGCAGCACCGAGCAATGTATACATGTATTTAACATGTAATATTTTAACATTTTACATAAAGGATGGTGCAATTTGGTACAAATTGCATGAAACAAATATGGATGTATGGATGTATATGAATACATGTAGTTAATTGTTCATTCACAAAACATTCAAAAATTCTTAATTCTTTAGACAGAAAAAAAAATTACCATAGCAAAGGATTTGTGACTCTTTCCAGTCAACCAAATCATTGAGAGGTTAGAAATAAGATTTTTCTCCTTTAAACTTTGCTTTTTTCAAAGAATGCTCGACATCTGAGCAGCTAAACTCTTGCAACTTTCTACTCATCCATTAGCGTCTAATACAATTATCAAACACAATGTTCCATTAGAAAACTGGAGTGATGCTTGCTGGAAATGGGCCTCTATAATTAAAAACCAGACATTTGCGGGTAGAATAGTTATTTACCATATCAACAATGTATAGAGTGTATTTCTGATTAGTTTATGTTGTCTTTATTGGAAAAAACAGAGTTTTTATACGCATATAGTATATATGCACTCATCATATTTGGGTCAAAAATGATGAAAAATAACATAAAATATAATAAAATGAACCGTTACAGACTTGCAAATTCAGGAAACATATAAATTAAAGGACAAATTAGAGAACCCCAACATTTCAGTAGACTGGGTTTAACTGTATACGTTTGTTTCTCTGTCTAGGAAGCTTCTCAGCGGCGTGACGGTGGCGGTGGGAGAGTTTGACCGGAGGATAGATGATGAAGAGGAGCAGGTCTTCCTAATCAAGTCTCTGTCTGTCCATGAGAAGTACCAGCATGCTTTACCCATGACCTATGACATAGCGCTTGTAGAGCTGGATCGACGCATCCGACTAGGCAGGTTATTAGTTCAGTTACAACAAATGAGCCCTTAGCACGGATCACATGTAGTTGAATGGTTAGTGGTTCTCAACAGGAGCTCTGGTTCAGCCGATTTGTCTCCCCCTACCTGATCAGAACATCCCACCTGGAACCAACTGTGTTGTGGCTGGATGGGGCAGGATAAAGGAAAGTCAGTTAATATCTTCATCCAGCTTTAAGAATCTTGTTGAAAACACACTGATGATTCTGTTCCGGTCACTGTCCCCGTCCTCTAGGGGGATGTCTCCCCGCTGTGCTGAGGGAGGTCCAGTTGGACTTGGTGGACCCTGCCAAGTGTAAATACGTCCTCCAGACCGTCAAAAGTGCGATTCTGAAGCACGGGCCTCAGGTGGCCATGACGGTTCTTTGTGCGGGGCCCGAGAGAGGAGGGAGAGATGCCTGCCAGGTGCCCGTTTCCCCACTGAAGTGCACTGCTTTGAGTTCAAAAGCCCAATTCAGCTTGAACCGCTGAAGTCTGTGATGCTTCAGATTCACATGGGAATCCATGGATCATCAAAGCAGTGTTCAACTTTACTGTGCAGCTTTAAATAGTGTTTGCTATCTAAGTATTCATCGCTCACTCCTCCCCTCCCAGGGGGACTCTGGGGGTCCTCTGGTGTGTCCGGCGAGGTCAGGCGGCGGACACTGGGAAGCGCTAGGTGTAACTTCCTGGGGCAAAGGATGTGGTCGGAGCTGGGGAAACAACATCCACCGCCCACTCTCCAGGCGAGGCTCTCCGGGGGTTTTCACTGATGTCAGGCTGCTGCTGCCCTGGATCAAGCGGAAGCTGAGAGCAGGTGAGTCAATGAACGCTGGTCACAACACGGGCCGGTCACACCGCAACTACAGGTGAAAATGTCTCATTTTTGGTACTATTAGTCCAATATTAGGTAGAATCATCTCATATCCACTTCAAGTTTTCAAGTTCTCGACTGTGTTCTTAAACAAAGTTTAAGTTGACGCAAATCAAGATACAGATTGCTGATGTATTTGTTTAAATAAAGATTTGATCTCTTGTTTATGTCCTCTTTTTGGTCCGTTTGCCTCAGCTGACGAGCAGCAGCGGGGAACCACGTCATCCAGTGAGATGGTTTTTCATTTCTTATTCATCTATATTTCATAACGCACACATGCGTCTTTGATGTTACACAGAACTGCGTGTGTGTGTGTGTGTGTGTGTGTGTGTGTGTGTGTTTCAGGGCTCTGCAGCGTGAGAGACGGGCCTGTCACTGACAGTCATGGGATCATCAGAAACCCCGCCCTCCCTGCTGATCACTATGAAGACAACGAGTGAGACCGAATCATTAAACTGTGACTCAGCACCGTGAACCATGTCTATACAGTTTTCTGAATCAATCTTTATAATAAATAATTGAGAGTTCCCTATATCTCCGCTTTATGTGTCCTCAGACTGTGTGTGTGGAGCGTCAGTGTTCCTCCAGGTTATAGTATCCTGCTGGAGTTTGATCATTTTCAGCTGGAGAATAACTCAGACTGTCGCTACGATCGACTCACTGTCTCAGCAGGGAGCCAGAGGCCTGTAGGTGGGTTTCACACACACACACACACACACACACACACACACACACACACACACACACACACACACGAGATGAGCCTGACAAGTGGATTATAAATCACCTGAACCTTTATCAGACCACTTGGCATGACATTTGGGAAATAAACTTTTTAGTAAGAGTGTAATTGGAAAATTTATATCAATCTCATACACTACTGTCATGAAAGGTCACACTTTTATTCATCAAATGAGTTGTAAATAAATAGAAAATATAGTCAATGACAAGTCATTGAGAGGTTAGAAATAAGAATTTCCTCCTTCAAACTTTGCTTTTTTCAAAGAATGCTCCATCTAAGCAGCTGAACTGTTGCGGCTTTCTACTCATCCATTAGCTTCTAATGTAATTATCAAACACAATGTACCATTAGTAGCACTGTTGCCTCACAGCAAGAAGGTCGCAGGTTCAAGACCGCCTTGGGGCCTGGGTCTGGGACCTTTCTGTGTGGAGTTTGCATGTTCTCCCCGTGTCTGCGTGGGTTTTCACCGGGTACTCCGGCTTCCTCCCACAATACAAAACATGCTCAGGTTAATTGGCAAATCTAAATTGCCCATAGGTGTGAGTGTGTGTGTGAATGGTGTGTGAATGGTGTGTGTGCCCCACGATTGGCTGGCGACCATCTGGGGTGTATCCCCCTGCCTCTCGCCATAAAATGCGCTGGGATAGGCTCCAGCAGACCCCTGCGACCCCGAAAGGGAATAAGCGGGATAGAAAATGGATGGATGGATGGATGTACCATTAGAACACTGGAGCGATGCTTGCTGGAAATGTGGCTCCATACATCTATGGAGATATTCCATTAAAAACCAAACATTTGCAGCTAGAATAGTCATTTACCACATTAATGATGTATGCAGTGTATTTCTGAATAGTTTGATGTTGCATTATTGAAAAAACAGGACATTTATAAGTGACCAAAAATGTCTGAATGGTAGTGTAACTGGACTAGCTGGAAGTGGGAAAAAAAGTCTAAAAACACCCTTACATGAATCTGGGAGATTGTTAGAGGGGTTACGTGCATTTTAGATCTGTTCATGCTCAGTGCTTTTGTGCAGCATCTCCAACTGCAGCACGAGTTGTCAAACAGAGTGATCACAGACTCAGATTTTGTTCTCCACATGGTGATCATGATGAATCCACAGCTGACTCACTAATGGTGACGACAGGGCTTCTGGGAAGCTGTGCACAGTCAGGGCAGAGTGCACACATGAGATTAACATTGAGCCTTTCATTTATGTCACTGAAGTTTAAAAAAAAGACATAAAAGTATTTCCCCCCCAAAAATTGAACCTTCCCTTTGATGGAGTAAACTAAATAACAAACTGTACCGTTTTATTTTACCAGCTATCTGAATACAACATCACTTATCTGTGTATTATCTTATGTCTTTTGGTTATCTCCTCTTCCTCTGATTAAACAGGGATATTCTGTGGCAGCGTCCTCCCCGGCCCATTGCTTTTGAATAATTCCCAGAATGCAACACTCCTCTTCTCCTCTGATATTAGCGGCACAGGAAGTGGCTTTGTTGTCAGGCATCGTGCTGTCCAGGGACACTCTGATCCTGGTGGGAACCACGGCACACGATTCAAACACATATGCATGACACACACACACACACACACACACACACACACACACACACACACACACAGAATAACATTGTAACACAAACACATACAGACACACTAATGCTCAGTGTTCACCACTTAGAATAAACTGCCTACACACTCTGTATATAGTGTACATACACAGTTTTTCCCTCTGTTGATTCAGGATCTCATAGCAACCTGGGAGCTGTGTGGACAGATGTCCCATGACATGATAATGAGCAGCACAAGACACACACACACACACAAACACACTCATGTAGTGAGTGGCTGGGGAGAGGATGAACCCGACTGCTAATAATGTGTCTTTTGTTTGAGTGTGGAGATGAGTATTTTCATTAAAGCTGTCTGTCTTGTGTAATGCTTGTTTTGCCTGTGCATTTTTCCTCCCCTGTGTGTGTGTGTGTGTGCAGGGTGCGGAACAATTGTTCTAGTCGAGGATCAGGCTGCTGTTCGTAGCCCAAATTACCCACAGTTCTACAGCAACGACTGCGTCCTCCAGTGGGTGGTGTATGCTCCTCCAGGTCACGTTATTAAGGTGACCTCCTGACCTTCCAGCTGAATTTAAAACAAACAGCTTTAAAATGCAGATGACCAGAATCCAAACGTTGACCCCCCCCTGTCGTGTTACAGTTGGAGTTCGCTGACTTCGACCTGGAGGACTCTGACGGGTGCACGTACGACTCCCTCGCCGTCCTGGCAGACGTGGAGGGGACAGAGGAGATAGGTGGGGTAGTCCAACTGGGCCTGCGTAACTCAAAGAAAAACATTTCATTCTGACACTCCTCAGCATGCACCGGCTCACTGAAGTGGAAACTGGTTCTCCTTCTCTTGTTTTGTGTAGCGGTGCTGTGTGGCGGCGGCCTGCCCCCCCCCGTCCTGTCCTACCGCAGCGTCATGGTGCTGCGCTTCACCTCAGACGGCAGCATCACGCACAGAGGCTTCAGGGCCAAGATCGCATTCATCAGCCGTACAGGTCTGTGTGTATTGACGCCTCTGGCTTCTCCCCAACCAGTAAAACCAGTGTGTTTGATCACTCGTGTTCACATTTACTTTTTTCTGCAGAACTTCTTGATCGTGACAGAACAGATGTGAAAGGTCGAAGAAAAACATCATACGGTTGGTTGGTTTGTTCCTTATTACTTTTTTTTTTTGCAGTGCCAGTGCATTGTTTAAAGGATTCCTAGAAGTGGAAGAGCAAATGTGTGTGTGTGTGTGTGTGTGTGTGTGTGTGTGTGTGTGCTAGGGGGAGGGACCGAGCATTCAGCTGCTGCAGGGCACATGAAGCTCATTCTTGAGTCAATAATGTTTAGATCCACGAAGCAGCACTTTCCATCAGTGGTGTTATGGGCACAGTGAGCGTCAGTGGCATTTAGGATGGCAGTGGGACATTTAACACCTGAGTTACAGCTGAGGCCTGAGAAGCACCATGACACACACATGCTTTTGCCATCACATAAACACCATCCCTCCGCCAAAAAAAAGTTGATTTAAAAATATCTTTGTATCTCATCAATTATTATATTTGAACAAGTGTAAAGTTCTGCATGTCTTGGCTTTTATACAGAAGTATAATGAGGTCTTTCTCTACCTGTTGCTTTGTTCAGCTGCTTTAAAATAGAACTCGAGCCTCAGCATCAATCAATAACTCTAGATATGTATGGTCAAATGCTACAAACTGCTTATTTTAAACTGTATCTATGTTTTAATATTACTTGTGCAGTGACCATAGAAAGTATGTATTCCTATAATAAAGTGTAAGCTCAAGTAGATTTTTTATGTTCGGCTAAATAAGGACTGTTACGTCGTATTAAGAGACAAATGGTATACTCGGTAAGACATGGACCTACATTCAGATAAGGAGAAACATGTAAATACAGCTCATGTCAATCTACATATCAGTTGTGAAATTGTGTTGATAGGCCAAGTAAAAGCGGACCTGATAAATCTTAATAGCCAGACAGCTAGTAAAGTCAGAGAGACATGGAGGTGGAGGAGACATGCAGCTAAGGACCACTCCGGCCTCGACTCGGACTGGGGTCGACTGCTTAAGAAAAAAAGTTTCTATATGGCAAGCGCTCTACCCCTACACCACCACAGTTTTCTAGGGATTTAAACGTTTAATGATAATAATCATGTTTTGAACATTCACCCAGACTTTTTTAGTGACAAACACAGAAAACAGCATTTTTGGGGGACTTTACCAGAGCAGCACTAGTGGTTATATTCTGATTTCTGTGAGAATACAGAAATACAGGTTTGTTTTGTCTTTATTTGTGATGAATAAACATGACTTTGTGTTTATGCCAAACGCCTTATGCAACATCAACCGCCAGTTTTAACCTGACAAACCGGAATTTTCACTTATTTAAATGCTTCAAACCTTAATTTAGATATCAGCGTTTTTTTTCTTGTTTTTTTTATATCGCAACATTGCTGCAAAAGTCATATATAACATATTAATAATTGCACTATTTGATATTTTCTTAAAAATGGTTAGTTTAGTTAAGTGTAACTACAATGAGAAGTAGTTGTGTGTTTAACCAGCCTGTGTGTGTGCCAGTGAACGCACCACGGGATATCCTCCAAACACAGATAAATATTACATGATGCACCATTACACCTACAGTGTTATGACTGTTTCCCCATTCATGGTATTATGAATATATCATATTGCAAGATATAAACCTTTTGCTTTTGATTATTTTCTTAAGTTTTAGTAGATAAAATAATAATATCTTTCATATTTGTTCAGAGCCATGACTTAATATAAGATTCATATGAGTGATATAACTAGTAAATCATCAGTGATTAATTATTTGTGATTATTATAAATTAGTGAAAATGTGAAAAAGTCAATGATATTTTGTGCAGCAGTGTTTTTTATCATCTCACAGCCTTTCTGAATTATCTTGGGGTGCTGAGCTCCAGGTTGGGAACCACTTCTCTAAAATATGTGCAACCACTGAAGTACTCATGTATACATGCATGTTGTCCCTGATATAAATGTTGATTTTATGTCACATACGGTTGCCTCCCATTTACACAATAGCTAAAAGTGTGTGGCATAACCACAGTAATAAACTTAAACAGAAACAGAAAGGAATGTCCGTAGAAGTAGGTGAACGTCACCCTCTAGTGACCAGGTTTGTAAGTTATATGGATTTTTTTTTTGAAAGCATTCATTCACAAATGTAAAAACAGCTCTTTAGAATGTCCCAAAAACAATGCTGAATATTTTAAAAAATGTTATTTTCATACACAAGTTCATCAATGTGTAGGGTTAGTGAAATTTGTGACATTGTTTTAGAGCAGTGGTAATTTTATTCATAAGATTTTTTTTATTATTACTGTTCTGACTTCTTTTAATAACATGTATTTTGCATGCTTCCTATTTATTAGGATCAGGCAGATACATCACTGGACTGTTAAACAGGTTGTTGCATCCTCTGTCTTTCTTTCAACTTATTTTTAAATGGAATTTAAAAAAGTGAAAAAAAAATCAATTATTTAGATATGAGAGCTGAACCACCATCTGTAACCTACAGCAGCTGAGGATTGAAGCCTAGCTCCAGGGCACTTTCACAATAGCTGCAGATAGTGGTATATAAGGTGGTGATGGTGATAATGGCATTGGTTTGTCACTTCACAAAATTAATTATAATTTAATAAAAAGAAGATTGCAAACTATATTTACAAAACTTATTGTGTAGTGCAATAAGAGTGATAATCTACAACCTATCATTACTTAATCCATTTAGAGATCATGTCACGCCTTTTTGTAGACCTCAGTATTTCTTTACATGATATCCTGTCTGTGTTTTAGTGAACCTGTATGCAGCAGACGCAGGTGTGCAGTGGTCCAGCAGCAGAGCCCTGTTCCCGGAGGCCGACGCGGGCCACAGGTCTCCAGAGGAGCCCGGGGGGCATGTCGACACGGGTTCAGATGATGAGGACTCCACCACAGAAGCCTCAGGCCTGTAGACAAAAGACAAACATGTTTCCTCACGTGGCGACGGAACATTCTTTACATTTGAAGAAAGATAGAGCCTTGGCGTCATAGGACGTAATCGTTGTTGGCTTTAACACTTTTAAATGATTTTTTTTTTGTTCTCTGTAGAGCTGAGCTTGTCGACAATTCAACACAGACTTTTAGTTGATTTTAAATAGACTATTTCTTAACACCATTAATATTTAACAGTGGGTACTGTTACCATTGTTTTTCTCAATAAGACACACAAACACACTCTTTAGGTCTTATAATTAATAACCATATTTTTACTGTGTTGGTACTTTTACCTAAGTAAAGGATGTGAATATTTCTTACACCACTGGCTGTTGCTTCATAAAAAGTGTTCAGTTTTAATGCATCACATACCTGGAGCTTTATTAATAGAATAAATAGAATAGATAAGTAGATAAACTTAGCTTGTCTTGCCTATGGCCCTTCATGCAAACAAACCTTTTGTTAGTGATCGTAACTCTAGTGTCTGCTAAATAAAAGTGATTTCCTATTAAAAAACACATTTTTTGGTTTGACTTAATTATATTACATGATGTCTGCCTTTATTTTGTTTTTGTCTGCTATTACATTGTGCAAGTGGAGCACTTTATCTGTTATAGTCGAATCTCAATAAAAGTCAACAAACTTTGTACAATCATTGCTTTACAGTTTTTTTTTTGTTTTTTCTTTATCAAACTTGAGTTTTCACTCACTCAAACATAGTTCCTAATTTAAGTTAACACATCATGACTTCAAATCTGACTGAACCACATGTATTAGGTAAAATTTCTTCAATCAAATGGCTTTATGTTTTATGCAGAGCCCACTAGGCTTTTACATTTATCACGAATACTTATCATTTTCACAATTTTCCCTCCCAGCCGGTGTCAGGTCTCAGCAACTACAGAGTGTTGTGTAATCGCTCTCTCTGTCTCTCTCTCTCTCTCTCCTCCCCTCTCTCAGTGGTGTGATTTCATGGCTCTGCTCCTCGCTGCCTATGCACCACCTCTGTACTATATAGTGTCATGATGACTTCTGGCATCCTATTGGTGCTTTGGACAGTGCAGTACCTTCCTCCAGCTGCAAGCCACGCCCTCTTGGGAGGGCCCTCACTGTGTGTGTGTGTGTGTGCGCGTTGTGTGTGAGTATGTGTGTATGTGTGTGTGTGTGTGTGTGTGTGTGTGGGCTGGAGAGCTAGTGAGAAAGACCATGAGGCTATCAGTGACTCTGTGGACTCTGGTCCTTTCAGGCTAAGCAAGGACAAGGAAGATTTTAATATACGTTAAAAACTATGGATATGGTGAGAATAAACCCTTTTATCTGTATTATTTATCTTCTTTAACATGTCCTATTACTTTTTTATGTTCTTAACATTCTCATTGTGTAGGGTGCAACTTATGAAGACTTTTGAAACCTGCACTTAAGTAGAACCACTTCATCTCTACAAAACTGGGACAACGTTTTTTGTGCATTCTCCATGTCCACTGTATGTGGTTTGGTTTGTGTCCTGCAGATCTTCCCTGTGGTGGCAGCTGTTTCTGTGGTGGTGGTGACGGTGCTGTACTTCCTCCTGGGAGGAGAGAAGAAGAAGAAGCTGCCGGTCACTCTGCAGGAGCCTACTGTCAAATATCCTCTGAAGCTAATAGATAAACAGGTAGGCCACGCACACACACACACACACACACACACACACACACACACACACACACACACACACACGCACACACACACACGAAAACAGCCTGTGGCTCTAGAGTGAACTTTAAAAGGTTTTTTAATATATCTCCAAATGCTATGGAAGTGTAGTATTCAATTGCTGGAGTAGCCCTTGAATTGTGTTGTAAATGTTGTTGAAGTGTTCAAAATCATATCAAGAACACCACTTTTTGACAGACGCTCATATGCGTTTGTATAATTAAATGATGATTTTAGTGAATGAAATATTCAAACACCAGATTCCATGTTTTTGTCACTTCAGATGGAAATGTCTTGTGCTTTATTTTCTCTTTTTTTTTTTTAAACCTACAGAATTAAAATTAAAGTGTTGTGGGTCTGGCTGCACAGCATGAGTTTGTATTAACTGACAGTAGGTTAGTTATTAATAGGAAAGTGACAGTTTAATGTTTTTTGTTAAGCCTGGGGATCCAGGTGAGCCAGGATATGTACTTTCCTGTTGATTTTGTTGTGTGTGTCCTTGTGTAGGAAATCAGCCATGACACAAAGAAATTTCGGTTTGGCCTTCCGTCCCCAGCTCATGTCCTTGGGCTGCCAGTAGGTACGGAACTACACGTCTCTGCTGCTGGTTTTCTCCCAGTGCTCTACTGTCAAATGATCAGGGCTAGCGAATGACACAAAGTCACCTTTTCAAGAAAAAAAATAACATGTGGCGCAATGGGTTTCAAAGTGTGGTACGGGGACCACCAGGGGTCGTTGAGGAGGTGCCTGGGGGTCCCCAGAAAAGAGTGACATTTTTTAAAATTTAAAAAGTGAAGTTAAAATTTTATTTTCACTCCTATTGCAATCAATCTGTTATCACTAATTTCACAATAAAAGAAAGTAGAACAATATTAGTGTATTTGATTTAGTAGTATTTACTTCCTATTTATTTAATTTCATTAATTTAATTAATTTAAAAATGCATTTTTCATTTTATACATTGAGGTGAAAATTAATTGGGAGGAACGAATACATAAATAGGTAAATACATTTTTAAATAAATAAATACCTAAAATAGAATATCAAACAAATGGGAAAACAATGCACAGATTAATTAATTGTTATATTAATATGGACATTTACTGGTATGTGTATGTATTTATGTGCTGAGTTGTTATTTATTTATATATTCTTGATTATGGCAGTTCAATATTTGGCCTCAGGTTTCCTCCACCTTCATGTTATAAAACATCTAGATGTAAAAACCTTATTAGATGTGCTCAGAGGTCTAGCTTTTGTGAGTTGAATGGTCCTTGGTGTTAACCAGTTTAGGAACCACTGATGTAACGTATTTAAAACTTTATTTGCATTCCAAACTGCAGTGAAACACGTTTAGTATTTGTATTTGTAAATACAGATTTTGATGTTGAGATTCCCCTCAAACCTGTGTGCAGCCCCATCCTGACTCGTCCCCCTCTGCACAGGGCAGCATGTGTACCTGTCAGCCAAGGTCAACGGCAGTCTGGTGGTCAGAGCTTACACTCCGGTTTCCAGTGACGAGGACAAGGGATATGTGGACCTCGTGGTGAAGGTCCTGTGAATAAAATGCCTGTAGATCTCAGCTTAAATAGATTGTTTATTAAGTACGAATTGTAACTTATGGCCTCACTAATGCCTGTCTTTGTCTAAGACATTTACTATAAGTCATCAGGCTTTTAGAAAGTCGCTAAATGTTAAATGCCATCTGTACAACATCTGCACATGCAGACTGAAAAATAGCTGATGGCAACATATTTCTTCTTATTCTCACACCAGCAACACACATTTTATTTTCTGTGCAATATGCCGTTTGAATGACAATGACATGAATGGGCTCTAAAACATATGCCACACAGCACGTGATGATCACCAGTGGCATGTGTCCATAATCTCTATGCCAGTGGAGCATAAATGACATCCACTAATGTAACAGTGATGTCCCATATATCCCACAGAAAGGATGAATGGTAGCTTACTAGGAGATTTACACTTACAACTTATGTTTTTGTATTTTCTGCGCACTTTTTCAGTTATCTATGTTCTGGCCCTTTAAATTGAATAATTTGTAAGAAAGATTAATTGAAACAACACAGAGTGCCAATGATAAACAGGAAGAGATAAAAAGACTAAAACTTTGTGTCTTCTCTAGGTTTACTATAAGAACACACACCCCTCCTTCCCAGCTGGGGGGAAGTTGTCTCAGCACCTGGACAACATGGCTATTGGAGACACCATTGACTTCAGAGGACCCAATGGACTGCTGGTCTACAAAGGGAATGGTATGACGCGCATGTGTGTTTGTGAGTGTGTTTGCTTGCCCCAGCAGATGTCACTGTGGTACAATATAAGACTTTGCCTTTGCTGCTTTGGTCAAAACACAAACTTGAAGATTTTCTTCTCTTCTATTCAGGTCAGTTTTCCATCCGACCGGACAAGAAGTCAGAACCAAAAGTCAGGAAATTTAAGCACGTTGGCATGATCGCTGGTGGAACAGGTACATTCTTGTCATTAATTATTCTAACGTAGGATAAAACATGTACTAATTGAAGGGGACATCAAGGAGGCTCAGAATACTGAAATGAAATATCCTGAGGAAAAAAAATCCCATAATTGCACTTATTGTCTGTGGTATAACTACATTGTATTTGTTGGTATTTTCTATATAGCTCCACTGCTGAAAAGAATGTATTATTGAAAAATGTGAAGAAGGCAGCATTGTTTCTTCCCATAGCATGAACATCTTCTAAGACTAATATTGATGTATTTCACCATCCCAGGTATAACTCCAATGCTCCAGTTAATTTCCCGGATCACAGAAGACCCCAATGACAGCACCAAGTGCTCGCTCATATTTGCCAATCAGGTCAGCTCTGTGCAATGCTGCACGTTGTTTGTGGAAATCTTTTCTTGTGTCTCATTGGTTGATAGTTATTGTACATAATTGGAGAAAAAAAAAGCTCTGGAGTAATATCAGCTCTGTCGCTTGCTATCTCTCAGACTGAAAAAGATATTCTACTGCGGGAGGAGCTGGAGAAGGTGACGAAGAACCATCCTGACCAAGTACAGCTGTGGTTCACACTGGACAAACCTCCACAGGGTGAGGCAGCATTTCTTTAAATATGGACATGATGATAACATATTAAAGTGGAGGATTAATATACAGTAAGGCCCCATTTACACTCGTCTACATTTTTTTAACTGGATATTTTTGTTGACTTTTTGCAATTGACAAATATCTCAGTTTACATGAAGACTTCAACACGCGTATGATCCGCCTAAAAGCCTGCGATACCATGCCAATAAACACATTTTCAAACAGATTCCAAAAATGCAGGCAGATCTACACAGATTCACTTAGTTGAATATGAAAAGCAAGACGCTGCATTTCATGCATGAATCTAAAATTTGAGCTGTGAAGCTGCAAATTATACCAAAAGTATGAAGCAAGTAAGTGTTGTTAGGAACAAAGTATGCAAGTGTGACCAACAGCACGTGCATGAGCTGCACTTTGACAAGATGAATCTAATGTACTTGATCTGATATTTTCAATTCTCTCCACTTGTGTATCTGAAATGTCCAGATACAGTAAGTGCCTTGTCTTAGTTGTTCAGAGGCTGAATTGATTAGAATAGTGTGTGGATAAAAAAAATCTAGATTCATGTAGTTTTGGCTTCAGCCGTCATCAGAGACATTTATTTACATTTATTACATTCAGCGGGTTGCCAGAAAACTTTAATGAATGCTAATGCTGCTTTGCATCTGCTGGATGTGTTAACAGGTAGTAGTTCACACTTTACAGATGTGTGTGATTTTATGAAGGTAAATAAATTACCAGTGCAGTTTTAATAAGGGTTGGGGAAGAGTTCGTCATCAGGACATTTTTTTTAATGAGGTGAAATGATGCACTGCTGTGTATGCAGTATGCAGTATTTACTGTAGCAGTATGCTGTAAGCATTAGTATGTTCTGCTAAATAGCAAATGTTACCATGGTAACATTGTCACTGCGACCATGTTCTTAAGTATTTTTTGGTTACATTTTAAAAATAAATGCACTGAAACATTAAGATAAACAGAGGTGTTGAAAAAAAGAGATGCATATAACATGTTAAAAAATAACAAGTAACAAAAGAATAGAAAATTACATAACACTGAAAAGCTGAATACAAACCATCACATTAGGAATGACATGCTTGCTCTAGCTTTACATTTGCAGCCACAATTTTCCTTTGACTAAAACGTCACATCCTAACTTCTTGAGATGGAGGACTGGGTTGAAACACGACCAGCTTCATCATGTAACTACACAAGATATATACATGTGCACATTAGTGCAGTGGCAGGCTATTTATGAAGCTAAATAAATCAGTCTCAAATCCCGCGCCTTCAGACTTTACCGTTCAATATTCAGAGCAGAGGAAGCGAACAAATACTCCTTCGTTGAAGGAAAATCCCTGCAGGCCAGAGAGGGAGATAACTCCAACAAGGTGTTACAGTAGCTTAGCAAAATGCTTGTGTCTTCGTTTGCATAATCCTTAAAGGGAAGAGAAATTAATGAGCATAATATTGTTACATAATCTCTGTTGTCAGGGCCATGAAAGCTGCTTGTATTCAGGCTTGTTGCGTCTTCATTAATTCCACACAGAGCAGGAATCGGCCCTTGATCATTATTCATTAGAAGATGTGCGCTTGCTCTCGTTAGCGATGTCATTATTTGGGCCTTGGAAGGAGATGCGGATGAAAACGAAGGTGGAGCAGAGCACTTGTGATTCCTGTCGTAGACGTCTTTATCTACACCTGGAGAAGATCAAAAGCTCGGCAGAGGGCTTTTTTCAATCACAGTTTTTATTTTCTCTTAATTGTGAGAAAACCAAGATCCTCCTTGTCGATCTGCTGCTGCTGTTGAGGCAAGAGTTCAAGAGGAAATCTTAATGTGATATAAAAAATCAGGCTGGATGAGGTTAGAGATCAAGTGTTCTTTCTCCCTCTTCTCTAGACTGGTCCTACAGCTCCGGGTTCGTGACCTCTGACATGATCAAAGACCACCTCCCCGCTCCGTCCACTGATGTCCTGGTGGTCCTGTGTGGTCCTCCACCGATGATCCAGTACGCCTGTCTGCCTAATCTAGACAAGCTGGGACACAAGACAGAAAACATCTTTGCCTACTAATTCTGTGATTTACTACAAAAAATGTTCGCTCCTTGTAATCATCCAGTCGGTGCTGCTGATGAGATTTGTTTTTCATGTGATGTGTGATTTCTGATGTCGCTGATACACTGACACGTGGTGCAAAGCAGGAAAACACGGATATGTACACTACCAGTCAAAAGTTTTAGAACATCCATTCTTTTTTTTTTTGATTTTATTAAAAGTTGTGTAGTTTAGTGTCTCTTTTGACAGATGATGACTTGAATTATCTCGCTGTAGGATTAATTCCTGATGGCCCAGTCTAGACCCAGACCTCAGGCTTCTCTTCACACTTATAGACATGGAGGGGGGCTTGATGAAAATTGCGGTGCTTGTAGGAAATGTTTGGATCGACTTTAAAGATTTTTATGTCCTTTACTGCATAAAAAGCCATAAGCCTTAAGTTGCTAATAATGACTTTATTCCTTAATTTAATATCTCTCATTTTCAGGTCTGGTAGTTAACTACTTGTTTTTGTACCATTTAAATGTCCCATATTATACACTTTCCTGATTTTTATTTATAATATTGATGTCCGTAACAAGATATATTTGATTGAAGATTGTCTCAATATAGTTTTACACCTCTTTTTTTCAAGCTTCTTTTTGAGACCCTCATTTTATTGGTCATTTTGCACCGGGGTGGAGGGGGGTTGACTGCGTAGTTGTGACATCACAACTTCACATCATGACTGCTTGATGAATCATGAATGAATGTTGTTCTGTGGACTGAGCGGTCTGAAACATGTGGCAGTATTTGTAGGCAGTATTTCAATAAAGATGGACTTATTGGACTTAAACTGATTAAATTTCAATAAAAATGGAAAAAATGTGTTACAAAACTTTTGAATGGTAGTGTAATTGCTATCAAAACAACTTAGTAAATTTGACTCAAATGAACTATTCAGTGTCAAACTGCCTCTCTGGGTTTACCTTTTATACAACTTCCACTTCCACTAAAAATGTAAAAAAAAATTTTAAATAAAGACATGAAAACAGCATGTATGTATTTTTTTATGCTACATGCAATTAGGCCAAAACGCATACTGTGGCTCTAGACATTTTCACAACATTACAACTATTCAATAGATATTATCCATACCTATCTTAAATGTTTCTCTTTTTTATATTGCGCCTTTCCTCACCCAAGTTGTGATACTTGAAGCTCATGTCAACGTCACCTGGTCACTGAGATTCACCTCAAACCTGCTGGCACTGGTTATTTCATTTATGCAGCCACAGCATTCAAACTACACTAATAATAATAGTAGCTACAGTTCTAGAAATATGTCACCTAATAAATACTCTTGCATGTATTTTTTAATGCTTATAACAGAAGTTTCATCAGTATCAGACAGTTGAAAGCTTCAAAATTTATGAGTAAGTGGAGTAAGTAATAGGCTATATTAGTATAATACAAAATAAATAAAACTACATCAATATCTAAGCTTACCAGACTGGTCTGACTATTTCATTAATTTTTCTTTAACCAATCTAGTGTATGATATCAACTTCATGAATTATGACTTGATAAAATCTCATTGTGTGAATATTTTTTGAAAGCAACAATAATCATCTCTACAATATTTTCACAATATTGATAGTGAAATATTGTGATACCGTATTTTGTGTATATTGCTCAGCCCTTCACAAATATACTGTACAATGGTGCGGTGTAACCAAATAATAATACTTTGTAGCTACCAAAGTATTTTAGAGTATTCGTATATTACTTGAGTTTTTCTATTTCTATTTCTACTTCTACTCCACTACTGGATTTCTTGTTACTTACTACAAAATAAAATCTAAATATGGTGTAAGCAAGTATAGGTGTCATTACACAAGAGTTTCGGAAGCCAATTCTTGTTCAATATTCAGTTTACACAAGTAGGATGTGGCAAACAGAAACTGCAGTTATGTACACATACCGAAATTCTCTTGTTCGGAAGGCTTGCTTTTTGCTTGTACTTTTACTTTCAATATTTAAGTACATTTATATTAGCAATTAGTAAATTGCTTTTGATACTTAAATACAAAAAATGTCCGATACTTAAAGACAATTACGAAAGTAATATTCTAACAGGAGACTTCTATTAAAGTCATTTTCTGTACTTCATACACCACTACAAACTTTCAGTGAAGTCTTTCGCGGTGCGTTCACGATCAGCAACTAACATTTTCGACGTCCCGTGAAGGCATCGCCGGTAATGGGCGTGTTTCTCTTCAGCAACATGTCGGCAGACGAGTGAAACTTTACGGCCAATATTTAGTAAGTTTAGCGGGTTTAGCTCTCGGTTCTCAGGGGAACATGGTGTGTAAGCGTAGCGGTGACCTATTGCAGCCTCCACGGAGTAGTTTACTCTGCAGGCTTATAGTTTTACTCGTATTTATTAGCGTGAACCTGCCGGTTTGTGACTGTGAAGGAATCAGTGCAGAGAGATGCCTCGTCTGGGGTCCGGGACTCGACCCGGGCAGCGTCTTACCCGTCCGCTACTTCTTCATTCAGGCGGTGAACTCCAGAGGAGAGAACCTGACTTCGTCTCCAGGTACAGGTCTATACAAACCCTGTCCTGTCAGTGTGTTAAACAGCATGACACACACACACAGCAGAAGCTAATGCCAAGCTAACGCTGAACTCTACCGCGTCAGGGTTTAAGCTAAATGGGAACTGTTTTTTCAAGATAAGAAGTTAGCAATAGACATAATAGCCTACCAAACTGTTAGTGTTAATAATTCATGTTGGTGGCCTCTTGCCTTGATACAAAAGGCGCAGAAATCAAGTAAATATATGAATGATGTGTTTCTGTGATGAAGCTCAAGCATCTCTACCTTCCCCCAGTAACACATGAAAGAAGCAGAAGACTTTTATTTTGAAAAATCCAGCGAAGCACGCCTAGATGTGTGTTAACTCTGCAGGATAACATCAAATGAGAAAAACTCATCTACAAGAGATTATATATATTAAAGCAATACATAATGAGGGCTGGATCATACAACATTATACAGCAAATTGCCACATGTTGCATTGAATCTTATGTTGATGCAGAAAAGGAACAAATTGGTGCAGGAAAAAAATGTGTGAGGCTCAAAATGAATGAATGCTTTCCTCTTGTATTGTTCAGGTAAAGACACTTTTAAGGTGAAGATAAGTTCTCTGGACAAGAAGGAGCACATCCGTGTCCACACCCCTCCACCCCTGGACAGGGGGGACGGCTCCTTCCTGGCGAGGTACCGGCTGTACGGCACGGCGCATAAAGGCCTCCAGGTCCAGGTCCTCCACCAGAACGCTGCCGTTGCCAAGTCGCCCTACACGGTGTCAGGTGTGTGCTGCGTCATGCATTAAAAACACTGGCACACATTTGGTGAAGGCTGCATGTTCTGAATAAAAATTAAATACATGCACACATCCATGCCTATAATTTTTGTCAGACACTATATAAATAGGAATATACTGGTTTTTCACCACATGTATGTAAAATCCATTTACAAGAACTGATACTGGATATTTTGTGGATGTAGTGAATTATGAATGAATTGCCATTAAAGTATTAAAAAAAAAAAGGAAAAGGCTCCGTGGGATAAGCACATACTTGCAAAACGGGTACTAAGCGTACTAAGCGGGTAGAGAGCTTATAGGAAACTGTCAGTCATACTTATGCAAATTAAATGAAGAGCCTGTCATTACACAATTTGTAGAGGAAGTTATTTAGCAAATGCTTAACATCAGTGATGTCTTCCTCCTATTCTTGTGATGAACATTAGATGATTGTGTCCATCCTGTCTCTAAAATTAGGCTCAACTACATTGTGTCAAGTGTGAAACTGTTGCTTTGACAGAAGACGACATGGACTCTGCTGATGCAGCCTGGAACAAATGAAGCTGCAGGCTCTCTTATCTAACTCACATTCTTGTTTCTTCTGATGCTCAGGTCCAGTCTATCATGAATACTGTGATTGTCCTGAGCCGGACGCCTCTGCCTGGCAGGACACCATGCAGTGTCCTGCCGAGGAGCCTCAGATATTGGCAGACTTTAAATCTTTCCCGTCCGTCGACCTGCAGCAGCTCAGAAAGGAGGTGCCTCCACGTTTCGCCAACAGAGGAGGCATCATTCACTACGCCATCATCAACAACCAGCTGTACCGCCGCACCCTGGGAAAATACACCGACTTCAAGATGTTCTCTGATGAGATACTGCTGTCCCTAACAAGGAAGGTAAGGATCATGGGTCAGTGACAAATCATGGTTGGCAAGATGGGATGTCAAAAACCTTATAAAATACAGTTTAAAGAAGCATTCATCAGGTGTCCCAAAATGTACATTTTGTGTTCATGTTGGTTTCTTGTCTATTTGAAAGTCTAAGTAACTAAATAAAAACTAGTTGATAGAATGTGTTTTTATTTTGAAAATCGTTTTTAAGAAAGTTAAACTATCAGGTACTAAGTTTTAATGGTTACACCACATTACAGTTTTGGCATTGTCCCATATAACACTGTGTTTTGGCCTCTATTGCCAACATTATGCAAGCGACTGTTCTGATCTTATTAGACCAGTGATGCAAGTTATGATCAGGAATTTGTCATAAAATGCATCTGTGTTTTCAATGATGACGATGTGGCATCCCTCAATCGCTGAGTTCTGTTTTTCTTGTTCTCTTTAATCTGCTGTTTAAGGTGAGGGTGCCTGATGTGGAGTTTTTCATCAACGTCGGCGACTGGCCGTTAGAGACTAGAAAAGCGGGGGCCACTCCCCAGCCTGTTCCCGTCCTGTCCTGGTGCGGCTCAACGGAGACACGGGACATTGTCCTCCCCACCTACGAGGTCACACACTCCACTCTGGAGACCATGAGAGGTGTCACCAATGATCTGCTGTCTGTCCAAGGCAATACAGGTAACACACACACACACTCACACTCATGTTCTGTCTGTAAGTTACCATCAATTTATAGGGACAAAGTTCCTATATCTGTCCCTGTACTGCCTTGATTACAGGTAGTTAGCATTCCTCTTTAGAGCAGAAACCCACTGTTCTTCAGCCTAAAACTAGTGAAGTGGATATTTAGTAACGATGTCGATTGACTCCTGATATTTCAGTGCATATGTACATGCCCAGAGCTTCTGCTGTCTACAGATTAAAGCTCAGCCACTGGATAGGAGAAAATCAGTGATGTGTCTAGTACTATGCTATCTGCTGTTAAAACCACCATACTGTAGCTCTGGCTAATCATAGCTAACTGCTAACCAGTGACACATAAATGTGTGTGTGTGTGTGTGTGTGAGTAAGGGTGCGTGTTTGTGATTTGAGGACAAGGAAGAGTGAGGAGAGTGCATTTTTACTTCATTCACCTCATCATGGAGGGTAAAACCTCTTGTTGCTGTTGTGGAGTGACTTGGCTTCACCCCACCTCCCAGGGCTCTGCAAGCTCTTTTTAGACTCTGGATACATTTGTTTTTAACACTAGAAAGACCACAATTTTTCTGCCTACCTAGAAGGACCAGAGAGGGGTCATTTGACCCACACAGCTTTTGCCGAGTACACTAATCACTCATTTTGTTATGGTAATGAGGCTGTTAGGGGCAGTGTGTGGGGTGAGGGGGTCACACCTTACAGGTAACAGCCAAGAAAAACAGGGGCAGATAGCTTCTTACGAAGGGCTGTCAGCCTCTGAAATCACCACAGGTAAATAGTAACTGATACAGTATACTGTATATAATACATATAATATTATGAATTAAAGCAATTCACGTTGTGCTTTGATCAAAACAATTCCTAACCTTATCCTGTCAGTTTTTTTTTTTTTAACGTGGTGGATTGGCAACAAAATCCTATCACAAGAATCCTAGCTGGACACATTGTGATCAGATCTAAACAAACCCTAACCCTAACCTTTCAGTAAGAAATGTTTTTGAGGGTAAATAATCTTTGAAATCAGAAAAAAAACAAAGACAAAAATAAGACTTTGGACACATGAAATAATTCCGTGTCCCCCAACAGGGAATTTTGGAAAAATCCGTGCCAGTACCACAGATTTCGTGTCACAATGATCCTTGCCAGCTTTCACAGATTTCTAGGAGATCATGTTGCAGACATACCCACGTTTGTCATTGTATGGGGCAATGTTTCCACAATTTCTGCCATGGTCCACACATCCAGGCATGGTTCAACATGGCATCCAAGAATGCATAATGCCTTGCTACCATCATATTCTCCTGAAACCATAGAAGGTGTTTTTCTCTGCTTGGAGGTGGAGAGTATGAACATCATGGCAAAAAACAGAGGTCTCTCCTCAATATTGAGGAGGGCTAAGGCATTGACGCTTCTTCCCACACTGCATCTCAAGAGAAAACATCAGAGGGGATGTTGACCAGAATCTGCGGACAAACAGAGCATGGGAATAGCCAGAAAGATGAGGCTGGTGACCAGGACAGAGACAAAATATCTCTGATTTGTTTTTATGTGTGATGTCTGAACGATTATGCCACACGAGGCTATACGTTTTAACAAAATAGCAAGTACAATAAACTGAAATTAAATTATATACATTGAAATTATTTATATAAGGAATATCAGTGATGTGATCTGGCTTGGGTGGGTGGGGCAGGCGGGCTAACGCATCTTGTTGGGTGGGCACATTCCCCCCAAGTTTTCCACACGAAAACTGGGAAAACAGTTGCTTTTTTATTCATTGTAAATATGTTTTGTTTTGATTTTTTTTAACAATAAATGTCAAGAGTTTTGATCCCAAATTCTCGTTCATCCTGATGATTTACTGCATAAAAATCCACCATATGTTTATAAATCCACCATATGGGCACATACACACACACACACACATACACACACACACATACACACACATGCAAAAACACACTAACCTACCTGAGTACTAAAAGCTTGCCTTGGGTTCCCCTCCCCCACACAGGCTCAAGCGACTCTGTGACTCAAGTGACTTCTCTGAGCCGCTAACAGCCACATTTCCACAACAAAAGGAGTGTCCACAGGGGGTCCAAAGGGTCAAATGACCCTCTTGTGGGCTTTTTAGGTAAAAAGGTCAATTGACCCCTCGGTGGTCGTTTTAGTGTTAATTCGAAGGAGGAGCCACAACTGTTGGCGTTAAGTTCTTCTTTAAATCAATCATTTAATTGCAGATGATGTATCCTGATCATATTGCAGCAGTTATACAACTGTTAATCAAAGCTGTCAACCACACAGCAGACATCAAAGTTGCAAGAAAGAATAATAAACTCCTCTTAAAAAGTGCAATATTTTCCAAAAATGACCACCAGCACACCAGCAATAGAGGGTGTGTTCTATATTTAGAAATTGAGACCAAAATAATTTGTCAAAAACAATGATTAACTGGGCCAGTTTTTTTTTTTCAGACATATTTATATATATTTTAATATGCATATTGAATACCATACTTTGACCTATAATTCGTCTTAGGTATGTTTTTTTTCTACAAAAAAGTACAATTTTCTTGTTAAATTCCTTAAAATGACATCTAGCTTCTGTCGCTCATTAAACACTCCTGTCCATTCTCAGTGTTTTTCACTGGAAGCTCCAAGTTTCCACATTGTGTTAGTTGAATATTGGACCATTGCTTCAAGCTATGTCTGAGCGATGTCGTAAATAATGCTGGTTGGCCCACCTCTTAAATATTTGTTTTTTTCACGGTGAACTCAGAGAAATGTTCCACTTGCCGCAGATGAATGTGAGAACAGCTTCCAAGTGTCATACTAAACAATTTCTAAATGAGTCATTCTACCTGAAGCAACAAGTGGACGCGGCGTCAAACTGATGGTTGTCGCTTGGTTCCAGCCGACCAGATATTTCTCTGTCCACCAGGGGGTGGTACAGGGTTCAGAACTGCTGAAAGACCCTTTTTACTGTACAACTGCAACAAGTTGACGAAGATGAGCTGGAGTTTTTTTTTTTTTAAATAGTTCCTGTTTTACATTTAGAAGTAGAGAACATGTTTTAGTGGCCACGTTCTTACCTTGATGATTTACCAGTGCCTTTAATCCTTACACTCACTGGTGTGTTCTGTATGAGAAAGTGTGCGGAGTGACCAGTCTTTAGCAAATCCACTGGTAATCTAGGATTCCTGAGTTTAAACCAGGAGTACCCAGAGTAAATAAGGATTAGATGCACACAAGTCCTCGGGTATGTGGATTTTCCTTTTAATCAGACCTGTCAGGAAAATGTGGCAGATGATGAATGTAAACAAGTGAGGAGAAGGCGCCGCCCTTCTCAGCTCACCTGTAACATATATCTTTAGAATACAAGTGAAAACCCTGGAAAATATTTTGTAACGTTTACAGTACAAACACTTTCTCCACACAGGTCATCTCTGTTAGAAAACAATAAGCGTCATGTGTGTTTAAAGATGAATGCTCCAGTAGCAGGGGAATATTCAGTAATGTCCCGCTGGTTTAATGAGCTGTTTGGATCGCCTGTCTTCCCCGTCGCTGCCATCTTTGGTAATATTTGGACCACTTCCTTTTAGGGCCTCCGTGGGCTAACAAAACCGATCGGGCATTTTTCCGTGGTCGGGACAGTCGAGAGGAGCGTCTTCATCTGGCCTCTCTGTCCAAGAAAAACCCTGAGCTGTTGGACGCAGGAATCACCGGATGGTTCTTCTTCAGAGACCGAGAGAAACTTGTTGGCAAGGCACCACTTGTTGGATTCTTTGACTTCTTTAAGGTGAGGAATATATATGTTTATATGAAAATTTATGTTTGCGTGTATACTTTCTGTTTTGTAATGTAAAGCTACAATGTGCAGCTTTTCTCCTTGAGGCAGTTGTTGTTCAGTCCTTCTCCTTATTTGGCCAAATTCTCATCCCTCATGATAACTAACGCTGCATCCGAAACCACAGATTTTCCATCTATGTAGTATCCTCATATCATTCACATGAAAAATGATGCTTAAGGACACTTTACCAGGTTGTAACAAGTTATTGCAGTGTGTTTATGAGAAGAATGAGAGGGGAATAAAAGATGTAATTTCAATTTTTAAAACATTGAAGGTCTTTGATTTTTACATTTACATGCATGTATATATGCTAATTTCCCATATCATGATAATATTGATTTTGTATATTAGGATTTGATTCTCACCTAAAAGGTGTAACATTCTCTATTGTAGAGCTTTACCGATTAAGCAAATTCTGCCAAAATTGACTTGTGACTCTACATAAGAATAAATGTTCCCAGCGGTGCTGTAGTGCGTCTGAATTCTGAATTCTACTGGCTAACTTCATACATAGTAGCTGCTACTGTGGAGTAGCAGCTACTGGTTAGTAAGCAGTGATACTACATAGTTAGTAAGCAGTGATACTAAATGGTTAGTAAGCAGTGATATAAATAGTTAGTAAGCAGTGATACTCAGGTTTTGGGATGCAGTCTCAGTCTTTATACTGAACACCATGTATAAACACCACGTTACTTCTGCATTAAAACATTTTTTTTTTCCTTTCTCCTCAGTACAAGTACCAAGTGAACGTGGATGGAACAGTGGCGGCGTATCGCTTTCCTTACCTGATGCTCGGGAACAGTCTGGTTCTGAAGCAGGATTCTCAGTACTACGAGTTTTTCTACAGCCATCTCACAGCTGGCACTCACTACATCCCTGTAAAGAGAAACCTGTCCGACCTGTTGGAGAAAATCAAGTGGGCCAAAGAGAACGATGCCCAGGCCCTAGAGATTGCCCGAGCGGGTCAGGCGGCGGCCAGGGAGCTGCTGCAGCCCAGCAGACTGTACTGCTACTACTACAGAGTGCTGCACATGTACTCTGAGCGGCAGACGGGACAGCCGACCCGACACGCAGACATGAACCTGGTGCCTCAGTCAGATGACAACGCCGTTCTGTGCAGATGTGAGCGCAAAAGCCACGAAGAAGAAATGATCGTGAAGGACGAACTATGATGGACACTGACTTCATTCATTTCTCTCTCAAACATTCCTGACATGGTAGAAGTGAGGAAAATGTTCATTTCACAGATTACCATGTTCAATAGGTGGACAGGAAGGAACATTTCAACTCACAGGATGTTACTGAAATTATAATTTCACAGAAAAAAGTAGTTCTGCTTTGTTGTTTTTTTTACCTTTTTATAATTATGGTTTTGTAAATGTACTTTTGCATTTTTTGAACAAGCATTAGGTATTTGTATACAGTTTTATCTTAAAATAAAAATAAAAAACAAAAAATCTGAAATCTAATTTTTGAGAGTCTACTGGCAAATCCTCATTGAACATAATACAACTTTCTCTCTAGTTGCATTGTAGACATGGGAGGGTCTTTTTGCCTGGATCGGTCATGTAGTTCAGTTGATTCAGTTGAAGGAAAATTTAACCAAAGAGAACATTCTAACAGGTTGGTTGAATATTAATGAGTCATTTATAATGTTAATTACATTATAAAAGGCTTGGCGGTGCATTTCGTTAAGGTTGCTACTGCTTAATTCATAAAATTATCAAAAGGCTGGCAGGTCTGCAACAGGAATAATATTTTTCAATTCATATCAAATTCATCAAACTTAAAATAATGCATTCAGTATCACAGTAGTCAGGATGAACACATCCTAATATTTATATTACAAATATATTGTGACAAAGAGTTACAGTAGTTGCTATTAACAGTAGGTGGAAAGTATTCAGACCCCCTTAATTTTAGTCTTTATTGTTTTTGCTTCCTAAAATCCTTCAAGTTCATTTTTTCCATGTTATTGTACTCACAACACCTTTTACTGACAAAAAATTTACAAATGTTTGCATATTTATTAAATAGGTATAATTAAAATGTCACACAGCCATTAGTTTTCAGACCTTTTGCTCAGTATTTAGTAGAAGCACCTTTTTCAGCTAATACAGCCATAAGTTTGGAAATTATGCAACAAGTTTTTTTTTTTTCACACCTGGATTTGGGGATCCTCTGCAGTTCTGTCAGGTAGGATGGCGAACGTTGTTGGACAGACATTTTCAGGTCATTTTCCGCATTCATCTTTCCTTGATGAAACCAGTCGTCCCGTCCCTGGAGCTGTAAAACACAGCATGATGCTGCACCACCGGACGTTGAGTGATGAGCTGTGCCACATGTATCGCTTAGATTTAAGGCCTAAAAGTTCTATCTTGGTCTCGTCAGACCAGAAAATCGTGTTTCTTCCCATTATGGAGCCCAAATATACTGGAAAGATGAGTAAAAGAGTTAGAAACTGATATGATATTAATGAGTGGTAAAAGTTGAGTTTGGTGTATTCATAGTACAAAGTAGAACCACCATCTGTCTCAGTGTTGTCTCACCATATGGAAACATTGCTTGTCATTTCTTTTATTTGCGGTTAAACAAATTTCAGTGTTGCACTAATCACAAAAAATCTACCAACCTTCTGTGCACCAATTCATGCTCCTTTGAACTCAGCAGCAGAATTGTTTTCTTAACCTTGGCCAGATCTCTGCCTTGCTACAATTCTGTCTCTGAGCTCTTCGGGCAGTTCCTTTGACCTCATGATTCTCATTTGCTCTGACAGGCACCGTGAGCTGTAAGGTCTCATATAGACAGTGTGTGGCTTTCCTAATCAAGTCTAATCAGTATAATGAATGTGCAAAACCAACTCAAGGATGATCCAAAGGAATGGACAGCACCTGAGTTAATGTGACAGTCCCAGCAAAGGTACTGAACACTTATGGATGTGTGATATTTCAGTTTTGCTTTTTTATTAACAAAACATTTTTTCTGTCAATATGGGGTTAAGTTTAATGAGGAAAAAATTAACCTAATTGATTTTTAAATATGGCTGAAATTTAACAAAGCATGAAAAATTGAATCCTCACATTCAGATGTATTTGACTTGTAAAAAATGTATTACTTTTTCTCCCATCACTATGTATTGGAACATATCATAAGACTTTACTAGGTTTCTTAGCTGCTGCTCCATATCTAAAATACCAAAAAACACTCTCCTTTACTCTACATTCATCATTAGTTTGAACCCAATGCAGTTTGTGGGGAAAAAAGTCAAGTAGTCACCAGTCAAAAGTACTCACAATGTTCTTCTTGACTAGAACAGTCTATGCTCGATTTCCGCTCAAGCTTGTATTAATATGCACCACATGACTGTGAACTGCATCAACTGTCACATTTACATATGCACAGTGCCAAACGTTTGCAAATGTTTGCACTGAGGAGTCTCTGATGACATTGTCTCTCAGGTGCAGTTTTTGCTAGAAATGCAAGTAAACACAGTTACGCTTCCTTTAAGTTGTGTTTAGTGTCCTCATCCTCATTAACTTCACACTGATTTGAAATTTTATCTGTACGGTACTTGTAAAAGGTATTGAGTTTTGTAATAAATTACATTTGATAGACCCTTTTTTCACATTAAACTTGTTATAGCTGGAAAAGCACTGGTGTAACTAATGACTTCAACAATAACTGTTCCATTTACATGCACCAGTAAGTTTTACAAGTAAAGACCCTGGTGGAAAAAAAACACCTCAAAGGAGTGCAGACATTGGTAATGTTATTTGTTACACGTGTTTTGGAAAAAATGTTCAATGTGTGCTTTAATGCATTTTAGCAATCACTTTTTGCAGAATAGTAAGAAACTCTGAGTTGGTGACACAATTGTAAATGATCAGTCTTCATCATGGAAAAATCCAGTATGAAAATGGCCAGGATGTTCTTTCAAAAACCTCCTACTTGCACCTTCCTACTCTGCATCCTGGCAGGTAGAAGAGTGTTCCTAAAAGACGTTTCAACTGCCTGGCACTTCCTTCAATGTAAAGTTCATAGCAGTGTCATTGTATCAGGTTGTTTTTCGTTGAAATATTGAGTCCCTTTGGTTCAGCTGAATTTAATCATGAGAGTGAGAGAGTCCCCCTCTTTCTTGGTGACAATGGCCTGCATCATCCCTAAAGGTGTATGTAGATACCTCGAGCCTTTGAAGAAGTTCTCGATTAAAGCTCTGTCAAACTTGTTGCACTTCTCCATTGCCACCTCAAAGTTGTTGCTGAGGACGCCGTAGATGTTTCCCTTGTCGTTCTTCTTCCCAAAGAACAGGAAGAGTGCATAGCAGTCCTTGCCTATGGAGGTGCAGAAGTCCACCATCCGCTCGCACATGTTCCTGTTGCTGGACTCCCTCTGGGCCATCTGGAGGGACTCGCTGCAGGTCTCCGCTTTAATGCTGCCCTCCTCGGAACCCTCCCTCTCGGGTAGATGCAGTACCTGCACGGCGATCTGGATCCGAGGGTTCTTGGTGGGCTTCTCCAGGATGGCCCACACCCAGTCAGCCCCCAGGAGGACGCGTTGCTCAGGGGTCATTGCTGTGCAGTTGAAGGTGTCCGTCATGTTAAGATTGACGCTCTGGGTGATGTAGGTCATCAGGAAGATCTGTGAGAAGACAGAAGTATGAAGCAGTTTGTATGTGTCAGACCTTTTCGACTGGTAACTGAAATATCAAAGTGTGAGGTAGTCACCTCAGTGAGCGCCTCGGGGCTTGGGTGGAACTTGTCCTCCGGGTCTTTGAAGAGAAGGTACTCCTGGGTTCTAGACGAGGCAGTTGAAATGCAGTCGTTGAAGAGAGGTATGAAGTCGTTGGGCTTAGCCACGGGGGCCCTCCTCAGCGTGTCGAAGATGCTCGGGCGAAAGGGTGTGTCCTGATCAAAAGGAGGTGGGGGGCGCCTGGAGGTGCCACGCTTCAAGGAGGAGAAGAAGACGACATTCTGGAAGGGCCTAGAAGACCTGGAGTTTCCCATGATGGACTGACAATGGAGGGGGGGAGGTCAGAGGGTGGTCTCCCTAATATACTGGAAAGATGAGTAGAAGAGTTAGAAACTGATATATGATATTGATGATTGGTAAAAGTTGAGTTTAGTGTATTCATAGTACAAAGTAGAACCACCATCTGTATAAGTGCCCCACCATATGGAAACATTGCTTGCCATTTCTTTCATTTAACAGTTAGACAAATTTCAGCATTGCACTATTAAAAAAAAATCTACAAATCTTCTGTGCACCAATTCAGAAAGATTACTATGATCTGTGATATCTCTAAACAAGCTTTAAAACAAGCACTCACCACAATGGTCCTGGAAGGTTCAGCAGTTCCAAGTCCACTACCTGCCCTCCGCTCCTCTCCCCTGCCCTGCTAAGATACACAGTGTGTTTGTGCGTGTGTTGGTAGCTGGACGTGGACGTCAGTCTTCAGTGTGCTGATGTGTACAGGACTTTCAGTAGATTAGAGGATTTTCAGACTTTCGGAGGGGAGTTGCTTCTCACAGCGTAAGCATAGGTGTGTGTTGACTGTAAATAAGTCAAATTTAAGCTAAGTCAACAAGAGACTCATCTTCCCAGTTAACTGGGAGAAGCAGTTTGCAGAACGGAGTAACCCTGAAGGGTTTGATTGTTAAACAACAAGCTTAACTGTCGCACAAATTTGGACATGTCGCTTAGGGCAGGAGCTTTTTGGCTCTATTGTAATGCCACGTTACTGGAGAGGATGGAAATTCCTAAAAGGGGATAAATGGTTAGGAGGGTTTTATATGTTGTGTTTCACATTCAATTGCAGAGTAAATCCTGGTATCTATGTTTGGGATATGGTGCCAGTTTGTGCATGCATGTACCTGTACACAGTACTGACTGAACTCACATTAGCAGAAGCTTATTTACACCATGTATGAGCTCCCATCGAGAAGCAGAGGACCCAGTCTGTCAAAGTGCTTTTATTTTATCAATCAAATATCACAATCTGCTGCCCTACGGAGACATTTTGTTGTCATTTGTGCAGTCATACATACATTTATTTAGGTTTTTATTTCTTTTCTAAGGGGTTGAGTTATAATAATACAGACCTAAAATTAAAATAAAAAATAAAAAAAATAAAAAAGTGCTGTACCAGGGATTATAGGGGGGAACAGGATAAATTATTAAAATTTGTGCGGAAGTAATAATCTGTTGAGATTTTTTTAACTTTCATGCAAATTGGAGCCCAACCAATACAATATTCTGTAGCATTTTGAGAGATTGCATCACCCAGGATGGTTTTTGTTTAAATAAACACACAATGTTAAACATTTTTAATAAGACCTTTAAATATATTTACTTTGGGGCAGGAGAATAAGCTGAAAGCACAACATTGACATGTTGTGACCTTGTACAGTTGACAGGTTGGCAAATAGCAGTGCAACATTTCTCATTCATTCTGTGTCATATTACTCTCCACCTTCGATATTCAAAGAATGTTCCTGCTGCTGGAAATAAGGTTGATGCAAGTGCTGAGACCCAAACCAGTAAAGCTGTAGGTTATAAAACCAAAAAAGCTAAGCTAAAGAAGATGTGAGCTCGTTTCCACATTTAATATAAAAGTAATGATTAGTACAGCTTTTATTTTTTACTCCAATCTTTATGGTAGGAAAGTTGTTGGATTTGTGACGCAATTCCTTAGCATTTCTGTACTGCAATAAGATAAAACCATTTTTAATATTGACCTTGCTGATGTATTGGTAATAAATACATGTCCAATATTTCCACCACTCCTTTTTATTTTCTCATGCTGTGAAAGTTCACAGATGCCATACATCTCTATATGACTGTCAGTCCACAGTCTGTTATATTAGTTGTTTGATGCTAATTGGAAAAAATGTGATTCTATCTTTTTCAACATTTGACCTCATGCTGCCCTTAGATGATAAGTAAAGGGATCCCCTGATATCCCCTAATTTGTGCTTTCACAAGATGTCTCCTCTGTTGGCAATTTTCCCGTTTTTCAAAATGGAAATGATGGTGTCACTGTGCTCTTTATTGTTATCAAGCAAATCATCTTTCGATCCGGCCTCCGTTTGTTCCACTTGTACTTCATAGTCCCATTTGTCTTTCGGCACAAAAAGATTTCAAGGGGTCCATGTACCCTTTGTCAACTGGTATTTTGTTTTATTTTGAAAAGGAAAAGTCAAACTGACAGAAAGACAATTACGTTCTGCATAATATATGAGTACCATTAAGCACGGCTGGCTCATTTGATCCTGTTCTCCCCTTTGACCAGCATAGTACAGTACACAGTGGTGAGTGTGATCATTAGAGGGTAAATTGCATAGGGAAACATGAGAAGCAGTAAACCAAAAAAAAGCTTAGAATGAGTTCAGTTCATTATAGTAGAAATAAAGTAATTTGACCTTTCTGTAGGCAACCCTCGACCTTTGTTTTCCACATTGGCTAAGTCCACCGTGTCTACAGTGTGACTGCAGCGACTGTAGGTGTTACATGAGGTATCAGCGGCTAGTAGAAGTAGATGGAACCTGCTCCACACTGCAGTGTTAGGCTGGGGCTTGAGGTACAGGTCAGGTATGTGACTGGCTGCTACAGGTCTGTCGCTGCGCTTCATTGACAGCATTAGTGAGCCAACAGCGTCAGGGTCATTGGCCTTCAAACTAGTGCAGTCTGAGACCGCCTCATCTCCTTCCGCGGATCGTCCTGGCTGAGCAGGTACTGGAAGCAAAGCACCATGGGAGTGGCAATGAGTTAGAGAGCTTGGGAGTTGGTCTTTACCTCTGAGCTGGGATCAGTTGTCAACAGTTCTCTTGAGTGAGTGTTATAAACAAATGAGACCAGGAGAGACATTTATATTGTGTCATATTGTTTCTTCTGCATTTAAATTTTTTTCGCATTACAGGTCCAGTGTGTATTATTTAATGATATCTAGCCAAACAATGGCTCTAGAGACAGTTGGAGTCTGCTACTGCATCACTAGATGGCGCCAAAACCGACACACTGTACCTTTAAGAGGCGACGTCAAGTTAATGGTACGGACCTATGGAAAATGTTTCTCAGCAAAGGCCTCATTTGTTAATGAAAACAATACTTTTGTTTAAAAATGCTTCAGGCTGCGTAATAAAGGATGGACACTATGAGGAGAACTGATCCCAAGTCAGAGTCCGACCAGCTTCACTGCACAATAAGCAACAATAGACCTTTTTCACAGCACACATTTTGACTTGTCATAGCAGGAAAAAGCTGACAGCATGAATAATGATAAACACTTCCTCAAATTTAAATATGAGCATTTCCATTATCTGAAGCTTCATACTGCATTACATTCACAGTTTTACACCATATTCCCCTATATTCACATTTATATTTACTTTATATACTTTATACTTACTTGCATACTTTATATGCAGATTCAACTTACAATAGAAAATTTCTTATTGATTTTGGTATTCTGCATATACTCTATACATATTCACTACTACTAGTATTTTACATTGTGGATGTACTACTTTGATTTAAAGGTCTTTTTGAAAAATATACTGAATTTTAGCAAAGTTAGTATCCATCATTCTTTTAATTAATTGCATTAATTGTGCTTTTCATGCTATGACATGTCTGAAAAGGTCAGACTAGTAGCCTTTTAGTACCATTGGAAGCACAATGTCATTGTTTCAACAATAACTTTTATGGTTTATTTCCACAGTGTATTCCCTTTGTAAAAGAAAAAAATAAAGGTATTTGAAACAATAACATTAAAGTCAAGATGATTTCTCACTTCACAACTTAAATTATGTGGCTATGAAATTAAGCTAAAGTGTAATGAAATAAGGGTGATACTTTTTTTCTCAGCTCAGCCGGATTCCACCCGCTTCAGCCTGCTACTGAGAGTTGGTTTTACATATTAGTTATCCCGAGACTTTGGGGTGAATTACTAAAATGACTTCAGTGACACAACAGGAGCCGGCATCTGCCTGACAACAGCGAGTAATTAAATGCCAGCGAGCATGCCTCACAATGGATGTCGTGTTGTTTTCAAATTTGCAGTAAGACCTGCGACACTTTAATGTTCGTTTCTACCTCAGAATAAATCCAGAATTTTCCATCTGAGTGACTCAAACCCCTGTTGCAGCCAATGAGGAGGAGTTATTTGGTGAGTGAACTAACTAGCAGCTTGTGTGTGTGGATGCTTACTGTGAGGTTGTTGATGCTTTCAGAGAGAGCTTCTATTTGCAACATGGTGCCCTCTGTGATCTCCATCTGTAACACACACACACACACACACACACACACACACACACACACACACACACACACACACACACACATGCATGCACGCACAGGCTGGGCTCATGAACCATGACAAGTCACGATGGCAATCAAACAATGAGGAGTTTTCTAGGCTTTAGTATATTGCAATAAATATGCTTAAGTGTGTTCTGTACCTTACTGACTGTACCTTGTACCTGCAGCTGCATGCTGAGCCATATTCAAACATGGGTTACTATAGCGATGGTCAGCAACCATCTGTGGGGGGAGCCGGCGTCATAAACAGCCATGACAGCCGCCATGATGGTGAGGAGGAGGAGGAGGAGGAGGATGATGATGATGATGGAAGCAGGTTAGTGGTTGATGCAGGTTACTGGGGCATGCTGCCAGCCATGGCTCTGGATAGCAGCACAGTGCATTTCTTTAAAGACAGACTTTTAAAGAATGTACAAAATCTACACTTCAGGTGTCTTAAATCCCATCTGCTTCCCATTTTTTCTTTATGATGGGGATTGATTTAATAGGAGAAATCAACGGAGGATGTCTCGTGTACCACCTGATGAGAAGATTTATCCCTAATATTGTTTTATATTCACAGAAAAAAACTGACTGCAACCTTTCTGCCTCTCGTGTTTAAAGAAGGAATCAGCTCTTACACACGTATGATTTTGTTTATTAAATGATTTGGATCATTTTTTTTTTTTTTTTACATTTACATGACCACAGGTAGGCTTCCTTTAGTGGAGCCGGATTCTCTTTACTATAAAAATACTATTACAGTCAAATATGAAAATAACAGTACAAAATCACCACCTCAGGTTCCAAACAAAACATGCTATTTTATAATTGGCTCTGACATGAGAAATGACAGACATCTTAAATAAAAATCCCTCCATAAAAAGATTATGCAAATATTGCACAAGTTCATCTCAACCATGTGACAGCACTGTCTTCAAAAAGCAGAATCAAAAGTGTAGATGATGCGATCGTGGACTCACATATATATATAAAATCATCTAAAGGTGGTGCACAAACAATGGCTTAATACTGTACAACAGGAGATGTCCATGTATACCGTGTGGATTACAGGAAGTGATGATGTAGCAGCCAATAGCATAATACTTTTTCCTTTCTTTATGTAATAGACATCAATAATGTAATAACTTGCCAATAATGTTATAGCATTTCTAAGTCAATAACGTAATCACTTTTTGCCCATAATATAATAAGTTATTAGATTAGATCGACAAGTTATCATTCAATTTAATTTAATTTGGTCTTGACTAAGTAAACACACACCATTCAGAAGAGGAAAATGGTTGTGTTATTGGCAGTTATTACAATACATGTCAGTTATTACATCATTGGTGGCTCCAGATGCCGCAGGGAGTGGAGTCCGGAGTGGAGAATGTTCCCTTGCGATGAGTTAGATGGCACAGGTTTGAGGCTGAGGTTGGGTTAGTGAGGCATCTGATCGGAAATGAAATAATAAGAAAAAAAAATACTTCTAGTGTGCAAGATTCATCATGTCAGTACACCCTTCATGACAAGCAGCAATGACTGTAGCCATCAGCCAGGTTTATCTGGGCGTCTGTGAGATCTCTTCACTCATAAGGCACAGGGTCGGGCTGGGGGGGCGGGTTAGAGGAGCGAGGAGCAGGGGGGAGGGGCTGAGGTTTGATGGGCCGCAAGCAGAGGAAGCAGAGTAGTAGCAGTAGTGACAGTCGATTGATGGAAAAGCGTGGCAACACTGTTGTCCATGGTGTCGACATTGTACTGTTGTCACGGCTGTTGTCATGGAGATGGGTCAGATCTGCCGTCGTCGAGCCCCACCTGGTCCCTGGTGCGGTCAGGCTCTCGGTCCAGGATGGGGCTCAGGCCCCTGAAGCCGGCGTAGGGACGCATCGGCACCCCGTTGTTCACCGACTGCCCCGACTCGGGCGAGGGCGACTCGATGGGACACACGTAGTCTGTGGACTTGTCCAGGCGCCGCCGCCTGAGGTGCGTCAGGTTAGAGAAGCCCAACTTCTTCGGCTGAAAGATGAGGAAAACAGAAAAGATGTGACTCTAATATTGTCCTTTTAACCTCCTATGATTTATTGGAAAGAGAGAGAGACACAAAAGGGAACCCAGACCACAGATCAATACTTTTGATATTTTTTGTTCTATGTCTCAACATGACATCTGTATTCAGTGTTTTCTCATGCTCACACTTGTTTCTTCCAGTGCGCGCGAGTAATAAATCGTACCACACACAGCAGCTTCTATAAATGTGTCCTTTAAGCTCGCTGTTGCTGACCCAAGCTGCTGTGATATTATCACAAAGCCCTATAGGAAATCACTGGGTGTGTGGACGGCCCCCGGGGAGGAAATCCACACAGAAATAAATCTATTTTAGTGTTTTTAAAACCCACACTATATTACATTACATTTGTCCTAAAAATCATCCTTATAAATATTCACTGCTCATGGACTCCCTTAAAAAAGAAAAGATTTAAGTGTCCAAGGTCATAAAGGGGTCAACGGCAAGTGTGAATTGTGTTTGTTTTTTGGCTGCAGCTGAGCACAGAGACTTAGAGCGGCGTCTTAAAGCTGTGGAGGAGGAGCGGAGCGGTCCTGGGTTTTACTCTGCTCTCCCAGGCTTTAACGCACTGAAGGGTTCAGAGCTTAAACTGAGCTGATGCACCGAGGTCTCACCACGGATTAAGGTGCTTTCTCTCTCTCTCACACACTTGCAGGAAAAGAGGTGTGTGTTCTTTTTAATGCATTATTATCCTCCGAGCACTCTTACTCGGGGCTGTATAACGGCGCCTGTGCTTTTTATATTCTCACCTTGACTTTCGCCGTGATGTTGAGCGGCGTGTAGCCCGGCGCCTCCATGTACTCCCTCTTCTCCTGCTGGGCCTGGGCTCCCACCAGGTTGTTGAAGTTGGTGGTCAGGTGGCGTCGCAGCAGCGTTTTCTGAGGAGGGATGTTCAGCAGCATGGCCAGCGTGTCCGAGTTAAACCGAGGCTCCAGCATCTGTGAGAGAGTAAGAAATGAATTCGAGCAGGAACATGCTTTGCGTAGCTTTCGTTAAACAAAGTGCGTGACTGAGTGCTACTCACTACCAGCCCGCCATGCACTCCGCTGCCCCTCAGGTTGGGTGCGTATTCTGCCAGGTCCACAGACCTCAGCCACTCCATGACTCTGTGGTTGGACCACTGCACCACCTCGTTGGGAGTGAACTGGCTCTGAAATACAATCACACACACACATGGCATTTCAAACAGGAAGGGATCAATATGAGATTTTAGATATTAGAGAGAAACACAGGAATATTTTTTTTTCAATTTCACCTTTGACCAAACTTAAAGCAGGTTTATACACTCCTTCATAAAGAATCTTTTGACACTTCAAAATGCTTTACAGGACATAATAAAAAATTCAGTACAAGATATAAATAAATAGGCAAATGTTTAAGGCTTTATCATATTTGAAATCTAAAGTCTGGGGACAGTAAAAGACTGGTTAATCTTTTAAGCAAGGAAGGGAAAGCTGTATTATCTTCACTTCTACAGATCATTGTTTTGTTTTCTCCTCGCCCTATTAATGAATAACAGTGTCCATTTATTTGGAAGAGAGTAAGATGTCCTGCAGTTTTGGGACATAAAATGACAAATGACACTTCATCTTCAGTTCTTCCTTTAAATATTATGTTCTCATGCCTGATTTACCTCGTTGCTGGGCCTGCGTTTGAGACAGTTGGGCTTGAACTTGTTGACATGTAGAACGTGGATGGCACATTTGACGCTGAGGTGATGCAGCTGGCTGGTCACTTTGAGGAATAGCAAGTCATTCTGATAGGAAGAAGAAAAGAGGGAGAAGTGGAAATAGGACTAAACAACAAGACACCAAGGCAGCCAAGGTTTTTTTGGTACTTTCAATCTCATTAATCTGCACCGATTTAACTTTACAGTGGTGTAAAACACCACGTCATTTATAACAAACTCACCACAGTGAGGTACTGCAACATCTGTCCATCCACTCTTCCTTCATTAAACTGGTCTTTGTACTGAGGAAGACCGATGTCGTCCAGCCAGCCTTTGGAACGTAAAATAGGACGTTTTTTAGCAGGAGGACCTTCAGGATACAGTTCAGTCAGAGTGTGTTTGTGCGCTGAGCACTCAGTACGTACGGGTGACCCAGACGTGGTCCAGCTCTGCAGACTTCTCAGGCTGCTTGCTGCTGATGGTCTTGAGGGCGAGCTGGAGCTTCTTCCTGTGCAGCGGGTTCTTCACAGCCAGTTCCTGCAGATACCGATATTCACACATGCCTTTAATCTACTGATAATATTTTATAAGAATCCACTTGAGAAAGAAGGACACATGCCTCCTGATGAGAGGGGGTTGGGGGAGGAAAACAATGTGACAGAGCTGAAGGCGAAACTAACGAGCGGCTTGAAAAACACGGCAGGCGTTGCTAAACGTCGACGAGACAGACAGCAGCGATAATCGGACAGGTACGCCTGGGCTGGGCGGAGGATTATTCTGTCAGGGGAGCCGGCAGATGTTTCAGAGCGCCTGACAGATGTGAACGTTACCTTCTCCAGGTCCTGCGGAGTGGCCGACAGCAGCGACTGACCACTGGTGACCCAGTGACTGGCGAGGATGCCGTACTGGCCGAGTCCGATGTCCTCCAGCCAATCACACACCT
Organism: Eupleurogrammus muticus; assembly: GCA_036785175.1. Classification (NCBI taxonomy): domain Eukaryota; kingdom Metazoa; phylum Chordata; class Actinopteri; order Scombriformes; family Trichiuridae; genus Eupleurogrammus; species Eupleurogrammus muticus. The sequence continues at coordinate 16,299,308 of JAYKQN010000010.1, read as the reverse complement.
GCTCTGTGCTCCATTTAGAAAAAGGCACCTTCAGGTCTCTAACGTGGTGGAAGGAAAAGAGAAAAGGATCAACACTGATGACAGAATGTTTTTAAATGATATTCATGGGTCCAGAACTACAAATACTTATACATCTTGTATGCTATGTATCCCTGTAGCACATATAGAGTGAGTCTTTGCACCACCAGCTTCACCCAAGTTTAAAGATGTCGAATTAGCACCTTGCTAAAACTACCAACAAATTGTGAACATTAGAACCTCGGACTGATGTATGTTTTTGTACCGTGTGTTCCCGGGACGGGACAGCCGTGGCCCCGCTGTGGCTCTGAAGCCTCCCCTCCTGAACTCCCCCATTTCCGGGTCGTGCACCTGGACCGGACTACCTGACTGACTGCGACGAATCCTGGCCATGACAGAAAAAAGATACAAAAACACTCAGTACACATAGCAGAAGGCTGAGAGAATGGAGCATGGGGAATGAGGAGATGAGCAAACGTACCTTCCCCAGAGCTTCTTAATGCCTCTGTGACTCTTCCTGTTCTCTGGAGAGACGGGAGACTGCTGCCCAGAGTCCACTCCAGAGGACAGGGGGGACTGGTCTGACAGGACACACTCCTCCAGCTTCTCTGGACACCCTGTCAGAAAAAAGCAGGGTGATAGTAACATTGACGTGAAACCATATTAGATTTTACCATCAGCGTCAGAAGCAAGAATTACTCCAGATTGAGTTAGGTTCTGTTCTAATGACTCCCAAACGAGTAGTAAAAAGCACCAATGGACACACGTGTTGAGATGCAGTACCCACCAACATCATAGAGGTCATGTTTTCCAGGAGATCCTGAGGCGGAGGAGGTTAGTAAAGAGAAAAGGAAGCAAGCAGAAAGAAATCAGAAGCGAGCATTAGTCACACGTTCTTTATCTGCAGGGTAAGTTTCATGCACTTAGGTCTTGCTAGGTGTGGTAAGTTGTAGTCAGGCTCCTGCTGACCAGATTAGGTCTTCTTGTTGGCATGAAACTACAGATACAGCGAGTGTGGCTGAATGTTGTCGGCGTACAAGGCGTGAACAGAGTGAAAGTTCACATGGGCTGACAGGATGACCTCTCGACTGAGAGGGTGGTGGACCAAGTATTCTGATCCTTTACCAAAGTAAAGCTACCAATGTAATGTAAATATACTCCAATACAATACTACTTTACATACATATTTTAGGTTTGTTAGATTATTTATCTCAACCTAGCGGTCGAGCCCCTCCAAAGGGGTCACCAGATAAATGTGAACGGTCATGAGATTATTAAGAAGAGCAAACAAATCTGTTTTCACTTTTTTGCTCTTATGTAAGCTTTATTTGTGGTGAAATACTGGATCATTTCAACGTTTAATGCAATGAGACCAATTCAGAAGAGAGTGTTAGCAACTGAGACACATGTGAAATGCAAAACTACACACAGATTTCTATAAAAAGATGTCAAAAAACGAAAGGGTTGAAAGCATTGATTTTTATCTCTAACCATGCGATATATTTTATAGCTGTTATACCAGCCATTATATCAGATCTGCTTCTTAAAAGTAACTAAGGCTGTCAGAGAAATGTAGTGGAGTAGGAACGACAATATTTCCCTCTTAAATGTAAAAAAATATGCCTTTTAATTTTTACTCTAAACCATGTGGAGTGAAAGTATAAAGTAATGTAAATTCAGCATTGAGTGAATGTACCTCCCAGTACTGCGTGTACTACATAAATAATGTGGCAGACGATCCGTTTTATGAGACGCTTGTTCGCTTTAAGCTCTGTCTCAGACCGCCAGTGAGCGCCACGTGTCAGCTTGTATCCTTGTTTGTTTATTTTGGACGTCTAACCCAAATTGAACCGCACACGTCCTGAAGCGTGCGTCCTCGCCGTCTCACAGCCCTGATCACCCCCCCCTCGTCCTTGTAGACAGATACATGGGTGGCTGTACCCATTAGTGTAAGTATGTGTTGTTCAGCGAGTGTTGATGCGAGGGAGCCGGCGTATGTTCTGTCTGTCTGACTTGACTTCTGAGAGTCTACTTCAGGTGTTTGACCCGTCTGTGTGGGCATACAGTACCTAAAGCCGGAGCACTGGCACTCCTGCAGCGAACTGCAGCCACAACGCAAACAGAAAAGCAGCGGCCCGAAAGAGAGGAGGAGAAAGAGCACAGAGAAGGAAGCAGTTCCAGCAAAGTTAGTCGACAAACAGTTAGTAACAGTTACTGTGTACTGTGCCTACTTAACCAGAGCAGTGTCCAGTCGGACCTTTACTTGTTTACATGCAAATGTTTGAGACGGACGATACAGAAAATGACGTCCACACCATCCCGGACGTCACAAAACACAGCAAATGTGTTGTAGATGCTCACTCAGGCTGTAGTCCTGCTCGTGGCCGTGCACCGGCGAGAGCTGCACGGGAGATAAGTACTCTCTGTCCGCCTCTCTGCCGCCATTCAGCTCGCGCTTTTTACCCAGTTTCCCCGGCAGGGTCTGGTACCTGCTCACTGCCATGTTGGGATTCTGCAGAAAAAGAAAAAAAAAACTGTGTCAGCTGCTTTGTTTTGTTGCGTTGTAGCATCATCATTTTCTAAAATTATCTACCATACAATGCTGAGCTTTGAATTTAAAAAGGCTCTTTGCAACAGAGACCACTGATGATGAGTAGTGGACATCTTATATTCTTGATAATAGTGCAACTTTTAATAATAATAAGGATTTTTTTAATATCTATAAAGAAATCCCCCAAAAAACACCAATTTGTGCCAAGTGCAGACACTCCCTGGTTTTATAGATATATATGACATTATGCTCAGGCTCAAGTCAAAGCTAAAATACCTCACTCAGTAACTTTACTTTATAAATCTTATTCCCTTCATATTGTATATGAGCTGGACAGGCCAGTGGACAACAAATATCTTTTATAAGATAACAGCAGGATCATGATTTGCTCCTTCGCTCTGTTGCATAACACTTTGTCCTTTGGAGGGAGGAATACTGCAATCTGAGCAGCAGCAGCAGCAAAGTCACCGGGGCTCTGAAGGAATAACAGAAGAAAGGCCAGCCCAAAAAAAAACAGCTGGGAGGCAGCCATGATGCCGAGCACCACTGACAGTCACTTCAGGTGGGTCGTGGCCCTTTCAGTGTGCGTGTGTGTGTGTGTGTGTGTGTGTGTGAGAATGAACATGTTGTTTTTCCCCGTGAACAGCATGAATATCTGTGAAGCACAGCAATATGTGTCGGGAGGCTGTGGTCACATAGGAAGCTTTCATTAATTTACTCCAAGGGAAAACTTATTTGTTAGTTTTCATTTTCTTGCGAGAGGTCAGAGGTTAAAGGACATCTAGAGCGTTACATCCTGCTCAGTATTATCCAGTTATTCTCACTTTATGAAAGAGAGAGCAAGTGAGCTGAGTTTTGTGTTTTGCATTAGTATTTCACTGCATACTCTACTGTTACACATGCATTCTTATTACTACAATATTAATGTAAGAAAAAATTCATGCAAGATGAAAATGGTAATGTACTGTACAATTTAAATTCATAAGGTCCCATATATAAGAAAATAGAAAGTGAGATTATAATTGTTTTTGAATATAACAAGACCCAGGTGTTATATAAATTCTGTCCCACATTCTTCATATTGGAATGATGGTTGGTATTTTTACTTATGGTAAACCCACATTTATCACTCCTATCTGGTTAGTGATATAAAACATTCACAACCCAGGAAAAGTTTGCAAAGTAACACTGTTAATAAAAAAAAAAAAAAAAATGTTTCCACTATTTTCACAATACCAATCTCTTATTTCTAAAGATTTTTTTAGTGGGCACACATCTGGCTATAAGTAGATTTTACAGCCTCTACAATGTCAGATTTGATATCTCAGTGGCTTCATTCCTTGAAGGGCTCATGGCGGCAGCCAAAAATGCATCCAAAGCATCGGGGGGTGTAAATAACTCAAAATAGTATGTGGTTATGATCAACAAGAAGTATGAAGGAATGTGTGTGAGTGCATCACCACGTAACATGTGCATGCATGCCTCGACTGCACACGCACCTGTACAAACATATAACAGGAATGAGTCCGAACACTTTCAATTCACTCAAAAAAATTCTTTTTTTTTTGTTTTACATAACAGCCTTTAGAATGTTAGTGTCAGGTCAGGTGGACCTCATCCCTGTTATGTAATGACGTGTAACGTATGTTTCTCTCTGAAGCCGCATGTTTCAGTGGGTGGGGGTCAGGTTATGTGATGTGATGCAGCAGATCAGTACCTCTGCCCCTATGTCTGATTCCCTTTCAACTGGCTGGATCACTACAGCCTGCGGCCGACAGGCGCAGCAGAGAGGAAGGAACACACAAACAAAAAAAACAAACCCAGAGTTAGCAGGTTAGTAATCAAATTATAGGAACTTTAAAGTTCAGTTAGAAAGAAAAAAGTGTACAGAAGCAAGTGTTATGGGTTGGATTAAATACAACAGATAGATTAGTTAGATTAGATACATCTAGATGTGAAAATCAGTAGCCGCAAACAACCGATTGAGATGCGGTGATTAACCTTTTGAAAGGTTCCGCTCTGCAACTCTTCGAGACTGCTGGACATCAACCTGTGCTGATGCCTAGGGAAGGAAAAAAACAGATTGTCATTGAATCATTTTTATTTTATTTTTTTATAGCTTGAATCTGCTGTTAATGAAACTGACACACACAAACAGCTTCTACTCACCAGGATCCATTAAAGAAGCTCGTATCTCCAGTGGAGACCAGTGATGTTTCCATTGAGTTCTGAAGGCTAGAACAAATACACAGGAGTTAGGTTCAGGGTTCAAAGGATACCAAAAACCCATGGTGGGATAATACTATGATAAAAAAATCCACTACATCCACTACTATTCTCAAGGGAAAAAATGTTGTGTGCAGCATTTTTACTTGTCGCTGGTTTGTAGGCATTGATGAAATAGGTGTTTAAATATTTTTCTGGAATGGATAGTCTGGACTTCAAAAGTATAGTTGCCTCAACTTTATAATATAACATACGCAATATAATTAATCACGGCAGCCCCACGATGATATTGTGCAGTCCGACATCACATCAAATTTTTGACATTAATAATATTATAGGTTATGAGATGTTTAATGTGTGTGTCTGTACCTTGAATCCAGTTCTCTCTGGTAGGGGGATGAGGATAACATAAGTGGAGATGATCCTCTGGAGGACAGCTGTGCAGAGACAAAATATCATTTTGTTGTTTTTCTTCAGGCACAATATTAAAAAATATGTGAGAAAATGTTTTTTTTGCGAGATGGATGACCAAGAATACTTCTTAAAACTTCCTGGTGTTAATACAATCCCTGCATGAACCTACCTCTGACCTGAGCATATCAGAGTGCGCTTTGTGAGTGATGGCTCGGAGTTTCAAAGTGCCGCTCAGCTCCTCCTCACTGCTCCCTGGTTGGTTCGGAACACGAATAAGAGACAGCAGAGCGGACAAAGAGTCATTCATCTACACGCTGATGCATTCCCCTTTAGACAAAACTCCTACTCCAGAAAGACAGAACTCGTACCCTGCGTGAGCGCCATGACCTCCCGCATCTTTCTGTACTGGCCCAGCAGAACGGTCAGCTCGTCTATACGACGGTCCTGTCAAACCAGCAAGGAAACCAAGTAAGACCCAGAGGCAGCAGCTGTATGATACATCATTATCCTCATCATTCAAAAATTGGTTTACCTTCTCATCGTTCGACGCTAGCAAAGACTCCATCCCCACCTTCAACCTCTGGTATTCCTGGTCTAACGATGAAAAACGAGGCATTAAAAAGCTGTTTTGGACTCACAGTAGCCAGAAGTCTCGTTAATTCAGGGTATCTGATGGGCAGCAGACATGACAGCCATGCTAATATGAATAAACAGGCAAAACAAATACACACTGACAGCACAACCGGCCATTACACTAGCACCTGAGACACACAGCTTTTCTGGCGAGGGCGTCCGTATCAAGACAAAAGTTCTCTTCAAAATACAAACACACTAAAACCTGCAGCCAAAATGTTTTTAACATCCTTTCAAATAGAGACATTTATCTTAAAGGAGATTTAATTTTTTTGTCAAATTTCTGTCTGGAATGTGAATCATTCAAGAAGTTAAAAGTCAGAATATCTCTGCCTATAGTGCTTTTGTTTGGACTATTTTCTTCACTTAACTTCATATAGAAATAGTTCTTAAATTAAACCAATGTATGCACACTATTCTTTGATCAAATGCGATACATGCTGCAAGAGGCACAGGAATATCAAATTTTATATATATATATATATATAGTTGAGGACTTATGGCATTTTGGCAAGTGGCCATTGTATAAGCAGGATCATACCCTCCATGTTCTGTGTTGCGCTGCTTGATACTTTCAGAGAAGAAGATTTGAAAGGATGTAATCTTTGGTTCAGTGAAGCTGGAACGTTTACTACGACAAGCTGAAGCTCGGCTGTGGTCCAATCTCAAACCAAACACTCTGCCAGACACCCGGTCAGGAGACTGCTCAGCGTTGACGTTCAGAAAGGGACACTTGCTGCTTCTCGAATTAGACGAAAGCCAGTTTTATTTCCTTTTCTTATGTGCAGACTAGTGAAAAGCCGCAGTATATTAGGCCTTATGGGAAACATCGCTGCAGGACTGAAGATAGCTTGAAATAAACTAAGCAAAAACACAGAAATCGACTTGTCAAGGGGCTATACGGGCAGAGGAGTTTGGCTGGAAATGAGACCTGTTACGAAAGCACAGCAAGCCTTACATTTGTTAATCAGGTGCTTGATATACACCTCCTCTACAGCAGGGGGCGGCAGGGAGTCAAGAACAAGCCAAGTGCACAGCAGAGGAGAGAGGGACATGTCGATTAGATGTTGCAGTAATCGAAGTTGACAGACATGCATATCGCTGGCTCTCTCGCACACATCCGCACTGACAGCTGTAGGCCCGACGCGATTGGTCGGGCCGTCCGTCGTACCTCTTTCTGCGCTGTCGTTGGCCGGGCCGCCTCTGGCCAGCAGCTGTGTCTGCAGGCATTCGATCTCGGCGTCCTTGGAGGCCAGGAGCTGCTGCAGGTCCGTGATCTCCGTCTGTGGAGGAGGACAGGGTGCAACGTCTGTGACCTGTGTCGTGGTGTCGCTGCGAGTTCACCCAGTTCGGTTTTAATAACTTTAATATATTTTATCGGGTCTATTAACCCGCTGGGACACCAGACTTTACATTTAGTGGCTTGATTCACAACTTAATTTCCTGGGAATTACTCGAGTCTCATGGCAGACATGTGAGAGCCGCTGGAATCACATGGCAAGGTGAGAGTTGTTATCAGATCACTTGAAATCAAATCAGAGGGCGTGTGTTGGGCTGACTATATTGAGTGAAAGAATAAATAATAAACAGGACAAAGCTGCTGGAGAACAGGAGCCCAGACGACAGGTGTCAGAAAACAGGTGGACTAGCATGTTTATGCAGGTGGCGTGCTATAAATGCTGCTTTACACCTACAGCAGCTGAGCAGCGAAGTGGGCAGAGAGAGACAGGATAATTTAAAGAGGCTGCGGCGTTAAGGTCATTAATTGGGATGTTTTGTGTGCTCCTAAATCACATTGTCCCAAACAGGTTTGGTCGATAAAATGTATGATTGTAAAGAGATTTTATCTAATAGCGGCAGCTATTAAAATAACGGTTGGCCAGGGCCCTCAAGATGAGAAGTTGCTGGAAGCAGCTTTAGGTGCACACTCTGAAGAAAATCACTATCTAGTGTCATCTGGGCAACATCCTTGGTAAACAACAGTGAATGTATAGTGATGACACAAATGCACTTAAACAATGGACGCCATGATGCAGTAACTCATCAGCTAAAACTGACAGAAAAGGAAAGAGGCAGCCAGAGAGACTAGAAGCAATGGGCACATATGCTTCATATAATTGTTTTACTGTTTTTCTTCTATGTCTCTCTGACTTTTCTGTAATGGAAATGAAGCCATCACGGGACCAGCAAAAAGCAACACGAGGATCAGGGAAAGAGGAGAGCTGCGGGTGCAACATTAGGAAGAATAGGAGGAGGAGGAGCATGTGCAAAATAGGAACACGGAGGGGGAAGAAGCAGGAAAAAGAGGGACAATAGAGGTATTAGCAGGAGATAATCAGAAGGGGGAAAAAAGAGCAGGAGGAGAAGAGGAGGCACCTGTGCGCTGCGCCAGCGCTCCTCCCAATGCTGCTTCTCCAGCTGTGTGTGCTCCACAGTTAACTTGAGGCTGGACAGCTGTGTCATGAGCGACTGGTAACACACATGGAGAGAGTAAGAGATAGAGAGCTGCAGAGGAGAGAGAGACGGGGGGATGTCAGGGGGATGGGTTAGAGATGTAGATAGAGAGAAGAAAGCAGGGGAAAAGGGAAGAGAGCAAGCCACAGAGGGGTTAATAGAGAAGAGGAGAGGATGCAGAATGTGGAGGAGGGAGAAGAAGAAGAAGAAGAAGAAGAAGAGAGGGGGAAGGAAGCGCTGTAAGCACAGAGGAAGCAAGGGCAGTTTCACCTCCTTCATATTATCCAACAAAAAAACAATAGGTGCATCTCAAATCCCTTATTTGATTGTTCCTTCCTGAGGTTGGAATTCATGTTTGCCATCATGTAGATTTTTTCTTTTCATTATTTGTTATTTTCCACCATTAACATATTATATTACATAGTCATTTCCGTTAAGTCACATGCTATCTGGTTCTGATATGAATCACATCATTTGAATTTCCCCTGAATCAAAGTGTTCAGTGTTCAAATGATATCCTGTTCACATTCTGGGTTATTAACTTAATTCTATATGTGTGTGGATTCTATATAAATAGAAAACAAATAATGAGTAGATAATATAAACCTGTTCTGTCAGTACACAGTATTTAAGTGTGTCTATTCTGGACACAATAAACAGTATATATACAGAATGCAGGTTTTTATTCGCGTGCAAAAATGGACGCCGCTTCACATGATGCTTCACTAGAGAGGATATCTTGTTTCTTTAAACACACGTTTCCTTGTTTCCTCTCTCCTCGCACAGTTTCCTTGCACAAGGACGCGTCTGGTGGGAATGTGACTGTGATTTAAGGGAATTGAGATCCACCTCACATGTTAGAAATTAGAGAAATTACTAATTAACTCTGCCAGTCAATCGTATATATATATATATATATATCATTGAGTATAGAGTTTGGAAAAACATTCCACAAATACCACAACATGCCAGGCTGTCCTTTGAGAAGAAGTCTATAACCTTATATACAATAAGGCTTGATGTGACAGCCACAAGAAAGACTGAATATATGATGATAAATTTTTCTCCTCATCCACATGTAGTTTTGTTATATTCTGCTCATTCACTCACACATATTCCACTTCTGATTTAAAGACTGACTAACTAGCTCCGTGCTCTGCAGCACCTGTACTTCCAGAAGTTAAATCACTGCAGGTTAGCAAAGCAAGATATTCAGCAGTAAGCTGCTCTCTGAAGGGGAAAATGTGAAGCTCAGGCACGGCAAGAGAAGCGTCATCTAATTGATTCGTATCCTGATATAAACTCCTCAATGGATTTTCTCTCACTGTCAGAAATCCTTGCCAAAATGTCCAGTTTTGGAAGAAAAGCCCTCATAAAGGTTGGCATTCAAGAATACCATTTGCAGCTGTATTTATTTCCAGGTTTTTTTCTACAGCTATGTACCTTGCACTTTGCCAAATGTCATTTTTCAACCAGATTCCTGGAATCCGCGATACTCGAACCTACAGCTGTTACTAACGCACAACATATGAACTGTACTATCTGCTACTACCACAGATATTTGTATTAACTACCTTGGTGGCTCTTAATTTCCTCTCATACTGGCCCTTCTGTTCCTCCAGCTCGTCCACTTTGTTCTTGAGCTGCTTCACTTCTTGTAACAAATCCTGCAGAAAGCGGAAAAAAACAAAACAAAAGCACAGCGTCTTTGAGTTCATGAATGTCCACGCTTCACCTGCTTGTGCACAATTATTCTGAAATTAAAATCTCTCAGAATCTTCTGAATCATCTGCGTTACTGATCTGTGCACATGCCGGCATGTAAATGGGAGGTACTCAAACACCAGGTTCACATTCAGTGCAGTGGTTAATATGGGAAACATGATCCTCCTGAAACAGACACCACAGCGTGCAGTTATCCACAACCAGGAAGAGGATGAACCTGAGGACCCACAAGAGGAACGAAAAGCCGCCCAGGCTGCACATCTGCCTGAAAGGACATTTACAAGGCCGCGCTCCGAGGGGAGAACCTTGTATTGATTATTGAACATAAAAGTTAACCATGCCGTTTTCATTTCCATCCTAAAACACTCCCTTTTTGTCAGTATGACTTATTGTAGGAACTGTTACGTGACCCATCCACCTGGTCAGTGCAGGAGGAAACAGACAGATGAAAAACTTGTGTTAGTACAGGGAGGACCTGCCGTCATGCAAGCAAACCACATCAGATGGAATAAAACCACAATGCCTGGAACAAAACCCAATTTAACAGGATTTAAAAAGACAAGGTCCAGATCGAGGTTTTAATGTTATTTTTTTCAAATGCTTCAAATACTTGAGGAGTTACTGTAAAACGCTGAAAAAAGTGCACATTTACCTGCAAAACTACTTGATGAAAAAAAAAACTTTTACATATTGTCATAAAAAAATAATAATAATTGAAAAAAATGATAACACCTCAAAGGTAAGGAAGCATTTGGGAAGCCAATCAAAGGTCTCCATATCTGCAAGAACCAGAGTAGAGTGTGACCCCAGCGTCCTGCAGCACACACAGACACGCTACAAGAGAGGCTGTTAGTGTGATTCTGTGGAAGTGTCCAAATACCGGCTGGCGTGTGGACTGGTTAAAAGGGGAGAGGAGGAGAAGAGCAGAAATGACGGGGGAGGAGGGGAAGAGGAGTTCATCCATCAAGTCTCCCTACGTGTACAGTCTGTCCTCCAGTGTGCATCCGGCCGTCGGAGCCACACGGGCCCGACCCGGCCTGGGGGCCTCTGGGCTCCCCCTGCTGGGCCTCCCGCTCCTCCAGAGCCCGTTTCTCCTGGATACGAGTGCTGATCTCCGCCTGAAACTTGCACATCTGCTCCTGGAGCTCACTGATGAGATTTACCACACACTGGGAGGGACGGGGCGATGAGAGATGGCAGACAGATTAGCGTGGAAGATGAGGAGGAGAAGAAGAAGAAGAAAGGATCGAATGAAAGTCAGTCGTGAGGAGAGCAGAGGGAGAGGAGACGAGAGGAGATTCAGACATGAACTTAATTTAATCTAGTCAGTACTTAGGGAACGCCTGTTCTTTACATGAACGTGACAGTGGAAAACATCACAGAAAATCAAACATTTGACGAACTGAAAACAAACAGTATGAACATCATCCCAAAACACAATGCAGAGGAAGAATTGCAATTGTATGTAATGGAGAACCTGAGGCTGAGAAAAAAAAATCCTGATTACGGGAAAAAAGAAATTATCAGGCAGAAATGACACACAAGTAAATTGTCGACACACTCTTGAGGATTCCAGTTACTTACATACAAAATACAACATTTCAGAGTTTTATTCTAGTGGTTAAAAACAAGTCGTATATGGAGCAGTGAGTTTAAAACAGATGTTTAGCGTTGTTGATAGTACTAGAAACAGATGTGTTTAAATTATTCACACACACACACACATACAGAGCACAAGACAAGACACGAGTGTTTCTGTCCTTCCTTTCATTGATACCATGTGAGGACTGACACTTAAAGAGAGGATGGATCAACGTGTCGGAACAAGTCAGGTCAATTTTTATTCTTAGAGTCCGAAATCTAAAATTGGGACTCGATAGATCGCGTTGGTCGAGTCATCAACGTCTGAGTTACAGCTTGATGGACACTGTTCGCCTGTAATTTTAGCCTTTAGTTACATAAACTAAAAATGCACGGTCATCAAACCTAAAGCCTTTTTTTCCCCGAAGAGCCGATGTTTTATGGAGTTTGTTTGTGGTGTTGGTGTGGTTTCCTGAGGTGAAAGTGTTTGGCCTGCAGGAACGCTCAGAATGGATGCCGGCCATTCCTGCTGCCAGCCCACCGGAGCCTCGCAGCTGTTACTAACTAACCACACACACACACACACACACACACACACACACACACACACACACACACACACACACACACACACACACACACACACACACACACACACACACACACAGAACCAACAGATCCTGCTTCCCAAATGAATAGTGGAGTAGAGCTAGGTTGGTAATACACGGCATACTGACACCCACCAATGCAATATTTAATGTTAATGTTTCCCATGCTGATGACACACTGCTATACTTCATATCCGTTTCTGCCAACAGAACCCATGAAGTAACTCATCCACTGCAAAAATTTGGACGGCTACATTTTCTTTTTTACAGCTAAATTGGGGGGGGCACTCTCCAAGTCCAAGCTGGCTCACAAGTAAACTCAGGCTCACTTCGGACAGGCAGTATTGACTAAAACTATAAGGTTAGAATACATCATTCCTATCTTAACTTCTCATCAATGGGTCCTGGTAAACCCTCGGCTATAGTTCTTGCTACAACAGTTTCCTCTTTAAAACATAATGCCTAATGCTTTTTACATTTTTTGTCCTAAATCACTTTGAGTCTACACCTATATGAGATGTGCCGTGTCCATGAATTTGACTTGTATCAATTGCTGATTTCAGTCAGGATAGAAGGTGGTGGAAAAACATGTTGCTTTGCCTTGTTTTAAAGGATAATTATAGTGTATTACACTATAATTATGACTGTATTTGTGTTGCAGCCAGTAATGACGCTGCAGTCACTAAGTTAAATGCTGAGATGTGGGAACTTGTCTATGTTGACTGAGGTTTTAAACAAACTAAGTCCAGGTCATTGAAACATATCTGGAAGAGAAAATAAAGTCAGACCAAACATCCTGGTTCGACATTGACCAACCACACTCACTATCTTGCATACACTGTTTTTCTGTATAATCAGGGGTGTTCACTGACATGCCGAGTGTGTGAATGTTGAGTTTGATCTACTTATGGTCCTGAACATCTGCATCTGTCCCTTGATGTCAGAAATTGCTTTCGTGTGTGTTATTCTAACCAATAGAAATGATAGATGATCATTTTAGTATTCTGACTTTTAGCAGGTAATATTCACCACCAAGAAAAAACACAAAGCAGAGTTAAAGTGGGATAAAACACATTCTTTAAACCAATGATTAGTTCATCCGGAGGGGAGCATAAATGTCTGGGGTCATGTTCACTTTACGTGTGTGTGCCTGGCATGACAGAAAACAGTATTTCCATAGCACGCGCTGTCAGTTCGCATCTCGACACTTGTCTGTCACTTTCTTCCATCTTGTCCCCCTTTGTGCTTTTCTTTCTCTCCTCTCCACCTTTTGTCCTCCAGCCATTCTCCTCCCCATCTTTCTACTTCTTCTTTCTACTGATGCTTATCTATCCACGTGTGTGCATTCGGTACATGGACCTCTGTGTGTGTATCAAAACCGATGTAACGTGTTTATTCCATCAAACTATGGCCCTGGGTGCTGGATGCCTTGTGATAGTTTAATGCGCGTGCACTGACGCACACACACACACACGCACACACACACACACACACACACACACACACACACACACACACACACACGGCCAAAACACAAGAGCAGCCTCAGTATCTTGCGGTGCCAGTGGGCAGCAGCTGGATGTCACAATGAACAACGTCCACACAAAGAAACCAGTGAAGACAAGGGAAAAGCTGCTCAACTCGACTCCGGTGATGCACATGTTTGTTAGTGTGTGTGTGTGTGTGTGTGTGTGTATTCACTTTCCACATCTAATATTAACATTAGAAAAAAAATATGTTTGCTTCAGCTGGTGAAAATTAATAAATCATATCGCATATTGCTCAGGCTGTGCCTATTTCGTCTGCGTTGTGATGCTTGCTGACAGTTTTAGTGTCGGCCGTCTGCAGCACGCCGTTGGAACCGTCTGCAGAAGCCGTTTGATGTGTCCTGACTTCTTTCAGAGACTCAACAGCGAAGCATGTTTCTCATCCAGACACATTTCATTGTTACCTCTGCCAGTGAAGCTGAATGGGGGCAAGCCGTGTTTTAGTGTCTGGGAGACAGATTTGGCTGAAGCATGGTGTTTTGGGGACGGCCGCTTATCGACTGCCAATAGCGATGTGTTAATAAGCTGCCGGGAAAGCCCAAACGTCTTGTCTGTTGATTTCAAACCAAAACCTGAAAACAAATGGGCCATTTAAGACTGTCGCACTGGACGTTGGGGAACTGTTCAGCGTTGGCAAACACTTTTAAAGGATGGTTCATCATTCTGGTCCAGACAACTACCAGATGGATCGCTATGAAATTAGCCACGGATGTCAATTTTTTGGTTAATGACCAGGACCAAGCAAAATTCATGACATTCCTACCGTACTTTGTGTCTACTGATTATTAACAAACATTAGTATGCTAACATGCAAAAACAGCATGATGAATACATATCCTATTATAACCAATGAACATCACTGACATGCTGGCATTATCATTGTGAGTATTTATCTCCAGTAGAGGCTCACAGAGCTGCTAGCAGGGCCAGGGACTCAGATCTGGTCCTGGATATGTTTGGGTCTGTCTTGTAGCGGTGAAGAGTGTTAGTGGCTTAGTCGATTATTTGGGTTGGTCCATCCAGATCAATTCAGCACATTACCCTACCCCTTCAACTGCAAGTGGGACCATAAACTTTTAATCATGTTTCCCTATATTAATAAGACCCAAGTGTCAATAATGTCATTACCCAACAAAGCTGAGAAGGAGAAATGATTTTTCAGTTTTCCGTCATTCTAGTATCATTTAGAACGTCTTAATAGTTAAATGTGACCAATTGCTAATGTGGAAGTATAAGTGGACTATAACTGGCCATGTCTCATCTGAAGTAGCCATCACCTCACCATCGACCAGCTGACAGCTCTGATCTGTGGTTAGTCTGGTTCACATCTAACACACACACACACACACACACACACACACACACACACACACACACACACACACACACACACACACACACACACACACAGACACACACACACACATACACACACACACACACACACACACCATTCAGCATCCTAGTGGAGAAAGTAAAAAGAAGACCGCCTTGAGAAACTTCATCTACACAGCTACTGTGGAAACAGCAATGTAGTGTACTAACACTATGGCATGACACAGATTTAAAAAAAAAAAAAACTTAAAAAAAGTAGAGCAGATAGATAATTTAAGGCCAGCAAATGAAAATATGTTGTCTACCACACAATCATCATGTCCTTTACTAAAAGCCTAAAGGGGACAGTTGTGTGTATAAGGAACCAACCATTTTGGTTGGACGGGTGGTGGATTACTGTGACCACAGCAGTCCGTGGTGAACGCTCTAACTTTTCCCTTTCGGCTCAGAAACAGTGAAGACATTGAAAACAGGAAAGAACTGACATATGTCTGTACACAGCACGTCTGAGAGTCGGCCTCTGGTGTCCCTAAATAAACCCTAATGGTGGTGGAATGTGATCATTTGGCTTTTTTCCCGCTCACATATAGTGGCAACAAAAGAAATATGCCAATAGTCTTTTTCAGCAACAATGAAAAAACAAATCATTTATTATATTTTATTATACCTCATGTTATACTGCTTTCATTCCTGAGGTCATGGAGGTTAAGGATTTGATCTGAATGTGTTAATTACATCGTTTTACTCACTGAGGGATAAAGGAACAACAACTATTTCTCTTACATGTGGCTTTGATAAACACACCTAATCTCTGTTAAAAAGAGCTAAGACATATAGTCAACATGCAACAAGCAAAATATGTATTAAAATCATTAATATTATTACTATGATATAATGTGATACACATATTCTCTCTCAAGTTGAACAAACAGTAACAATAATACAATAATAAATAAGAACTAAAATAAGAAGATAGGAATGTCTATTGTTGGCCAAGTTAAATAGTAGATAAATTCATAAATTAACATTATATTACATCCAGTGAAAAGGTGTCATGTATGTTTTTTTGCTTCACTACCCACAGTGAACTCATATAACAACATATATTAAATGGAGCCCAAGCACAACATATATTAAATGGAGCCCAAGCACAGCACATTTCTATCCTTTTTCTATTTTCTATTCCTATTGCCTACGAAGCAGTGAACTAATGTGTGTTGCCAGGTAAAGATCATCCAGAAACCTGTAGAAAAGGTTCACGTATCTTAGGTAGCATTGTGGTTATTTCTCCTTCTTACATTCCACACCACATTAACGGTATCTATGCACGCACACTAAGTGGAAACGCTGCATTCAGGCAATTGCAGCAGGAATCTCTGCCCGGAGCACAATAAATACAAGCATGATTAAAGTTATTAATCCCTGGGTCAAAGACGCAGCATTCCTGCTCTTGTTGAATGAGTCGAGCAGCGCTAGCTCAATGAGACGCACACACACACACGCACACACACATAGATCTGGTGACGCTCCATACCTCAGCTTTGTTCTGCTTTGTGTCTGCGGGATCTTGCGGCTTCGTTTCGCTGTTCGTCTCGTCCATGCTGACCAGCTTCAGTTTGAGGTACGACACCTCGTCCATCAGATCCAACTTCTGGGTCTCCAGAGAGGTCCTGCTGATCAGCTCCTGAGAGGAAAAAAAAACACACATATGTATAGGTTGTACGTCACACATGGAAAAAGGCAATTAAACCAATGTCAAACACACACAAATGAATGGGAACACATCGAGCTACCAGAGAACAGGACAGAGTTCAGCATGCTACTCCACTCAGTACAATGTTCTTCCCACACTGACAGATCAGGCTAGGCTGGGGGCCCAGACCCCACAAAGGCTAAATATACACACTAACACACACACACACACACACAAACACACACACACACACACACTCTCTCTCTCTCTCTATTAATACATTGCTGTGCTTCTTTGGTATGGGAGAGAGAAAAAGAAAGTGTAGTGTCTAAAAAAGAAAGAGCGGACATGCAGACCACTGGACATGAAGAAGTGTGTGTATGTCTGTGTGCATATATATGTGTGTGTGTGTGTGTGTTTTGTCTCTGACTCACATTAAACTCACATCTCTTTGCTAGTTCTCAGTGTCTGTTGCTTTCATTTCCTCATCTGATGTCGTCCTACTCCTAATCCCGCTTCCTCTTTTTTCTGAGGCCAATCTAAAACTTGTCCTGCATTGTTTTTTTAAGCCCCTGACATCCCTCGTCTTGCTCCATATTCACTGAGAATAAACATTTCAGAGGAAAATGGAAACAAAAATGAGCCCCATTAACATTTCGCCCACTAGATTGTTAAACCAGGTCTGAAGCTTTTGACCAGATCCTTTCCTTGTGGTCGTCATTTCATGCCATAAAACATTCATGGTCCATCAAGACAACTAAAAGCGATAAACCACATGTATATTAAGAATTTGATGAAAAGGAAAATCTACCAGTAAAATATTAAAACGTCTTGTTTTCAAAAGTTCCACATTAAAATATCTAAAAGTCTCCAAAGAGCTTGATCTGAAATGGACCAAAGATTTGAAATCAGTTTTTTCAGCATTGTCATCACTCTGTGTGTATCACACACACGCCATTTTTTCGCTGCTTGCTACAAAGAAAGATATATGAAAATATAGAAGACAAAGATTAGTATTTAACAGATTTATAGCTGTGATGTCTTGTAAACAGTTTTAGAGACTTCTCTTTTACTATTGTTGTTTATGGAAAATAATGATTTTTGGGTGGCATTTTTTTTGCAGTACCACTAGAGGCCACTGGGGAAAATCATTCGTGCTGTATCCGGGTCTATAACACATCCATGCTCTGCATGCACAGAAAACCTTCAGCTGACAGCTTACCCAGCCATCAGTGACTGGTATAGTCTCTTGCGAAACAGTGATGGCGACAGCACAGTAAACGCAGCCATAAGTATGTATAGCATTAATGTTCAAGACAGGATGCTTTTTCAGCCGCCCCTAATTGTGCAACTCATTTTGAGATGTTGCAACAACAGACAAGCTTCTGTTTTTTTGAACAGCAGACACAACGTGTAGGAAAACTGTTGTGATGCTGATGACCCTAACCCTAAGAGATTCTTTCTGATGCTGTTTATTTATACAATTTTATACATATGTAATAATAAATATAATATCATTTTAATAGATACATAATATTTTATATCTGAATCTCATATAGATCACAGAAATTAAGGTTGTATATGTAGAATTTTTTTTAAAAGCAAAATATTTTTAAAGAAAAAATACGTCCACAGTGTGTTTAGAGGGGCACAGAATAGAGGTATTGCTGGAATTTCCAGAAAAAACATTATATTGTGAATTGGTTCATATTTTTACATTTTCGACATATTCCACCTTAAAAAAAATATAAGATATGCAATATTTTTTTTCTTGATAAGATACTTGATTTGAGGAAGGACAAAGACTATGTCTGTGTTTACATCAAATTGTGTTTCCACCAAGAAGTTATTAAAGTTTAAATAAAGATGTAAACAGGTTATTATTTACACATGCTTGTATTTACACATCACTAATACATTTTAAGTATTTTCCTTGCATTAAATACATTAGAGACAAACTCAATTTTACCACAGAGCGATGCTGTATCCTCCAATGGAAACACCAGTAAACAACTGATGTCAACACTATAAACCCAGTCAGCCAGCTAAAAACACACACACACACACACACCCACACACACACACACACACACACACACACACACACACACACACACACACACACACACACACACACACACACACACACACAAATCTGCTTAGTTATGGCAGCTGACTGTCAGTTTGCAATCTAATACCAGTGTCACTTAGAGCAGGATAAGCCCCAGTCTTTAGAGGTAATTTATCAGACCTCCGTGGTCATGGTGGTCACATCAGCTGCCTGACATTTGCTTTCCCTAATTACGAGGAGCAGCACGTGACAAATTATCATCCTCTACAGCGTTTACAGATCTCTTTGAAGAGGCTGCACTTCTATCCACTCAGCCTAACTGTGTTAAATATGTGTTACATTGCAGAACCCAGTTCCTGACTTCTACAGGGTTTAATATCTGAAGAATGTCACTTCAAAAAGAAATACTGACAATTTGAACACAAGTTGATTTGCATGTTTTACCCCAAAAGTTACAAATCATGTAAACTTATTTCTGACCATTTTCTAAAATGTTCCTTTCAGTGTCTGGTCATGTCTCTATTTTAAAATCCTTCTGTCGAAAAATAAACATGAAACTACTGTAGTAATTGATAGAGTGACCTCTGATAAAATAAAGAAGTAGTAATTTTATTATCCCATATTGATTCATATATCCCAGAGATCATTTTTTTTTATTTGTGCCTTTTCTCGTGGATGCATGAAGAGTTACCCTGTTAGCCTCTCATGGCCGTTGGTTCTTTCTGCAATGGGAGAGACTAGTGAACCTCAATAGAATCAAAAACATAGTAGATGTATATTAGATATAATACAGTAACCATGCATTTAGCTTAGGTTGTATATCTTACTTTTGTTACACAGACGATACTCAAATTTATTTAGAAATGTATGTATATACAAAACCATTCCAATTTCATCACCCTCCACTCTTCCTATAACTAGGCAGCATCAGTAAAGGATCAGATTAACCTAATCACTTAACTTTCTTCAAGTATTTCCTGACAAAACTGAGCTCCTCGCTGTCATCTCTTCATCCATTTTAAACCATGTTAATAAACTAGTTAACTCCTGCTTCTTTCAACTGTATTGAAAAATTAGACCATTACTATCAACCTCAGGGTGGTTTGGAGTGTAATAAAATACATAGTTATAGTAAAGTAGTTTACCTTTAAAGTAGAATTGAGGAATAAGAGTGGAGTTAAAACAATGTTTTGTTTTTTTTAACTTACTTTTAAAGCACAGATAAAACACCCATAAGTTTGCACAACACTACAGAAAGGAACAGTATTGTTAGAAAATAGGAAGATAAACATTCCTGTAACCCTAAACTTCAGAAATGCTGCATTAGTGGGTGTCGTCTATGGTGGTTGAGCCTACTGAAGTATAGCTCTTTTCCGTAAACTTCAAGGTTGCACATGATCCATTATTTTAAATTGGAATGGAATCTTGGCTCATGTGTTTTTTTTCCCCCCTCAGAGCATTGTGTTTACGGTACAACGATCTATCCTTGTTTTGCACCAAGCATTTGGTGCTTTTTTTTTTAATGGGATTAACTTTCATGCTAAGTCTCATACAGGAAAACAGATCGGTGTAAAGAGTTAAAAAACAAAACCGTAAAAAAGGTTCCTGCGGTTTGATTTTTGCTGGAAGAGGAGCCCTTCTGCATTAAAGTGAAGTACACTTGTACTCGTACACTTTGTGATGCAGTCATAGATATAATGAATGTTGACTAGAACTCCATATGTGCACGCCTGTGTGTGTGTGTGTGTGTGTGTGTGTGTGTGTGTGTGTGTGTGTGTGTTGCTAGGGACATTATGTAACCACAACACTGTAAACGTCTGATACAGTAACTTCTGTCTGAATAAAGGCGCATTAGGGCATACAGTCACAGTGTGACTACGTGTGGGAGGGTCCCCTCTAGCATGAGAACTGTGTGTGTGTGTGTGTGTGTGTGTGTGTGTGTGTGTGTTTGTGTGTGCTGACTAAGGACTATTTCTTATTAGATTAGTTGAGGTTCCCACAGCAAGTAGCAGCCCTGCGGCACTGACACATGATGTTATATGGCTGGATGGACTCTATGTGTCTTTATCTCTTTCTCTGCCTTTATCTCTCTCTCTCTCTCTCACACACACACACACACACACACACACACACACACACAAGTAAGAGTGACACGAATGACATCCTCCAGCTGAAGCAGTCACCTTCTAAATCCTTCAAACTTGCGCTTTAATTGTATGTTGAGGAGATCTCAGAGGCACCAGATTTGGGAGACGATAAACAACACAACAGACATACAAACACACAGGAGTGTTATCTTCCTCCACATTCCACCCTTATCTCTCTCGGCAAACATCTTGTATCACAGCTGGCTATTTAACCAGCACTGTTTTTTAACCAATTTGAAGCTGTGAATGTCACAAATAAAAAACACTATCCACGCCAACAGCTGCAGATCAATGCTGCTGAAGACAATAAAACGGCTTACAATAACCAATCATGAGGCCTTGTAAAGAAGATCTAAAGCTACAACCACCCGGATGTGTTTTACTTTACTACAGGTAACGCTTTAAAGCCATACACCTTGCTGAATGAAAGACTGAAAACTGAGTTTTCTGAAAAGGTGTATGGAGGAGGATGGATTGTGACAACTGTCAACTTCAGTTCTATCCTATTGATATTTGGTGGATAGTTAGTATGTAAACTGAATTAGGTTACTTATTTAAACATGTGTATGAATGGTAGAATTGGTAAAGTTGGTTTTCCTGAGGCCCAGCAGCGAAGCCCCATCGTCTTGCTAGTTTTCTTATTTTTCCCAATATGTTTATTTTTGTCATTTCTCACTTTTTATTGTTATTTCTTTTAGTTTTAAGGAAGGTGTGAGGCTGCCAATTTTATTCACTTTCAAGTGCTTACATTTCAATTCAGTTAATTACAACCCTCGGAGATTAAGAAAAATCCCTGCTCAAGACAGTTGAGGAGCTCTTCTCAATCCCTTTAATTATCATCTAATTATTTAGCGATTACTGGATTCCAAAGCTGTCTGGTTAAATATGGTAACCGTCTCAGCCCTGTGGGGCATTTATTTTGCTGTGAACTACTTTCAGAGGACAAAGGGCCTGTTGATTCATCTAAACAGAGGTTTGATTCTGCGTTTATGGATATGCGGTCGCGTTGTCTTGTCTCGCTGGTGCAGCTCATGAGTTTGCATCATCCCTGACGTCAAACGCAACTGAAGCAACTTGAACAACACCGGGACGTCTCAAACTAAATTCTTCCTAATTGCAAATGGGCGTGCAGTGTGACCTGCGGTCTGCAGCCGTGTTGATCTGCTGCTGATAAAGAGAAAGTCTCCCTGAGAGTTCAAGTACACAAAGACCACTTGTGTGATTAAGGCACAGCTAAATAAAGTCTGAGAAAATGTTGCTCCATGTCTGCTCAATGTGTAAATAGGCAGCTGTTATTTCTTCTTCTTCAACTTCAAAATCTGAAAATGCAGGGGCTTCAAACTATTTCATCGCGGGCCACATCTACTTATTATAATGTTACATAATTGTATACATTCATAATAGTGTCTGAATTATTGCAACTAGTGATTAATTAGTGTCTAGTGAGAATTTTTTTTCTTTTTTGCTATACTGCTGTTATGATTTTAGATTCTATTAAAAATGCTGCAGCAAAACATGGAAAATCATCAGAGTCTAGAGACTCATACAAGAGTGCGTATGACCACTATTAAGAATTTTGTGGATTTTTAAAGATTGGAATCTGTGGTTTGGTGTTTATTATTATGATGTGATTATTGAACATAATGTAGGGAAAGAGCAAGAAAGAAATGACAGATGGAAAATAGGGAGCATTTTTTTTCTCTTACAAACAACCCTGCTGGCCAATCGGGAATTGATTTGGGAGTTAATGAGGCGTGTTTGATGGCACCTTGAAGTCTTACAAAAGAAGACATGAACAGCTCATCTCTGATAAGTTGAATTTTTTTTCTTCACGTCTCATTAAAAAAAAATTATTAAAATAAAAAGTATGCAGAACAACAATGACGAACAGCGTCTTTCACCCATCTGCAACTTAGGTACACCTTCTAACAATGATTTACTCATCACGTTTCAAAGTGAATTATCCTCGATTATCTGCTGCTAAGTAGTCGGGGGTCAAGTGGGTAAACAGGCTCTGTATAATCCTTATAAACATCTAAACTGCCTGCGCTGAGGGGTGACCAGCAGGGCTTTTATTTCAATGTTATCTTTATCGGGTTAGTCTCATATATCGGCTTCTGAATCACGGTAAGGAATGCTTCTTTTCTCCACTTTGATAGAAGCGGATCTGCTTTCTATCTCGGTGTGGAGCAGACTTCAGGTCCAATAACAACTAACCGAACCGCAAACAGTCCGTTTTAAAACTAAGTATAATGCAATGCAAATATTAGTGTTTCAGACTGAGAATGAGATAACGGTAGCAGCGGTGTCCGACTTTAGTGCAGGAAACTTCATCTAATCTCATAACATCAGAAGAAACACTGAGGAATGTTGTGCTTTGACCTGTAAAGTCTCCTTCTTGCTGCTTTGTATTAAACCCAATACAGAACACAGAGGAGGTATTTATTCAGTTACAGCACTAAACACACTTCTGCTACTATTCAACCACTCTTCTAAAACAGACTTTTAGTCTTCTGGCCACTCAAAGCGTTTCACACTAATGTTAAGATTCATCCGACCCGATAATTCACACACATATATCCAAGGACACTTGAACACGAGGACTGGCAAACCTCTGATCTTCCGATTAGTGGAAGCCCCGCTCTGCCTCCTGAGCCACAGCTGTGTCACAATAAAAGCACAGTGTCGCCTTCAAATAATTCCGATGTTATCCAGCTCTCAGATCTTCAATTTAATTAGAACGTAACTCGGCCCTTGCTTGAACACTAGTAAATAATTAATGCAGTTTAGTTGTTAAAATATTGACTCACTTAGTCGAAACTGAACCTAAGTGAAGACTCGCTGGCCGGAATAATCACAAGGAAGCACAAACGCATTCGTAACGGACTGTACACGCGCCGGGAGATACGACACGTTCCTGCGAATGATTTCACACTATTTCGCCGATGCAGCATCACAACACAAGGGAAGATCCACTTTACAAATAGTTTATGAGGAGGGACATGTTTTGTTAGCCCCTCGGGCACACACACACACACACACACACACAGAAAATGTGCTTTGGTCAGTAACACTCCTCAGGGTCCCTTTAATTAAAGAACATGAAGCTGAAACTGCATTCCAACACATAGTGTAGTAACAGCAGCACCACACAAATGATACTCCTGGAGGCTTGGGAATTATCTCCCTAAGATTTAATTAAACAGAACATTTCCCATATTACTTTTATTTTAAACGTGTGTGTGTGTGTGTGTGTGTGTTACCTGTTGCAGCATCTCCTCAGTAGAGGCCAGCTTCTGTCGGTGCTCCTCCAGACAGTTCTCCAGATCTCTGATCTTCTCTCCCTGAGCCTCCACCTGGTCGGTCAGAACGCTCACCTAACGGGTGACACATTCATGCTCCGTTATGACACACAGCGGTGAATGGACGCACTCTAATGTCGTTGCAGAGGCTGACGCATATTCACAGAGAAAAGAGGGAAAAAAAAGCAAAAACTCGCTCACATGACTCCTGCTCTTCCTTCGCTCCACGAGCACACACGTTTATCCTGGCAAAGCTCAAATCAAAACTGCACATGTTTACTCAGCAGTCTGTCAGTGGGGGAATGCGTTTCGCATTTAATACAATCTCCCTGACAACACACTCACCCCCTGCCAAACACACACACACAGCTCTCCTGTTCTCCTAAACTATGCCAAATTCCTGACAGCAGCTGATTCTCTGTCGCTTCAGCTCCTTACTGTCCTGCACGGTTTCTGGCTCAGGATGCATCAAAATCCACATTACAACAGAAACAAGGACACTTTTCATCACGTTTTCATCACAAAGAGGAGGATCTGCTGTGGGTGTTGCTGTGCTTCTTCAAATGACCGGATGAATGAAAATCAATGTATAAGTTACACGTAGGATCCTGTTTTTTCATTTGGCATCTGAAAAATAATGTTGACACCTCGACATACAGTCAGTTCTATTGTTTGTGCGACGTACGGCACGTTCAGTCTTGTAAAAATCGTTGTTACGAACTCAATCTTACCTCCGCTGTGCTCCGCTGCTACGCCACACACACACACCCACACACACACACACACATATGAACAGAGGTGAGAGTGGCCTTCCAGGCCACGGCGAAGTCAGACTGAACAGAGAGCGTTCCATCTAAAACACGGACGCCGCCTCACGCAAACAGTCCTGAAGGAGCGGCAGGTGGGGGGGAATTAAACCTGAGGGGGGTGGGGGGGTGTGACGTCTCAACAACCGGCTACACACTCTGCCGTGTGTACCCGGTCACCTTGGGTATCGACCAATGGGAGCTGAGATCACAGGAAGAACACGAGAGTAAGAGGCGTGTGTGTGTGTGTGTGTGTGTGTGAGAGCGAGACTTTATGAAGCAGCACAATCGGGGAGGGTGGTGCACTTTAACGTTAACATAAAAACTCTGCATGTAACAAACGTACAGGTGAGAAGAGCCTGAGGAGCGTCTTGAAAACTATGATTTTAGGCAGCAGGAATGTACAGGCAGATTGTGGAGATCACAGCTGTATGAACCGGCTATTAAAGTGATCTAAGAGCCGAGGGAAGCTGCTGACGCCGCCTTGTGCAGAGATATACAATCTTCTGCTTTACGACGCTGAGCCGATGTTGATAGTTACCGAGAAAGTCGTCGGTAATCACGCGCTCAGACAGATGAGGCTGAAGGTGTCCGGGCATGTGTTTGTTACGAAATAACACGAAATACCTAAAGAAACAGGATTACAGACCTGAAACCCAAGATGTTTTTCTAGCGTGGCACCAATCCCTCCAGACAAATCCCAGGATCAGTTGCTCATGCTGGAGATTTAAATGATTATGTCAAGTGAACTCGAATAACAATTGCGTTTCGCTTTGTTTGTGTTATTGGCTTTTTTTTGTACTTTCTAACAAAAGCAGGACAGTTTCATTCTCACTGAATCTCATGCAGAGAAACAAGCACAAGCCATGTTGCACATGGCTTCTCTAATGGATGTTAATTGGATAAATTGAGGTCATGTTGTAAATCTAAATGGTCACTTTCTCCCCTGACCTTCATCCCTACCATTGTTGGTGCCAAAAAGCATTCTGGGATAGGCCTGATGTAGCTTCAGAGTCAATGGTGTAAATTCATTATTCAGGGACTCAGTCACAGACATTGGGGTTTGTAGTCCTACCCCCGCTGTTGTGGCCCACTTAAATAATTTCATCAATAATTCTGACATGCTTTAAACACACACGCACACACACACACACACACACACACACACGCACACACACACACACACACACACACAGGGTTCTTACCTGTAGCACCAGAGACTCTTTGTCTCCCTCTAGGCGGAGCAGTCGTTCTTGGTAGGTTTCATTGTTGGCTGGAGAACACAGGTTCACCTGGACAAAGACACAGAGAGCAGCGGTTCACAAGCAGGTTAGACATGGATGCAGGTCGGACTGTTTTCACCAGAATTAGGAAAGAAGAATATACAACATGGTACATCATGAAAAAACATTGTAGATTTATTTTCAGAATCCATCCATCCATCCATCCATTTTCTATCCCGCTTATTCCTTTTCAGGGTCGCAGAGGTCTGCTGGAGCCTATCCCAGCGCATTTATGGCGAGAGGCAGGGATACACCCCAGATGGTCGCCAGCCAATCGTGGGGCACACACACCATTCACACACCATTCACACACACACTCACACCTATGGGCAATTTAGATTTGCCAATTAACCTGAGCATGTTTTGTATTGTGGGAGGAAACCGGAGTACCCGGTGAAAACCCACGCAGACACGGGGAGAACATGCAAACTCCACACAGAAAGGTCCCAGACCCAGGCCCCAAGGCGGTCTTGAACCTGCGACCTTCTTGCTGTGAGGCAACAGTGCTACCCACTGCTCCACCGTGTCGCTATTTTCAGAATCATGTAATGTATTTTTTTCTTATTTGTTATTTAAAAATACACACTGCCCCCTCACTTGAGCGTTTTTTAATAATCACATAGTGAAGGAAAAACAGAATCCTACATTGAAAATTTCATAAAACAATTAAATTTGAACAATATTCAAATTGTACAATATTCTTGTTAATTCTTTGTGATGATTTTCCATGTCGTTTTACTGCAAGATTGTTATTAATGAGATGCTAAAATAAACAATAATTGATTTTTGAAGACCAGAGCCAATTCAAAATTATGGATGTGTGTGATTAAATTAAAACAATGAAGTGCTCTGCAGTCCCACTTGTGGGCCAGCTGTCACCCTGGAAGTGGCTTCTGTAATCCACTGGTGCTTCCTGGTGCAGGATTGGTCTGGCATGAGCGCTGAAAGGGGTTGTTACTGCTCAAATTCACCATGAAGCACATGATAGTGAGTCGGTCGTCTGACTCACCATCAGTTCCCATTCATCTAGAAATAGCGCAGCATCTTAAATAAACAGATAGATAGTTTTCCTGTTTGAAGTCACACAGCCAATAAGGACAAACGATTGTGTCAAACTGGAATAGATCATGCTTTATATGTACGTTGGTATTTTGGTCAGAGGTTTTTTTCTCAGAGGTTTAGTCCCTAGATATTAAGGCTATGGCTGAATTATGTGTGTGGCAGCTCAGTGAGTAAAAATGAAAATCAGGCAGAACTCTTTTAAATGACGTAAGACTGCAATGCTTTAGTCTGTAGAGTTTCCATTTCTTTCTAAAGAGTCAGACTATCCTGTCTTTGGGCGTCTATGCCCAGGGCTGCTGACTCCTGGACTTCTCAGTCTGCAGCTGCCGTGAACAGAGAAATTCAGAAAGAGGGGAAAACATTACTACCTGGCTATAAACAAGCGCAACGATAACGTGACGGTTTCTGCTTCTCTCAGCTTCACAGCAGTTGCCTCATATACAAATGTGGCAGCTAGAAGTGCTCCAAACTCAGTTTTATTATAAATACATTAATCAAGAATAAGAAACATTTGCGGACAGGGTAGCTTTTTTATGCATAATACAGTATCATGATCGAATGTGGAATTTAAAGCTGAACTAAAGTAAACTAGCATCTCCCAGCTGTAGGTTCACTTCCACCGCTCCGCTCTGGCCCAAGCAGACAGATGTTTTCAACCAAACAGCTGTGATCAAGCCACTGTACGCTAACTCGCTGTTTCCCACAAATAGACCAATCTGTGGCAAGGCGCCACAGAATGAAAACCGAGCACCGCAAATTGATTCCGCCTCTTTTTTATTTTCAACGCGGTTCTGTCGTTCTCGCACAGAGAGCGAGAGTGTGTGCGTGTATGTGTGTGTGTGTTTTGCTCCTGAACAAGTGTTAAATGTTAAAAACCATATTTTTGTAGGACTTTATGAAGTGATAATATGTGAGTGTTGTGTTTGCAGCTGCCCCAAGAGGCTGAAAAAACACAATCGCTACTTCAAACTGCTTTAAACTTTTCTGTAAGAAAATAAAATAAATTAAAAGCATGGGCAGCAAGATGTATAAGAGATATAGATTTAACTAACAGCGTAGACAGATACCAATCACCTCAACCACTACTTGTTTAGAGTAGTCAATACTAAAAACATGAGACACACATTCCTAGAGTCCATTCCACAGCTGTCTAATTATGGGCAAAATGCACCATGCCTAAAATGGCCAGACAGTTGAGTGGATACAAAAGGAGCTTATGAGTAAGTCTGAGTGTACAGTTGATTGTGACCAGTAAGTGGCCTCTTCCAGCTATTATGTTGATGACCCAGTTTTCAGCAGGGGAATGTAAACATCTGCATTTACACTCATAGTTGACACTGTTATCTGGCATCTGCCACTGTACCCTGAGTGCATTGGAATTAGCTTTATTCCAAAGACCTTATAAAACCCTTGTGTCCCCTACAGAGAAAATGAAGATGATTCCTCATCCTTACAACATGTCAAAATGAAACATATACTTACTGATATCCTTTTTATGAGGATCATTCTCAATAGCAGCTATAAAATGTAAGCCACATCAATTATTAGTAAAGGACCCCGACAAAAGACTCATCAGGTAATCTGTGAGTTCAGAGGACGAAGCATGAGCCGCCAGACAATGAACATATGCAGACATAAAACCACTACGTCAGCAGAAGGGGGAAGAGAAGAAAGTTGCAAGATTAAGAGGAAATCAAATGAATCACTTCACTAAACCCGGCTCGCTGTCACCACAGGTGAAGGAAGCCGGGTTTTGAAGTAAAAATCCAGACATTCTGTTTCGGGTGAGGTCAGGAACTATTTGAAACGTATTGTAGTCAGAGATATTGCCATCAGACTGGAGAGAATCAGGATCGTTTCTGGGAGTCAACACAGCACTTTAAGGCGCTGATAAAGGAAACCAGGCCATTCTGCTCCAATCTGTCTGTCACCACCTGTCGACATGCGTGAGAACAGAGGGGAAGAGAGACGGTGGGAGGGAGGACAAGAATTCAGGGGGCAAAGTTAGGCTGCTCATGTTAGTCAAGACTAATGGAAACACAACCAATTAACTCAGATGTAGCTCGTACCAAATGCAGTAAGTGCACTTCTCTGCAGCAGACCAAATATAAAAGGTTGCATATAATAGAGAGGCAGCAGTTAAAGGTAGGACCATTATATAATAATTAATCAAAAGTAGAGCCTTCTGCAAGAATGATGCAAACGGCTGGATTTTTCGATAACTTCTGGGCATAAAAGTAATAACAGCTGCGGCCAAAGTTGTGGGTGGAACTCCAAATGTCATGCGGTTTATGATCCCAGGTTCTAAGAATGCATGACAACATGCAGGACACCACCTACTTTTAACGATTCACAATGATAATTAAAAAAGCCACTCTGTCACTCTGGTAAATATACAATATGTACAATGTGTAGGCCAACGCCTGTTTTTACTTTTAATTAAGGATAGATTCACAATTTTTCAAGTTTCTGTCTTGAAACAACAGTCAGGAGCGCAAATATATATGGAAATACATTTTTTCTTTCTGGATTTATTCCTTCCCCTTCATACTGACCACTGGAATATTCCCACTCTCTTGGAAAAAATAGCCATTGGCTAAAAGAGCTCCTAATAAAATCAAAATTAAAGAAGATCCTTCTGTAATGGGACACAGTCCACAGTCCTCCGTCTGTGCAAAAATGTACTCAAAAGCTAATTTGAAGTTAATATGAAGCTTCCAAATGAGACAAATGAAGTCAAGATCTTTCTTTCAGATCTTGCTTATAGTTTGTCACACTTGAAAAGGGGGGAACCCTAAAAAATAAAGCTAAAGTCCTTACAAATGTGTGACTGACAGTAGCATCTACAGTAATATGATTTATATGCATTCTAAACCTAATTTCCCTATTTTGAGTAAGCCTCTGCTCATAGGAAAACATTTCCCCCTTGTTGCTCTTAAATTCATTGTTGAGTGTTGATTTGATCTGGTCCTGGAACATGTGTTACACATTAGGTTAGCTGGTCTCTCGTCACACTGCCGTGTTTCCAAATCCAATTTTAAAAAAATGCTAGTCCGATTCAATTTTGTCTCTGCCCAGCTCGACAATCAGCGATCCCCCAGTAAATGTGGAGTGTATGAGAAGGTGAATCCAACAAAGTCTGGATGTTTGGTACGATCACTCCATGTGTGGTCACATTTAAATATAGTTAATCTTGATAACTTTCACTAAAAGTAGCTGTTTTTTGTAATGTGATGACTAGGTCATCATTCATCAGCAGAAGTGGGTGGTAGCTCGTTTTAGCACGTCACTGCAATAACTAGGCCTCCTGTCTGACAGGAAGTAAAGGTGACACCATGGCTCACGCTGTCAGCGAACACAACTTTCCCCTGGTTGATTGAAGCTTGACGTCACCAACCATAGATTCAGATTCGCCTTTGTTGCAGATTGGAATCCTTTTGCAATTTTGAGTCTCATTACAAGCTCGATCAATAGAGCTATTGCAATGTAGCTAGTGATAGAAGGTGTGTTGATTTGAGGCACAGTTATTACTAACATCCCTGTTCCTGTCTGATCCTGACAGCGTGACAGATAGCTAAACTCAAGAATCTAGATGGAATTCAGCTATCAGTCATTCATTATTTACACCTGTGCTTTTCCTGCTCCGACATGTCAAATCAACTCATTTGTGACCTTTAAAACATTTCCTGGAAGTCAAAAATCATGTGAGGATTGCAATATCTCTCAGACATACAGTACATGCACACACGAAAAACAAATAGCCTGATGCTAAGCACAAGTACGCTCTATTTCTCAAATATTAGTTGATACTCTTCTAGATTAGGAGGAGCAAAAAAAATGACACGCTCTGTAGTACACTGCTATATATTCAATGCAGAATGTCTTCTTCTGTTGGACATTGATCTGTTGTGTCAGTGCTGCAGCAGGATGTGTTGATTTCCAGTATCTGTGTTTTATGTGGATGTGCTGCAGATTCTGACTCTTTTACCAACTGAAGGAAGCAAATTAAAGAGCACCACCTGCAGAAGTTATGCAGAAGAAGAAGAATTATGCAGTTGTTTTCTTTATGCTTCACGTGAATATTTTTGGTGTACATTCATAGGATCATACAGGGAGGCATCATGTTAGTATAAGCAGTATTATTAGTTTAAAAAATTTGGATTCAGTAGTAAGTTATGTAGTAACACTAGTTTTATAGTTTTAATATCCCAAACAAGACGTATCTGGGTGGTTTGAGCATAGATGTACATAGAGAGATGCAGCCTTCGCCACTGCTGTCCATGTGGCCGCCATCTTGGAAGGGGCAAGAGTTATACTGAGGTATTTATGATCGTTTCTTTTAAAAGGTATTTGTTGTTCCGCTTTATATCCTCAAAATCCTCATTATCACTCTTCCTCTTCCTCTTTTAAAATCTCATTCCCTCTTGCTTGTTGTGTCTGAGAGTCCTGATTGTTGAATCAAATGCTAGAGTTGCCCCTCCTAACATGGCGGTGTCATAAACGGGTGATCCAGAGGCCAATGCAACATCTACAAATATATATATCTGTGGTTTCCAAAAACCAGTACCAAAAATCATCTCAATTTAGTTCTCTGGAGCTTTAGAAGGAATAAGTGGTTTAGTGCAAAGTCTCTGAATACTGCCATTGTGCATTTCTTAGTGGATTGACTGTTATATACCTAGATCTGCCTCTGATCAAAAAGAAAAGGAATTAAAATCTCGCTTTTGGTATGGGACCATTTTTTAAAGACAAAAATCTCTTTCTGTGTGTGGCAGAATTATGGATATTTCACACAATGCTCATAGTGAGCATGGGTGGTAACGGCCTGAACAGATGCTGCTGGTATCTCTGTGAATGGTCAGTAAAGGTCAGTTTAAAGGTCAGTGTGTACCGCTAAAAAAGATGCTAAAGCTAAATGTTTTTCCAGTCAAATGCGAAGACATCTCACAAGACGGACTTGGCAAGGCACCGGTTTACAGTATATCAACAACAGTCTGCTCATATGACTCCGAGACAACACAAAAACAAGGCTCAAAATCTGATTGCATCTGAAAAGCAGCACGGATCTCGCGTGGCAAAGTCTTTCTCTGATTAAATCCCGTAGTATCAGACACTGCTTTGTCAACAGCAATCAGCTGATGGATATTGCTTCTAATCTGATAACACAGTCCTTGTGATGCATGCCTACACATGCATTGACACACACACACACATGCCACAACAACAAATTGAGATGCAGCCCAGCTCTTGAGCGGAGGGAAATTACATCATAAATCCGGGAATAACACAATAAGAACGCGCATAAAAGCCGGAGCAAAAACGATCTCACAGGGACAGAGGAGCTTTCTCTCTTGAACGCAGCGACCTTCTCCCGTCTCAAAAATGACTCTGAAGGCAAAAAAAAAAAATGAATCGTCAAAGTTGAGCAAAACCTGAGAACTTACCTTTTTGAGCCAGGAAAAGTGCTTGTAGAAGTCAATGGGAGTCTCCATGCTTCCAGCCCATCGCTGCCGTGACTATTTCCCCTGTGTTTTCGTCTGAGTCTCTCAGACCGTGTGTTTGTGTGTGAGTGTAACAGCACAGCCCACAGACGGCACACAGTCAGAGTTGGATTCTTGAGTTTTGCAGGAGTGCTGCAGCATGTGAGTACTGTCATGTGTGAAAACGCGTGTGTGTGTGTGACTGCGATGTTCACAGCTGTGGAGGAGGGTTGTTTTACGATCCCTGTCTTCTGAGTGGGACAGCTCCCCCTCCCCTGCTGGCACGTCTCTCCTTCCTCTCCTTCTTTAGCACCGTGGGCTTCTTTCTCTGTCTTTTCCACTCATCTTTCTTTCCATCCGACAGCGGCTGCTTCCTGCCGCTGCCTGTGCCCTGTTCTGTTTCTCCTGTTGCTCTCCTTTCTTTTCCCCCCCTTTCTTCACTTCTCACTCGTTCACTCTCTTCTCTTTTTCCCCCCCTTCGTGCTGGGGTCTGTCTGACGGCCAAATGGCCGAGCCCAGAGAGAGGAGGGTGGAGGAGGGAGGGTTTGTCGTTTTTCTTCTTCCCTCTGTCATCTGTTTGTGTCTTTGCCAACGCTCTCTCTCTCTCTCACTCACACACACACACACACACACACAATAAAGCAGCAGCATCTAACGTCCAACGCGGGCAGCAACAGGCCGTAATGTCAGCGAAAACACGCCTCGGTGGTGCCCTCTTTTAATTAAGTTCCACTCACTGTGCAGAGAGACTTCAGAACACTGTCTGCAGGAGACTTTCTCTGCTCTCGTCCGTACATCTCTGGGTCCGATCGTCTTCATTTTCAGACCCATTAGCTCTGGTTTCCATTTCCTTTGCGCTTAACGGGAGCGTTCAGAGTAACAACGTCGACCATTTGTCTCCATGACAGGTTCATTTACACACGCACACACACACACATAAAATTTTAACAGCTTGTCTGATTAAGTGTCTTCAAATTTAAAAAAAAAAAAAAAAAACTCTACATAAAACTTTACCGTAAGGGTTCATGTAGCTCAAATTGGAAACTCTAATCCTAAAATCTTTAACTCAGTCAGACACACATCTGTTAACTACTTCAGATGTGTGTCAACAGTAATAAGCCGCAGACACAGGGTATCGCAACTTCCTGCCAATAACACACTTATGATGGTTCCTGTGTTTATGCATGTGTGTGTGTGTGTGTGTGTGTATCCCCCGGGGAGAAGCCCACAGGGTGCAGACTAATTGCACGAGCACCAGCGCCTTTGATCCGGTTCCTCGAGGTCAGCAGGGAGGAGCAGGAAGGCAGAGAAGGTGGACAGGATGAGGACAAGAGGGAGTGGTCAACCCTACTTGATAATCTGCCAGGGTTTTGTTCATCTGCTATCACAATTCAGAGATCAGAGGGACAACGGTTCACTTGAACCACTTTCCGCCAGCGGCATAGTGCTTTTGGAGAGATTCTCCACAGTAAGTGGGGTATTGTTTCTCAAAATCCATGCACAGTAAAAACAAAACTCTGCATGTTTAGGAGTGGACTGGCACTCGGGTGAAAAATCAGCCCAGTAGCCCAGAAATGAGTTACTACCAGATGATTACGAACATTGTGATTTATGACCAGTGCTGGTCAGCAACAGTGCAGGAAGAAGTATCGCTTTTATGTAGCGAGCTGGAAAGCAAGGGTGTGACGGGGTGGTGGATGCATGCGTGAATTTATATAAAGGTCAGTGGCAAAATCATGGTTGCCAAGATGAGGAAATCAAAAACTTTTTACCATAGAGTTTTAAGAAGAATTTATCAGGTCTCTTAAAATATACAGCTAATGTTAAAATTTCTTTTAATTTAAAAGTCTATTTTTGTAATTTTTTTGTTTTTCAAAAATTGTGATTTTGATTTAGAATATGAAAGAAGTTGATATAATGTGTTTTTAATTTTCAAAACATTTTTGAAAAGAGTTAAATTATCTGGTACCATAGATTCTTACAGTGTTCTTAAGGTACCTTTTTTGTTGGTGTGTACAAATGTCCTTATGCTGCACCACCTACTTTTTATATTTAAAAAATAAACTAGGACTCAGCATATGGTGGTTTCTGTAGACTTGTCTGCCTATTTGGTCGTAATGAGTGATTGAGTAATTTATTACTATGTTTGTTCCATTCATTACATGATTTATAGAAATTAGTGACATTTTAGAACAGGAGAACAGCTGGATATACGTATACGTATACTTAATAGATTTTCTTCAAACAAAAAAAAAATCTTTTTTTCTATTTGAAAATTGTGTGTATTTTTTTCAGTTCAGGGCCCACAGCTTTCATTTGGAAAATCTACATCAGACTACCCTTACATTTTATAAGGAACACTCAGAGTCCTACTGTCAACTTTACCTAAAAATGAATGTGTTAAGACCGGGGCTCTTATCATGTGTGAAAAACTCGGTGCACACTGCACAATGTAATTTAGGGTTACAGCAACTCATCCATTTGTTTATGTGTACATTCATTTAATTATTCATTCACTCATTCATTACTGTCAGACTGACTGAATGAAGATTACTTTTATTTTGTAACCACTGTTTTTTTACACGCTCTACCATAAATGTTGCTACATACCTATACCAAAAATAACACGAGGGCTCACTTCCCCAGGTCTGTGAAGTGGAGGCTAGCGTAACCGGTCTTTCTGGCATAACGGAGGAACGACCCTGACCCCCCGTTCATACCTTGTACACGGCAAGTGACACCTGGCTGCACTTCTCTGTTTGGCTTTTCTGTTTGCCTTCTCAATTTTAAGGGGAAAAATTGTCCTCTTGTGCCCCCTGTTCTGGCGCCTGTGGTCATAACCACAACCTTTCCCTAAAAATAATGTAGATGCTCAGTAATTGAGCATCAGCCAATTAATTGTTAGCTCTAGGCTGAAATCTGATTTTTTTAGTACATAACTAAAATGCTAAAGCTGCACAGGCTTCGCTGGTGGCCTGCGGAATAAAAGGCAGACCGCAAACTTAAAAGTTCTTTGTTTGAACTGAAATGTAAAACTCGATTTGCAGCAGGAACACATGTAAACACTTAGAGTAACTATTTGTTGATACTTTCCTTTGGTTTCTCTTTCTTTTCTTTGTTTTTCCACAATCAGAGCACTTTATATGCTGTAAACTGTGGCATATAAGTGTCAACAAGTGTGCAGCAGGAAACAACATCTGCATGTATGGGAACATAAAATCAACATGAAAATCTATTGTAAACCAATTGACTTCACTTGAATCGATATATATATAGAGAAAAAAACGAAGAAAAAAAGATAATTAATGGGATCCAGACAGTCAAGTTCAACCTGCTCATAATAAATCAGATGCTTTTCTGCATAAAAGTCCCCCAAATTATCCAATTATTTGCAATGCTGCCAACTACATCTGTTCACAACAATGAAAATACGACTAGATTAAAAACAACGCTGCATTCCGATCACACTACCTGAATGAAGTACATGTACGATGGGGAGGGGTGAGAGAAGCGAAGGAATAAAAGAAAGAAAGGAAAAAGAAGGCAGGGAGAGGGGAGGGGTTGGCCGCGGTCTGTGTGTGTGTGCAGCACGTGAGACATCTGCTGTTGAAACAATGTAGGAGCTCAAAGAGCGGCTGAACCGGATCCAGGATTCACTTTCCCTTCTCCAACCTTCGGCCGTCTCGACCAGTGAGTGCAAACTCTGAAGCTGCTTTGTGGGGTAGAAAACAGCAGCCTCTGCAGGACGACGCCTGACTACAGCAGCAAAACCGCTTCACGCAACACATTCTGAGCAAGTCTGAGCATCCAGGAGA
This sequence comes from Eupleurogrammus muticus, assembly GCA_036785175.1. Taxonomy (NCBI): domain Eukaryota; kingdom Metazoa; phylum Chordata; class Actinopteri; order Scombriformes; family Trichiuridae; genus Eupleurogrammus; species Eupleurogrammus muticus. The sequence continues at coordinate 16,262,558 of JAYKQN010000010.1, read as the reverse complement.
AAACACACAGGAGACTTTCAGAAACTCACTGCCTGCATATAGTAATGTATAACACAAGCAGCATATCGAACCGGTCAAAAGGATTTTACAAAAAATGTTTAAAAATCTTTATAGCATGTTTGAAGAGTTTCACCTTACCTCTCGGCCCTGAACCACTCAGTCCTTTGCCAGACACCAAATAATACTCTGAACTCCTTCAAGGCAAAAAAGTCTGAATACTACGCTAAGCACGTCATTTACAAACAAGCTCACGTCAGAACCAGAGGGAGGGTGTCCAGACGTGCAGAAAGTAGAGAGGAGCAGGCTGCAGGGAAACAGAAAAAGAACGGAGGAAAAGGGGGAGAGAGAGCAGTAAAACGGTGAGGGATATTGTAAACAAAGACGGCCGGAGCAGCTGAGAGGCCGTGCGGCGCAGGCGGAGGGTGTGAGGGAGGGAGCCCGGCACAGGAAGTTGATAATAGCCCGGTTGTAATAACGTCTCTGAGGGAAACTTCATGGAACACGTCCCAAACCTCCCCACTTACTCCCTTCCCTCCTTCCCTGGCCGCAAATCGAGGGCTGATCTGGACTCGGCCGTCGGTGTGGGGAAACTTTGCAAAAAATTCGAAAAAATAAATGGAAACTCAGTTGGGTTTTTAGAGCTTTCAAGAATAATTAAAGCCAGATTTAGAGTTAGTGTTTTTTACACATTGCGGCTGCTCACCGATCAGCATTGTTTGAAAGAAACACGATTACTGGGACTACAATTGCATGATATGTTTATTATTTCATAGTGAGAGGAAATCCTCTCCACTATGGCTCTACATATATCACAAGGTGTATGAAGGGATGTATTTCCTGACCACTTTTAAGGTGTCCAGTTATGGTGCGATATGGCCTGATAATGTGCAACACATCTCCATATTTGCAGTGAAACCTGAAGCTCCATAATGAGCCACGCACTCTTTCCACAGGAGCATGGCGCGATTACGAATGAAATCCACGGCTGCACATCTTATGGTGCTGAAAATGTCTGCAATTTATAGATTAAGATAAACCTGTGCCAAGCAGACCGGGCTGCTGTCACGTTAAGCTGTTTTATCGCTTTAGTCCTCATCAGCTGCCTTTTATCAGGATGCAGGAGACTTTTATGTGCCATACTGGCTAACTTGGAACTGTACTTCACATTAAAATTTGATTTACTTATTACTAATCTATAACCCTGTGTGCTGGTAGATAGTACATAGAAGTGGACCCTAAAGTAGAGACATCTGCTCCTAGAAGGACTTTTTATATATAAAAAAACATAGAAGAGTGTACATGAATTTAAAACTGAGCTGATATTAGCGACACGACTGACGGGGAAGATCAGATCAAGAAGCAACTAAAGCGTACAGAGGAACACAGCTGGTGTAAGACAGTGAAATAGCACCAAATGAGTTCTGACTTCATTCTCACAGAGGCGTGCCAACCTCCTGCAGCAGAGAATAGCTGTTCTGTAGCACAGCAGTTAAATTCCTCTCCTCGCTCCGTGACCTTTTCAGCTGACCCCATCTGACCCCGCTGGAACTGTCCCTCCACTGTTAAACCATAGGAGAGAGATTATGTTTATTTAAGGATCCCCAATAGGAACACATGAATGTAGCTTTAGTTTTCCCAAGAAACATGAAAAGGTAAATAAATAACAAACGCTTATAAATACAACATAGACATACAATACAGAAATAAGAATCTCCAGCTTCTACTATGTTTTACAGACAGCGCATTTACACCACCATTAATATCAATGGAATTTTTTCCACACTGTTCCTTTCAACACACAATAGCTGGTTCTTCTGAATAGTTTATACTGTAAGTACATATCCGATTTGATAGGATTATCAACATCTTCCCAAAACGTCACAATGAATCTGCATATGATTCATGCACCACCAGGCAATCCGTCCTGTCCTCGGTGCAAGTTTTATTCACTGAGTCACTGATTATAACGTTCACGTCAAATGTTTGAGCTCTGTGGACAATACTGTAAAGGTTCCACTACAAAATTAAAACGTTTTAACACCTCTTGGCTCCTGATGCAGAAATCTAAATTTCAAAATGATTTTGTAGCATTAAACATGATACATTTGTATAATTAGAGTAAATAATGCAGTTTGTTGTCCAGAGTTCAACCCGACAGTATAAAGTAAATATTGCTGATATCAATAGAGATTCTATCTAAAGAGAATAAACTTTGTGACAGCTGCCACAATCATATGAAAAAGTAGGTAAAAATAGGTGTTGTCAATAAAACTAATCAAGGATCCTAACAGAGTGTGTTGTTATTTTTTATGGTTGCTCACTGGAAAGGCTCTGCTACACTAAATGAACAAACCTTAATATAATTATTAACAACAGCTTGTAGAAGAATCTACGGTGGCCCCAAAAACACAAAAGGCCATCTCCAGATAACGTCTGTATCTCTAAAGTAATTAAAGCACAACAATTTTATTTTGACTGGATTGTATATTAATTGAAATTCAGAGTTAAGCTGCGGGAGGCGACTGGACGAGTTACTTCACAGCCAGATCCAGAGCTTTTAAAGTACAGATTTAAAGTTTAACATGGGCATGACAACAACTTTACCCACCACCTTTCTGTCATTTACACTCGGCTGTGAAAAATCTGAATGAGGCGATAACCCGCCCAGTTTATATTGTTGGTCTTTTTTCACCAACTCACAAGATCAACGGAGCTCAGCAAACGCACAATCCGGCAACTCCCAAACGCTGCGGTGGACGAGGTGTGGGCTGCACATTCACCGTGTGATAATACCCAAATGTTACGAGCAGGAAGTTTACAAGGTAAATGCAAAGCTGGATTTCACTATCCGGACACGGCCGCTCGGAGGAGGGATCTTAAAAAAAACACAACAACAACAAATCCTGAGCAGTAAATGCGATAGACCTTGTGATGGACTATGCATTTTTTAAAAAAAAAAAGTACAATGACACTGACCCATTACTTGAACCAGAACCAGCAGAAGAAGTACGGCATCACTGGCGCTGCCTGAGGTGCTCACACTGTGTCACTCCACCCAGTGGCTTACTGAAGAAAGTAAAGTATTTGCTTCTCATGTTATAATTAGCTGTGTAATGGCTGGTCTGGAAACAGCTTATATTGACAAAAAAAAAGTGAAGCTATGGGAATCATGATGATATGATTTGAACTAGCTTTTTAACCTGTGACATTAGACAAAGCGCAGGTGTAGATAGTGAAATGACGGTAAAAAATGGTAGAATTCCATTAAGCTCCTCGTATAGTTTGGGACTCGCCGGGACACCTGAACGGAACAGGACCCTTTTTAATGTTATTTTGTGGTCTGATTTGGACAGAAGCATGAACCTGACGCAGCCAGATGGTTTCGTTACACGTAACCATCTGGGAAGTCCTCCTTGGAATCTGTTTGGAAAAAGGGCCGGGCGCTTTGAAAACATACTTGGCAGGTGAGCGGGTGAACTGTCTGTCCATCACCGTCTGTCTCGGGCTGAGTGAGACCAGGCGAGGCATGAATTGGCCGGTCGACATGCGGCTCAGACAGAAACGGAGAACCCGAAGCCCGGCAAGATGGGATTCACGCGTGATTGCGCTATCGCCTGATTTTGCAGGAATCCAGCTGCCTCGTAAGGTAACAGAAACAGATGGTGACGTGAAGAGAAACGCTCTGGTGGGAGTGAGAATATAACCTCACCAGAATTAAAACCAAAGTAAGGTCAATTTTGACTTGTCTTGTCTTGTGATACAGCTCCATATAGTATTATCACAATTTTTATTTTAGACTAAAAAATGAAGCTGATCCTAAACGTGTACTCACGGTTCCACTCTGAAGCCAGTCTATGAGAGCCTGCGCCGTCTCTGTAGGAATCTGTGCTCGGAGGCTCTCTCTGTCTTCCTGACTGGGTCGGAGTTCCAGAGCCAGTTTGAGGTCTTCCGCTATCTGAACGACCTGCAACGGACCAGCGCTGACGGGAGAACCCAGGTCATACATGCTGTTAGAAAACTCCACCGCCGCTGCTTTGGAACCTGGAGAGAAGAGTGTGGAGGAGGAGAGGCTTACTAACCACAGAATTATTAGTCAAAAACCAAAATGCTGCAATACTAAAAAAAAATCTATTTAGTGTATTACCAGCAAACTTGCAAGAACTGAAAACTAGAAACAAGTGGATTTAATCAGAGCCATTCATTCTCTCGGTTATTTCCAAAATGTCCATGTGTCACCTGGATCTTTTCCCTGGGACACACACACACACACACACACACACACACACACACACACGTGCACGTCACTGTAAGGAGAACACACACATCTGGATGCACTCAAATAACCATAGCTCTGAAAAAACAGACGCACAATAAAGAGCCTCCATACGTGGAGCCCAAAATTAATGAAAGGCAGGTAATGAAAACAACTTGAGTTTCTAAAAGCAGTTTGTGTGCAACAATATGTGAGAGTAAGTGACCAGAAAGCTACAAACAGTTGTGGAAGTGTGCAATGCATAAATGGATCATGGTTATTAACCACATAGAAATATGCTTTATTTACTAATGTTATTATGGCAGGACGGTGCAGTGAGTCACTGAACAATAAATTACTGCACATGATTAAATTTAACATTTAAGATAGCTGTGGAGAAGCAACAAGAGCGTGCACAATATGAATATAGAAACAAACTGAACATGAACCTCTTTGTTTCTTCATCCATCCATGCAGACTTTAGTGTATTTGGGCCAGAGCACACAGAGGAAAACATTATTCATGCACCGTCAACTCAAGTCTAGATACAAACTACAACACCATCCAGCACGGGTCCAGAACTACTGGAGGAGGAACACAAGATTTCTATTCGCTGGAAAGCTGGCATTCTGCTTCAGAGAGCTGTTGCACATTTATAATACAAATGTCTGTCTGTTGACTTAGGCCAAATCAAACACTAGCTTTGGATGAACATCAGAGTGCATTTTTGTATGGACCAAAGGGCTGGAGGTTGTTGATTCCTTAAAATCCTTTTCCACTCAAGAATGCGATTTTCTTCTTATTTCATATGGTTGAATGTTTGAGCTTCACTATGCAGAATGGTGTATGTTCAGAATTTGACACTAGGAGGCTGTTTTCACATGCATCTGCTAAAAAAGAGCTTTTTTTTTTTTTTTGACGGTCATTCAAGGGTGAACTAAAACTCTTGTTGCCGCTGCTCTGACTGCAACTAGTACATAGAAGCATCATTTCAATCACATCAAAAACAATACCAACATAATTAACCAGTGGAGTGCTTTCACTTGTATCCCCACAAGATACTTAACCAGAAAGGAAAAAAAAGAACATCTTGATCATGGAATGCAATATGAGCAACATATCTAAATTCTGTTGATAAGTGGCCCTAATTTCCTTGTTAGTGATTGGCTGATGTTATCGCTAATGGGTTTTTTAATGTATTTCTATTTGTGGTCACTGAGAGCCGGAATGGCGAACTCAGAGGACTGGATGAGGTCAGTGGGTTCTGGCAAACAACAGCTACGAGCTGAGCCTCAGAAGTGACAGTGTTAAACCAACTCCTGTACACTTCTACTGTAGGAGTGAATGTGGTGATGCAGAGTGAGATGACATGACGCTCAACGCAGGCGAGCAAGAAGTCTGGATAAAAATGTCTCCAGAAATGTTTCCATATTAGAAATGGCAGGATTGTTTTCATAGCCTTTTTTTGAAAATTAATATTAATTGACCTATTATCATTAGGTTATGGTTAAAGTCCAAAGAAATACATTTGTTAGCAGCAAACAGTAAACAGCAGTGGTGACGATAACCTGAATTCCTATGTTCAGAGTTACCTTCACTTTTTGGTTTCCCATATAATGCAGCTGGACCATATTAAACATTTACCGTACTGTTAGTTGAACCTTGTGTGTCAAGACTGTGCTTGTCATTGCAAAAAAAGACCCTGGTTCACAACTTATTAACCTGCTGCTGTTAGAAAAAGTTCAAACTGCCTCCACTCAGTTAGTTGTTTTAATGAGTCATATATGTTGTTCCCTCTACAGTAATTTATCATTTATCCCTGTAGGGATTTTCAACACAAAGTAACAAAGAGATCCTTAAAAAAAATAATAATAAAAAAATGAATCCCCCAGAATGCTCCACAGCAACGTGCACTGCCTATGAACTGCGACCTTTCATTTCTCTCTTTCTGTGGTGTCCCTTAGAGCTAGATCAATTTTCCTTCTGATCAGGAAGTTGAACGAAGGATGATTGTTTATTTCTGCAAAATACTTGGCCAGAGTACATGTAGAGAAACTTCATTTTGTTCAGCAACGTATTCTAGTAATTACGAATACGACGCAAATATGATACGACTGGTTGTTATTAATTGTTAAGCGAGACATTTTTGGATAGGATGAGCTCAAAGCTCCGTCCCATAATTTAAACCAGGGCCACAGAGCGGATGTGACTCCGGCTCGGCGCTGCTCACCTGCAATGATGTCATCCATCTGCTCCAGAGCTGCCTCCAACATGTGACTGGCATCTGTTTCCATGGCGATGGCGGGAAGCATCAGATGTCAGTTTTTCTGATGTTCTGCAAGAAAAAGGGAAAAAGAGAACAAAGTTTATCAACAATTTACTGTCCAGTATACTGTAAGTTATTGTACAATGAGCAAAGAATCCTAAAACTTAAAAAGAAGAACATTTACACCACAGAGAGCTCATGAAACATCTGGTGTATAGAAAGACATTTACCAGTTAAAAGTCAGTCTGGATATGTGTTGCAGATATCTGTAATTCAGTTTTGCCTGTTCAAAAGAGAACCTTTGAGATATCCACTACCTATATTCTTCCTATCCATTATTGTCATTTCATTCCCTTGGACAATTGATGTTGCTTTTGCCATTCATGTGTATTAGGTTTGTCATTGCAGATATCTACAATTCACTGATCTATCTGCTATTATTAGGATATCTGTAACTGAATTATAATTAGTAGTAATTCCAGTTAGAAATAGCTATGATTTAAATTCTGAATAATCATAATTCAAGTTCAAGTTATCTTTAATTCACCCCAATTAAATCTGCATGACCCTTTTCAGATATCTTAAATTAAGTTTCAACAAGGCAAAATGATGTAGATATCTATATTCTCCTTTAAATGTTAAAATGGACGACCATACTGGTGACTGTGAGGCTGGTTTAAAAATTCCAACTTTTTCTAAGATCTACGGATACTCAGACCAGCTGTATATGCATTTGAAGGAGGATAATGTATCTCAGTTGTTTGGTAATCTCCCTTTTAAGCTTTCAGCACTAGAATGAAGTCATTCCTTTTATTCTCGTAGTGTTATATTCTACATAGATAAGAAATTAGTTACATTAACATATCTTTGAGATCTGTGATGTAACATTCTCTGTTGCTGGAACCAAAGTCAATAATTAGATTGTGCATCAAATCACATGCTGATGTATCAGAGATTGTGTTTATTATGGCAGATCAACATATTTTAAACTTTTCATTCAGGGAGTCTAGTTAGTAAAATGACCATAAAATATATTGGGGTTGAGAATATGATTATTGAGCCAGAGTAACATTCACTGTTGGAATATAGAATATACTAATAGAAACTGTTGCAGTTTATATTGATCACCAACTGTCTAAAAAGTTCATAGATTTCCAATCTTTCTACTTTATACAACAAATATGGCTTTAGCAAACGTTTTTCACTTGTATTCTATATCAGAGTCTTTACATTTTGTATGCATATGCATGTGACCCATATATGCACGTTTGTCTTTCAAAACCACCACTGCAGGCGAGTTTAAAGTGTACATGTAACCAGCGGCAATTAGAGACACACACATACATACACACACACACACACCCTGACCAACAAAGGCACACGCATTTTTTTATTCCTCAAAGCAGGATTGATTTTCCCTCATCACTGCCTCTGGCTGCCCCTCCATCTCCTGCCATCCTTGTTTCCTGCCTTCAACCCCGCCCATCCTCCTCTTCTGTCATCCCTTCTTTGCCCAACGTGTCTGTCATCTCTCCTTCAAGGCTCCCATCCCTCTGTCATGCTGTCATGCCGACTTACAGGCCAACAGGCATCAACATGCAGAAATCATGGGAAAGGACAGTGATGTAATCCTTGACGGTTTGACGGCTTGGGGGAATTAGCCCCCCCCCCCAACACACACACACCAACTGAGCAGCCTATTGCTCTTCTACAAACTTTCACAGCTATAGGGCATTATGATGGCAACACTGACAATCTGCATATAACAGTCAATAAAACTTCAGGAACACGCGGCCATTTTCCTCTGTGGCACCATCTCGCTCTTTCCCAATTTTTAGTCAAAGTTTGTTTCTGCTCCCATGATGCAGGTGTGTAAATGCAGAAGCGTGTTAAAAGTAAATTCTGACAACAGAGGTTCAGGGCACCATTCAGACACTGTACAACAGTGACTCAGTCAAACAGCATTGTGACTGCTGACCTCAACAGGACAACAATGCCTTTGTCTGTGTGTGTGTGTGTGTGTGTGTGAGAGTGTGTGTGTGTGTGTGTGTGTGTGTGTGTGTGTGTAATGCAATAAAGTAATGTGTTTTACATGATTCTGTGTGTTCCTTTGTGAGGCGGCATATATGAGATGTCACTGGTGCAGTTTGCTGCCCTGTTCCAGCACAGACCTGACAAGACAAACTGCTGAGAACAACTGTGTGTGTGTGTGTGTGTGTGTGTGTGTGTGTGTGTATGTGTGTGTGTGTGTGCTGAAATGAGAGTTATGTGTGTTTGAGGGAAAGACTGAGTGAGTGGTGAGGGTGTGTCTGTCTTTATGTGGGAGCCTCTCTGTGTCTCCTCGTGATTTTGCATTACTCCTTGCTACTGAAAAGCAGAATGAATGGAACAGTTTCACAACTGAATCATGAGGCGTAATGTTGAATTTTTTTTGTGAGCTAAGTCATATTTTATCTGTGATAACATTTTGCATCGTGAGAAACTGACGTATTTTTGTCTTTTGACTGTTAAAACATCTGCATTGTCTTGATCCTGGTTTAAAAATTGATTAACAAACCGACTCCTTTGTCAGCACCAGCTTCTTCTATCTTAGATCACCTACAACAGGAAAATTGATTCTGTCCGTTAAGGAGACCATAGACCATGTTTTATCTCCTCCCGCATTGACTATTGTAATTCTCTCTATGTAAGAATCAGTCAGTCGGCTTTATCTCATCTGCTGGTTCAAAATGCAGCATCGCAATTCCTCAGTGTCCCTTTTTACACAAGGATCCAGCCATAATGATGCAAAGAAGATTCACAATTATTCCACCTTCGTCACAGTCTGAGCTTTTTACACTAAACCAAACAAGCTGGAAGAATGCCGCCCTGTGTGTGACTTCGAGACAGCATGCCGACATTCTGCAATCAGAGACGTGAAGTGTGAGACAAGACTGATGAGTATCATCCATGTAGCACTGCCAACTAACATATTGGGTAATACAAGTACACAGACAAACCAATCAGAGAGTTGGAGTCATCCAATGAGTGTCTACATAGCAACGTACTACAGTCAGGTAGACATATGGGGCAGACTGCAGCGGACAATCAGGTTTGCAGGAAAAATTATTGGGGCTGACCTTCCCTCCTGATTTATACAAGTCCAAAGTAAAAAAAAAAAAATGCGCATCACCCCCTCACACACAGTACACAGTACACACTTGTCATTGCATTACCATCACTGAAAGACTTTGCACTCTTCTAAATATATTATTCTTCACTTCTGTATATACCTTTTTATGTATTTTTTATATCATTATAGATGTTTTGTGTATATGTGCACACGCGAGAGGAAATCCAAAGTCAAATTCCTTGTATGGTTACACGTACTGATTCTGACTCATATCATCATGATGATGAATAATCAGGTGATTGACACAGACAGCACAACACAGTTGATCAACAAATACGAGTACTCCATTCCACCTTCACATAACAGTGAGGTGGCACAATGGCACAATGATTCTGCCTTGGACAGGCTGTGTAAAAAGGGCTACTGAGACCGCACCACTTCATTCATTTGTTTTTTAAGCTCTGCATTAACTGAATAAAACTTTCCCCTGATCAGAACTGCTGACTGATCACTGCCCATCATTTCATGTCCCCATCAAGGCCCCATGAAAGAGAAGTTAAAGCGTCTTCGGCTTCTGTTCCGTGATATATTTCCCAGTAAAAACAGAATATTTGATGGGTGTACAGTGATAAGAGGGATCTAAATGAAATCCTTCACATTTGATTGGACCGTTAAAAAGTGTGCAGGGCTTGAAGTTTAGTGCGATGCAGAGCTACCGACTATTGGTTTCCACACACACTCAAACCCGTTGTTAGTTCGTATGAGGGAGAGATAAATGAATTTGAACCTCAGAGACATTGATCTGAAAATAAAAAAAAGGTTCTGCCCACTGATATCCAAACACACATCTCCTATTATGTCTCTCCGCATTGCTCTGTTAACTATTATGACCCACAAACAGTCAAGAGTGGATTTACAGTGAGCCTGGTGTAGCTAGCTACCCGCCCAAAGTCAAATTTGATTGAAGGAACTTTTATAAAGGCCCTAAATACAGGATGATTCATTATACATTTAAAATTGTTAGAAAAAAGGATTGATGTAAAACGAAAAGTGAAAATACTCAACACTGATTTTACCATACATCATATGTGGCATATAATAAAAGATAAACAAACACTCTCTTAAGGGGATCAGGCATTTTCGATTATTGTCTCTAAACTGTGGAAGGGATTGCCACTCAAATGATGTTTTAAATATGTCTTAATATCCATCCTTCAGCCTATCAGTCATCATAGAGACATGAATAGTTAAACTATTAATTATTTGTTCTCTGAATTTATGAATTGATCTTTTATTTATTTTCCCCTTGATCCTCAGAACTATGTCTGCATATTCATTTAGTTGTATTTCTAATCCTCACAACTATTATCTAACCTGTTGTTATAGTTTCAAGGTCCAATAGCACAGAAAGAAAATCGATTTTTGATAAATAAAAAGTTGTCCCATGTCTCAAATCGCTCAGCTCATATTTAGAAACAGCTCACATCTGTGAGGTTGTGATGTCACAACTATACAGTCATCATCCCCCCCATTCAAATCAGCCAATCAGAAAAGAAGCTCATTATTATTAATGAGACAGACAAAAAAACTATAGTATTATTTCTTCAGCTCCAGAGAAACATTTGGGAGATGTATAACGATATTGCTTTTTTGATACTTAAAACCACAAATATATATTGTTAGGCACATTAAAACTTTAAATAAATACCAGGAAACATGAACAATATGGGGCTTTTAAGGATGAGTAGTACATCAGTACGTGTACATACAAATGAAAACAACAGCTACAAAATAAATCATTACCTTTTTTCATTATAACGACAGAGGCATTATCAAGAATCAATAATAAAGTGAATGGAATAATGATGTCACTCTATCCGTACTCCATGATTTCCTGTTCATGCATTGGCTGATGTAGAAACTGACACACCTTTTCCCAGGGACTGATACACTCCAGAAAAACGGGTTAGTCAAAGATGACAATGTGTGGCCTGTTTCTTACAGCTACACCCACCTCAGTGCTGGTGACAGCTTTCTCCTCAGTCAAAAGAAACACTGGCAGTCCTTCATTGGGAGTAAAAAAAAAAACAGTGTTATCAGGTGCCGTTACGGCATATCACATATCATGATGTCAACAGCTGGCTACCATAGTTATAAGAACTGTCGGGATTGCTGTTGCTGTTTTTCAGCTGAGAAGACAAAAAGAATCCTAAAAACTACTGGCATATCAACACTGATATTAACTACTTTTACACAATGCTGAGGCTTGAGAATGACAAAAGGCACATCACCTTATTTTGGAAGAATAAATAACAAATGTATTAGTCTAAAACCAAAAGGGTTTGGAACTCACTTCATTTGATGCTGCCTTCCCTCTGATGACAGGTCAAGCGTATTTCCTGTTTGACAGGGTAGACTGACACAATGCATGATAGGTCAGCACCTATCTGCTCAGCCTTTACCCACAACACACAGAAACCGCCTATACACACACCTGCTACCCTCCACCCACCCCCCAACACCCCCGCCCCATGCTGTGAGCAGGATAAGCTATTAACTAAAGAAGCTCAAATCCAGCACCCTGCAGTCCAAGCACATTTCGTTTCAGAAATCAACAGGACTGCTATTACAGGGAGGCTGCATGTAAGAATGCAGGAAACTGCAGTGTTCATAACAATGTGTTCCACTGAGACACACAAAAAAAAAACACTGCTAACGCTTCAACTTTTTAGACATCAAAATGCCAAAAGAAAAAAAAAACACATTTAACAGGCAATCAGCAGCATTAAGAAAAAAACGTTAGAATAATAAACCAGAAGCACGGAATAAAGGTGCTGGAATGGTTCACCCAGCCAATATTTTCCACATTTCAACATCCAGCTCTATTATCCATGTGGCTAAAACACAAACACCTCATGTGTATGCAAATAATCATATCAAGAGATCTTTTCCATGTACTGCACCTGTGCGACAGAACACAAAACAAAGCGGTGCGTCGGCTGCTTTGCTCCAACCTCCGTCCTCCTATCACCTCCAGGCTCAGGCCAACACGACCACACACAGAGAGAGGCCTGTCAGAGAGTGAGAGAGACAGGGAGGAATGAAGAGGGAGAGGGTGGTGTGTGTGTGTGTGTGTGTGTGTGCGTGTGTGTGTCCGTCCTCAACTGCTCACAGCCAGTTTCCATCCAGGAGCTGTGGCTATCTCACTATCAGCCAGCTAAGTGGCTGTGTGGCTATCAGGATCATGATTAACACCATCAGGACCATCACAAGGCCTCAGTACATTGCTTTCACCCAGCGCTGCTTTTCATTACGGCGTTACATTGCTCCTGCTGCTCGGCACATCAACAAGCCCGGGAAACTTCTAGAAAGTTGGTGTAAGGCCATGAACATGAGCGATTTCGTAAGCAGCTCCTCTTTTCATGACACACTTTTACTGCACAACCTGCGGTTATCCTTATTGATTTGCCAATTTCCATCTCTGCTGAGGGCTCCCGGTCAAAACAAAAGAAAATGAGGACATAATAAGACAGGCACAGGAGCAATAATGAGCTGAAGAGAAGTAATAGAATGTAAAGCACAATCCTAAAGCTGACAAGAAAAATATGTTGAGATCTTTAAGTACTAAGGTCTAAGTATAATAAGGGACAGCCGATGGGCAGGCGGCTACAGGCACATTTACACCCAGTCAAAGATAAAATGCCTTTAATAGATATAAGTATATCCCATCTAATCACACTAGATCTTTCTTAATGGAAGTACCTCTTCATACAATTTTCTCTGTTTTAAAACCTGATTAGTTCTCGTCTCTAGCCAGGATTCAAGCGTTTTGAAACACACCGTTGATCATTATGAGATGAATAACAAATCTTAAATAACAATCTTTATTTGAGCAGGTTAAAGTTCCTCAAGGTTCTAGATGTTGTGGGTCTGTCTTGGTTGACACAACTCTCCAACATTGCATGGACATCAGTAGAGGGGTTCTGGTTCCAGAGACAGTCTGTCCAGTCCCTGTATGTTAGGGACCAGTGTTTGGTCTGCTTTGCCAATAAAAGGATGGGACTTGTTTCCAGTGGATGTTGGACTCTGCCAGGGCTGTCCTTTGTCACCGATTCTGCTCATAACCATAATTTACAGAATTTCTAGGTGCAGCCAGGCTGTGGTTCGGTGTTCTCAGGATTGGGATGCTGCTTTTTGTGAGCGATCTAGTCCTAGTTTCATCTGACCACGACCTTCAGCTGTCGCTGGAGTAGCTCATGGCCGAAAATCAGCACCTCCAAATCTGAGGGGAATGGTTTTCAGCCATAGAAATAAAGAGGGCAACTCCTTGAGTGGGGGAGTTCAAGTTCTTGAGGTCTTGTTCATGGTGAAGAAAGGATGGACAGGCGAGTCAGTGCAGCCTCTGCAGTGATGAGGACTCTGCACTGATCTGTCATGGTGAATAATACAAGCAGCCGGAATAAGTTTTCCATCACAGGGTGGCTAGGCTCTTCCTTAGAGAGTTAGAAGCTCAGTAGTAGAACCACTGTCCCTTTGCATTGAGAGAAGCCAAATGAGTGGGCTCGGGCATCTAGTGAGGTTCCCATGTCCTTGGTGAGGTGTCTGGGAGGTGACCCTGGGGAAGACCCAGGACACGCTGGAAAGACTATGTCTTTCGGCTGGCCTAGCTAACACCTCACACCTTGGAACAGCTGGACAAAGTGGGGAGAGGGAAGTCTGGACTACCCTGCAGAAGCTGCTGCCCCAACAATCCAACCTTGCATAAGCAGAAGCAGATGATTACGACAGTTATTTACTAAGAGTACCTGACGACGACTTTGTGTAAAGTACAAATAAGTAAGAGCTGATGCAGGGCTGTTTTGATGGTAAATTGGATATACTAGTGTTTAAAGAGATGAAACTATAAACTTGGCTTCATCCAGCCAGAAGAAGGGATGTTTGTGGCGAATTATGAGTTAAATATACTGATGGTGTCAGTCTAAACAGAAAAATCAATTACCAAATGATTTGTGAAGAATCTGTGGGGAAATTTTTCTAAGAGCTGCTGAGCCACTAAAAGTCTGGAAAAGATAGTGTGTGTTTGTGTACGAGCACACATGTATTTACGCCTGCTTTTCCCAGATGAATTTCAAGAAGCAGTTTCCTCTGCTGCAGTGGTCAGTCTGTGGTGATAAATCAGGTGCAGCAGACAGTTCCTCTAATATTTTGCTTCTCTAAACAGAAACTTCTTAAACACAATCAGCTGTTCTATGATTTCTCCATGTTAGCAGCGCAAAAACTCAGTGAGGCCCTTTAGAAAATAGGGAGAGGTAGAGAACAATGGTTTACCGAAGGTTTTTTCACTGAGAAGGCTGTGTAATTAATTACATTTAGATTTGCATGTTAAACAATCCCCAAACTCATATAATGAAATTAGTTATTTGCCATTTTTCCTTCACTTACAGTTTCTTTAACATAATCGAGCAGCCCTAAGCTAAAGACACTTTAGAGCTTATCCCGGATTTGGGTGAACATTGGGGTAAATCCCTAACCTTTACATGACACCTAACGTTTTAATCGGTTGTAAATGTAAATATTGATGTGCTTTGATTAAAGGCTTCTCCCTTTTTTTTTATTTCTCTTCTTGTTATGCAAACAGTCACAAACCGAGTTTTGATGGAGCTGCATGAAGTTTTATGGCCAGCTTATAAAAGAGTAGAATGCCACGCTGTGTTAGCCAATCATGGCAGCGTGAAAAATTGAAACTTTAAAGTGTTGCCCACATGATGGTGATTCTGCATATGGCTTTCCAAAGTAAGCAAGGCACTAACATAACTACATTCATGTTTCCCGCCCACAGATGTACAGACTCAGATCAAGACAAAATGCTTCGGTACATTGGGCAGGTCTATATCTGGACTTCCTTTGAGAGACACGTAATGTACATGTATGTAATGAGCCTTTCTGAATGAAGGGTCACACTGTTGGAAGACAGTCCCTAAACTGTTTACAGATACCTCCCCAATTACTGGGATGAACATTCCACTACACACACACACACACACAAGCACACACTACACTGTCGTAGTTGATTTGTCAAGACAGTAAGTTGTAACATCATTTCTTTATAAGTGGGCTAGTTTGCTACCAGTTCCACACACAGGCAAAGAGGAGAGAAAAAAAGCTATAAAAAGCATCATCTTAAAGCAAGGATAGCAGGCACGAACACTGGTTATATTATCGTTTGTGGATGTATTGTAACTGTGGGTAATGTGTGGTCTGTGAACCATGGCTGATGCATGGCTGCTGGGGGTGCAGAAACATGGTTTAAAGTGACTCCCAGCACTGCACCGATCTGTACGGATGTGCGTTAAACTGCTCTGCTTTTTATCGTCCTATTTAGTCCTGCTGATGTGCATCTGATTCAGCTCGGCTCAGTCCTCTCAAGGAAATATGGCTCCATGTTCCTTCACTCTATATATCATCCGATTCGTTCCTCCTCAACTGTGGGGCTGCGTTGTATTCTGGTCAGTCTGGTCGACTCCTGCTCTCATTTCTGCTGTAATCTATTTCACCATCAGAGTGAGGGAAATGAACCATAACACAAACAACACATGACTTCCACTCAATAATCGCCATGAGTAAAACGTAAGTGCATCGTTCAAGCATGTGACATCTTCTCTTTGAAGAGATCCCCCAATAACTATTATGCTTAATACAATAAAAACAACTAAAAAAGATGGATGAAGACTGCTTTGAACTGAGAATACAGTTACATGGTCTTTCGATAGTAAAGGTTGCAGACCCCAGTCATAAACCAAAGTACCATGGCACTGGATCAAGGACCTTTCAACCAAAGTTACAATTCCGTCTAACTGGAACATGAATGTACTGTATTCACTTGGAACAACATATATCAACCCTGATGGAGGGAAAAGCCAGAGGATTACCTAAGTCATCAGGATAGAATGTCTACCTTTTATGGAAATTTAATCTAATAGTTTTTATATTTTCCATGTAGATCAACAGACACACATTTCCGTTCCTTGAGGACATGCACAAACCTTAAAAAGAAAACTATATTGCTGCCAAGAACCTGTTTTTCATGTGATTTTATCCAGGAAAACCTAATCACAGACGTATGGTGTTTTAACCCTATAAAGGCGACCTTCAGTGAATACTTGGGATTTCATTTCTCATTGAAAGGAAAAGGGTCAAATGACCAAATATTAATTTCACAGGGTTATCACTTCTCATAAAGGAGCCCAGCTAATTAAACTAATTATTCCCTTGATGATGAAACGCACATCGACTACACATTTTGTGTAGAGCAGCAGCCTGAAGGAGAGTTACAGCACACTCTGACACCTGGCAGCCGCCCAGTACTACCACATTCTTTTAATGTCACTTGCAACAGCTTGGCTACAATAATTATTAGTTAAACAACTTGCCGAGGGGCAACAACAGCTAGGATCAATAGATATAACCTGTTAAAATCATATTTTCGTGACAATAGTTGAGTAGAACCCTTGTAACGAATGACTTCCAACTTTAACCAATAGTGCTTCAAATGGCATTTCGCTCACTTTAATCCTCAGGCAAGTCTGTGTTGTGATAATTACCAACACTAAAATACCAAGTCCACACAGACAATATGCTGGAAATAAAAAAAAAGTACAGTGGGACAGAAAAAGATACACAGTGATGGAAATCCAAAGATAAAGCAGCGAAGCCAAAGTGATGAACTATGAAGAGACAGTTGTAAAGAGGTTTCACCCACGAGGCACGGCTCCTCCAACAAAGGCAAACGGCAGAGCTGATATGAGCTGACAGGCAGCGGATTGATGTACAACGCTTAGCCTCTGGCCCATTATCATAAGCGTATTATTACTAATCATCGAGCTGACTTACTGTAATCAGAGGATGTAGGCACACATGCATGCCAGTGGAACACACTCATTTTCACATTCATTTACCCGGCGTCAGCCCACCATTCATTCAGTGAGTCAGAGGAGAAGCTCCATAGAATCTCTTTTACGGATAATGTTGTGACAGCTAATTCAGTGCAGATTACAGTTTTTACTTCTACACAAGAGCAGCTCTGAAAGCCAAACTAAAACAATTAATCAAATAATTATATGGCAAGAAGATGGCACTAGTCGTGAGGTCAAAGGTCGTTTAAAACTTACCACATTGAAAATATACGGCAGGTTTCCCTGTCATTACCTGATGTGAGTCTCTGTGCACAGTGAGGTCTAGCCATATTCGCCATTTTGGAAATTTATTTTATAACTTAATCTACAATAAGTTATGTCATTAGTCATTCAAAAATGAGCAATTTGCCACGGAATGAAAAAACTGCCATGTGGTGTAACCCTAAAAACTTGGTTCCAGATAGTTTAACTTTGTCTTTAACTCTCTCAAAAAGGTTTCTAAATATTTACCATCGCATGCTATTAAGTAGTTTCATAACACAGGTAGAATAAATATTTAAGATTTATCCTTATTTTTTGGTTACATCATTTGACATTTTCATGTCCAAAAAAAAAATCACACAAAATTGTAATTTTTCTAAAAACATAAATGCAAAATATACATTTTAAGAGACCTGATAAATGCTGTATTTTAAATAATCTTGAGAAAGGGAAGATAGTGGTGCAAAAGGGTGTGGTGTTGTCGTTGTAAACTTTTCTGTTAATGATAAATAATAAAGCTTCATTAAATAGCACTTTAAAATGTATTGTTGAGCTTTATCATCTAACTTTTACCCTTTTCTTTTATTAATAACTGAAAATGTTAAGACTGAGAAACCAATGCTTTTGCCATTTATTAAATTCTGCCAACTTACAGAAGAGTAATTCAATTTGATATTAATATATATGTAAGTTCTTCACAGTATGCATTTGCATGATGGGCATTTACATTAATATAAAAGGGGGGTTCAGCCATCATTGCATCTCTGTTAATAAAACAAAGGAGTGAGCCAACAACATTCAGGATTCTTTGGAAAAAAATATTCCATCTGCAGTGTTTTACTATCCTGCCTGAGAAAAACAGAAAGTTAAAAGTATTATTCCTGCGTGTCCACATATGCAGATAATCTGGCCGAGACATTCAGATGTGGATATGTAAATGATTACATCCTTCATTCTCCCCAAAAGAACCACAGTATGTATAATTATGCAGCAGCGGAACGTTAAACCGGAACACTACATTCAATGAATCACTCACTGACAAAAGGTCACAACAAGCCACAATCACACAAGCAGAGAGGCTTTTCTACATGTTAAATATTAAGTGAGCCTACCTGTCAAACATCTACAGAAAGCTGCCATTGTTTTGCAAAGTGGGAAGCCTCTAATTTAAAATTCCAGCATCACCTTCACCGAAAGAGGCAATCTGTGCGAACAGGAAATGCCTGAATGCATGTGAATCTGTACTCAGGAGCAGAAGGGTTAAACATTAACACAGAAACACAGAGAGACACACATGACACACACGTAGCGATGTGTGTGTGAGTTTACCGTTCCTCCTCATTTGGCTTAGCCGGTTTGGATTAGTGTCACCAGCTAGAGGCCAGACCTAAGCCCCCAGGCCCTCCTGTCACACAGGGTAAATACAACTCCAAAACCAACTGTGTGTGTGTGTGTGTGTGTGTGTGTGTGTGTGTGTGTGGAACCAAGCCAACAAGAAACACCAGATTCTTCAACAATTAACATCAATGCGACAGGACCACTGACATTTAAGATGGTGGGGATGTTTCCTGCTCAGTCCTAGAGCTCAGCCTGGAAATCTACCTCACTCACACACACACACACCTTGTACAACAAAGTATTTTAACATGATTTCAACACTTTCCATTCCACACATATTGGTGTGGTTTAACACTGTTGCCGATCTTACAAAAACCTTTTTTATCCAACTAGTCTGTCTACCTGTATGTGAAGCCTTGAAGGGATGATTAGACATTGACTAAACACCCTATTCTGAACAGGAAACTTTCAAACAGGCGAGGGTGGGCAATCCTGTTCCTGGAGGGCTGGTGCAGCTGCAGGTTTTTGTTCCAACCAAGCAGTTACACATTGATTCTACTAATCAAACACTATCAGAATCGGGCGCGTTCCAACTGTTTGTTTGGAACAAAATCCTGCAGCCACACCTGCCCTCCAGGACCAGGAACGCCCACCCCTGTACTAGTTTGACAAAGGGCGTTGAATATTTGCCTAATGGGCGCTATCCAATTAAGGAATTCATTAATTCTATTGTGATTCTGGCACCTTTTTTTATACAAAGTGCAAGAATATCAATACAATATAGTAGCAAAAAGTACTAAGTTTGGATACCCAGCCTAAACCTCCACATAGGATGAACTTTGAGCTAAACCTAATCAGAATCAACTTCATCAGCATGATGTGTAATCACCTATTACAGCTTCAATGCAGTGCTCTGTTTCTCAGAAGTGTGTGTCTGTGAAATCCAAATCAAACAAGAGATAAGGTCAAGAAAAACAAAAAACAGAACTTTTTATTCTACAAAACCTGTACCCTCAACCTTTTTTTTTTATAGTAATTAGCATGTCCATCAGGACACTTTTGCTCACAAAGTGGATATTTTTGGAGCACACAGTTTCTACAAGAAAATGGCAAATTGTTTTGATGAAACGCAAGTCGTGGTTGATCTGTAGACAACCGCAAACAAGTCTCCAGGACTATAATTAGCTCCTTCACCTCACCCTTGTTAGCTAGCAAATGATCGTTCTCATACATGGCAGTGTGTGTGTGTGTGTGTGTGTGTGTGACAGCCAGATTGAAATCACTTTGACAAGAGATGCTGCATGGCCTTGTCACACACATTCACACACAGATGCAGCGCGCTGTGCAGTGGCAGCGAGTTCTTCAGCCAGAAACCCAATAACAATTCTGTACATGCTGGTTCTTAGAAATTCAAGTTTGTTTCTTTTTTTTGCACTTTGGCAACCCTAAAGGGGCCCTGTTTTTTGGTCCAAAGCACCTAGTTAGACCTGTAGCTGCAATGCAGTCTGCCTCCTCACACACTTACTTAGGAAAAAACATTTCCTCCTCTCCCCCTCCTCCCTACTGAAACACCCACTCTGTCAGTTATAGAAACATTAGTCGAGTGCAAAAAATCCAGAAGGCAGGAGTAGCTAGCCAGAGGGTTTTACTATTAACTTCTACTCCTGTTGTGACACCATAACCAGAATAGTTCTTAATAGTTTATGGTCATCCTGGTTTCAGCAACACTAGAGAGGAGGCCACCCCACAACAGAATTGAGTGGGTGGTCTTATTTCACACTTTGTGGTATCAGGAACACCAGAGGTCTAAATATTTACAACTGGAAAATCTAATATTATTAATGTGACCATTAAAGGTTAATAGAGGTGAAACAGGCAAATAATTAGTCAAGTCAAATGTGAGAAACCTATTCCTCCACAAATTTGATATTCAGCCAGTCCTTAAAACTATTTCTTTATTCAAAAATGCCAAATATTCTCTGATTACAGCTTCTTAAATGTATTTGTTGCTGTTCTCTACTTCATATCATCGTAAAATGAGTATCCTTGTGGTTTGGTCCAGTGATTGGAGGACACACGTGAAGACATGATGTTGGGCTCTTTTAACTTGTGATGGGAATTTTCATGGCACTTTTTGGGTTAATGATAAACTGATTTAGTCACAAAAATTTTCAGATTAACAAATAATGAAAGTAATCGGTTGTTGCAGCACTGGATTTCCTACTCATGTCGTAATTGGTCACGTCCTCTGTTATTTGTTCTTTTTTTAATGCCAGAACATATTTTGGCCAGCAGGCCTTTTTCACAGCAGGCATTGTGACTTGTCAATGGCTGTTACTTATAATAACAGTAATGATGGCTCTCCTCTGTTTAAGAATCCCAGGAAGGCAGTGTGATACATACCTATCTATTTCCTCTCAACCTTATGTAAACTTCAATTTCATACAAGCTTTTTGTTTCTGCTCATTGCAAAAGCTCACAGTGTTTTCCTTGTTCTGTGCTTTTGTATATTGTCCATAAACAACTGTTTGCCATGGCTCCTCTCCAACTTTGTTCCAGGTGCCAAGAGCAAATCAACAGGGATTTTCATGTCATCCATTAAATGTTTGGATTAGTTATATGAAAAGCTCTCCTGGGCCCTCACTTCAAATTTCACTATATAGTCTGGTGCAGCTGTGGTGGAAGGTCAGCGGTCCCACATGTGTATTTTCTTTTATGAGACTGTAAAAAAGCTGACCAAACATTACAGAAAACAGGGTAGAAGTGTCTGGAAGAGAAAACAGTCATAACTACGTCAGTCCAGAAAATTTTTGGCTTTCTTCTAACTGCAAATACAACTGTTACAAACACCAGTTCCAGAAATGGTCCTCCAAACCCAAATCAAATCATTATCATACATGTCACATGCATAAAAAGGGGCAAGGTAGGGAGTGACATATGCAATATTTTTTGGCCGTAACAGCCAAGAAACATGAACATTTGTCATTATTTGTTCACATACAAGTTACACAAAAACTGAAACAAAGTTTCCCAGAATGTGTTTTAACCGATTTACCAACAAATAATCTTTGCCAACAATAGCAAAGAATAACAGGTAGGACTGTTAATATGTCACTATATATTCATTATTATTTTAACCTTTACTCCAGACGAGAAAGTACACATTTAGTTTCCAGATATGTTGGCAGGTACAAACATACAAACGACTTTACACCCGATACCGCAGTCCCATGCGAGCGCAGTATGGAAGACATCCCACCAAGTGTGAGGTCGACTGCTTAGCAGTTCTTGTGATATGTGACTCACAGACACTCAATTTATAACAATTTATATCTCTGCAAATGAAAGCATTTCCTTGTTCATGGTTAGTGAAATAAAAGCAACGTAACATATACATTTAGGAATAGAAACTGTAGTGCATACACATATACATATGAAGCATGCTGTATTGGGGTCATTACATTCAGCATTTACTATACAAATATATAAAATTAAACTTACATGAACTTCAAAACGCTGGTGATTTCCACGTCTGATGGTAAACAGGCAACAAACAAATTAAAAACCCTCTAGCATTTCCTAAACGTTCCAGCCATACACACGGTTTTTACCTTGTTTTAAGTTATAATTTTCATGGACAATTTCATGGACTTTTTTTATTATTCTAGCTGTTTTTGTTTTTCCAGAATAATTCAAAGGGAGGGCGGTCAGTTACATAACAACCTTGCTTGAATGACCTTAGCCTTAGAAAAAAATGTTTAATGTTAAAAACATGGGTTAATTTTGGGCAACTTGGCAGAACAACCCTTACGGAGAACACAGAGCAACACATTTCCAACGCAGATGCAGATTTACTGGTGATGCTCATTCTGAAGCCCTGACGTGGCCTCAGGCCTAGAAACTAGCTCAAAGACCAGTGTCAGCAAGCCGGTGCCGTAAAAGCATGTCAACACCACTTAATACATATAATTTAAAGTCAGTCACAACCGCACGTGATGGCTGGAACCATCCAATCAACAAGTAAGCAGGAAGGAAAAAAAACAAAAAAAACAATAGGAGCCGCTGTGAGTAATGAACTGGACTGGATAGTGGACTCATTCTGCCATGTGTTGAAGCTGATGAGAAGACACTGCAAAGCATTATGGGAGGAACAGGCGGATGTGCAGCAAATTCTTTGCTGATTGTTAGTTTCAAGTCAGCTACATTGAGACAGGAGCTGGTACCCCCTCCGCTCTACAGTAACCCGGAACAGACAAAACAGACAAAAACTCTTGGGCGTCTGATTTCCCTCCTGGTTTAGTTACAATCTGCAACCTCACTACTAGATTTCACCAGAAACTAAACACTGTACCGTTAAATGAGATAAATGGAGCGGGAGGATTTCGACTAGAATGAAACAAGCTCAGTCATTTTCTCTCTACAAGTTGACAACAGTCCTGGCAACAGAATATTCATGTAGAAGAATTAAGGAAAGTGTGTTAAAAGAAATGGGATTTCAGTTTAAGAGATGTATACATTGACATCACTGCATTCCAGAGGGAAAGAAAACTGTCAAAACCTAGTATATAAATAGATAGACGAGGCCAGGAATTACAACAAACACCACATCATTCATTTCACGGCTTAATTTTGATTATGAACAACACTTCCAAAATATATATAAATGTATGATGCTCAACAAACCAATTAATAGGGTTACCCCTAATAATCAACCCATCACTTGAGAAGAGTAGTTTTAGTTGACCAGGTTTTTATACGCTGGAGAGTTTTCTAAATTAAGTCAAAACCTAGTGTATAGCTGGAATGTGTAGAAAATGCTAGATGGTTTTTAATTCAAAACAACAGACACAGGAAGTGGCGGCAGACGATACTTATATTCACGCGACTAGGCCCTGCAGCTATTAGCTAGTTAATAGATAATTAGTGACTATGTTGTGTCAACTCAAAAAAGATGACATGATGAAAACACTGTCAATATAATATATATATATATATATATATATATATATATATATATATATATATATATACAAAGAAATATTAGTCACACTACTAAGCAGTAAGTGCTCTAATATTATATATAGATATATGTATATAATTTTATCATTAAATTAATATAATAGACATGCAAAAACTATTCTATTCTATTGTATATTTGCCTTGTGGTAGTTAATCAGAACAGCAAAGTCACGGTATCATTCAAATTAGAGTTTTTATAGGTGGTAAAAGTAAAGACCACCTCCTGGGGGCAAACACTGATTTTTTATCTGATGATCATTTTACAGCCATACGACAAAAGGAACCCCACCATGAAATGCACATGAAAGCACCAAAAAACAGTGGATGCCACCTGCTTTCACTCCTGCTGGAGCAGGAAGTGTTTGTGCTCTGCCATCTGACTCAAACAGCAAAAAGAAGCTAAATGACGCTGGCCACCGGGGCTGCGGGGGGGAATCGCTAGGCGTCTTTAATGATCTCATGGCAAATTCTGTCTAAAGAAAATAATTCCCACCATGCGACGTGCTGCACTTCAGAGGCCAGCACCGAGCCTAATGGTACACAGTTAGAGTCACAACCTGCTAACAAGCTATCGGGACGAGAACAGAGGCAGATCATATTACAGGATAATGTTGCAGTCAGCAGAAGCTGTGTGTGTGTGTGTGTGGGGTGGGGGTCTCAGGTAATTGTCATCAACAAGCAGGTGCACAGTCACACACTCAAGAACATACCTCTGTCTTATTATATCTACTAATGTCATTACTTTCCCCAGCAAAGAGGAGGTGTTGCTGCAGTCATACAGTATACAGACAGTAAACTCTCTTTTTTATTACAGTTTGATTTCTATTTCAATTTAGAGAAGGAAATCATGAGTAAATATTTACTCACAGCCACTGCCTTTATTTAAACCAGAAAAGCAAGTGACCGAGACAGACTTTAAAAGTTCTAAAACTGTTCCCATTTGTGTTCAAAATGAGATCACCTTTTATAAAATGATTATTAATATGCTAACATTCTCTCATTTTGTATGTACTCAGTAAAATAAAGAGGTGAAACCACAATGCAGAGCTCTAGATTCCTGGAATAAGTGATCCTACATAGAAACATAAACAGAGCCCAGCCAGTGCAGTAAATATGCAAAAAAAAAATTCTTGCAAAAGACTCTTTATATTCTTAGTCAACCTAGGCAAATAATGTCCAGAAATCAGATCCAGATCAAATATTGACATCTCCTGGAGGGATTATTGTTACTGGCCTATGTTATACTATGACGAAGATCGTATTCTTGCAGAACAGGAGCAGAAATTAAAAACGCAAACCACACAAAAAAAAACTAAAACTAATCCACTGCTGAATATCAAAATATTCAAGGCCTTAATCTATCTACTCAACTGCCTATTCTATGCTACATGTTATTACACATGTATCTATAATGCAAGAAAACTCATTCTGTAACTTCACATCTGGTGAGTGTATTTCTGGGGATCCAAGTAAATGCAGCGTTGAATTGGGTAAAATTTGAACACACAGCACCTTTTAACAAAAGGACATCACATACATTATAGCCAGAGTTTCACATTTTTGCTACCACTTCAAGATGGTGGCTGTGCCACATACATTTTACAGCTAAACAGTACAACATTTGAAATGTAAAATAGGCAATACTTAGGCAAGGCTTCTTCTTCACCTGTGTTGTGCCAATAAGCAGAAATACAAACAGCGACAATTACGTAACGATAACCCTCATTGTGCCTAAAAGGGCAATTACACTGTTTTCATATGCTTTTATAGATACAACTTTCATGTATACCATGCATTTCTAAGTATTTGCAGATAAAACAGCAGAAAAAACATATGAAGCACATTTATGAGTTCAAAGGTTGATGAGATATGTTTGTGTTGAACTGAATGAGACGACTCCAACAACAACTGGCGGAAAGTTGTTGTGGACCTGGGTAGAGACAAGACATGGCCTGGTGGTAACCTCATGGGGTTTGATGTGGGACATGATCGTAGGGGGCAAAAGTGTCCTTGGGTCAGCTGGACAGTCAATGGTTGTGTTTGCCATGGCTCAGCCTGTTTATGTCCAAACTCTCCAGTCATTGTGCTCATTTATTTCAATAATCTTCAATGCCTTCCTGCTTCTCACAGGCGTGTTTTGAATGGTTCTCAGGCTGACCCAAAAAAAAATAGACAATATGGTAATCAATCAAATTAGAATCTCAAATTAACCCAAGCATGTTTTTTGACTGTGGGAGGAAGCCAGAGAACCTAGAGAAAACCCACATAGACACAGGGAGGAAGTCCACACAGAGAGATCCCATCTTAAGGCATTAAACCTGTGACCTTCTTGCTGTGAGGCAACAGTGCTGCTCACTGTGTCACCCTCCATCGTGAAAAACAATTCTTTGATCTGAGTTATACTGTGTTGGTTTAAAACTACCTCTCCTGCAAGTGATCCCCAATTGACATATATGCACAGCTCTTAATCTCTCTCTCTCTCTCTGCATATGAGTGAGCATGACAGAATTGCATTTGGAAAAAAAGCAGCAGATTTTTTGACACACGCTGTGCCACAGATTAGTCCATGTGTTGGATATACTGCACATCTTTTGATGAAACATCAAAACTTCATCCATGCTTTTCACCATCCTGCACTGTCTCCCCCTCTTTCTTCCTTCTGCCCGCCTTTTACTGGCCTTATTGGTTTACTCCATCCTCACCTCCTCTCTCCTCAGCTGGACTATTAGATATTCTTGCATGTGCAGTAATGCACATATGTGTCAATTCGTCCAAATTCGTCACTTTTAGGATTTCCGTCAAAAAGGACAAATGTATCTTATTAATCCTAAAACTTGATTTTAAAAAGTTGCATTGAGATGTGGAACTATATTGTAACTTAAAACCACAAACATAACATATCTATGAAGACAAAAAAACAGAAAGTGTTATATTTTCAATTACAAACAAACCATACTGACTGGAGAAAAAAACACTGGTGACCAGAAAAAGGCCACATCTTTTAGTGTGTGAAGAGGAGCGTCAAAAGTTTTGATTCCTAAACACCAGAAAAACACCTTTATTGAACCTTCTTCCTTCAGAGAACAAGAGGATTTTCTTTTTTCTAAGAGTGCACCACTATCCATAAGCAGACAGCAACTGCTGCACAGTGTCTGCACTCCAAAAAGAGGATTAAACTTGTGTATTTCCCTGACATTCTAGAACATTATTTGCATATTTTCTACCTACAAACCTAATTCTCATAATATTTTATCCAGCATTTCCACAAACACATTACTGTCCTCAACCCAGAATGTTTTGGACTCAGCTAAACTAAGAAACTAAGAATTATACCAAACTCATTTTACCTTTACCTTATTCTTCCCTCTCCCCAGAAACCCAAGAACAGCAAAGAATTTGCTCTTTTAAGGTTCTTTCTTGCCATGTTTCTTATTTATTTACACTTTGGCAGAATATACCACACCGGGTGGCGTCTAACCCTTTTCCCCTCGCCATATACTCCATTTCGTCTTCCCCAGCTAACTTCCTTTTCCCACCTTTGACAGCAAGGTGAAGATAACCTCTAACAAACTACAGCCATTTGATTTTCCTGCTCCTTTCCTCTCTGCCACTATCTTTACTTCCACTCCCACAGCAGGCAGAGGATTATTCCTTGTAGATTAACAGCCTGACTTTGTCTCCCCGGTTGCCATCCCTCTCCTCTTTTTGCTCTTCCTTTCGCATCCCTCTTTTATAGCCGTTCCCCTGCCTTAATCTTTCCCACATCTCTCCTCTCCTCTTTCTCTTTTTCCTCTCTTTCTTCTCCTGTGCCCCTCCTCGTCATTGGGGGAGCAGTGGATTACCTCCAGTGAACTACAGTGGCGGCGTGATTAGCAGCAGTAGTTAAGATGACAGAGCAATCATCCCGACCTATACGGCTGCAAAGAGAACCACGGCTCTTGGTATTACACAAGTAGCTTTGATCATAGGGATGAGTGCCAGCATCCACTGATCCAGTGTGTATGCTCACACACGCACGTGCATTAGTGTGCACAGGCAGGGCTCTAAAACACACTTCACACATAGGCTACTAAAACTGTTGTATCCAGCTGTTGTATAAGTGTTACAAGCATTTTACTTACTATAACTTTAGGACCTATCATGACTTCACCTCAACACCTGGTTTTACTAGTAACAACCGAAGCGGCTTTAATCAATTCATCATTGTTGTCAGCAGCAATGATGCTTTTCAACTCTCTCTCTCTCGCCCAAATTGGATTTGCAATAGAAAAGAGGAACCGGCCTGCTGTACTTAGTGGCAAGAGGCTCCTTCAAGTTGCCCGTCTGTGATGTCTGTGCATGTGTGCATACAAGCCTCTGTGTGGGTGTGTGCGTGTGTGTGTGCGTGCGTGCGTAGACAATCTCTTGTGTTTAGATGCAGCAGATGCTTGAGCAGAGGGGAGCCACACATCAGCCTCGATATTCAGCCTCCCCCTCCTATTCCCACCCCCACCATCCCTCCCCTTACTCACTCGTGCTGTCAGAAATTGATGATCTGCAATTACACAGCATGTGTCACTGCAACTAAACATCATTTAATAGCTGCAAGCTGACGGAGCATGACAGAGCATGCGGAGAAGCGCCAGTGTCAAAATAAAAGTACCATGTTTTCTATCCTGGGGCATGTCACTTGGCGTACACAAGCCAAATGTAGTAGAATCACACAACATTAGTGCATGCTATGTATTCCATAGTATATACTTATCCTTTATGGCTTTATTACTTTGGTATGTTGACAGTAGAGAGGAATAAACTCACCGTTGAGTAATAAATCCCTATAGCAATATCATACGGATTTTCTAGTATTAGTGCTAGTGTATTCTAATTGAGTAAAGATTATGGAAGATGTGCTAAAGTCCCTGTAACTCACTACTAGACAATAAAGTCCATCCACACACACACACACACACACACACACACACACACACACACACATCACACATATGTATATACGATATACTAAAAGTGTATAAGTATTATTTATTAGTCCGTTGAAGATAATAGTCTATAGACTTGCTGTTATTGTTATTTTAAGAAGAAAAACAAAAGAAAAAGACAATAAGTAGCAGGTCATTGATATAGTCAACCCTAACTTAAAACAGGTTTTGGAGACTTTTCTCTTGCAGTTAATTTCTAGGTTTACAGTAGATTTTTTAGTTTAGCATTAAGCAAATATTATGTATATAAACTTCCAATGGAAACTCAGAAGCATTTCCCTTAAAGCAAGCCAACACTAAAGACAGTTACAGAAGCGGACCACAGCAACGTTAATTGGGTTCATTTACTTACGATATGCGTCTGAAGGGCTTTCCCTAACTAAATTCCTTTAATTTTTCCGGAGACACCTGGAGATGAATTGAGCACACAACCTGACACACACATACCCCTCTCTCTCTCTCACTATCTCTCTCACACACACACACTAAAACACACTCACGCGCGCAAGGTGCCGTGGAAGTGCGGAGTTCTCCCCGTCTCGCCCGCACTCTGCGCTGTGGAGTTCAGCCCAACTACCACCTGCCATGTGACAGCCGCGGTGCGTTCACGGGCTGCTCGGAGCTCGCGCTCTGTCGGGTTTTTTTTTTCCGCCACCGCGCGTTCCAAGTGGCCCTCGTCGTCTAATGGGATTTGTAATATTGCTTTAGATATAATCATGCCAGTTACAGCCATGATGATGATGATTCAAAGATGTTGTTCAAATAAGTTTGCCTTCCAAATGGTGTTATGCTAATAATATCAAAGCACTTGAACACAGGGCCGTTTCATTATTATTTTGGTGCTATAGATCAGATATCCATCCCATGATGACAACAGAGACCTCATAGACAACTTTCTCATTCTTGTATATACTTTTGTAATTTTAATTCCCCACAGCCTTAATTCAACTACATCTGATTGTTTGAAAGGCATCACTACTGAAATATACATTAAGTGCATTAGTAGTAATGTGATGTTAATGGTAATTTTTAGCATCATAACATAGTTTTTAAATAATGCCAGTGAGAACAAATGACAATGAAACATGTCGAGCTCATGCCTTTATTTTCTCATAAACATTGTATGAATGTTATTGTAATTATTCATATATTTTAAATAATGGCACAGTCTCTGCTGCAAGGTGATAGTTGTATCATCTAGACAATCTAAAAGTGGTTGTTTATGATTTAGCTGCTTAAAAAAACACAAAACAAAAAAACACAACTCATAATAACAACCACACATTAGAATGTTTACTATTGTAGTTGTACATTCTGTCCTGTTTTAATGTGAGTCAACACTGCCATCTAGTGACATGTGTGCAGCATGTAACTTTTTGTTTCTGATGTAGGCCAAGTGATTTAAACACGTCTGGCTAGTCATCTGAGTAAAAACTAATGAGTGAGAAAATAAGGATTTAGTTGCTCCACAGTTGTTTACCACCTGAAATTTTATTTTAAATAATTTTCTTTTTCCCACCTATTAATTTTCCCAAATGTATTTATATATTGTCTTTTTCATTTCTTTATTCATTTTGATACATGCAAATAATTGGAAAAAATCTGAACAAAAAGAGGAAATGTGGTGCAGAAAATGCAAGATATGAATTTTAAGCCACTTCAAACTGATGTTACAACAGGAAAGAAAATAAATGTGAGTATCTCTGTATAGGGAGTCTCTGCAGGCCAAAGTGTACAGTGCTGCTCGAAGCTGTTGTGCTGAACTTTCGTCTCCTTCTTCCGTCAGCGAGAAAGTAATCACACAAACACAGCTGTCCACACCTACTGATGAAAGAAATTGTATTGAACTTGTTTCAATATCACAATTTGATATCTTGAATGAGTAAAATGTTTATTTATAAAGCTTGCATTATCTTAGTACACTAGTGCAAATATATGGGATACAGCTCCTGCTATTCAACCAATCAGCTGGGCAAATGTACAGAACTTTTGGAGTTTGTTTGTTCAGTAAATATGTGTTTTTGTCTAACTGCGTTTTATAAGGTCACATGTGTACTGTCAGTACCTGGTGTTTTTTTCTGGAGAAGAAGATGAAGAGTAAGTCATTCTAGCCATCCATCTTCTATACCTGCTTCCTCCTCACTAGGGTCATGGGGGTCTGCTGGGGCGAATCAGCATACTTCGGGTGAAAGGCAGCGATACACCCCAGATACAGTAGGTCACCAGTTTATCCAGGGTCACACACATCATTCACTCACCCACTCACACCTATGTGCAATTAAGAGTCTCCAATTAACCCCAGCATGTTTTTGGACTGAGGGAGAACGCCAGAGAACCCAGAGAGAACCCACACAGACAGAAGAAGTTTCCAGGTATAAAAGATCAAATTGGCGATAGCCCTGTCTGTCTTACTCCCTGTATTCGAATACATCACACAGCCTGTTCAAACAGTATAGCATACTATTCGAAGACTGGTTGTGAAGGTATGGTCGGGCTATAAAAGCCTAGAGCCATTTTTTTAGCCCCAGTCTGTCTTTGGACCACATTCACATACACTTACAGATTAGGTGGTGTCTCCTGGTGATAGCTTAATGCGTCATCTTCCCTATAATTGTTTTTAGGACGCTGTATATGAAACTCAGTAAAAACTAGTTGTGTGAATTTTCTTAATACATTGCATATGGGGACTGGAAGCTGTTAGCAGGTGCTGCTGCATCTCACAGCAGCCATTGCTGTCGCTGCAATCTGCTGTGAATGATGCAAACTAAAATACTGCCGCTACTAACTGGAAGCTGAAAGAAACTGCTGAAGCAATGCTGAAAATGTCTGAAATAAAAACAGCTGATATCTGGTAACGCATTGCTTGGAAACCTTGGGAGCTGAAATGTAAAACTGGAGCTGAGGTGCATTACGGGAAAAAAAGGTCAGAGCTCAAACGTGTTGCTGAAACAGCTGAAAAGTGCCAGAGTTGGAAGTAGAAATAAAACACCTTAAAAATGTCAATAGAAATTCTTTGCATTAATATTCAGTCTAAAACTCACTAGTCCTCTTATAATTTCAAGCAACCTTTTCCTCCTGAGGTGTCAGGTACAGTTCCAATACAATTTCTGTCTTTTATTTTAAAAAACTATGTCCATCCTTAATTTCCTCTTTATTATGTATGGTGACTGTTGGGGGGCTTTTATTTTGGTAAACAACTGAGTTTCTTGATTACATTATATGTTGTTATTTTTTATGTTTACACAAATGTTTCTAGCCTGGCCAGTTTATTTGTCTACTGTATGTCTGGTATGCTTTGTGAATTGACACCATGTGTCACAATTTGTACAGATGATTTCAAGCCAAGTGCTGAATACAGTTGTAGATATAAAAATAATGAGATTGCCTCACGCAGGATATTGGCACATTATACCCTCCTTTGGCAGCTTGTGTTGAAGTCTGCTGCCCTAGCTGTTAATTCTGCTCTGGTTGGCCGGTTAAACTGAATGTTCTCAATGTATTTTTCAGTGAAACAGGCAGTGAATGGGATCTGTTAATACAAAAAAATGAATTGAATAGATTAAAAAATATTAATAATAAATTCAATTTCTGAAAATCATCAAAAAAATCAAACATTTCTCCATGATGCTGCTTGTAGCATTTTTTTTATCTGGGCCAAATATGACAAATGTGTGTATTAAGTGGCTTACGGGTTAGTTGAGGCTGACATCTGGAAGCAATGCTGAAACAGGCTGTAATTGGGCCACCTATAGTCACACAGGTGGATGCAGCCATATGGGCCAGTGGGGCCTGTCTTCTAGCTACCAGATTTCGGCCACCCATGGACCATAATTCATTGCTGTATGTGGGTCAAGTGTACCGGGGCTTTCTGGTTCATCACCAGTATGCCTTGTGTGTGTGAGAGCCTGAATGACTTTTTAAAAGTTTAATGAAATACAAAACAAATAACAGCAAGTGATACCAAGATGCAATGCAACACAATTTGTATTTCTGGTTACCTAAACATGCCAATAGGAACAATAATTAATTAAGTCAACACTTTTTATTAAATTTATTTATTAAAACACATAAAGAAATACAATACAATATAATACAAAAATCAGGCCCCAGGTACAAAATACAGTCTGTAAATTCCTGCTGAAACAAGTTTGTTTTCAGCAGCCTTTTTAAAATGTCTACGGAACCTGGGGCTCCTAAGTTCAGACAAAGAATATTCCGCCATGTGGGCATGAGAGACTCAAACGCTCTATTACCTTTGGTTTTGTGCCTGCTGCAAGGGACAAACAGCAGATCCTGTTTGATTGACCTCAGGGACGCCCTGGGAGCATGTGTATGTAGCAAGACAGACAGATAAATAGGTGCCTGGCCATGCAGAGCTTGGAGAGACCCTTGAACCAGTTCCTGAAACTGACTGAAAGCCAGTGCAAGGAAGCTAAGATGAGCTAAGAGTAGTGTGACAAAAATTATGTAAAGGTACACAAGAATCTTTTCAATTACAGTAAAGAGAATAAATATTAGTTGTACAATTTCAACCCTGAAGATTACCCTTTACATGCTCCCTATTAGTGGTATCTAAGCACACAGAGGATGTATTTTCATTGTTGCTGATGCATGCTAATAATATCAAGCTGTAAACTGTCCCAAACTGCCCCAAACATCTCTGCCAGCCTGTTACGACCCAGCACCTGTCTTAAGGAGATAAAGGGGTGAATAAGGCCATTTCCTCCAGTTAAAAGAGCAGCAAAAATGAAGTGCAATTTAAAGTCATCATCTTATGTAATAGAGAAGCTATGTGCAATGCTATAGCTATGTGAATTACTTGTGTAATACATTGGTATGTGTGTGTGTGTGTGTGTGTGTGTGTGTGTGTGTGTGTGTGTGTGTGTGTGTGTGTGTGTGTGTGTGTGTGTGTGCCTTTTGTTTATAATTGTTCTATGTACTTGTACTTAGTATGTATGTTAATAATCATATTGTATTTTTCCACTCCTTTATTGTCTGACTCACAAAAACCTGCAATAGTGTGTTTAGATTTCTGGTCAATGAAAACATGTACAATAAAGAAACCTTAAACCCTGAACCTTGTTTTCCTTATTGCCATTCTACGCCACATTCAGTCATCATATAGGACATTTATGCAAATCCTACTTTCTTCCCATCTCAAAAACATTTCTCAACCCTGCCCCTCTCTAACCCTGTCAGATGCAGAGAAGGTTGTCCATGCCTCAAAACTGGACTACTGCATTGCGCTCTTCACAGGGATCCATGACAAGAGCATCCCAGAGCAGCGGAAGGCAACATTCAGAACAGAACTGCCAGGATCCTGATGAGAGTGCAAAAACACAAACATATAACACTAATTCTATTTTCAACGCAGTAGCTCTCTGTGTCCTGCAATGTCCTGCTGCTCACATACAAATCCATCAATGGATATGTGCTTTCCTACCTACAGGAATGGATCATACCACAAACCTCCACCCACATCCTCAGATCTGCCAGCAGCTCCAGGCCCCACTTTAAGCTTCACACCATAGGGGATCGAGCCTTCTGCTCCAATGCACCATGCTGGTTCAACAGCCTTCCTAACCCTTTGAGGGAAGTACAGATCCTAGCCCTATACTTATTTTAAAATGATTCTGAATCTATTCAGGAAGGCTTTCTCATCTGCAATTACTATTTTCATTCTTTCTTTATTTTATGAATGCAATGCAAAAATAGCACTTTGACTTTCACTATGTTAAATGTATTATTATAGTAATAATTATTATTAAAAGACAAAAGATACCCTTTGAAGACAGTAGATTTGAGATTTTTTACATTTCTCATATTTTATTGTTCACATTCAATATAAATAAGAGAATAAAACAGCGGCCAAGATAGATCCATTTAAAGTATGAAATACAATGCAGGGCAATTAAGGCACGGGCCAACTCGTGTTCTCTCTCTCTCTCTCTCTCTCTCTGTCTCTTTTATAGACACACAGACACAAACACAAACACACACACGCACACACACGCGCGCACGAACGCACGCACACAGAAAGAAGTAGCCTCTGCATTCCGTTCTACTCGGGCTGTCTTTGGCTAAGCAGCCCGCCCGTCATAGTTTCCCCAGCCTGAACTCGCCTCTGATTGGCTGGAGTGGGACCTACGGCGGTTGCACGCACGCCATTGGCTGAAAAACTAGGTTAGTGGTCCGACAGGCATGACGGTGAAGAGAAACTGGGTCACCGATTGAAAATCGTTTATGTCACAGTTCTGTGGGGTTGCTATTACTACATATAATCCATCGGGGTTCAATGGATAGACTAATCTCATTGGACTAGTCGTAAGTATACAACGATGACAAGCCTGCGGGTTATCGATGTTACGCCGCGGTGACTTTGTTGGGGTTTATCCATGATGGATATCGTCGATGTTTTTCCGGCGCTGTGGTCATGTCAGTGTGGTTTCTACAGCAGGAGGAGGGACGTTAGCTCACTGGCCAAGTCCTGACAGTTAGCGTCCCTCAGGTAGCAGCTCTATGCTAATATCAGCCAACGGGACAAACGCCGTGTTATGGATAAAAGGCAGGGAACCTGCCCGCAGCCTGCGGGGCTAGCTTGAAGTGTTTGTGTCGGTAGGGCTCACAGGAAGCTGGCGCCGAGGTGAGTGCGGGGCTCTTACATGTTAACAGAACGTACCTAGCGACTGAGTGAACAATGCTATCTGGTGCTAGCACGCTAGCTTTGTAAACAGGCCTCGGTGGGTATCCGGCTCACAGTTTCTTCGACAGCGTGTATCCCGCTGCGATAACTCCGAAGCCCCAGTCCTAGTATCCCCGGCGCCTAAATAACAAAGTGACGCGTGGAGATTACGGCCGCATCGAAAACCGTGGACTCGCGTCGGGTTATGAAAATGTCAGCGTTGTCCGCTGGAAACGCCGCGACCCGCTCCGGCTTCGCAGTCTCCGCAGTGGCCGACGAACGGTCCAGGATGTCGGGCCGTCGGGACCCGGTTGTATAGTGAGTAAGACCCGATCAGGTGCCGTTTGGTGTACGGTTTGGAGCGAGGGGGGTCACCCACCCACCCCCGCCTCCTCCTTTAGGGAACAACGGGACCAGAAGGAGCTTTCCTGGGGGTCCCCAGCAAGATGAGGAATAGTCGCTTTCCACTGTTATTTAATCTTCTGAGTCATACTTACCTACTTATCAGCACGAATCCTGGATGATTGAATTTTTAATGACAGGCTTTATTCAATGGGGGTCCCTTGTAAATCGTGGCTCTAATTGGAAATCCATGATGTGAAAAAATCTGGTAGTTGTTGATTGACTGCATGATCTACACATGCATGCTTTTATTTTATTGTTTATTTTGACTGATTTTAGTTGTGTGTATTATATATAGCCTATATTAATATATGTATATAGATTTATTTTTCTGAACCCTGTAGCAATGTTTTTTTTATTAAGTATGCTTGAACAGCAGTGTTATCAGTAGTTTACGTATTAATCTTTTCGTGACTGAAATAACACCCTGTGTGAACTTCAGACTTGGACTGGCAAGTGTTGTAGTTTGTTTTTCTCAGACGGGTTGTATAGCATCATTAATGCTTATCAGTATCAATATTTTGCCAAGGAGCCATTGTGATAACAGAAGTTTGTTGCCATGATTCAGCAGTGCTGCGTGGCAATTGTTTGGTTCTGAATATCCATCCCATAGAGCAGCCGGATGAGACACAAACAAGTCATTTCTGTGAGTTTTCTAGGGAAAAGTGGAGGTGTAAAGCAGATGGGAAACATTAAAGAGGAAAGTAAGAGTTGTCTGTCTTAATTTAGGTATTAACATTTTCTCTACCATGATTTTTAATGTTTATAGTATGAGATTTCATTATGTGAATATATTTTGCTAGTAGCAACAGATGGCATTCTCTGCTGTATAGTTCTGGTAACGTAATGTATATGGGATCAATGTGACCTGATGCCTATAACTGGGCCGTTTTGGTTATCCTAATGCCAAATATCATCCTAAAATCTCTCCCTGCCCCCATCAGTGTTTAAAATATACTTTTTGACTCACTTACCACAGAGACTGGTAGATGAAAACATACACCAAGTAAGCACTTTTTTTACCAATCAAAAGAATGAATTGCTGTTTTGTCTCACATGTACATTTGTTTCAGTACATTCAGTTGAGATAAAAAGGTATTAATAGCTATTTAATTAACAGTAGCCAGCAGCAGAGTGGCCACAAGTGATCATTTAGCAGAGAGCTGGGATGTTGAGTAGCTGATGCCTCCTGCAGTAAAACAGTATGCAGTCTGCACTCCTTCACCTCAGACCATCCTGAGTTTGGACAAAAAATTCTGGAAATATGTGAAATCTAGCGAAGTAAGTGAAAACCAATGTGGTAGTGTGTCACTTAAAGAGGATTCTCTCTCCGAATGGTCACTTTTGCCAGGGATTACACAAAAAACAGAAGCAGCTGCCATTATCGTTGTCAGCGGCCATGGGTGCTTCCTTCAGTTTGGATGGACTCAGACTTCCACACTTCATCAAGGAATACAACACCTTCTTCAGTGCCATTTCTGGCATATGGAAAACCACTGGCACTGTGCCTGCTTCACAGGCTCTGATACAGTTGCTCATGCTATGCACGGCTGTCCTCGCTGTATTCAAAAATTGCAAAGGTCTGTGGCGGGATGCACAAATATTGGGCCTAATTTGCCCTTTTTATTTAATATATTAATTGCTTAAATTCCTAATTACTGAATCAATAAGATGCAGTTATCCAACATATGTTTCAAAAGTCATGATAGATTTGTTTCGTTTTATAAATGTGTATTTTCACTGTTTGCAGATTAAGCAAACTGCTTTACTTATAGTTCACTATTATGATTGGGTTTTCCTACCCTACCCTACCCATATATCTGTAGACCTTTTTCACAGACGCCATATCGACATAGACAGAAAATACAGGTGTTAACAAAGGCAATTCTTTTGCAAGCTACATACATTTTTTCAGCATCTCATCCAGTTCCATCTCTTGGTTGCGTGTTATACTGCTTATCTTCCTCTGGTAGATGTAGTTTACTTGGTCTGTTTTTGGTCAAATGCTTTACTATGTCAGATGAAATTGATAATTTCGACCTGAGACCATATTAGCACAGATGTGTGATCCTCAGGAAAAACTATTAGGACAAGGACTTTTCCTTTTCTTGTCACAGTACACAAGGTAAAAATGTATATAAATTCAGTGTGTATTGCAGCTGTTTGTACTATCATTGCTATGTTGTGCTGTCCGCTCTAATATTTTGTTCATGCAGAAACTGAATTATCAGATTATTATACATGTGCCTGTTTTTATATGTTTTTATCAGTCATAACTGAAGCAGGCTCCTAATACCCGCTGTGCTGTGGAGGTGCAATGAAAACATGCTGAGAGCTGTCTTATTTTATATCCTGACTATGTTTTGGGCCACAGGCTACATCCGGCAACATGTGAGCTTCACCTTAGTTATTATAATTTTTTTTTAAAATCTAACTCACACTTGATGGAAGCCAAAAGTGTCTTACAAAAGTAGACAACTGCTTTGATTGTCCCTTAATGTACTTTTCATACAGTTATATGGTGATATAGAATATACTGTGATGATAAATACACAATATTGTACAATAATGGCAGCATGTTTGTTATATTTTGTTATATTTTTTATATTTTGTGCACCATTATGTGTGTACATATAGGTTGGAAGTATGAGTAAGTAAGAAACAAAATGCAAAAATTAAGATGTGTGAGAAAGTGAGGACATTTAATGAGTGTATCTGTGTGTAGCAGAGTAAAGAAGTTCTTTTGGCAGGTCAGGATCAATATCTGAGAGAGAGAAATAATGTGCCTGTTTCCTATATATATATATATATATATATATATACACACATATGTATATATATTTAGAAACTGTAGCAGGGCAAATTAAACAGTTTAATACATTAATGGGAAACACTGGGAGTTGAGAGCAACTTCTCAAGTGTAACATTAAAGGTGTATTACGCAGGACTTGTCAGATGCTATTTGCCAAGACAGCATTCAGAGAAAGCCTGTCCTCCCTAGTGCTGCACAAGAGACTGCATGAATAGAGTGACCAGGCATTGGTAGACAGAAAAATGCTGTGAAATTGGGGAAAAAAAGGTTGTTTTCCAATTCCTCCACAGTGGTTATGTCCGAAAGCACAGATAAATACACCCACAGCTCTGCACAAGGCTGCAGGAAGGTGCTATTCACTGTCGCTGTGCCTGCTGTGCTGTGTCCTCCAGCTCTGCTGTGCTACCAGAGACTGGTCAGACAAAGAACACAGGACTCAGAGAAACTGTGTTAAAGTCAGAATGGTTTATATGTATATATATTTATACAAGTGTAAGTTGAGAGGCAAAAGAACTATAATATAAAAATGAGAAACAGAAAAAACTCTGGTCTTTACGTTTTAATTTGACTTCACACCCTGCCCTGTAATTTGCTGTGGGCATGCACGCACATGCAGGTAGTTTTTGTATGAGCTATGTGCTATACCTTTTTATTGTTTAAGTTTGGCAACTCTCAGCACTCTCCAGCAGTTCAGATTGACTTTCTGCTTATTCATTGGTGGATTGTGGTCCGTGGACTGCATTGCATATGTTGTTGTACTGTGGTGATGGGGGAAAAACATGCTCATATATTTTGACCCTATTGCCTTTTGATTCCTGACCCTATGTACAGCGAGCACAGAATCTGCAGGTTCATCTCACATTTAAAATTGATTTAACAGTTACCTTGTTATAATGTATTTAGAAAGAGTATGTATCCTAACTGTGGAGCAAATAGATTAGGAAGTCGCTGATATTAACTGTAAACGGGTGTTGTAATGTTAATTCGTGTATGCGTCACTTGTGTTGTGGTTGCTTTTTTTCTCAGTGTTTGACATTTGGCACAGAAATGTATATGGGTTGATCAAATCACAGATGGAAGGCCATGATGAACAGGTGTGAACTCAGCTAAATGCACCTGGGTCTTTGAATGTGGCTGTAAGCTCCAAGTCATGTGATCGTGTGCAGTGTGTAGCGTGAATCAAATGGCAGATTGGAGACATAACACTGGAGAGCCTAGTTAACTTCATGTTAAGACTCTGTAATGTATTCAAATGCATTTTGCCACAATGTAAAAAATAAAGACATAATTCTCATAGTTATCAAGGCAAAAAGTAACATTGATGATACATTTTCTGACTGTCGTGAATGTACACATTTGTTTTTAAAACTAGAAATGAAGCAGAAGTCTGCAGAACGGTGTGTTGTTCACACTGTCTCTACCCACTGTGGAGCTAACACCAGTAGCCAAAAGTCTGCAGCTATTATCTGTCAATGTTTTATAGAGGTAAACCAAGTGCCACATTAGCATGTCTGTCATTTAGTTCTGTGTAGGTTATTTACACTGGGTTCGTCAGAACAGTTTTGCTAAAAAATGATTGCCCCCCCCACTGCCCAATGGTAGCCGTGAGACTGAATCTACCTGTCAAATTAAAGGTTGTAAAACCCAAGCGTTTCGCAGGAAGAACTCTGTGTTCTCTAGAGTTGAAGGGAACTGCAGACTCATGTAATAGTAGAGTGGGTTCATCCCTCTGAGCAACACCTCTCCTCTTACAGTCATTACTACAGAGCCTGCCGGGGGCCACTCGGCAACATGTGACCACGAACTGCGTCCGATCAATTTCATACAGATAGTGAGTTAGTATTGGTAAGTGCAGTCAATATAATGGCTTGCTTTTCTGATTCCTTTAATATCACTACAAAACAAAGGTTTTTGGTTTTAATTTTAACATCTTTGAATGCGCAAACTGCATTAAGGCTGGTCTAATGCGGGAACTCCATGCCCTCTTTCCTCCGCATTGTTTTCTAATTATCATGCACTTGTGGTTTTCAGTAGCAGTCTTGTCAACGTTAAAGCCACACAGCACCGCGAGTGTTGGCAACCTTCAAAAAAGCGTGGTCAGCTTTAATGAATTGAATAAAGAACTTGGCAGCTATTGTAAACAAGGAAGTTAAACAGAGCCAAACTAGCATTTGTACTTACTATCGACAGTGGTTGATGCACCGCTGCACAGCCTTTTTAACTCTGTTTCCAGTCATACTCTGTGATATTTATGTCTAATATATACATTAGTAATTATATAGCGGTAAGTTCCTCTGATAGTATGTTTTCGTAGTCCTTAGATGAAGTCTGTTGTCTAAAATAATAATTTTTAGAAATGCTGTATTGTGTTTTTTCAGCCCTGCTTGTGGCTATGTTTTGTTATTTCTACCAGTAAAGCAAAACCAACCATAATTGATTTCGCAAGCATCTTATTCACAAAATGTTAGAATAGTAATGATAGCTTTGGTATATGTCCTAACAATTTCCATCCTTTGGGTGGAACGGTTTATGATTTAGGGGACTGGACGGCCGACCTGCCGCCTGGATGTTTCCGTGGTTTATGACAGGCTTGCTGGCTACTTGGTGTCTGAGTGGGTGTAGAGTGTAGAACAAGAAAATTAAGCTGAATTGCTTGCTGACTCACTGACGAAGTACAAGTAGGTGGTGGAAATCAAGGCTGGCTGGTTTGAGACCATAGAGACCGGCTGACCCAGTTTCCACTCCAGCACCGGTTCCTTTCAGTGTTCAATCATGACATAGTGGTTTTCCCCTTCAAGCCCAGAGCTTTGTCCGAGTAAAAGAGCTCGCCGAGCCTCCCCTGACCTAGTGCTCTACCCCCTGCTACTTCAGGAGTGCTTCTTGAGCTTTGCGTTTCTTAGGCACTGCAAATTTAAAATGTAGATAGCCCACCAGGGAATTTATTTCTGATCTCTTACAGGAATCAGTCATTCACATGTACTGATACAAGGTCTGAAAATGTCTCTCTGCACGTCTGTTTAAAGGCAATAACAAGAACTTTTCACCTTAAATTAACAAATAGTTTCTTTACTCCGAACAGAGATTGCTATATTAATTATACCTCAGCAACCATAAACAAAGTTGACTAGCACATCAACTGTATAGTATCTCCCCACTGTGTGGAAGTGTTTAGGTTTAAAGATATGTTAACAAATCTGTCTTGCGTTTATTGGATTCGGGAGAGTTCGCACTCCAGCAACTCTAGCCACAATTACTCAAGGTATCAGTTAGAAGAAGAAAAAGAAGTACTTTATTCATCCCTGTGGGGAAATTCTTCCTCTGGATTTGACTTGTCCTATACACTAGGAGCACTGGGCAGCAACAGTGCAGAACTCAGGGAAACGACTCCAGGTCTTTTACCAGAGTCTTGGTCAGGGCCACTGACATAAATAATATAAGCTAATTAAACCAATACATCCAATTCATCCTAATCCTCATTGTTTTCATACATATTTTACTAGAACTAACAAACTTTATACTGCAATACAATGCTTCTTCTTTCTTCCATATCTTCTGCATAGATTATCTAGTGGTAAGGATGTTGATTGATCCATCAGGGGTGCAACAATTCTGAAACCAAGACTGAAACTGTAACGTCCGTGGTCTTGTGCCCCCCCCCCCCGGCACCAACCTGCCGCCACGTCTGCCGTCCAGCCTGTTGCACTCTCGTTAATTTACTTATGCAACAAAACTTACACAACGCCTGCAAGTCCTTTTCAATATCAGCTAATCAAGATTCAGGTTTTCTAATCTGTGCACTGTGATCGTAACAAAGGTGGTTTTGTTTACGTTTTCTAATCTACTTTATTGTGAGTTTTTTTTCGAGGATTACATTTTCACTGTACTGTCTCCATCTCTTTCTAGCGGTACACGGTTTGCACCAGTTTCATAAGCATCAGATGACATCGGGGCAGACTGATTACATCAAACCGGATGAAACTAGGTCAGGCTGAATCCGACCAGATCAGAACAACGGAACAGACCAGACTGACTCAGGCGATACCAGGTCCATCCGGGAGGCCTGTTCCAGTTTTCTATCCAGGTACCTGAAGCAACTGTGTTCTCCGTGTGCAGGCTGCTGCTCTCTTTCAGAGAGCTATGTTCAGAACAAGGAAGGCTGCCCACTGATCTTATGCGTTGGTGTGACTCATGTGAGATCTGTCATATAGTTGAATATATTGCAGAAAAGGCACATACTTTTCTGACACACAGCCATTCCGCCTACTTTAGTGAATAATATAGACATATAATGATAGCTAGCCTTCACTAAAATCACACTTTTGGGCCACTTGATATTGAGCGGCTGATATCAAAATATCACTTTATGTGTAGTTGAACTTCTTTTCTGTGGCAATTCCAACACTAGCTCAATATCTGCTGGAATAATAATCATGTATTAGCAATTTCACACAATTGTGATG
This sequence comes from Eupleurogrammus muticus, assembly GCA_036785175.1. NCBI lineage: Eukaryota > Metazoa > Chordata > Actinopteri > Scombriformes > Trichiuridae > Eupleurogrammus > Eupleurogrammus muticus. The sequence continues at coordinate 16,219,065 of JAYKQN010000010.1, read as the reverse complement.
GGAAAATCGAGGTCTTCTGTGTACACACACTGAGAATGAACTTTAATGTAAAACAAAAGAGAGAACAGCCAAAGTTGAGAAATCAGCAGTATTTTGCATATTCATAGATTTAGGATGTCATTGATGTAGGTATAATTGTCATCATTTTTAACTGAGTTGATGCTCTCCTTAGCAACAGTGAGAGAAAAAATGATAAAAAAAAAAAAAAATGATTTGGGTACTCCAGTGTAACTTACTTGACTTCTAAGCTCAGTCTTTTCACATGTTCACTAACCTCTGATTCTTAAGAATCTGTTATCATATCTTTTGTCTCGCCTCTTTCTTTCGTATTAGCAAAGATTATTGAACAAATAATTCAAGTGTTCGATTTTAGCAAGCACTGACCAACACTTTATCATGATCACATCAAGTGATCCCTATCATTTGTTGTGGGAAGATACTAGGGGTCTAGGGGTTATATAAAAACTGCCCCGTGCGTCAAACACTCAAAAACAGAGAAATGTGCACTGGATTTAAAAACTTTTCTGTTCCAGAGCTCAATTATACCTTCTTTATTCCGTGACATGCCCCTACCTTCACCCCAACATTTTTGCAGTCTTCCAAGTAAAACTCACCCAATCAGACGAGAGGTGCATAAATATTTAAGAGACAGACCAAAAATGACCTGTTCTTTCTGGAGCTCCAGAGGCCTTTGAGAGATCGCTGAGTTTAATTGTTGTAAATTTCAAATATATAATGTTTGGAGCCTCAGAACCTCACATTCAACACAGAACTTCTAACACACTGTGCGATCACAAGTGTTTATGTAACATTTGGATTCGGTAGTTTGTGAAAAGGGAAATTTGCCAAATTCCACAAGCTACACTGTCATTTAATTGTGTTGGATAACTATTTATTAGAGGTGTCAATTGATTTAAAATATTCAATTGCGATTAATCAGACTGTCCATAATAAATCACAAATTAATTCCACATTTTAATGTGATGAAAATTTACTGGAAAGAAACATTTTTCAAGTCTTAGTACTCGTATCAACATGAAAATGGACAAGATATGCCGCCTGCTTTCACATTGGCTCTGTGCTTCACGAACAAATGGTGTTTCAGCCTAGATGTGTTCCCATGGTAACTCGGATCACAGCTTTGAAGCTTAACTTGCCATTCATAATGCATTTATTTTATTAATTGTTCCCCGCTAGTTTCTGTCTGACTAATCATTTTTGCTTCCTAGGATGGTAGCTGAATGCAAAGACCTGCCCCTACTCTGCCTCTGATTGGCTGTGAGCTAACCATAAGCCTCACTAACCTATGAAGGCAATGACTACTAGCCAATCAGAATAAGCAGGCAGGCGGAGTAGGGCAGAATATGCCGTCGCTATCCTACGACGCTAAAATCTGCAATGGAACCTCTTTCTTTTTCTTGCTTTATCACAGTTGGTATCCAGCATCTCTGATTGGCACCACATTCTGCTCTGAAGTGTCAAACAACAGTCCTGGATAGAAACCTATAACAGAACCTGCATTAATAGCTTCAAAATGTAGTGGCAATTAAACTACCTATTTATTTAAATTTGTTTGCAATGTATCTTTTCACACAAATGAAATTTCCCAGAATCAAGTTTTAACTTAACAAATTTTCAGTTTTTATCTTGATTGTGCACTGGGCAGCTGTGACATTTACATGTAGGTAAATTCAAGTATCAGATCAGACAGAACGGGTTGAAGTGAGGTAATTGGAGCAGTCGTGATGCATCGCTACCACTTTGATTCACATTTCTAATGTATGATATGGAATGACCTATTTTTGCCTGGAGAAACTGTGACATGCATTATTTCTTTTATCTAACATGCATATGTTGCACGGAGACAATAGCCACTTCCTGTTTGTTCTGCGTCTACATTTGACCTAGATGGCACAATGTTTGCCAAGTTGTGTCCAGGCAACCGAAACAGTTTGTTTTTTGTTGTTTCGCACAGTTCCGGGATAACTCTGCTGCTGCTGCTTCTCTTTGCTAATGGGATGATTTTCTTGTATGCGTTTACAGTCAAGGGCTCCAGAGTGGATGGAAGGAGATGATTTTAACACAGAGGCTGTGATGAACATCTGTGGTGAGAATGACTTCATAATGTCCTTACTATAAACTGAGACACACCCTGTCACAATGATTTATCACAATGATCTCATTATTCTTTTATTTCCTTCTGTCAATGTATCTGCTCTGAATGATTTGTGGAAAATGTAGTTTTCCCTCATCTTTAAAAGTTGTCTAACTACTGATTTTTTTTTTGTTGCTTTGACCTGTTTGACCTATTTACCACTATAGTATTTTTTTGCAGATTATTGCACTCAAAGATAAAATACTGTGGTAATTCGTTTGTGGTTGATTTACATATTTAAACATGCTAATCTGATTGCAGTCAACAACTCCTAGCTATTCTCTAATATTTATTAATATTTTATCCTAATCCTATGATTAAGATAATGCTTTTAGTCGTTTTCTTATCTGTTACTGTGCCGAGCAAGCAAAATCAAGTTTTGTGGCCATGTCAACATGTGTTTTTAAAAATACTGCACAGAGCTGTGTCTTTTATTTCCTCTTGTAAATGCTTTTTTCCTGCCTGCAGTAAGAACACAATTGTCATTGAGTAATATTTGTATGCTGCTCTCATTGGTTTTTGTGCAAAGGTTGGACTGAAAGCCACATCTGTTTTTTCCTTAGATGACCTGATGGCAGACCAAAGGATGGACATCTCGTCTACAATGACCGACTTCATGTCCCCAGGCTCCACCGACCTCATCTCCAGCTCCATCAGCACGCCTGGCATGGACTACACCCGCAAGAGGAAAGGCAGCACCACCGACTACCAGTAAGAAGAAATAGTGGCAGGGAAATATAAAAATAAGGATGAACGGAAATAACCTATAGGCAACGAAATAAAAAGGGCAGGGTGGAGCGACAGAAGGCGAAGAGACAAGAATGTTGTAGAAATCTGAAAGAAATGGTGGTTTCACCAAGAACAGTAGGAGAAGTAGCATATCAGCCACATGTCTACTATTAATCCCTATAAAAATGTGTGTATGCATTATTTACCACTGTCAGACATTGTAAAAATAATTACATTCCTCATTACCTCAAACTAATCTATACATTTGTGTTTCTTTGCAGAATTGATGGCTTCCCTTTCGAGTAAGTTCAATCATGACTCAGTGTTTATAGATGTAGTGGAAGCTTTATTCATTAAACTCTTAAATAATAAATAATGAAAAGACTGGATGAAATAATTAGGCTACTGAACCAAGTGAACCCTTAATGTGCTTTTCTGTAGTTACCTGAATGCTCTCCAATGATTATTGTGTGTTCTTCCTTAGTGACATGGACCCAGACAAAGATAAACTGGGAAGGTAAAGTGCCATCATTACCATAGTGATAGAGTTTCTGCTTTCATCTGCAGTATGTTTCACTTGCTGTATTTCTATCCTAATCACAGCTGCTCCCACTTTGCCATACTAGTATTTATCCGCTGTGCCATGAGAAGTATAGGCTGTTTTTGCAGATTAACCAATAAAAAGAGTACAATAAATTTATTGTCATAGCACAGGAGATGTGGACAATGACATTCAGTTCATCTGTAATGGGCTCAGTTAAACAAAACAAAAAAAAGCTCTAAAACAATAAGATACATTAAATGTACATATTACAATCTCATCCATCCCATCACATTCAATGGACAACATATCATTCAGCATAGGAATAGCATGACACATTTGCATATACTGTTAAATATGTATTAATAAACCCAAAATAAAAATCCCATTTACAACTGTTATTAAGTGATATAAATTACAAATATAGAAATAGAATAAATAATTGGCAAGCTTAGCTATTTTTTAGTTTACTTATTTTAAACCAATGAATCAATTAATCAAAAATTAACCTAACCCCTTTCAGACGCAGTGTCCATGATAGTGCACAACTTGTAAGGGTTGATATTTTTAAAAAACTGTATGTTTCAATAAATAGTTGTTCATTTTGTTTTTTGGTAATTTGGATGTTTGACTTTTTTACAGCATGCATTGGACCCTCCGTTTTAATATTTTTCAGCTGTGACCAACAAATATTAATAATCACCCACATTCCTTCAGAGATCTGTACAGACTGATATATTAACTTTGCTGCTTTAACCACTGTAAACATTATATTTTATTTATTTTTTTCTGGTTGGCAACTTTAATTGAAATAAATAGTTTTCAATTTTGTAATAATGAATCTATTGCAGTACATCTGCAGCAAAGTTTTAGCTTGAAGTCAGACTGCACTGTTGTTCAATTTTTAGAACAGCTCACATTTTTAAATTGTTAGTACAAAATTAATTGTATGTCAAAAAAAAATTTGGTGAGCATTGTAGCTAATCGGCATAGTTAAAAAATTAAAATGAATAATATCTTGGAAATGCCAAAACACACTAGAGGGAAGCTTTAACCCCAACGCTAAAAATAGCTCGGCAAACACACGCATGAGTTCTCTGTGCTCTAAAAGTCATATGTTGTTCTTCCAATCAGGAAAATCAAGCTGTTTTCCGTCTCTGCTGGATGGAAATGTGTGTGTTGTTCCATAGGTTGGGCTGTGAATCCTCCTTATTGTTACTTTTACAGTGCACACAAGTCATTTATTCAGCATATTGTCATATCCGTATTCCATTAGTCATCAGATTGTAGAGTCAAATATAACCCAAGAGCTTTACCCTTGTTGCATAAGCTTTGATGCCGTTAAACCACCAAATGATGTTGGTTACAGAACCTGTGAGGTCAGCTGTGGCCCCATTCCCTCCCTCCCCTCCCTCTACTCAGCCTTTCCCTTCCTTCTCTTCAAAATACCTCCTGTCCCATAAATTTAAACTGAGTTTATAGCTGAATATTTCTGCCTTTTGCCAATTTTCCCCATGTAATATTTCTCTGTTTGTCTCTACAGCGACCAACAGGGCCGGATTAAGAATGCCAGGTACAAAAAAAAACTCTTTTCCACACATCCCTGTTAATCTCCCTTACATTAATTAAATGTCACTCTGTCTGATTGGAGACAGAGAGAGCTTTGTGTACATTGATAATAAGAAACCTTATACATTGAAGTGTATACATCCCAGCTTTATGTGGAACTAAGGGACTTTATAAGCTTAGCTAAAGGCTAACGACAAGCTCTCTTTCCACGCAAGAGAAAACTCCCTTTTGGAGCCGCTAGCGTAGCCGAGGAAAAAAATGAAGGCTGAACCGACAGGGTGGGTAGACGTGAGGATGTGTTCTCTCACTCCTGAAGAAAAAGACTCCAGTCTGCATTTCTTCTCTCATTTTTGAGAGTATTTTAGCACTGAGCGAGCTGATTTTTATCATATTAGACAAGACTGTGAGGTTGCAGTGATGGATAATCTGGAGTGGAAGAGTGCAGCCCACTGGAGGATTGCTTGTCTGTTCTTGCGTTTCTGCTGCATGCAGTTTTAGGAATTTGTCTTTAATGCATCAGGTAAATCACAGAAATAATGATTTACTGATTATTTTACCAAGGCTGTATTTACTTTGAACTTAAAGGGGAGTTTGATGCATGAAATCCGGCTGTTCACGTTCACGTTTGTCTCCACAGAGAGGCTCACAGCCAGATCGAGAAGCGCCGGAGGGACAAGATGAACAGCTTCATCGACGAGCTGGCGTCACTCGTGCCCACCTGCAACGCCATGTCCCGCAAGCTGGACAAGCTGACTGTCCTGCGCATGGCCGTCCAGCACATGAAGACACTCAGAGGTCAGGATGGGCTTGTATGCTGGGTGATTGGTCGAGTGCATGAAGGGATGTGTGAGTTGGGGATGGCAATAGAGAAAATGTTTTCCAAGTTTTGTAAAGTGAAAATGTTCTTTTGTACAAACTCGTGTTCATTTTAATGAAAAATTTCACAGTATTGTTATCAAGGGCTCTGAGAACATATTTTTGTGTGTTTTTTTTATTTTTTTTTATTTTCCCAGGAAAAATGTAATAGAATGTGTGCACGCAAGCAGGAACATCAAACACACACAGAAATAGTACTTACGAAACCAGTTGTCTATTGAGATCCAACAGAATTAAGTTGTGTTTTTTGTTATACAAATGTGATGAAGCACAATACATGTTGTTTTTAAAGATGTATGACCATTTACTGAAGCTCTGGATTCAATTTGTAGTTTTTACTTTTTCCAGCTCATTGAGCAATTTTGCCCTATCGAAAAAATACTATCACTACGTGCTATCTTCCTGGTAGTTAGGGCAATGGTACATTTATGGGCATTTTGTGTATTATCAAGGTTTTGAAGACCAATTATTTGTTGCCTAAAAGATTTAACCCCCAAACTTAACTTTTATTTCTGGACTAATACAAAATGTGCCAGTCACGTGCGTTTGTTCAGACTTGCATGTGTGAATAGTTTGTGTCTGTTGTGTGCAGGTGCAGCTAACCCCTACACAGAGGCCAACTACAAGCCTTCTTTCCTCTCAGATGATGAACTGAAGCACTTGATACTACGGGTAAGAAGATCTTTGCATGATGCATAGATCACAGGAAAGATTTTAAAGTGATGCTATTTCCTCTTTTAAATTTTTTTTTTTTTACTGTGGTACACAAAACCACACAATATTTATTGTAAACATTTTAAAGAATATCAAATTTATTTATCAGTGTGCATTGTCAAATGTCATTTTATACTGTAAATATATATTTGAAATACCAATATTTTTTTCTATTGTTTTCTGTGGTTAATAATGCAGGCTTCTGATGGTTTCCTGTTTGTGGTCGGATGTGATCGTGGAAAAATTCTTTTTGTTTCTGAATCGGTCTACAAGATTCTCAACTACAGCCAGGTATGCAGGCGTATTTGAGCACCACAAGGGGGGGAAAAAAAGGTTGTTTATGATTTTTAGACAGCTTATAGTTAAAATTGCTTCGCCATAAAAGAACTCGCAGTATCATTCATCAATGAAACCTTCTCTGGCCTTTTGTCTGTCATTTCCTGCAAATGCTTAGCTGACACAACTGGTCTTGTATTTCCTTGAAAGCAGATATGTAGGGCTTTTTTTTTTTTTTTTTTTTTTAAGACAAATATCAACTTTCACAAATCAGCAGAATTAAAGCACCATGAATAATCTAGCCACAGGTCATCATAAGTCTTTACTTGGGTTGGAAATTCTGCACATCTCAGCACTTTTAAAGAAAAGATTTAAGTTGCCTTGCAGTTTCCCAGACAAGCCACCACAGCAGGTAATCTATATAGCATTAATCACTTCACCCACCCAGAGAAGGAAAGGTCATTTCAAGTTGTTTTTTTTGCTTGTGCGAGTAGAGGGTTTTATTTGTATATTCTGTACTTAATACTTTCATGTCTCCTTCCTGCCTTCTGTTCTTCTCCTCTGTTCCTCCTCTTGTTGCTCACTCACATATCTCTCCTCCTGTCCCCAGAATGACCTGATAGGTCAGAGCCTTTTTGACTACCTTCACCCCAAGGACATTGCCAAGGTTAAAGAGCAGCTGTCCTCTTCAGATACAGCTCCTCGCGAGAGGCTCATTGATGCAAAAAGTAAGCAAGCACTGACTCACGTCATCTGTTTTATGAATGAGTATGTACGGTATGTAATGTTCTCTGCCATCCACTCTGAGGTCACATCGTAATCTGGAATATCCTCACGAGCGTGCTGGTTTTTAGATACCAAAAGATATGTCAACCATCTCAAGGCTAGCCTCTGACGTCAGTGATGATATCTCTTGTGAAATTCAGCACATGGTTATATTGTCTATTGGATGAGTCAGCTTTGCAGCAGCTATTAAGAGTAGTGTGTCAGTAACAATACTTTCCTTTTTAAGCTGTTATATAAAACAGTTGCAGTGTCCCAAATCATGTACTTGCGTACTTGAACTTAATATTTTAAAAAACCTACGTTGTAACACAAAAAAAAATACAACCGCAAAATACAATGCATGTTTCAATGGGGTTTTAGTGATCAGGGTTCCAACGGTTGGTTATTGCCTTAAAATTATAAAGAATAGTAGTAGAAGAAGAAGCTGTCGAGTCATTTCACAGCAATGAACGGCAGTGTTTGATCTGGAACACACCAAATGTTAGCACTTTGAAAAAGCTTTGATATTTTCTACATGAAAACTTTATTCAAATTACCATGTATTCTCTAATATAGGTTTGGGCCTTTATTTACTCAAGTATAGCAAGGCCAGGAACAAGATTTTGTGTGTATTTGAACCAATAAAATACTAGGTTCATATATTGAAAAAGCAGAGTTACCATACAAATATAGTATGTATAATGCATTTATTGTTAAGGCTACATTCCAGTGTAGAAATACAACTGTGATTCCTGTTAGCTAATTTACATTGTGGCATAAAGCAAATTTAACCGAGAGATAGCAATAATGGGATCATTTTGCTTTAATAATATGAATACCAGTAGTAAAATTACTGCATGAAAATTAAGAAATAGTCTCACATACAAGGCAGCAGTTGTTGGGAATTTAGATAAAACCAGGCTGTCAATATAGGTATTGTTGTTAGGAACCTTTTGTTTAGTTCAGTGTGACACACAGACAATATCAATATTTAATGAAGCCCAACACTAGCTAAAGGAGGTGTCTATGCAGCCTATCAGCAGCCGCTAAATGTCTCACAGTACAGTGACTTTTTTTAATCTTGTGTCCTGCTGGCTGCTGGAGACCTCCACCGGTTACTTCTGGGTAGCCTTCTGCTGTCTTGTATTGTGGATAAAATAATGTAATTTTAAGGTGCTACTAGACTCTCTAAGTGTTATCAGTCTAAATGAATCATAATTCTACTAGTATAACTTAAAAGTTATTTCACTGGGGTTGTGAGACTCAATATATAGTGTATCTACAGATTCACAGTCAAACGGAAAGTTTTGTGTGTAATTACAGTTCACTGCCAGCAGATGGAAACGTAATTCCCACTCTACAGCTTTAAAGGTTGTTTTGTTTGGTTCTGAGTGTCTGGGAAGCGTCTGTGCTGGACAATAAGAAAAACAATGCTAACAATGGGTGAGGTACACATTAGACTTGTTGTGGTAATAATTTGCCTGTTTGTGTTTCACAGCTGGTCTTCCAGTGAAGACTGACATCACCCCTGGTCCATCGAGACTCTGTTCTGGAGCCAGACGGTCGTTTTTCTGTAGGATGAAGTGCAACAGGCCTTCTGTCAAAGTAGAGGATAAAGACTTTCCCTCCACCTGCTCTAAGAAAAAAGGTATGGTTCCTGCTCAGTTAAAACACTATAAAATACTGAAATTCTCTTCGAATGAACATCAAGCTCAGATGTGCCCTAAAATGGACAGAAGCACTTCTGTGCTGCTCAAAGCATCTCCCTGTCATTTTTCATTATCTTTGAGTCCCAGCCACAGGATCTTCTCTTCTTTCAGCAGCCCGTCACTGCTAATGCTTAAGAGACATTTTTGTTCTTGTGTTCTTAGCTGCCTTCTTATGAAAGCAAAAGTCCAGATGCCCCGGTGTTCCTTATTTCCTATTTTTAAAGCCACATCCATTAAAACCAGGAATCACACCTCAGTTAACACATGATCATTTCTATTACACAACCAAGGATGTTTGCTTTCTTGAAAACATGTATTCATTTAACCAAACTAGACCTTAAAGATATAAAAATTGAGAATTCTACAAACAGGAACTCAGCACTGTTTAATGAGAGAACATTAATATGACTGCTGTTAAGTTGGTAAATGACTACTTGTGGATTTGACTTGGTTACACTGATGGTCACAGCAATTGTGTTAAGACAAAGCCACTATTTTGCTATTAGTTTAATCATTTCAGAAAAGTTTTAAAATGTAAAGGTTTCAGTTTGCATCAGTGTTTATTTGATTGGATGGAACCAACCAGGATCAGCGTGAAAGCAACCGTAGTAAACTGCACACACAAGGATTTCAGCCGTAATGATTTGTGGTTGCGTCAATGTGCAGGAAGATTGAAAAATAAACTTCTAAATGGCAAAATAACAATACCACAACAAGATTTCACTCAGTGTTTATTCAATGTCATGGTAAATTATGACGGGAAGGGAATTAAATAAAGAACACTAAACTGATAATATCTGAAATGGCTTTCCTTTGCTGCATCATTGTATTGTTTTATAATACTTTGAGTACTTTCTCTAACTTTTGCATGGCGTTCAACCAGACCACTGCCGCTTTCTGTCCAGCTCGTTGCATCTTCTGTGCTGCAGTGGCCTGAGAGCAGATGAAGCATATGGCCGGCTGCGTGTCACCCCGCTGCCCAGTTACTGATTGGGGGGGGGACTGGAATGTACACGGGGTGTCTTTATACTTGGAAGAACATTGGCAGGCTATTCAAGCACAGTCACGCAGCCCACATTGGCTGCGTCGCCATACATGTTGAATCTTTTAGTGTTTAGCTGAATATTTCATGCAGACAAACGTTGGTGCTGTGCTCTGAGTTTCACAATGGCATCCAGTCATGTCGCTCAAACTGATCATTAGATGCTTTTTATATAACTGGTTGGAATATTTTACCTTTGATAAGCAAATAAAGCAAATTGTCAGTGTAATTAGGGCTCTGGGGCATTCCTACATCTGATATAGCTGAAGGGAGTAACTCTTTCCACTAACTCTTAAAGAAAAAAATCATTGTTAGCTGTTAAATGCCTCACAACCTTAATAGCTAGCCGCTAACTGTGTCTGCTGAGCTGGTAGAGTACAATGGGGTTATCAGAGCTTTTTCATTGGAAAAGGCTGCCTGATGATGTTGGAAGCAGCAAAGATGACCAACTGAACCGAATGTTGCAGAACGCTCGAAGCATTACCCCAAGCTATAACAGTGGAAGGTGGAATATGTCAAATGAGCAAAATACTGACCTCCAGTTTAAAATCGTAGTTGCAACACAAAAAATCTCTCTCTCTTTCTCTCTCTCAATACTAATTCATCATATTCAACTTTTACTATATTTTAGTATTGAATATGAGAATAGCAGATTTAAAAAAAAAAATGTAGCAAAATGTATAGTTCTTCATATTTTTTATACAGTTTAATAACTGTTGTATTGGCTGTAAAATGAATAAAATCCCATTAAACCGTTTTTTAATCAAGTTTTGTGAGTTTTGCGGAAGTATGCTATAAACCAGTCAGTGGTGCTGATCTAAACCCTCCGTTCACTTCACTGAACTGTGAGCGTCTCCCACCACCCTCACAGCAGCATCCAGTTAAGCTGCTCTTTGTTTACTTCCATTTATAACCTTGACCAAACTCTCCTCCTTATCTTCTCCCCCCCCCCACTACAGCGGACCGTAAGAGCTTCTGCACCATCCACAGCACAGGTTACCTGAAGAGCTGGCCGCCCACCAAGATGGGCCTGGACGAGGACAACGAGCCCGACAACGAGGGCTGCAACCTCAGCTGCCTGGTGGCCATCGGCCGGCTCCACCCCCACATCGTCCCCCAGCCCAGCATGGCCGACATCAGGGTGAAGCCCACGGAGTACGTCTCCCGGCACGCCATCGACGGCAAATTCGTCTTTGTCGACCAGAGGTGAGACCCGATTGGTCGTCTTCTGCGCTCAATTTGTGACCTAATGAGCTTCAACTTACCGTTATGACAGGAATATCGTGTTCCAAGCAGTGAGCAGATGAACCCGTGTTGTCTTATTTTTTCTGTTTTTTGTTAAAGATGGAGAGTATAATAGCAAATATCAGTGCTTCTTGTTTGAGACACATCAGACTCAATTCTGAAAATCTTACGACCTAAATTCACATTTGCATGTCTTGAAATGTTAATAAACAAAAATGCACTCGCATGTTAGGAACAGAAACTGATCCACCATCATTTCTCCTGGTGGAATGAAAACATGGTTTATTTACAGGGAGTCCTCCTCCTTTCAGGTTTCACTCCTACTAAATATTCCTCTAAGCTACAGTATAAAGTTCATAGTGAAAAACTTTTTAAAATGACCCTTTTTTATAAGCGGATCTAATTAGGATAGACAAAAAAAACAATGATGGGTAAAAAAGGATGTCCCCCTGAAGATAAATGGTCAGATTCACCTTTTCTAAACACAGAACTTGATAAATGGTGGCGTTGGAATCATGATGAAACCGGTCTACACAGATGCAGGTATCTGCTCTTTACTGAAGCCCGGAGAGGTTTCAAAGGCAGTTTAAATGTGCATTAAGTTGAAGTCGGTGATTATGGAACTCCATCCATGGATGGTGGCGGGACAACAGAGCAGACATTTAACAGAATGCCAAACTTTCTTTTCCACCCTTCTTCTTTGTAGGGATTTTCTGCTTTTCTTTGTTTTACACCACAGCAAACATAGGTTTTAGACTGTTGAGCAGACAAAATAAATCACTTAAAGAGATTCACCAGGCCTTAAATTGTGATGGATTTTTTCCGCTTTTTTTCTGACACTTTACAGACCTAACAATTAGCTGAAAATGTCGGTTGACATGCATGCACGGCTGCTGATTTTCTAGTGCTCTTTTGATCTCTGCTTATGTCAGTGAGAATGACAGAATCGGGGGAAAAAAACGGAATCGGTTGGCACTCTGTTTTCATTCTGTATCACATGGGCTTATGTGTGGGGAAACAGTGTAAATCATCTTTAGTTGCAGGCACTAGATCATGTATGTTAGGTTACAGGTTTTCTTTGCTAGATACTTTTATGCTTCCTGTACCTCCTCTGTCTAAATCAGGGATTTTTTTTTCCGCTTCAGGTTAACATATGTTGAAAGTCCCCTTTGCTTTGTGCCTGCAGAGCCACAGCCATTCTCGCCTACCTGCCCCAGGAGCTGCTGGGAACCTCCTTCTATGAGTATTTCCACCAGGACGACATCGGTCACCTGGCAGAGTGTCACAGACAAGGTAAAAACTGCATGAAGCTGCCAATAAATGACTCAGGCCTCGACTGTGTGTGTGTTTGAAGCTCAACCAATCAGAGGCAGAGTACGGCGACGGCTACGCCCCCCAAGATCCACAGCGCTATTTTTCGTGACTGGTCAACGCTATCCATGGCACGCGGCGTTCGCCGTACTCTGCCTCTGATTGGTTGAGCTTCAAACGTCATTTATTTTCTCAAGGGGAGTAGCACGCTAGGGATATCCCCCTTTATGCAGACAGTCCAGAGTCCAACCAAAGATTTTAGAGAAGCCATTGAAATCGATCGGACACATGGGATTTAACCAATAAACCACCCATTGCATTTTCACTCACACAACCAAGAATCAACCCATTACTCCTCCAGCAGCAAATGTGTAGTTTTATATCGGTTATATTTTTGTATCCGAAAGCGCTCATTCACTAGAAGGCTAATTAAAATGCCCGCGATCTGGACTGGTCTTTTCTTTGACCACGTATGACAACGCTACAACCACCGCGTCGACAAATTAGAACAGTGCTAGATTTTATAGGCCTAACTCAATTTGAAATGAAATGGGTCAAACACGGCGAAAGCTCTTTGGAGCTGACGCGCACAAATTACCATTGCGGTGGTGTACGCACTGCCCATTAAAATACACAGGGTGAGGAATCGTTGTCCTCTCACGAAAAAGAGCGTCAATCGACTGCCTATTAAAACGCATGGGGTAAGGAACCGTTGTCCAGTCACGAAAATAGAGCCCAACTCGTAACCCGACCACAAAATAATAGATTAATTTTCGTGACCTTAACACGTAAAGCCGTGAGACCGGGTTGGTGCGCATGTCTGTGTGTGTTCTTCTAATGTGTTTACCCCATTATTTGCCCCGCAGTGCTGCAGATGAGAGAGAAGATCAACACAAACTGTTACAAATTCAAGATCAAAGACGGTTCCTTCATCACGCTGAGGAGCCGATGGTTCAGCTTCATGAACCCCTGGACCAAGGAGGTCGAGTACATCGTCTCCACCAACACTGTTGTCTCGTAAGTACCGGGAGACAAACGAGCGCCAGAAACACCTCTACGGAGAAATATTGCTTTGTTCTCACCCGTGTGTTTGTCCCTTACAGGTGTCCCATGATGGAGGGATCAGACTACCCTCAATCTGCTGCCTCGCCACAGAGTATGGACAGTGTTCTCACCTCAGAGGGTAAAGAGACTACCGCAGACATCACACTCACAACCAACATTCATCATCAGTAGTTCATCAGTTATTAAGTTCCTCCTCTTCCTGTTCACTGTTGATGGGCAGGCGGAGGACGACGGGCGCTGCAGACGGTGCCGGGCATCCCCGGTGGCACCAGAGCGGGAGCCGGCAAAATCGGACGCATGATCGCGGAGGAAGTGATGGAAATCCAGAGGTGAGAGCAGATGTTAAAAAAACAGCCTGCTGGAACATCCCCACGGCCTCGTTTTAGATGTAGGGAGAAGTGACACAGAAGGATTTCCGAGCATGATTTATCAGAGCTCAGCTGTGCATGCCTGGCTGACAGGAAATGCCTGAAATAGCAGTGCAGGACTTCAGTTGCATATAGGTCACATGTATTAAGATCTCTGCATCTCTACTGCTTCTCCAAGTTATGCGTTGGGGGGTGGATCGTGATTCGGTGCTGGGTTTTTAAGGTTTTAGGTAATGAGTTCTGTGAGATGTAAATGTAGGACATGTTTTCGGAAGCAGCGCAGCCATCTTGCCTGTTTGTCTCTCCCAGGATTCGAGGTTCCTCCCCCTCCAGCTGTGGCTCCAGCCCTCTGAACATCACCAGCACCCCTCCACCCGACACCTGCTCCCCAGGGGGCAAAAAGGTAACCAACACACACATAAAAAAATAATATGTTTATGTTTGCGTTCACATGTGCAAACTTTGAGGGGAAACTTCTTATGCGACTTGTGTTGACGGGGAAAAAAAGACTTACAGTTTTTCTACTCTGAAAGAAGCAGCTGAAATTCTTCCTGTGCAGAAACATTAAATGTCTTCTAGGGCTGGGAAATATTTCTTTTGATTTAAATCAGTTCTTTGCTCAACTGCAAAACTTAAGTTCTTTAGGACATGCCAATAACCCCAAAAAATTGAAAAATGTAAATAAATGAACATAATATGACAATAATATGACAATATGAAAATCAATAGGAGTCTCTCAATAATGCATTTAGATAAATTTGTAACAAAAGATAAACGATTTCATTCTTTTCTATTTGATTTAAACCATTTCCACAATAATAAGAGCCATCCGTTGGTTCTTTTCTTTACTGTGGGAGGAGGCGAGTAATGTTCCTGATTAACTGCCACAATGTTTATTAGGAATAAGATGATAAATAAAGCTGTGAGACTCTTCAGCTGTCGCTGATGATGCACACGGATGACAAACCAAAGCCTCTGAAATCTAACTTTAATGCTGCTGTACAATCTGTTGGGTGTGTACAGGGGGGGTGAACATGGTTTCTGGCATGGTCTGATTTACACCTTATAATGTTACATACAGTAAACATTTAACTACCGTTCATCCATTCAATATTATTCTATTGCTATGATCACTGATTACTAATATTCATAGCTGTTTATATTGTGTGTAGAACGTTTGCTACAGTACTTGTGTACATTTCTCAAGGGCTTGTACAGTTGCACTAATACACAAACCATCCCTCTGAGGTATTGTGCATTTCATTTCCTTCAAGTCCTTGTTTTATGTCTGTTTGGAAAAGTCTTAAATCACCTAAAATGTTATTTAAAAATTGGGGATTGATGGTGGCATAAACGTGAACCTCACTGTCAGCTCTTAATTGACAAACAGGAACATTTGAGGACAGAATGGAAACATTTTCAGCTCCGGCTTCTCACAGTAACACTGACCCACGCATGTGTGTGTGTGTGTGTCCCGCTTATCCAGATTCAGAACGGAGGGACACCCGAGCTGCCGAGCACAGGGATCATTCCTGGACCGGATTCTGTAGGCTACCCCTACTCCAACCAGTCCATCATGAGTGAGTCACACACACAAACGCTTTCTTGCTTCATTTACGCTCCGTTTCCTCCCTGATCCTGGTTTAAATCTCCCTTGTTTCCCCCCGCCCAGGCGACAACTCCCACCTGAGCATAGACATCATGGAGGAGCCCGGCTCCAGCAGCCCCAGCAACGACGAGGCGGCCATGGCGGTCATCATGTCCCTGCTGGAGGCCGACGCCGGCCTGGGCGGCCCGGTCGACTTCAGCGACCTGCCCTGGCCTTTGTGAGGAAGCTGGAAGGGAATAAGCTGCGAGAGGGAGAGAGAAGGAGAGAGAGACTCTTCTCCAGAGGCTCTGATGGAGAGAGTTCAGTCAGGATGAATTCTAGCTGCCACTTTCTTGCACTCTGTAGACAAGTGCACTGCAAAACATACCCATCTCGACAAATCTTTCATCAAGTCCTAAAAGTGCTACAAACAGGAGAAGAGAAATGTTTAACTGAGGTGTTAAGATGATTATTTTTTGCAGTGTTAATGGCCTAAGTTCCCTTCTCAACATCACGCTAAAAACAGTCCAGCAAATGGATCCAGGATGGTGTAACTGAACTCTGTCTAGCCACAGCTCTGGGCCGGGTCACACAGGTCAACGGCCGACACGGAACCAACACAGGACAACTCTGGTGGGTGGGTGCAGTGAGGAGGGGCACACGCTTCTAACTCCCCCCGCCCCTGCAAAAGCTGGCAGTTTTGGCCACGCAGAGTTTTGCTCGGCAGACACTCAAGGGTCCCTTACTCCCGAAATTCCACATGCAGGTGTATTTCAGTTCATTAAAGAAGAGGAAAGCCACCTAGCTGCTGTTTCCATGAATTATCATGAACATCTTTTTCTCCGAGATGCTCCCACGAAACTCTTCATTTTCCGTGAACAGGAGGGCTGATTCTGTATTTTTATTTTTATTTTGTGTGTGTGTGTGCAGGCTTTGAAAACACAACTGATCCCGCCTACAACATCATGACGTACTTCTAAGAATCAAGTTGTGGCAATGCATTCTCAAGCTATCCAGAAATTCGCGTACAGAAAGGTGTTGATGCTCCGTAGAGGTCAAACCTCCTCCCCAACCCCAATGCGCATAAACCAGTCCGACCCAATCAGCATATTTAAACCTGGGCCCGCATATATCAACCACCTATGAAATACATTAGTAAATGCTGTAAAGAGACATGTGAGTATGGTTTTTCACTAAAAGAGAATAATAAGATGCATTTTGCAGTTACCTTTCAGAGCAAAAAATTGGGTAATATATTTATCCATTCAAAGAAACTTGTTCTCACATCGTGCAAAAACTGATTTCATTAGGAAGACGATTAAAAATCAACAATTTCTGCTGCTAAGTTTCAATTGAGTCGGTCCATATAAAAATATTTAAAAAGGACGACATGCAATTCAAACTTTCTATAATAAAATATGCAGATGAAAAGAAGCTGCCGTGTGTGCTGTAATTTAACTTTTGCTTTGACAAAATAATTTGAGTAAATGACAATATTCTTTCAGTCATTTGATCTAGATTTGTGTCACAAAGGAAATAATCTCCTTTCCTAAATTGCTGCTTGGTCTCAAATAAGCACCTGATCTGTTGAGTGATTGAAACAAACACCATGGCTATTATTTGGTATTTCACGGTAGGCTATTTAGTGGTTCGATGAATGCGGGCCTCGGAGACACAAACACCAGCATGATGTTGGCTAATTAATAATCATAAATAATTATGCCATTGGTCCTACAATTCAGGCCTCCCCCAAAAAACCTCTCGGTTAATATGAATGGACCTGTGGAGCCTCTACTTAGTGTTGGGAGTGACGCTGACGACTGTTACACAGCGGTGAGTCGGGACGAGGTGGGGAGCAGGTGTGTTTTCGTGGCTGCATTCGACGAGACGTCTTCTAGTCTCAGGAGAGAGAGAAACTGCAAAATCCCAGGACAATTCAAGTGCTCCTCGACGAGGAAACGTTCTTCACTGCCGTTTACACGCTGCTTTCTGCCGGCGAAAAATACGCTCTGGCGGGCCGATTCCTTTTTTTTTTTTTTTTTTTTTTTTTTTTTAATTTTTACTTTTATTAAAGCATCGGCCCGCTGACATGAAAACCTTGGTGGTCTGGTTCACAGGGTCCCCACCCACTCATCTTCCCATGACGCACTCAGTGTTGCTGGTCCTCGCTCATTAAACTGAACTTTCCTCAGAACAGGAGGGCTGGCTGGGTCAGAGCTCTGATCCAGCACAAAGTATTTCTTTTGCCTTTTGTGATACGGATATTTAAAAAAAAAAAAAAAAAAACTCACCTGTAAACTGGGCTTGAATCCCCCCCCCTAAACACACACACACACACACACACACACACACGAATAGGAACAGGCCCCCTTTCTTACTTGTTTGAGCTGGGTGGGAGGAGTGAAAAAAATACCTCTGTTTGATTCTACTGCAAAAATGACAGATTTTACAGTATGTGGATTTGGTCTGTTGAGCACTTAATAATGATGCAGATGTTCTGTGGCTACACGCTACCGTCAGTGCAAACTACCTTTGTTAGCAGATGGCTATAATGTAGGCGGGGGTGAGTATAGAAAGGGATAAATGTCCTAGAGGGGGAGACGACGGTAATCCAGCAGTAGGACTCTTTGAACAGTTCCGGACGTTCTCCGATCACGTCCTGTGGCGGCTCACGGGTCAGGAGGGACAGTCACGGGGCGTCTCTGATTTGAATTCTTCATTTCAGCATCGGCTTTCCCCTCAATGGGACTGAATATCCTCAACATGACCTCTTTCACCTCGCCAGCTCGCCGCTGCTTTGCAGAGCTTTCGTTGGGAGGGAGTTTGATTAGAGGAGTTTTTCATGCGTCTCACTATCTGCCTTTTTATGGGGGGGGGGAAAATGATGTGGAATATTGTTTTTTTTTTTTTTTTTGGCCATGATGCATTTTAAATATATTCTAAATGAAGTATTCCAGGGAAGGATGCAACCTGAGAAGCATTATGGGATGTGTATTTAACTTGTTTTTATTCATCATCTCAATGAAATTGCAATTGAAGTGATTTGGGGTGGAGCCCAGGGACGATTACCAGCTGCTTTGTGGAAGGAGAATGTGGATCAAAATTTTAAGATGTACATTGCATCTTTGAAATACACATAAATCATCAATGGTTATTGGAAGCAAGAGACCCACTTAGACATCCTGAATTATACAGCACATGCATTTCAGATGCGATTTTGACATAATTCATAATTAGGACCAAAAAAAAAAAGTGGTCAACTTTGGTGTTTGTGTATGCGTTTTAAGCAACGCTCTGCATTGTAAATGCAACAGTTTGTGCCTCTTTTGTATCGTTACATACGGTCACAGACCTGGGCACTTCATTCTGTGGGACTAGATTTTTTTTTTAATTTATATATATATAAATCCTCAATGGACTCTAAAACATAAAACAAAAAAGTCTCCAAGTTTAAATTTAATTGAGTTTTTTTAGTCATTTACTGTTTGTGTTTCTTATAAAAGAAATCCAAGCTATTTGAAATGATGTTTGCAAGTTTCGAACTGTAAAAGCGAGGGAATGACTGGTTGAAATATTTTATTTTATTCATGTTTTATTGATGATATTTGAGCCTGTGGATTTGTCTGAGATCGTCTGGGATTTGTTTTTCAGCTCTGAGATGTGAAATTTGTTTTCAATACATAAGAGGCACAAATGAGGCTAATTTTAGACGAACATGTTTTCTTTCCATATGGGCAGCAGGTTTTTGATCAGTTGATGTCTTGATATCATCCTGTTGTGGCTGAACATTCGGCGGCCTTCATTATTATTAATATTATTTTTTTAAACGATTCTGTTCGATGGGGAAGCAAAACTGTGTGAATCAGAGAGCGGGAAACTGTTCCTGCGCCGCACACGTGTACAAATCCCCGGTCAGTGCACACAGCTGGGCTGAAACCACTGCATCCATCACATTAAAATAACCTGCCGAGCTCAGGCTCCGCCCCTCGTCGCTCTCCTCCAATCAGCCGATGAGGCTCCCCCCCTCTGTATCTCTTCTAGTGTTTTCTGTTTCAATGTTTTTACGCTACACACTACATAAACTGTTCCCCCTTGTTGATATACCCCCCACCTGACAATAATGTATCAAATCTTTAAATATTATCATGTTAAGAGTATACTTTATGCAAATATATATGAGTATGATGAGTGTATTGTATGTATCAGCGGTGAAATATTTTTAAAATAAAATTATTTGTTTCTGTCATCATGCTGTGCTGCTTGGCGCCACACGACGTCGTTTCTCCCCGACTGACCTGCTCCTCCAGCCAATCAGAGCAGCCCGGTGGTATTTTTATATGATGTTGCCATCCAGCTGCAGGAGCTGGAGGCGGCGTCTTCACATGAACGAGTTTCTGTATTAACAGCAGGCTCTGACTGGAGGTCTGATCCACTACATCATGTATAGGTGTGATAAATGCTGGTTTGTCCAGGGAGGACTGGGATAAAATAACAGGTCTTTTTCTTCTTTTTTTCTAAAATAAGGTCATTTTTGGAATGGAGCTTCTCAGAAGGATTCTATATTTGTTTGAATTTATTGGCCTAAAAATAAAGCATGAGTGTGTGCTTTGAGCTCATCCATTATTAATCACGGTTACAGTGGAAGCAGCAGATGCATATTTAATCCACCATCTCGATATCTGAGCATCCAGCTATTGAACATTCCTTTCAGCTGGTGCCAAAGATCCAACGCCTGATCCAAAGACAAAAATCTTAGATTTTTGCATCTTGATGTGGCAAAACAATGTGTTAACATACAGAAATATGATCTAGTTGAACCTCATTGTCAGACAGTGGATATGAAACTTCAATTTACAGTCCTGTGAGGTAAATTCTTGCTGAAAACTGTGTAGCACTGAATTGTGCTACATAGTTTGGAGCAACTTTTTATGTCTAAGACTGAAATATATCAGGTATATTATACATTTACTGAAAATGTTCTGTATAGTTTTTTTGTCTTTTGTGTTTCAGATGTTTCTTAATGGGACAGGACTAAAACAAAATGAATTTTGGCATAATTTGTAAAAAAAAAAATTGGTGTCACTGTCATTTGTTTGAAGAGCTCCAGTGACCTCTGCGTTTGTCAAAAAGATTCATCAATAGGATTGAATTACAGTTCACAATGTTAAATCGCAATATTATAATATTCTGAAAAATATTTTGACCATGAGCCTAAAGGATTTGCCTGTGTATCAAAAAAGCCATTTACTTTATGAGGTGAAAATCATCAATAATAGATCATATTGTATCATATTAAAACTAAAGATGTATATGAATAATAAAAAATCAAAATTAGAATTTGTCCATGCAGATATCCATTATGAGGATGGTTAACAACTATATTCTGATTCTTTAGTTCTGGACGGTGTATCATTCCTCCTCTCTGCTCTCACATATTTAGATTTACAGTCAGTCACAGTCACAGCAGAAACAGATTACAAGAAGGACGCATTTGAGATTCAGGAAGGTGTGAATAATATTTATTAAAAAAACATTGCGTTCAACATCGCTTCTGACATCCTCTGTGTGTGCTTGCAGCAGTGGTGATGGACCTGTGCAGTGTCAGCCAGGACAACTCATGGAAACATGGACTCTACAGAAAGTGGGAACCAAATCAATTGGTAGAAATGACAAGGAGCAGAACATTCCCTTAACTTGATTATCAAACCTAACAGTAAGTTAATGTTTGTGTGTGTCTTCTTGTGAAATAATATACTCTGTGTATCTCTGAGGTCCTTTTGACATCAAAAAAACAACACACACACGCACACAATTGTGTTGATGTCATTTGTTTCTGACCTAATCGTACATTTAAAGGCTGCGTAGCTGCTGATAATTTAATTTCCATGAAGGTACAGTGTGTAAGATTTAGCAGCATCTAGTGTAACCGAATTGGCAGAAAAGTGTGTTTTAATATGTGCATAATTTGATCAAAAGAAACACTTTTTTTTTTTTTTTTTTTTATTACCTTGGATTGACCCATTTACATCTACATGAGGAGGGGGGGGTCTCCCTCTAGGACAAATCATACAAAGGCTCCATTGACAGACCACTGGAGGTTCTCTTGCAGACTCTGGTTATTGAGCTGGTTGCAGTCTGCTACTCGGCCACTAGATGACACCATAAACTACACAATGTACCTTTAAAAACTCATTTGTGTCATGTAAAACAAAAACACTTTCATTGAGGCCTTTGCTGGAAAAATCTTAACATTTAACTTTCTGTTCCCGGATCAAGACTCTGAAGAGGCACTGAAATCCACTTCCCCAGTGAGGTACAACAAAACACGCGCGCGCGCGCACACACACACACACACACACAACACGCACACTTCTTTATAATGTAATACAGTACTTTCCTTTGTATACAGAAACAAACTGAACTCTGCTTTGGTCGGATAAATAAAAACTAAGTGGACAGAGTGGGTGAGGAGGCCTGCTGATGTGCTTTATTCAGTCTTGGCTGTCGACTGTTCTCGCTTATTTTGATGCTGTGTCTGCTATCGACTGAGAAAAAAGGCCACAGCAGAAGTGCAACAAAAGGCAAAGTGGTGTTTTGCCACACAAGAGGGGAGGAGGAGGGAGATTGCGGGGAGGGAAAAGTCCTGGCAGGGAGGACGAACCCTGCGTTCACACTGAAAGCAACAAGTTACCACAATTGCTTGAATATAAGCGCAGAAAGAAAGATGAAAGCCAATCAGTGTCAGATTTTCTGTGCTTCTGTCGCTCTGCTCCCAAAACGCTTCATATGGCTTTAGCTGGATGTTACGATGAAGACCTTGTTGCTGGCAGTGTGCTCGCAGCCGTTGAGGGAGGGAGTGTGTGTGTGTGTGTGTGCGTGTTTGTGCGTGTGTCTCATGCAGAGGGGGAGGGTGCGTCGGGGTCCGGCTCGTAGTGGTAGGTGGCCTGAGTGTAGCTGCTGCTGTGCTGCTGCTGCTGGTTGCTGTGGACCAGGCCGTGTGCGGCCTGGCTCTGCAGGTCCTGCTGGAGGCCGACGCCGTCTTGCGCCGCCTGGTTCGGGCCCTCATAGCCTGACGCCAGCTGGAGGCCGCCGCTCTCCGGCCCCGGGCCCGGCAGGTGGGGCTCTAAGGCGCCCGGCTGCGGCGGCGTGTCCAGCTCGTCCACCTGCGGCCCCGGCGGGTGCAGGACCACCAGCTGGTCCTGGGGAATGTCCGCGGCGGCCGCCGCCAGGTTAGTCGTGGACTTGGACTTGACGCACTGGAAGTCCACGTGGCGGCTCTTCCCCTCCTCCTTCTCCCAGGACATGCGGATGAATGGACGCTGCACGTAGTTGTAGATGACCTCTGGGCGACCTCCAGGACGCCGCTTCACCTTCTCTTTGTAGGTGGGGTAACCTGGTGAGGACAACAAGGACAAGGTCCATTTTAGAGCTGGTGTTCAAATGTTTGAATAATTATACAAGATAAAAATGACGAGGAGACTAACAGAAAATGATGCAACACAGACATTTAAGTTAATATATTTTGTACATGCGAATGACCCCCTGGATTATATATTTTATCCCAAACATGTCACAAAAAAAGCATTCATCATCATTCTCTGTGGGTGTAGACATCTACTGATGCTAGATCCTCATTAAGCACTTGATAAAGGTTAACTACAAAATTCAAGTGATCTGCTTCCATGACCTGAACCTGCTCCTCCTCATTGTGTTTGTGGCTCAGAGACACTGAGGCTGAACTTTTATGGATAGGAAGTTGTGAAACAATGTGCTCCGGGCTATATTCTTATGAAATGATCCATTTATAAAATTACTTTTCCCCAGAGAACATATGAAACCTCCTGACTTTATTAACTCTGGTCCTGGGCTGAGAAATGTCCCCAACAACTACTTGCAGCTTCTCTGACTGGAAACACGGCTTTTGGTTCTCGGTACCTTCTATCCCCAGTCGGATCTTCTTCAGGCCTCGGTCCTTCAGCACTGATTTGGCCACATCTCTGTTCTCTATGTATTTGAAGAAGCGGTACAGTTTGGTGCTGTAGATGACTGTTGGAAAAGAGGGAAAATAAAATGTTACGTCATCACCTGACCTTTAGAAAGTGATGAAATCTGCTCTGCACTATGTGGCACAGTGGTTTCTACTAAAGACAGAAATCCACAAATACTTCTTCTTCTTTTTAAGTAAATAAGTTTCTCCATAAGCCAGGTGCTGTTAGTCTATGGATTAATACACATTAGATTTATCTCAAGGTTACATTTATGCGAGTGAGGATATACTTTCCTTTAACATTATAAGCTGCACATAAAAAACTAATTTAGAACATTCTAAAATGTTCTAAATTATTAACTCATTTAAAACATGAAAAAATCCTTTATATAATTCCACATTTTTACAAAATAAGTTGGCAGCACGTTTGTAATACCAGGTGGAAACCCACTTATTTAGAGTTAACTAGTCTTTTTTTTTTTCTTCCTCTTATTGCTCAAGTTCTGGGTTATCTTCAAGGCTTGTAAAGGATATGCAAATATCAGCTTATTCCTTTTTCAGTTTTATAAATAAATAATTAATTTTATACCAAAATAAAATCATTCATTCATTGGTTACACATTTACAAATTTGGAATTTCTCATACAGATTGGTTTTCACGGGTAAAAAAAGATGGGCTGACGATTATAAACTATAGAATTATTTGTGATCATCACTTTAAAGCTCAAATGATTTGATACCCCAGCGTCTTCTGTTAGAAATTCAGTAGAATCAGTAAAATGTCATATCTATGATGCAAGAACATGGATGTAGATTTTCTCCCAATTACTCTTAGAGTTGTTTATTCTCACAACAGCCGTGTTCCTGTCACACCAACTACTCCTAAACCTGCTTTTTGAGTAAATGCAGCATGACCTCCATCTGCTCGTCCTGACCCGTCCGCCCCCGCTGGTTTTAATTACGGACGCCGGGCGTCAGGTTTTCTTACTCTGCGAGTACTCCTCTCCCATCTGCGGGGGGTACTCCTCGTCCCAGTCGACCACGTCGTCGTCGGTCAGCACCACCACGTGACACTCCCTCTCCCCGCTCTGAGCGCTGGCCACCATCAGCGGCAGCACCATCTCCTCCAGGTAGCACTCGAACTGATGCCGCGCGCCGTCATTGGACAGCTCGTGCATCAGGGCGCCTGAGGAGAGACGATGAGGGCAGACAGAAAGCGTAGCGTTGGGTTACGAGCCGCTGCCGTTCTCCTTCCACTTGTAGCATTACAACTTTCCACTAAGCATCAACACCAACACTTTTGAATTGAACTGAACATCTTCAACAAGATTTTTGGGGGACTCCGAGAGATGTTTATTGCTATTTTAAAGACCCAGAATGTGTTGCTGTTCCAGCCTCAAGTAACATAACACAAATCAAATTCAGATCAAAAGAGGGCTGAATTTTTGCTGGATTTAGCCCTCAAACTGTGCAACAGCTTATCATATTTTGTTATAACATCATTTATTCAGCGTCCCACCCCCTTTTTTGTAGGGTAAAATTTTATATGAACTTTTTTTGTATTTCTATCTTACAATAAGACCACTTATCAGCATTCCTTCTACTACAAAACACTCGAAATTACTGCTTTTGAAAAGCAATGATATAAATACAAATTTTTATTATTATTATCATATCTGACATTTTATTGTATAAACTATAATCAGATTGGGTTAAACTAATGAATCAATAATGAATGTAATGGTTAGTTGTAGATCTTATAAGAGCTCTGTAAATATAACAACACACATAGGTAAGCACTGAGTAAGATGCTGTTATTAAATATTTATTATAGTATCATATTGTTGTTAAATGACGACAGCTGCTGCAGGGTGACTTGTTCATTGATTCCTTCTGGTACAACATGTTAAACTACTAATCAAGCCCAATCATTCAATATCGATGCTCCATTTGGGGAATGACAAGAAAATTGATGAAATGATTGTTTTGCTTTTCCCTTTTTTCAAGACTTAATATTATACTAGAGGCTGCCATAGCATAATAATCATCCATAAAGTTCATGGACATTTTTATCTTCACCACAGTGTAATATCTTCCTCTGAACACTTTTGTACACAAATGCGGTTCTTAAGTTGATATTTAACCAGCTATAAAGTGTATCTGTATAGACATGCTTTGACATAATATATTTGTTTAGGGTGGAATCTCAAATGGTAATCCATGATATAATAAAAGCAGAAACTAAGGTACAGCCCATTCATTATATGTCATTTAATTGTGATGAGAGATGCTTTTAAAATGTGCTGAAATTAACCACAAAAACTAAAGCCATTAATGTTAGTAGGAGAATGAGACCTGCTCGCCTTGGAGCCTTTTTTGCCTGCGTAATGAGCATTAAATCTCACAGCTAATCATGACCTACTTAGAGCCAAACACACACACATGCACACACAGAGCAGGCTGTTAGTCCACGGTGCTCCTCCCACACACACTTGGATACAAACAAGAGGCACCAGCATGCACAATAACACACACAGGACGAAAAGACAGTGTGATATCACAAGCGCATCAATATAGAATGAAGCAGGCTGCATTATCTACAATCATCTACTTTAGACTTTTTCAATGAAGCAATCAGGTGATTTACTCCTCTCATTCAACACTTTACATTCAGACTGATTATGTAAAGAGATATACGCGCTGATATCAAATGTTACAGTAATAATGAAACAAGCCCATCCTTGTTCCTATTACTCTAGTGCAGTAACGCGGTAACAAAGAAACGATCTGTGCTCGCCACTCACCACGCTCAGCGCCTCAACAAAAGCAGGAACCACATCAGTCTGCAGCTCGACACAGTTCAGTAAATCACGGAGAGTGTGCGTGTGTACTCACTGAGGTCTCTGCACTTGATGGTGCTGTAGTTAAAGGAGATACAGAGGTAGTCACATGCCTCCCTCAGCTCGGGAATGGAAACGCCGTCAGGGCAGCGGATTATCCCCGACTTGTAGTAATCCTGTCATTTTCAGCAGCACACACGCACGCGCACATATGGACACAGATGAATACACGAGAAGAACGACGGGCGTTCACAAGAGCACACAAGCATGGGAGGAAAAACAAGACGCCATTATTGATGCTGCTCCACTCTCACAGAGAGAGAGAGAGGGAGAGAGAGAAACAGAGGGAGGGAGGGAGGGAGAGAGAGAGAGAGAGAGAGAGAGAAAGAAAGCAAAAGTGGGAGATGGATGAGGAAGAGGAGGGGTGGGATGGAGAGTGAACAGTGATGAAAGTAAAAACCCTGCGACGTCACAGACAACCGTCTGATAGGAGGAGGACGGGGGGGTGATGAAAGCTAAAGATGTTCTACTTTCTCTGGAAAAGCGGAGCAGGCTGCACTTTCCTTCCTTCTGAGTCTTTCTCCTTTGCTCACTTTTCCCGTCTCTCTGTGCAAGAGCTTCTCATGTCCATGAAGCCGTAACCACAATCAAGGGATTATGAAGCCGTCAGCAACACACTCACACAAGCACAGAGAAAAATTCCACCTGCCAGACAAAAAGCACCGACTCCTCCAGGACTATAATGTGTCCTCAGTGGAGAATTTTTCGTCTGTGCTGCTGCCGCTGTCCTGATTTGGTTTTTTTTCAACAAAAAGTGATGCTGCTGTGCTGGAATATCGGTCAGCACCAGCAAGCGCGCACAGCGAGCCATTATGTCAAAGTTATTTAAAATCCAGCTGGACGCAACATGAAGTCATACTGTGGTGATTAATAGCCTAATTACAACGGTTTTGCCACGAGGTCTTTCTGGAGATTTCAATCTAATCAGAGCGACTTCATCGGTGTCAGATTTTGCACACTTGTCATGGACGGACGGACGACGTGTCAGAACACTTCAAGAACACTTTGTTGTTCATGCTGCTTTGTCCACTGGCCAAACGCCGTCTGCCGATGACGATCGTGTGATGTGACTGAAAGCTCCAGAACAGCGTCTTTAATGGACTATGTGGTTGAGGCTCCAGAGTTAACTTAAACTCACAGCGTTACCTCCAGCCAACATGGGAGAGGTGTCCTTAGAGTTTTAATTTTGAGCTTCTACACTTTCAAAACAAACTCCAGCTGTTGTTAAAGATCAGGTGATGTGATCAAATGCTCCAGAACGGTTACTGAACGGACCCTATGGTGAGATTCTTTTCTCAAGCACCATGAAATAAATATAAAAAATAGTTCCTAGGTGGAAATATAAAAACTAGATCAACTTTTCATGACAAGAGGAGAAGATAAAACTGTATACTAATGATGTAATCACATGCTGAGAATAGTGCTCATCTCAGACCATAAAAACTTCATATTGATGAATTATTAACAAAATGTTGCACTTCATCGTCATGTATCCATAAAAAAATGGTAAAAACTTTCCTGTTCTCTTCTGGTTTCAGTCTCAGCTGACTGTCCCTGTTGACAAAAGCAGCACGAGAATGACGAAACGAAACCAGGGGAGGGAGGTGGAAGAGGAAGGAGAAATGGAAGGAGAGCGTGGCAGAGAGAGATAAGAACGCTGCAAAGATACAGTACACGCCATATTTCAAACGGTTTCTTAACTCACAGAGAGGGGAGGACAGAAAGAGGAGACAGAAAAGAAAGATTAGAAAGAAGAACGAAGAGGAAAAAAGTAGGGTAGAAGGTGTAAGAAAGAGACATGTTGAAGAGAGAAAGAGAAAAAGAAGAAAGCAAATGTGAGAGCGACCTAAGAACGTGTCAGCCACACATAGAGGCCTGGACTCACCAGAATCGCCCTGAAGACGGTGGAGCTGATGCCGTCAGCCACCTCAAACTCTCCTTTTTCATTGGGCCGTGTGAAGTTGTTGTCCCGCCCAGAACCAAACATCCTGGAAATAAACAGAGGAGGGACAAATACAACACGTCTCTAACTGATGATCATTAGAATGTTTATTCTAAAGCTGAAGCTGATGATGTTGATCATTTCGATAAAATAATTACAACAGCTTGAGTAATTGTCTTTTATAAAAAGGTCTTTTAACCATTGATTTCTACATATAGACATGTGGCTGTTGTTAACATTTTATCATTGCAAATAGAGCTGTATTTTACAGTAGGAGCAACTAGGTCAGCTTAACAGGAAATCTGCACAATGCTGTGTGACATGAGGAGGAGGGCGCTGTTCTTCCAGCACAAATACAGTTAAAGCTTTTAGTTTCTGGGCTCAGCAGATGGTGGATAGAATTGGGAAAAAAGGCCAAAACATCCAAATTATCTATCCACTTTAGTAAATCCAAAGAGGAAATACTTTGACATAATACTGTTACATATGTATCTGTGACCTCTTTGGGAAAAAAAATTCTACTGCAAATAGTTTTTTGAGAACAATCAAGACATGAAACCATATTAATCTGTCAGTCAGGTTGAGAAAGAAGCAGATAAGATCCACAACTTTCATACTCCTCTACAAATCCTAAACATGACTTGAAACTCCGTGACATGATCTTGTCTCGTAGGGTTTCTGAGACTTCATTAGATTCAAGTTAAAACAGCTTGTGAAAAGGGACAGAAGAACGCAACTATAGCTGTAGATGGAACCTGTATACTAACACCCTGCCTACTACACAGTACTACAATATATACTGCATGCTGCCTACTAAAGCAATAGTTATCTATCTTCTCAATCTATGTGCTCCAACAGTTTCACACAGTCAATGCAAAACCCACCGATTGACATAAGGAGAGGCTCATGCAGTTTAAAATCTGTCTATTGCAGAGCTGGACGGGGGGATAGAGCCACTGCTGGCCGATAGCTGGTAAAAGCCGGCCAGCTCTGAGGAAGAAATCTGGGGAACAGAGCCAGAATCCTGCGAATTATTGCCTTCTAAGCTGTTTTGAAACTCAGCTGCAATTAAAGCGTTTAGTTATTTCTTCTGTTAGCGCAGATCAGAAATCTGCTTTCTAAGCCTACTGTCGAAGGTCTTGGTGGGTTTAATGGAAATCTGCAGCTCACAGGACAGAATCTGTTTAAAAGTAAAACAATGAATTATTATCTGAATTATGTGATTTTACACTTAAACATCCACTTTTTTAATTGATTCAAAGCCCTAATATAAATGTATGGTATTAGCATCAACCAACAATAAATTAGGTTTTTATTTTATTAAACTATAATTTTGTTTTATTTTAGCTACATTAAAGAATGAATATATATCCAAGATATGAACATCCAACTTCCAAAGAAGAACCGCTCTCTGATGTCTAAAATGTTTGCAAGTTCATATTTTGAACAATGCACCACATTTGACGTTGTTAGGGTCCTTTCTGCTGCAGTCCACACCGAGCAGCATCATCTCCAACACGCGTCTCATGTCTCCCAGTTTGTTCTTGCATGTGAGCACCTCAGTGTGTCTTCGTACCCCTTGGATAATTAACCACTTCTCTAGAAGATAACCTTAATTATTACTGCTGGTAAAGAAAGGCTCGTGATAGTGGTAATGGTAAAAAAGTTCAACGCACACGATGATAGTGGTAGTGGTAAGAAATACCAGGCAATCTCCATAAAAAATGGTTGCTGAAATGTAATATATGACGACTTAGGAGGAATTCAGCCTACAAAAAGGACCCCTGAACCTATTGTGTTCACAAGGCGCTGCAATACCTCATCTGTCAGTCAACAGGGTTATGTTTTGTGAGAAAATGGAGCTTTGAGTTGACAGATTTTGATCCACAGTACTCAGGTATGTGTATTCAAGAGTTAGAATCCTCCGTCAGGAGGAGGCGTTATAAAATAAAATAAAATTGAATATAGATTGATGTGTTCCTCCTAATGCATCTATATGTATATGTAGAGCCCAGAGGCAGCAATGTTGTTGCATAACTTTACTTCACTGCAATGAGTTGGAAGGCTTTGCATTGTGTGATACAGTAGCCAAGACTGATCTGATGTATACTGTTTTTTTTTAAGAATCAGTACATTCTCCAGGTATTTCCTTTAGTTTTAATGCTGTTTTTTTAATACAGTCAGACTTTCTGAGATTACCTGCCCAGCATGGTGTTGGGTTGAGCTGTGAAGATGGCTGGATCCACAACAAATCGTGTATTGTCCACAATGAGGGTCACTCTCTCCCCGACGCGAGGTCCGCCACGATGAGCTTCTTTCCCGCTGAGGTCACACATATAGATCATGTCACAAGGCCCCTGACCTAGGATCTTGGGATGGTGGTGGTCCCCTCCGATAGGAGCCAGAGACCGAGGTATGTGCCCCCCGATCAGAGCTCCTCCTACGTGGGAATAGGGGAGAGAAACCCTGGGAGGTCGTGGACTGGAGGATCTGGAGGATGAGCCTCCGTCGCCACGTTCACGATCTGTGGAAGAGAAGAGGACACATGAACATCAGTGCAGTGATGTTTGCAGGAAATTACACTTTGACTCTTGTTGTGTTCCCACAATTTACAATTCATTAACACAACAACACCTGAGGACTTTCTTTCCAGTTTTTTACAGTTTGTCTTATTTACCCACTAACAATGGATGTAGGGGGACCATACTAAAAAAAACAACATCATCATTAAGTAAGTGAGGTTTATTTTTAAGCATATCAAATGGTTGAAGATACCGAGGACCAACATTTACCAACATGAGCAGAAGTCGTCCATGTCTTGGCAGTGGTTATTTACTATTATTAGTTAGTAATAATGCTGATTTAAGAGAGAGAATAACATTAAGGAGGTGTAGTAAAAAGTCCACAAGAGGTAAGTAGCAGAGCGATTATACTACTCCCAGGCATTCCAGCAGTTGTCTTTCTGGTATGTGTCTGCAAAACTACACAAATTGCACAATAAGGTTATAACACTACAAACAGGGTAACTTGTGTTAGCACTGATGCAAACTGATACCAACATGTTGCAGACTGGTATTGCCATGCTCTGTGTGACCAGTGAGCCGTCTTCACCTTCTGGTGCATAGAAAACTTGGGGAAACTATGCATTTCATAATATTCATATTCATCTTTGTAACATGTAGTGAGTTACAGTACTTCCAACAGTTTGAACATAATAGAAAGTTCATAATAAAATATTAGAATGACTCAAAAAAGTATAAGTATATAATAAAGCTTCTCAATTTCAATGAGGAGAATGGATATAATGAGAGTAGTTCCCGGCCCTGGTTGTTACTCTGTAATAATCTCATCATTTCTCCTCACCATATTGTCGAGTGGGTGAAGTGACATTCCTGATGCAGGGTGTCAGCTGGCTCTCTCCTCTCTCATGGGAAGAGTCACGTGAGTTGGAGCGCCGCCGTTGCTCCCAGGGATGTTCTGCTCCTCCTCCTGCTCCTCCTCCTCCTCCTCCTCCTCTCATCCCGCCACTGGCACCACCGTTGGCACCGCCACTGGCGCCAGCCCCGTACAGACTCATGGCGCCGACTTGCTGCTGCTGCTGGTGGTTGCAGTCCAACACTGACAAACCACACTGCTGGTCGCTGGAGGAGAGATTAAAGAGCCAAATAAAGTGATGAGGATGCTGGATGGTGGATGGAGGATGGTGGAGGATGATGAGGAGTATTTGT
This sequence comes from Eupleurogrammus muticus, assembly GCA_036785175.1. Lineage (NCBI taxonomy): Eukaryota > Metazoa > Chordata > Actinopteri > Scombriformes > Trichiuridae > Eupleurogrammus > Eupleurogrammus muticus. Next base: position 16,186,555 of record JAYKQN010000010.1, on the reverse strand, counting down.
AAATGCAACATAGCAAATCATCTCCTTACTTCACATATTAGACAGCTCCTTTAGGTAAATATTCAATAGCTACTGATGTTAAAATTATGATCAATGTGCTGCTGCTTTTGGAACAAATAACAGTTGTATCCAAGAATTCACAACAAACAGTGGAAAAATGAAGATAAGTCAGTAAATACACAAATAAAGTGAAATCTTCTCTGATTTAATAGAATGGATAACACATACAACTATTCAATTATTATTTATTAGGTCCAGAAAATGGCTTAGTAGAATCCAAGTTGTGCCATCACTCAAATGTCCTGTTTTGTCCAGTTTATCATAATAGAATGTGGCTTGGTCATATGAGGGCATAGCAAGTTATTCAGAAATCCTAAAGTAAATGCTAATTTTCCAACTCCAACGAGATAAACTGCCCAAGGGATGCTGTTTGAAAGGTGACATTACAGAGATAAAGTAAAGATACTAGAAATAAAGATAAAACGACTTCACAGCTTTTAGTTTTTGAGTCACAGTTCTTTCTACTAAGGTTCCTCAGAAGTGGTCGAGAACATAGTCAAAGCTGAGAGTCAGCAGTAACCAAATTCAGAAACAAGGGGCTTTAGCATCACTGAGCCTACATAGGACACTAGAGAAATCATTTGGAAAAATGTTAATATTAGAAAAGTTACAATATTTTTTTTCTTAAAAGACCCAAAATCAATTACCAAAAATATTGGGTATGCAGCAAACAGAAAACGCTCTTTAAAACTCCGCCACCCCTGGCCCTATCTACTGTGGCTGGTAAAAGAAACCACGGCTGAATATGGAAACTTCATTTCAAAGCTTTCAGACCAAAACCCTGCAGACTGCGCCAAAATAGACGAACACGATCGGACACATAAAACAAACGCGAACATAACCCAGCGATATTTTGTGTAGTTTCTAATGGTTCTCAGTTATATTGCTCTCGTACAAATGAATTGCAAGCTGCTAAAAGTGTGCGATGTGGTCAGAAGTTCAAGTGGGATGATACTATTAATCATTTAGAAAACAATGCACTGATGCGTTACTTCATGGAATGATGAGAGATTACCCGGTGGTCAGATCCGCGCTCTCTCTCTCACACACACACACACGCACACACACACACACACACACACAGATACACACAAGGGGGTAGAGGGTTTGTCTTTTTTTTTTGCGTGCGAGCCTGCATAAAGTCTGCAGTCAACTCATGTGAACTCCTCCTGGAGCTGACTGATGCAGAAAGGAGGCTCACACCGAACCACTGCAGCTCCACGCAGCGCCTTGACGTCCATTAGAGTGTGCGTTCATGTGGAACAATCCGAGCGAGAGGAACTCACTTAGTACAGGACAACAAACAGAAAACGACCTCAACTGTGCAGTCGCTCCACGGCCGGCGTTTTAGAGATTCTTGATTGATAGGTAGCTTCCTGGAGAGGTTCACTATAAGTCTGTGTTTTTTCCTGAAGACAGACAAGCTGTCCTAAGACAAGCTGCTGTTGCTATTTCTGCCCACCATTTCAGATAAGGTTAGACACACACACAATTCTGTCCATGCAATAATGCACTGGAAAGATGCACAGACATGCACACTAAAAGGAGAACCATTAAAAATAAATAATTAGATTCTAAAAACAATATTAAAACTTGAATTATACACCCATCTGCTAACTGAAAGAGTAATAGTCATACATCCTGTCATTGATTTACATATAGATGGATAAAATAAATGATTTCCCTTTTGGGTGGGGACCCCATGACAGAGGATCCCAGAGGCTCCCTTGTAAGGACACTCTTAAGAGTAGTGATTTAGACACCCGGACATGAGATTAGAGGAAGATTTTGAATCTGCTTGGGTGTGGGTGCATAGGTGTTGTTTTAAAGGTCAGCACACTTAGCAGTTTATAGCTACAGCCATGAAACCAGAACAAATGCTCTGATACTAGCATCAAAATTACTCTAATATTGGCCAAAAACACTGGACTGTAAAAAAAAAAAAAATTCAATCATGAGTTATGACATTTTGTGGTACATTATTGTGAAAAAAATAGATTAAAAAAAATAGGCCGCAACCTAACAATTGTACCTGCTGTTGGTTCATCATTACAAGGAGCTCTTAACATGAAAGAGGTCACATGATTCACAGCTTATATAAAGTATTGATTATGGCCCATCTTGTTTGAGAGAGAGAAAAAAAAATACATCATTAGATACTGAAAGATGTGCTACTTATATAAGAAAAGAATCAATGTAATTTATAATCACTTGATTCCATTATATTGTGGTAAATTACATTGTGTCTGGTATGTTTATGTTGATATATTAATCCATTTCACATCCACTGCTACAATGTGGCAGGCTATCTGATCAGGAGCATTGAGCTCATAAGGCAGAAACACATCCAGGTCTCCTTAATGAAGACAGCCCTGCTCTCTTGAGAGGAGCCGTTATGAAATATGATGATAACCAGCTTTGGTAGGCCATGCCACTGGAGAAATGGAAAACAGGACCAAGTAGCAGGTAGTGGGACTTTTGTTGTTTCATACAAATATGGTCGGTGACGTGCATAGAGCTGGGGTACGGCCTTCCGCTGCACAGCACTGATAAACTATTTACACATAAGCAGCAGTGGCCTGACTCACTGATCCTGAGTTGACATGTAGCTTTAATATATGGTTATACTACATGTAAAATAAATGAAGTAGAAGAGCTTCGAAGGCCGGCGATGAGAGAAATGACCACATTCACTGGCGTCGGCTGACTGGCCAGGACTGGCGGGCCAGCTGGCTAACAGGCTGATTGAGTGGCTAATTGGCTTGTTGTGTGGTTGGCTAGAGACAGAGAGGACCAAGATGCCACGGGGGCAGTTAACCAATGATAATTAAATGATCAACGATGCAGCGGACGGACTCCGCCTCACCTTGACTTACGCCTTGGCTTCGCTCAATCAAGGTCATGGATGCGTTTTTGTTTGATGAAGGCCTGTTGCTATTGTGATGCTTTAGACTATATCTTCTACACAAGACATTCACACAAACCTTATGTGAACACAAAGGATGTAAAAAAAACATTTTTAAAAAGGATATTATAATGTCATATGGTGTATGTTGAAGTTTACATTTTTGTATTACTGTATTTTTAGATTAAAACAAGTGCATTTCCTTTTTCTGTTTATAACAAATCAGCTTCATAGTATAGCTGCAGAATCTGTAATGTCCTTGAAGACAGGGGTCACCATAGCAGCTGAGGGAAGAAATTTATACACACACACAAGCACACACTTTTTCTTCAATGTGCTCAGGTGAACCGTCTGACAGACATAAAAACATCCCCTACACATCTCTGAAAATGTGGAAAAACAGTATTCAGACAAGGCTATGCATAGAGGCACAGAACCACAGTGCAAGCTACTGCAGTGTACCAGGGTTATTGTCCAAAACTGATGTCTCATTTCTCAGACAGCTACAAGGATGTGATCTAGAGATGACAGATTGCAATATGTGGCATACATTTCCACTGTGTCTGTCACGGACCGCCTGACACAGCATAAGTGCATGTTTTATCATCAATGGGATTTTAATGTTTGGCAGAAACAAGATAATAAAAACAAAAGCAGGGTATTTCCAGCCAAGCAGGCAGCCAGCCAGTGGACCCGACCAGCATGGTAAAGGGAACAAAGGAACAGAGGAGGTAATATTTCACTCAGGGCTGGCAGCTCCTCTCATCTTTCACACAGCAATGCAAATCTACAGCAGCCAAGATTTCACACTGGTAGGCCAGGAGGAAACGTCTTACATTTCGCTTGCTCATTTTCCTGCTTCTGGGAACCTAGAGAACCCCCCCCAATCCCAATGTCATGATTTTCCTTTTCTTGTTCTGAAGAGGTCAAAGGACTACAACACTTGCAGAAGCCATGGATGTAGTTTTAATGTGTTAAATGCAAGTCAAGTTCACCATCGTCCCAGGCACAATAACTCTGACAAAGATGCAAGGCGTCCTGGCAGTCTATTAAAAGCAGGAGGTGAGAGCCCCAAGGGGTGAGGGTCCCATCTATTATTTAGGGGTTGCTGACACCAACACACTGATGGGCAAAGGCAGAGAAGCTGTCTGTGCAGCAGTCTGGGCTGAAATCCAGAAAAAAAGGATGCTAACAAAAGCATAGAAAACGGGAAAGGATTATTAATTAAGAGTCATCCTTACAATAAATAAATAGCCTAATGCGAATGCTAGAAAAAAAAAAACATTGACGTTTTCTTTAAAACAAAACAAAAATTTCTCATAACATGCTAAATAAAATATTGTGATTCAAGCATATAATCTGTATTTACTCACTATGAGAAACAGAATCAAGAGTTCCATCACGGACAATAACAGTCAGTGATTTTCTTCCTGGGGCATATTATTAATAAAGCTTTTAATGCCAGCATGCATGTTTCATACAATGACCAAGCTAAAAAAAGAAGAAAAAAGGTGCTCTGAGAAGCGGACGTGCACCTACCGGTCGCTATCAGCCGGCCAAGTGAAGACAAAGCAGCAGGGGATGAGCTGCGGGATGACAGCGGCACAAAAGCCTGGCGCTCCTCCGAACAAAGCGGGCTTGCCGGCAGCTTCAGCATCCTCGCTCATTACTTTCCAACTTCATCAGCATCGTTTCACGCACTCAACACGGACCTCAACTCGCTGCTAAAATCCCACCGCCTCGACCTCCGAATCTTTAAAAAGGTGTGTACAAGGCGAAAGAGAGGGGGCGGACGGACGCGCCGGCTAGTCATTCAGAGTCACCGGAGGGACCTGAAACTGTGAATGGTCGCGTGTTCGCCTGAATCAGAGCTGCTGCCTTCACGTGCTCCTCGTAAACTCCCAACTTCTGAGTACCGCATGGAGACAAGGAGCGTGGACCTTCAATTTCAGCTAAACGGGCACTACTTATCATGGTTTACAGACTGTTTGCTGCGTGATTTATTCCGGGGCACGTTTTAAACGTTGAATAGGGCTAAACTTTCTCAAATAATGGTTTCATCCATAACTGTTCGAAATATCCTCAATGCCGGGTGGGGTGGGGTGGTGAGTATATTGTCGAGTTCTGAAGAAAAATAATAAATTAAAAAATTTAAAAAAATCTCTTTCAAAGATGCCCTCCGTTTTCGACTTCGAGATTTCCGACTGCATATGAAGGCAGCATCAACAATGCGCTTCACCGCTATGTCTGCACGTTCAGGTCAATTTAACCCGCCTTGTCGAAGAACAAGCGTGCATTTAGTTATTTATACATATGTATATAGTTTGCATTAGGGTATAATTAAGAAATGATGATATGGTGATGCGTTTTGAGCCTTTGCACATGGCTGCCCACACTTGAGTTAGGAGATTAACTATTAGAAGTTGGTATGTGACTAATCAGAAGAGCATTGGAATATGCAACTTCCCTCAGCATCAGGATTTCATGCATTATACTATATCATTTTATAACATACTTTCACAGTCACAATACTTTCTAATTGTGTCCCACAAGAGAAAATGTCAGCAATGTTAACCTTGTGAGACCAGACTCCTTTACAAAATAAGACGTAACAGATAACTGCACAAGGCTGGGACATACCTCAAATAACCTAATAATCATTGCTATCATACACTGATAAGACTACATTCTGTAATGACTAGTTAGAGTACAGGAAAGATCAACAGACGGATGTAATCACTTCCCTTGACTCAAAGTTGATCTCCCACCCCCACCCAAAGCACAATAATCCATTCTTGCAAACAACATTTCATGGTCCAGATGGGATCATCATCAATAGGTCACCCCCGGCTTTACGATAGTTTTATCATTGGGAGTAATGGTCACCCAGCAGTCAGATAATGTACACAGAGCGGGATTAACGATTGCAGCATCTGTCTGTACTACAGCACCAATCTCCTGACTACTCCATCTGTCCACTGGACCACAGAAGCTGAAGTGTTGTTCTCTAATACGACCAGGGGCGTACTGAACCCCAGGGTGATTAAGTTGAAATGATCTTGTTTCGAGTTCTGAATGGTTCTTGCTAATAAATTAAAAATAAATTACATCCATTCATCAAACACTGGAGTTGCTGTGCAGTGGCAGTGGCCAGCAGTGTGCTGTGTAAGCAATACCAATAAACCTTTCTTAACATTTTATATAATACTTGTATACATGTTCCTTTTTTTAATATTATTGATAAAAGTATTATTTTTGTCCTTTTCAATAGTGTTAAAATGATTCAGACACACATCATAGACAAACATTGTAATGATGACTATTGGTGTTTTGAATAAATATTTACACAATCATATTTTTAATAAAACAGTAATGTGAACATAATGAATAAGTTAGTAACAGAGGGGAATAATACAATAACTATGCCTCCTCCCCTTTTTACATTATACAAAAAGACAAATATTAAAGAACAATCATTATAAAACATAAACTCCAACATTTCATTCACCATTATGTGCATATCTCAGTTTTATACTATTGTCATTTATTTAGATAATAAAGTATACTAGTCATGTCATGGCTATTTAATAATTAACCAATTTAACACTTGTACTTCTATATTTATTTTTTATATTTTCAAATGTGGAAAGTAACTAAGTAAAATGATTGTAGTCACTGTATTTAGGTAGCTATTATGTTGGTACTTGATGATTTACATGTGATGCTACATTATACTTCCACTCACTCTCACTCCCACTACATTTCAAAGTGAAATATTTCTTTCTTTCTACTCCACTACGTTTATCAGACATCCTAAGTTACTTTTCAGGTTAAGATTTTAATATTTTACATTAAATTATTTCACTGCGATATTCTATAGTATATACATTATAGATCATGTTTTCGTAAACATGCATAGTCCCCTAAGTCCAGACTGACTTTAAGACTCTGATTTATTGACATTTTATTATTGACAATGAGGAGGAACAGGTCCGGACTTGTCAAACCTGCGAGACTTCAGAAGTTAATATACAGTCACAGTGGGGTCCAAAAGTCTGAGACCATTTCATCATTCAGCTAAACCACTTCTCTCACTCTGTGTTTTATCGTAGTCAACTTACTAACCAACTAACTGTACAGCAGCACGCCAGGTGACAATAACAATGTTAACAATTGCTATGCGACAGAAATTGGTGTCGATGTGAACAGGAATAAGTCACCCGACATTTTACTCGAAAGCGACTAAGAGGATTTTATATTTTCTGATTAGCCTGTTAAATGAAATTAGCGTAAACCGCTGAACACGTCGCAGCCCCGGCGGCTAATGTCGGCTAGCTGGCTTCATCGAACAAGAGTTTCAACTTGTATTTACCTCTTTGCGTTACATTCCGGTTTGACGTCTTGTTCGGTTGCTGAAGCGGTGCGACGGAACAATCTACTGGGATGTGTGGAAGGCTCAAAACGACAGTAATTCCCGTAGAAACGAGAAACACGCAGCTTCTGCGGGGACTCCACTTTCCCGTGGAGCCTTTGTTTTGGTTTAAAAGCGAAATCACGTCAATCATATCGCGAGAGTACGTCACGTTCCGCGTACACGCGCACGTGCACCGTGTAAAGACTATACCCTGCTTAATATTAATGTGTAATTATTTATTATTTTACTAACTGCACCAAAACGAATGTAATCCAGTAAAATAACAAGACAAATTATTAAATATATATTTATATTATAATATATTTTTATATTTACAACTTTTGTTTGTAAAGAGTTGTATTGTGTTGTCTGATTTATACCCACTGAGAGTATTATATAGCCTAGTTTTTGTTTCTGTTTATGCAATAATAACATAGAAAAGTAAAAACTACAACATTAAAAGTTTCATTCATTTTGTATTGATTCATAGTAGCCTACAGGCAAGTTATACTTATAAAAATATACAGTTTATTTTCATGTTGTTGAAACGCTTTCAGCAATCACACAATAAAATAACAAAACATTGTTGGTCCAACTCAGTTTGTTGAATAGTTTTACAAGTGGTTTTCAACACCACCTTTTTAAATAAAAGTGCTAACACAACAGGGAAACTTTTTTGCCTTGTGACAAGATTTCCCGTATCCGTTTCATAAATATTATATACATTTCATAAATAAAATGAAATAAATAAAATTAACATATAAATAAAATGAAATGAAAAAAGTCTAATCAAATATAGATTCAGACATCTACACACTCTTTATATTTATATATAAAAATAGAAATAAGTCTAAAATTCTATTAAAAAAAAAAATGCTGGAAATGTTGCCGGACAGCTGCCATTGTCAAATACAATCAACTAAAATCACGACTGTTTGGAGTTGAGAAGCTTCTCGAGTAGGTTGAGGGCGTACTGGATCTCCTCTGGTGTCAGGTCGCTCAGGTCGGGCAGTTCCTCGGGAAGCAGCCTCCTCCTTGTCCGGCCCACCTCTCCGGTGGCCCGGGCTGGGGCGGTGTGGATGGCCCGGAGCCTCATCTGCAGCCACTCCCGACGCTCCTGCATCTGCTTGTGCTCCCCGAGGTTGTGCATGAGCTGCACCTCACTCACTGTCCTTTTTCTATACACAAGAGAAGCAACATTTATTTATTAAAGTCCATATACTTTTGTTGCAGCTTATATAATATGTTATACAACAATGCAACAGTGCAAAAACAGGATGTGGCAATAAAAATAGGGTCTTAATTGAAGAAACAAATGAGGCAATGATCTTTTTAGCAGTGAAGGCCTTCAATGGTATTATTTGACTTCTGTTATTTATCAAAGTCCAAATAAATAAAAGTAATCTAAAAACAAGGCAATTCGAAATGCTCTGAGATAGGAAGGAGATATACCTTAAGGGATGCCCTTCACAGAGAGTGGAAAGGTTTAGGCCCAAAATGCACAGTGAGATGAATACAACTATACATTCTTGACTCCGCATGATGACCTTGATGACCTGTTGATAATGAAAAATAATGAAAAAATGTTTACTTGTAAATTTACAATGCTGTCACAAAATGCAATCTATTACAAAGGGAAAACCCCAGGGAACAACACACTAAATAATGTACTGAAGATAAATGTCTCAACATTGATTCATTGTGTAATTTATGAACCAAATAAGTTTATTTTTTTGCACAATTTGTCTTTTCTCTAAAATCCCTACATTCTCTTTATGCAATGCACAAATACATCTCATTATAAGCCAACAATATTTAGCTAAAAGTAATTAAAGTAATAAACTTGAGTTGAGGTGACATCACTGACTGTAAGGTAGAATGAGACACAGCGAGAACGTACCTCTGTTGGTGGCTTATCCACAGTCCGATAAAAGTAAAGGTTTTGTAGCAGTATTATAAAGTCAAGTCTGGTTTGGTGGGCTGCTCCTATCAGTTATGATAACCACTGGACTTCAAGTTCCTTTTATAGCCCTTGGGCCCAGCCATTGATGAGCTGCCTTCATTATTGCTGTTGATGTCACACCTCCAGCCACTGGTGGGGGCCGGACAGACAACACCTCCTCTGAGCTTCAGGCTTTCACCATCCTCATACCAGACCAAACTAATGGCTTTGCATGCTGAACCCAAATACCCTCACACCCACCCCTCAGTAACATGCGCACACTAGCACACACGTACGCACATACACATGTACACACATACACACGTACACAAATACATGCACCAAATCCTAATTGTAACCCTCATAATTGCACTGCATTTTACTGACAATATATATTTGTTCTTTAATATTTCCAATATTTTCACCATGATTTTGTGTCTTTTTTCGCCCTAATGTTTCAAAAACCGGCACTTTAGGTAACCCAATTAATGAGCTATTCTCTTTCTCAAGCCCGAAACTTCACTTTCCCAAGGACTTTCCTTTTTTTTTCTTCCCCCTCCACATTTTCAATTTTGCATGCATGGCTTTTATTTTTTTTCTATCTCCGTGGACTGGCCAGATCTATTAGTCCACATCTGATGTGACCTTTTTTGTCTGACTCCCAGCCTGCCTCACAACAATAGCGCCCAATTGGATGGATTTATGACTCACATTGACCATTAGCAAGTCTCCCTGGTTACATAGGCACTTTACTCAAGAATTAACATTGTTTTAATGAGTTTGCCTCCAGAAAAAGATCTTTTACACTGACCTGACGTCAGAGAAAACATCCTGAATCAAAGAGTAAGCGGGAGTTCAGGAGGTGTGTCAGTGGGGCATGCCGCTGCCGTCACTGTCTTCATCATGAGTGGTGTGTGTGTATATGTGTGTGTCAGCTTGAGAACTTCTGAACATCTGGAGAATACTCATACATATTTTTGGTTTTGACCACAATGCCCTTCGAGAAAATATAAATAATAATAATACAAAAAGTAATAATAATTTAAATGAATCAAATAAGGCAAAGTGAAAGAGTAAAAGAGAATAACATCCTAGACCGTATGATACAGACATAGAGATAGAACAACTATGGTAAAAGGATATATTTTATATATCTTTTACCAGATATTTATTATAAATTTTATATATTTAGAGATAGAACAACTATGGTAAAAGGATATATTTTATATATCTTTTACCAGATATTTATAATAAATTTTATATATTTAGATATAGAACAACTATGGTAAAAGGATATATTTTTTTAAAAGCATGGTCATAAAAATAAGTTTTTGGCTGCTTCATAAAACTCTAAACTAAGGTTGGCTGTTTACTGTGAGGATTATTACATATTTAGCTCTTACCCATTTATGCTTCCAAAATATGATAAATACTGGATTTTTGAAGCTGATATCAATATCAATATTTGAGAGTCTCTGTTAAATGATAACGATGCATCAGCAGATAGTATTTTTTATATTTTATACATGAAAAACAAACATTTTTTATGCTTTTCAAGATAATTTAACCATATGTTGTTGTTGTGCTGTCTGGTGGACAAATTATCTGAGGACACTGCTCCTAAATTATCAAAATCTATTCCAAAATGTATTTTTCGTTTCTTGTCATTTATTGGCCAACAAACATACTGATACCAAGTATGAATGTGTTCACTGCAATAAAAGCTTGGTCAATATGTCACCAAGGCTCATTGGTAAGTAAATTAGACACCGAGATGTTGTTTAGTTTTGATGTCTGTCCAGTTTCGTTGAAAAAAAATGTTGTTTCACCAAAAAACACTCTCAGTTACTGAGGCAAATCCATAAACCCTGCTGTGTACTTGCATCGACCTCCTATTGTATCTGGATGTTGAAGATCTGCCAGGCTACATTATTTTAGGTCTCTTGTCATTTAAACAAAAGTAACAATTATAGATTATATAATTATAACCCCCCCCCCTCACACACACACACACACACACACACACACACACACACACACACACACACTTTTCAGTCACAGGTGTCTCAAGGGTGATGGATCCGTCAGACCAAAGAGCTCATGCTGGGGTAACCCTACTAGTTATTATGGTCGCACAGACCACATTAGGTAACCACGAGGGTAGGGGTTTTTCTAAATGTAGCAAGAGCTGGGAATGGCTATGTCATGACACGAAGGGTCTCATAACACCAGAGAGGACCCTTCATCTGTATTGTATCATTATTAAGTTTATTCCTGCTGAAAAGTTAAGCTTGTCCACAGTTGTGGAATGATGTATCTCATAACGAGGGCCACCAGGGAGGTATTGGTGTTATTTTATCTAGGAACATTAGTTAGCCGTAGGATTGCAAAAGCACAAGCATGACCTTTTGTGAATCCCTAATGGGTCCAAACAAATTGATCATAACATTTGTGGGCTTCCTTTCCATTCCCGCAAGGTAAAAAAGAGCATGACAGCATCAGTAGAGAAGGCAGAGTATGACGTTATGCTCGTGTTTCATCTGGCAGGAATGTGACACTAATGTTTTTGTGTTTTTGAATTGTGATATATTTAAATATCAATGAAAAGTTGGTCCTTTTGGTTTTTACTTGCAACATCTGATATTCTATTATTCTGTAGCTGTGACATAGCCATTAAAACTTTTAGCATTTAGCAACAAAGTGATCAAAGCCCAGGGCTGATAATCCTGGTTAGGGATCAGCCATCGCACCTGTTAATGCATAAACAAATGGCTCAAGTGGTCAGTGATTAAATGTGTTTACATAGCAGCTTTACAAGATTTAGGGTGCTCGGCGGGGCCTTTAAGAGACACTGACCTCCATTTGCTTTCCCGTGATACTATTACGGACTACGGTGGCCACGGCCTGTTTAGATGACACCCGCTGGACATTTTGACCTCCGACCTTAGGTTAGGATCCTAAACCTTGTCATCCTCATTACCTCACGCTGCCTCAATGTGTGGCGTGTCACTTATGGCATTCAAAGGCAACAAGGTGCGTGGGAATACAACACGGCAGATTTCAAGTCAAAGTCTGTGCCGCTCCTTCGTTTTATTCCTGCATAAACAAAGTATTTTCTGACCTACTGGGCATCACCATTAAACTGACACTCACAGCTACCACAAGTCAGTCATTTGCTGGGAGGAAAATAAGGAGAAGGTGACTGCTATTTCAGGTTAGGCTTTGACTTTTATAGAGGGTGACAGCATGTCCTGGGAGGGGTGACAAAGATGAATAACATTACACAGATGCTGTTCATCTCAAGTCACTCGAAAGAGAGTATGCAGAAGCAAGAGGATTTACTTTCAGGATATGATGAAACATTTCAGAGAAAAAAAAAATCATACAGGGAGGTTTCGGCTATATCAATCTATCAGACACATTTAGCAGCAATAGTAGTCATTAGTGCTTGTTTTTCTGTCAGTCTAATGACTATAAGTGCAGACATCCCTCTACTCCATTTTGGACTGTTTATCTTGAATAGTTGCAGGTAGCATCCAGTGGGTTTACCACAGCTTTTTCGATAACATACCTTCCTGTTGTGGCTAACAAGATTAATTGGTAGGGGATCTGCAGGAAAGAAAATTAAAAGAAAAAAATTAAACATGGCAAAAAATGTGTAGAACAGAGGAGAACTATATGTATTTTGTATCTTCTTTCTGTTATTGGTTGGAAAACTGTATCTTGAAATACAGTCGATACTAAATAAAATCTGCACACCCATAGCTTTTTGTTATGTAAAAAGTCACACCACAATAAATAATTACACAACTTTTTCCACCTTTATTGTGACCTTTAACCTGTAAGACGCAATTGAAAAACAAACTGAAATCTTTCAGGGAGGTGAAGTAAACAACTGAGATAATGAGGTTGCACAAGTGTGCACACCCTCTTATAACTGTGGATGTAACCCAAAACATCTAAAATCACGTTAAATTCCATTTCAGCACACATTTGTCACCATTAAAGTGTCTCTGATTAACCTCAAATAAAAATCAGCTGTTCTAGTTTTACTTTTCTTTACATTTTTATGGCCACACCTTCCATCACAAGCCATGGTCCACAGAAAGATTTTTAAGCATCAGGGGGTTCAAAGATATCAGTCAGGCAAAAGATACAAAGTAATTCCAAGGCATTAAAGATACCATATATATATATATATGTACATTCTTACAACATACTACACCACGACAGAGAGTAGGAATCCCTTTATAACCCATTGTAGCACAATTTATTATGCAGGGTGAAGCTTTAACAGTGAGTGAGCTCATGTGTGTTACAGGCAGTTCCTTACTCCATCCTTTTTCCTGGAATTGCAGCAGCTTATCCTGCCTCCTTAGGCAATGCACCATTATTTAAGTGCCACCAGATATCCCGCCAGACTGTAACTGCTGCCCAAAATCCAGCTCACACAGTGGGACTGATTGCTTAGATCGGGTCTTGTAGCATTCTACCATCACAGCCCACTTTCAACCTATAACTGAGTCATGATCTAAATAAAACATATGCCTCAGATATTTTGTTCAATTCATAGAAAAAATCCTTCTGAATGAAAAAATAGCTAAACATGATCAATGAACAAAATTCTTGGGAAAGGTTTTCTTCAAATGAATCAATCAGTCTTCCTAACACGGAAGAATATAGTTTGCATCTTTAGTTTCTCCATGGCTGTAGAGATGGCTGTGGAACTGTTGGCTGGTCGGTTCACCACTTTGGTCAAGACTCAAGTTACCAAATGTTAAATGTTTGGAATTTGGTACAGAAACTTATGTTCCCTAGATTATGTGTCTGATTGACTTCACTTGTCTGAATTTACCTCTATCTCCACCATGAAACAGGCACTATGAACGGAAGCTAAGAATTAACCATGCTTGCATTTACTTTTATTGAAATAATATTTTATTAACATTTTTAAACGTTTAAATTATTATTTAAAATTAATGAATTCCAATAGATATTAAAGATTTAATTATCTCAAGGAAACAAGCCTTGTTATCTCTATACTATGTAAAATTCTGATACAATATCCAAAAAGTTAACACACACGCTTCCTTTTCCATCTGTTTCTCCATGAGCTTTCGCTACCTATCTGTCTGGACACGGTCACCATGGCAACGTAGACCCCCCCCCCCGATGGAAATGAAATGTCCCCAACAGGAATAGTCTAAGAGCACGATGAAATGAGGGTTTAGATTTCTTATTTCTTTCCTAAACATACTAATGGTTTTGGGAGATGGTATATTCCTCTAATAGTCCTCAAGCTTTGAGATCATAATTGGACTTGCGATGTACTTTCATTCATACACTTCAAACTGTCAGAATAACAGTTTAAGAGCTATATTCTCCACATTATTGCTGCTTGCCAGTGTCTTAAAATAACCATGCAGCTGGTTTCCTTTCCTAAAACAGTGCAGATTTTACAGTGAGTTGAAGAGGTAGAAAATCTCATCGCTGGCAAAGTAGCTCCTGAGTCATATGTGTTAATCACTCGATCAACCCTCACAGCGTATTATGGTCACTTGGTGCTGCGGGGTAGCAAAGTCTTACTCATAACCGCCTTAAACCCCCAGTGATACCAAAAATAGCTCACAATTTTGAGCCTCCACATAACAAAAATGTCCTTCTACAGTGTGGGCAAGGTTTTATGATTTTGTTTCCCCCTGTGGTTGCATTTCCTCTCTCTATATAGATCTGAGGGTAATAATGTTAGTTAGTTCTGTTTTAGCTCATTCAGACATAATTCTGTATTAATTGACCAAGTAGTCACTCAACAAGATTTAGGGAACTCAGCAAGGACCATAATGTCATCAGTGTCTGTTAACACTCTACTGTTTCTATATAATTGAGTGATAAATTCCCCCTCAACTAATACTAATAAATAAAATAGACATATTTACCGATGCAGCTTTAGACAAAGAAAACTTGTTGCATTCCCAACTATTTAAACACCTGTAAGTAACTCATGTCAACACTGTAATTGCAAAAATCCACTGCCTCTATTAAAATACTGTTGCCTTAGTTTTTGTTTAGGTTCATAAAACAGCAAACCAAACCTAAATGGGGGACAAACAGTAATAACAGTGTCTGTGTCTAACCACTCAATAGCAAACATTTGATCTGAAAAATATATTCTAATAACTAAGAGGAAAGATTCCACACATGTATCAAATGCTGTGATAACATGCACAATCACAGCGGAATGCTGCACCGCTGCTCGTTCTGCTATATGACATCAGGAATGTTTGTGACTTTCATTTCAGCCATTTTATCACAGCAGGACTAAAGTAAATCAAAATAATTGCCGGAGGAACCTAGAAGCTGCAACGCACAACAATCCATAAGTGTTAAAAAGAAGGGAATGGGGTTGATCCTCTCTGCCAGCACACTCGGCGAATTCATTTATTTCCAAACCTCAGTTTTATTAGTCATCAAGGTATCCTGCTGAGAGTTGGAAAAAAAAGGTTAGACTGTACTTTACAGGATATAAATACTCTCTGAATAGCAGGATAAAATGTGCCCAACTGCTGGGGTAGTAGACCACTTGAGTTCACACTGACACTTATCATCAGGGTCATTGACTCATTGTTTTGGCTGAGTCACAAAATGAGTCACAGTCTCCCCGACAGGGCTGTTTCTAGCATTTTGGGGGCTCTATGCAAAGTCTTGTTTGCATATGGCATAATAAAATATTTTAGAAGCTAAACAATGGTATAACCAATTATAGACATAATATAAACTAACTAATGGAACATAAAGATGTCAGAGAGCTGCTGAACAAAATGAAGCCATTTAAGGGCCTGTGAAAAATACAAATAAGAGATTGGTTGGATGTTATTATCATTAAAACTTACTTATATCTATGCTACGAAACACATGTTACCAAAAAAAAGTTAAATAAAAGTGAAAATAAGATACACTCACAAACCATCAGGAAATCCCAACAATATTGGTTTATGAATGAACGGATGGAAGGATAGATAATGTTGAACAAGTTGTTAAAACAATGTGAAAACACAGGGAGACATATAATTTCACCATTTGCTGCACATATTCTGGTTAGCAGAACAATGTGTGACACATGCATAAATCACATTAAATTATACATCTAATCTATCTACTTTTCTATAGAAATACGTAGTTTCCACGGGCACTGCACTAGCAATAATAATAAAAACACAGGGGACTATCCTGCCTCTGCCGTTACAATTTAAAACTTCAAATTTAAGAGAAAGACCCAAGACAGGTATTACTTGCTTTAATAAAAAAATGACCCCTTGTTTTAGGACACATAAAAATACTTCGGTTGGAATAATGAAGTTCATTCCCAGCGTTCTCATTGTATGTGCCACATCGCTCTGCTCTAAGTTTTATACTGGATCAGGATTGGCTTTGAAGTTGTGATGTCACAAAAGATTAGAATACAGGGAAACATCCTTCATGCAGATGAATGTGAAAACAGCTTTCCAGTATCTAACTCTCCACATACGTACAGTGGGGAAAATAAGTATTTGAACACCCTGCTATTTTGCTATTTCTCCCACTTAGAAATCATGGAGGGGTCTGAAATTTTCATCGTAGGTGCATGTCCACTGTGAGAGAGATAAACTAAAAAGAAAAATCCAGAAATCACAACGCATGATTTTTTTAATGATTTATTTGTGTGAAATAGCGGCAAATAAGTATTTGAACACCTGTGTATCATCTAGAATTCTGACCCTGAAGGACCTGTTAGTCGCCAATTAGAAGTCCACCTGCATCCATGTATCATCCTTATTCAGATGCACCTGTTTGAAGTCGTTAGCTGCATAAAGACACCTGTCCACCCCATACAATCAGCAAGACTTTAACTTGTAACATGGCGAAGACCAAAGAGCTGTCCAACGACACAAGAGAGAAAATTGTACACCTCCACAAGGCTGGAAAGGGCTACAGAGCAATTGCCAAGCAACTTGGTGAACAAAGGTCCACTGTTGGAGCGATCATTAGAAAATGGAAGAAGCTAAACATGACGGTCAGTCTCAATCGGAGTGGAGCCCCATGCAAGATATCACCTCGTGGGGCCTCAATGATTCTAAGAAAGGTGAGGAATCAGCCCGGAACTACACGACAGGAGTTGGTCAATGACCTGAAAAGAACTGGGACCAACGTTTCCAAGGTTACTGTAGGTAATACACTAAGACGTCATGATTTGAAATCATGCATGGCACGAAAGGTTCCCCTGCTTAAATCAGCACATGTCAAGGCCCGTCTTAAGTTTGCATAACCATTTGGATGATACAGAGGAATCATGGGAGAAAGTTTTGTGGTCAGATGAGACCAAAATAGAACTTTTTGGTCATAATTCCACTAAGCGTGTTTGGAGGAAGAAGAATGAAGAGTACAATCCGAAGAACACCATCCCTACTGTGAA
This sequence comes from Eupleurogrammus muticus, assembly GCA_036785175.1. Taxonomy (NCBI): domain Eukaryota; kingdom Metazoa; phylum Chordata; class Actinopteri; order Scombriformes; family Trichiuridae; genus Eupleurogrammus; species Eupleurogrammus muticus. Next base: position 16,168,785 of record JAYKQN010000010.1, on the reverse strand, counting down.
GCATGGGGGTGGTAGCATCATGCTTTGGGGGTGTTTTTCTGCACATGGGACAGGACGAGTGCACTGCATTAAAGAGAGGATGACTGGGGCCGTGTATTGTGAGATTTTGGGGAACAACCTCCTTCCCTCAGTCAGAGCATTGAAGATGGGTCGTGGCTGGGTCTTCCAACACGACAACGACCCAAAGCACACAGCCAGGAAAACCAAGGACTGGCTCCGTAAGAAGCATATCAAGGTTCTAGCATGGCCCAGCCAGTCTCCAGACCTGAACCCAATCGAAAATCTTTGGAGGGAGCTCAAACTCCGTGTTTCTCAGCGACAGCCCAGAAACCTGACTGATCTAGAGAAGATCTGTGTGGAGGAGTGGGCCAGGATCCCTCCTGCAGTATGTGCAAACCTGGTGAATAACTACAGGAAACGTTTGACCTCTGTAATAGCAAACAAAGGCTACTGTACCAAATATTAACATTCATTTTCTCAGGTGTTCAAATACTTATTTGCTGCTATATCACACAAATAAATCATTAAAAAATCATGCGTTGTGATTTCTGGATTTTTCTTTTTAGTTTATCTCTCTCACAGTGGACATGCACCTACGATGACAATTTCAGACCCCTCCATGAAAAATTCTTCATCCATCCATTTTCTATCCCGCTTATTCCTTTTCAGGGTCGCAGGGGTCTGCTGGAGCCTATCCCAGCGCATTTTATGGCGAGAGGCAGGGATACACCCCAGATGGTCGCCAGCCAATCGTGGGGCACACACACCATTCACACACCATTCACACACACACTCACACCTATGGGCAATTTAGAGTTGCCAATTAACCTGAGCATGTTTTGTATTGTGGGAGGAAACCGGAGTACCCGGTGAAAACCCACGCAGACACGGGGAGAACATGCAAACTCCACACAGAAAGGTCCCAGACCCAGGCCCCAAGGCGGTCTTGAACCTGCGACCTTCTTGCTGTGAGGCAACAGTGCTACCCACTGCTCCACCGTGTCGCCCTTGAAAAATACTTATTAATACTTATTTTCCCCACTGTATATAAATAATTCAGCACAGTGAAAGCCAAAGTAAAATAATAATCACAGGCATAGTTCTGAGGGAAGCCATATGCTTCCCAGAATGAGCCACATAACACCATTTATGACTCAAACCTCAGATATGTCACTGTCGGATACATGCAGGCAGGCATGATGTAGCACCCTGGATAAATTAGGTGTCAAAAGAAGGAACAGATGAGGACGGTACCAATCTGCATGTCATATAATATCATCCAACACGTCAATCATGTGACAGGAATGACTGACGCTGATTGAATGTGTCTGAGACATCCTGTTTTTTGGCAACAGCCGCTGACAGAGAGCCACATGTTGAGAAATCACCTGAATATAGTTCAGATTCTGACTTATACTTAAATGATGGATACAAACCTGTAAAAAAAAAAAAAAACATGGTTTATGCAGCTTTTAGGACCAGATGAAATCTCAAAGTTATTTAAAATACAATAAATACGCCTGGTTCAGGGACAGAAAACATTGTGTAAATATATCATTGAAACTGGTGTTTGTGGGATTTTAGTGTCTATTTATCCATTTACCACAGTCCACTAGAGCATTAACAGCTCATCTGATTCCTCTTACTCCCCAAACTGACGGGGGTAAAGGATATTCCTGTGAGGAAGCAGGTGGTACAGACTACAAACTAATGGGATGGCAGCACAGAAATGGGTCACAGCATTGTGAAGGAAAAATGGCCAGAAATTACAGGCTCTGTGATGGAAATGCTGTAATCTTGCTACTCTGTGATGTAAGGGACATTTATAGCTCCCTCCCTGTGACCTTCATAGTGACTCAGTTTCCTAAAAATATCCAGTTTGTGTCGTAAAAAGACAAAAAATGTGATTGTTCACTCAAAAGATGTAGGTAAAAATAGTAGAAATAAAAGTTAGGAAAATGATGTAAAATTGAGCTTGCTTGTGTATTCTTAAATTCATCCAAGCCTTCATCCAAATCTCATGCTCTTTATCAGCATTTGCAAGCACACATGCATTCATATTAGTATTTATTTAGAATTATTTTTCTATATTTAAGTTCCTGTAGACAAAAGTGTCAAATGTCTTTTTCACTTAAAAACATATTTTTTACTTTTGGTGATTGCCTTTAAAGTTAACTTTTTAATTTAACTTAATTAATTTATTTGGCATCTCCAAATGTAGGTGAGTTTTAGGTTTTTCTCAGTGCGAACTGTCTGACCATGATCACTTCAAAGTTGTGACGCTAGCTGATGGCAGTGCGACATCTAGTGGTCAACTCAACAGTTTCTGAAACATGGACTCATCACAGATGAAGTCACATGAAGTTAAATGTTTCATCCAAGGAAAATCACCATGATGCCACAACACTGCTTTACTTTATCAATTAAAAAAGCTAGTTACATGCATATATACATGGACGTACATTGAGCAACTTGGCAACATGTATTATTTATTTGTATTTTTATTATATATGTGTTATCATCTATTTGATACTAATGTTAAACTATTTGCTACTAGCATTTTAGGGTTACACCACATGGCAGTTTTGACACTGACCCAAATATCTCTAATTTTCTCAGATTTTTCTTCTCTTTAGAGTAAAGCTCAACAGTTTGATTCTAGGATCACAGGTTTAGGGTGCTGAGCACCCAAACAGCTACGTGGCCAGGCTAGCTCAATTTTCACTACTTTACAATTAAAATGTCAGGTCTTATTGATAATAAGTGGTAGAATTCTCAAAAAATTTGTGACAACAGAAAAAAGATCAAATCAATACATTTGTATATTTTTAATTAAAAGAAAAAATATGTAGAATAATCTTACAAGACATGGAAGATGTTGTAAATTATGATTTAAAGACTGCTGGACATACTATATTATAAGTTACAACTGCTGACTCAACAGATTAAAAAAAAAAAAACTCTTAAAAGAAGGAATCTTCATTTCAAATAGCATTTTTGCAATAATGTCATTTCATTCATATATTTTTACACTATTAGATGATTTCTAGTTGATAAAATTGTCCAGGGGTGTGTGGCATTGACAGCTGGGCTATTTATAAAAAGTCTGAATGTTCTGGCAGAAGCATCAGAAGAAGGAGGAAGCAGTGGTTAAATGTGAGGCAGAGCAGTGGGTGGCGTGATCCAAGAAACATGACAATACCTGTAAATAGAGAAATAAAGGGAAAGGATATCCTGGAATCATGGAAACATTACCAACCCAGAGATAAAGATCATGAAAAATGCCAAAAGGCCTTAGTTTGTAACAGATTACCTCTATATATAATTTAAAAATTGCAATCAAACCTAGAAACTATGGCTTACTTTGAAGTCTTATACTTATCCCTGATTGCCTGTTGTGGGTGACTTTCTGCACTAATGTAAACCTTGTGGAGGTCAGTCAGGCAGGGCACGATTTCAGCCAGGGAATAACCCGTAAGGGTATGTAAGACTTCAGGCTGAAATATGAAAAAGTCTTGTTAGTTATGTCTGTGATTTTTGCTGTTGTTTTAATTGAAATTGTCTTAATTATTACCCTGAACAACGATTGTGACAAACTTACCCAGAGAGCTTTGTTTACAGTATAGTTGGCTAGGCAGTAGGCTCCAGCTGCAATTATAGATGGAGCGTAATGAAGGAAAGGATGGATTTCCTGCAGGCTCAACTCAGCCACATACTAGAAACAGGAATCACCAATTCAAAATATGATCAACAGACATAGAAAACTGTGCCATAAACCCAAGACTAGCGATCAACTTTACTTTACCCACCAGGGCGAGGTTCTCTGTGTTTGCACAGACAGAGCAGACGGACGTGAAGAGGCGAATGAACTGGTGTGCGGTGGGTGCTGCCAAATTGAAGTCCAGCACCCTCAAGAGGAAAGTCTCCATCCACACGAGCTGCTTTTTGGTGTAGGTATTGTCCGTGATATACACAAACTCCGTCAGCCCAGGCAGGAAGATCTCCTCATATTTTCTAAAAGGTCACAGATAAAGAGTTGTGGGTCAGAAGTACGGCTGGCGCACGCGCCTGCATAAATCCATTCCTACTCAGAGGTGCCGTTTCACTGTGGCACACGTTTAATGGTTTTAATTAATAGGACTGTTGAAGTGTCTAGAGTCCTGGTTGTACATCACTGCATTTAGAAGTTGGACTCTATGCTGTGTGAGTAGGACTCATATTATTCAGAAATATTAAATTACAGTCAATATGACTGGAGCTTGATTAGTGTTTCTCATTGTTCCAAAAACACCCAAAACATTTCCCTGAAGCATATTAATTCAGTTGTTAATTTGCAATATGCAAGTATCTTGCTCTGAGGGTTCATATTATGTATAATAGTGATTATTGATATAGTCTATAGCGTCTTGCTTTTACTCTCAAATTGCACCAGATTGCTGCATTAAAATGTACAATCCTCAAATTGACCTAACCCTTAACCCCTAGACACCCATAGAAGGACGTGCTCCTCGCCGGGCCTGGCTATAAACTGAAACGTCGTCACCGTTCCCTCCAGAACTTCACTCATCAACAGAGGGAAGACGTGCTTACGCAGCGATCAGCAAAGCAGCCGTGCCGACCAGCTGCAGCTTGCTCTTCTTCAGGTGCTTTGTGCAGGAGAGGAAGCGGTCCAGGTAGTTGACAGCGAGGTGCAGCGTTTCAGAGCAGAGCTGGTACTCCTGGACCACCTCCACCAGCCAGTCCACCAGGAGAGCCCGCATGCTGTTGGTGAGCCCAGGATGTTTCTCCAAGTATCCCGGCCTTGACCTGAACTTCGTCTGACCTCAGAAACAACAGGGTTTTTAGTATTTGGGACAAATGCCAAAACTGTCATGTGGTGTAAGCCTAACAACCTTGTAGCAGATGGTATATATCTATGAAATGGTTTTAAAAAACTATATTCATAGATATATTATTATAAACACATGCTATCGACTAGTTGTATATTCTAAGTGGATTAAATGTTTAAAATTTATCATTCTTTCTTGGTTACACTATTTAGCCATTGTGTGTCAAAAAGAAAATCACACAAAATTTCTGTAAAAAAAGAAAAAGATACAGATGGAATTATAAATGCTAGAAACCAACATGAACACAAAAAGTACATTTTAAGAGGCCAGAAATTTTTTTAAAAATGTAGTTTCTCACTTTCTCATTTTGCCAACCACGGTTTGTCACTGACCCTTTTAATACTTCACAGCTGCAATGCATTTAACCCTCTACTGCATAGTGTTGCCATATGGCGACAATTATTTATCTTAATTTTTCTCAAAAAGCTGTGATATGAAATGTATGTATATAATATATAATATATTTTTTTACATACAGTTTAGGAGTTAACATGACCGGGATATTCTGCCTGACATTTGACATGTGAGCATCAGTCTAGGGCTCCTGAACATTGTCTTTTATTCAGAATTTTGGAAAATTTTCACCAAAAAAAGGTGAATTCACTATCCGGGGTTAGTAAATATTATTTATTTATATTTTTAAATTATTTTTTTAGTTTTTTAAATGTGTTTCTTTAAAATTTAATTGAATCCTGATGTTTTTGTCTATTATGCTTAAAAAAGATTTGTTGCCATATATCAACAATATGCAAATGTGGAAATATAATAACCTAATGAAGTCGCATTGACATACATAGCCAACCAGTGGATTTTTACTAGTGGTATCATCTTAAAAGTGGAACCTGGTATAAACGCATCAAGTTTATAGCAGATGTGATGCACATTTTTTTTTTTTTTTTAAAGTGAGGCAGAAAAAAATGAATACTGATACTAATACTAATATACAGTTAAATCAGCAAATGCAGAAACAGTAAAGAAATTATTTAGTGGTCATCATTGCAAAAATTTTGCACCTCACTCTCCCTCATGTGCCGGTGAATGTCCTCCACGTACACTGACATACACAGCACCCCCTCTGACATCAGGGACTCGTCTGGTTCAGACCGCATAGAGACATTCTGGCATGAACCTGCGGGTGTGAACCGCGGTTGCGTGAGAATAAGGAAACGCATCGTGCATCGTGGATGTTCCTGCACGGGTCACGCTCACTTGAACTCAGCTCCAGCAGGAATCGCACATGTTCGTCCTGCAACACAGCGTCCTCTGCATCCAGGTAATAGCTGTCTGACACCTCTTCTTGGCCAGAGGTTGCCAGAACAACTTCACGAGCCTCCTCCACGTACACGTCGCAGCTGGAGCTGGACGGACAACTGGCAGTCAGCTGAGAGGTGTCTGATGCCGAACTGTGTTTGGAAATTCTGCTTCCCTGTGGAGGAAAGAAAATCATCTTCATTCTCGTTAAAATTCTCATATTGTAGAAGGTTTAGAGTTGATAGCTGCTTTTTGATTATAACAAGGACTAAGGTGTTCTATAAATACACAAAGTTTCACATAAGCTCATTCCACAGAGAAATACACATACGGACACAAATACAGTCACAGCCATTAAAATCAGCCAATCAATATGAATTAGTGAGAGAAAAATGGCCGGTTCTTTCTAGATCTTCAGAGAAAACCTTAAGAGAGAAGATAGAAAACAATACTTTATTTCTGGTATTTACGACAGCAAATATGTCTCGTTACGGGCATCAGAGTTTCAAATAAAGTGATGAAATGTGACTTTCTGTGAGAATTTTCACTGTGATTATGCCCGATATGATTGGAACAATTCCAAACCTGTCATATATGTGGATTAAATATTTTTAAAAAATTCAGTTACACCATTTGAAATTTTGTACAAAAGTTTTTTTTTGGACTTTGTCATCTTGCCAACAATGATTTGTCACAGACCCAAAAACATGTGTAATAATAAAACTTGATTGATTCATTGATAAAGCTGCCAACTTTTTTCAAATTCAGTGTGGTCCCCTGTCTCTCTCACCCACCTGGCCGAGGGATCGGCTCTGTAGCTCATTCTCTGACAACACACCCAGCACGGTCCGCTGCCTGGCCCTCTGGACCTGCGACGCATCTGCTTTGCCTCCTTTGCTGGTGTGACTGCCGCAATAAGCGTTTGTGCTGAAGTTCATCTCTAAAGGAGAGTTGAGACAAGTTGAGTTTCTAATATACAGTTATCTGAGAAAGAAGTTTCCAATTTGATCCAGTAATGAGCATGAAAATGAGCACATTTTGCATGGGCCCCAAATAAACTAGATCACACTAGGTATAACAAAGCTGTTTTACACCATAGTTTAACCAGGGGTTATTTTAATAACTTTGGGGATTAAAACAAGAAGATCACAGGCCCTGTTGCCTCCAATAATGAACCAAACTGAGAAACTTTCTGACTGTTCAGATCAATAATAGTCACTAAAATTCAGCAAAATAGGGTCCATGTTGGAAAAATGTTGAAATTCTCTTTTAAATTGTATTTTAAAACGCGAGAAGGAAAGAGAATGTAACAACATTGAAGTTCCTAAATCATTACATAATGCACATGCAAGTTGTATTTATTATGCACCTGTGCAGAGGTGCACTGAAACATCATCACCATGGTAACATGGATCAATCAAGCACACTGACAAATGAACCAGACAATTTTCGCGGCAATCTTGAGAGTTGTGGCCTGATGCTGTGTGTTGGGACTTAGTGCTGTGGTGTTTTGCACTGAGTCCTCTGGTCAGAGAGTTGGTCTGGCAATGCCAGCCACACCTAACTAAGTGCGAGCATTTGCACATTTGCTCTTAACTGCAAATCAATTGCAAACTCACCTTAATCCGGATCAAGGTGGTGGCGTTACCTGTTCAACGATTGAAGGTGGAAGTGAAAAAAAAGATCAAATTAAAGCGCATGAACCGGATAAACTCTGCCTGTTTTGTGGATGATTCGTGGACAAACAGCGACCTCTTGCGGCGCTCCGGCGACTCGAAGCAGCTTCCTGGTTTATTGAGTTATCTGATGCCTGTTCAGCCTCTTCATGTTGCCTTGGAAACTAATCAGCGGTTTGCTTCCGCAGAACGCCTCTGCTGATGCATTCAGGTACTGCTCGACTTCCCACATTCGCACAAAGCCTTCCATTGCTTGGTTTATTGATTTTGAAATTGTGTTTTATCACTCAAAAATGTACATTACCTAAATAGAATTAGATATAAGATATGTGCTCAGCTATGATATTATTATTTGACCAATAGTCTTTAACTTATATGTCTATTTGATTAATTTTCAACTATAAATATGTAATCTGAGTTTTCCACATGCAACAATGCAGTAAAACTTTCAGGATAAATTTGGACTTTTGTAAGATATTTATTTGCCTAAATCTAGTTTAGTCTAGTTTAATAACCCTCTGTGGATCAATATAAAGGAGAAACTATAATTTACCAACTTTTATCATGCATGTGGTCTGCTCTTCTATTATATTCACTTTTTAAATTATTTTTTAAGTTTTACTTTAGTAAAATGCTTAGTGACAATGCTTTTTTGTAGTCCACTTCAATCTGGAATCTGGGTGTAAAAAACATAAAACAGATAGTTGAGTCTGTGAATTGTGTCAAAGTCTGTTCATGGTTTATGTTGAATTTCAATTGTAAGAAGAACTACTTTAGACAACAATAATAGACAATTTTGTCCTTGTTTCATCAGTTCCATTCATCTTGCAGCTTCAGTTTTCTAAAAAAAAACTCTTCATGCTTGGGAGGCATTAATTGATGATGTTGAATTTACTCTGTACATTTTCAGTCAGACATGGTGGGGGGGGGGGGGGGGGGGGGGGCAGGTGGGTATCAGGTAGAAAGCTTATGTAAAAATGTTCTAACAGTTGATGAAGCTGAGAGAGAGACCCTGTATCATTCTATGACGTGTGCAGCATTCTTTTGAATAAGCCACTTTATCAGATGTAGATGTATCTATATTTATTAAAAAGTATCACTGCAACATTAATGTAAAAATAATATATATAAGATCTGAACCTAATACTGATAAAACAGACAATTGTTTTTGTTATTTGTTGTGTTGCATTTATGGACAGTTTCTGATTTCCAAAGATGACTGTGTTCAGTAACTGAACAAAATCGTCAAGTAGAAGATTCTAAATAATATTATCAGAATACAAAGGAATCAGAGGTTTGTCAGTGATGATCTGGTGGTTTCAGCTTAACTATGGACGTGTTCTGTCCATCGGTTCCCTCCAGGTGAGAAATCGGATCTTACGACAACCAGTGAACGCAACGCGAAGTGGAGGTGGTGCAGGCGGCTCCTTTGAACTTTACCGGCTGGACTTCAACCAACTTTCTGAGGTAAATATTCGGTTAATAAATGTATTTCTTTATTATATCTAGGTAGTGGGTACAAATAACTTGTTTACTATAGCGGTATGATAATTTTTATACTCTCCGAAACGAAAATATACGTCAAAAAAACAGAATATTGTGTTAAACCGGTGGTTTCGCTAAACCAAATGCAACCAGGTAAAAACTGCGGGAAAATGTTACACTTTAAATAATTGTAATGACCAATGCAGTCATTTCTCCACCAGTTTGAAGTAAGCTAAAAAAAAAATTTTGAAACTTTGTGACAAGAGAAATTTATAAAAATGAGTTAATTAAAAAAATTTAATGATAACACATCTTATTAGGCTACTTTTCTATTGCATGTAGGATTGTACTTAATCTTCCCGCCGAATCCCGCTTTCATGTCTGGGTAATTTAATGTACTTTGTTATAAACGTGAACATGGAAAACGAAATAGGCCTCAACTCAGCTGAACAACAGTGTTAAATCTGCAGCAACTTGTAAAAGAGCGCACTCCACCACCATCACCAATATGTGATGTTAGTTTGTGCCTATTTACTTTTTACTTAATAGTAAATTATTTAAATAGACTATTGAGAATCTAGGTGATATACCTAGATACAAGTGATGACAAAAGAGAAAGCATGGTAATTGGTTGAGGGAAAAAAAAATACTATTTGTTGTGGTGTACATGACTGCTGTCATAATTTTTATATGAAGTTACAATAAGTTTTAACTTATTTAACTTATTACACTTACATATATTAAGTTACAATAATAGTTGTATTATAACTTAAATAGTCCCCTTTTTTAACCTCAGAGCTCGTTGAACTGCTACATTTAGGTTTAATCTAAAAGTAACATTTAGGGAATAGCCCTTTTCATTTAGAATTATGCTTATTCACATTCTTCACATCACTGTGAGGTTTCCAGGCGACAAGTAGAGACTCCAGGAAGTTACTGAACCCGGCCAAAGAAATGGTCTGGCACAAAATACCCACCATAAAATCACAACATGACATTTTCACACTTTTGTGAAGCAAAAACAAGACATAGCATGTAAATCTAGGTTTTACACATCCTGGTAGGTGGATTGTTTTTACACCACCAGGCTAGGTACTGTGTGTACTGTACTCCTTGTAGCACTTGCACCCAACTGTGCACCCTCTTCTCTTTGATCTACAGACACATGAGTGACTGCGAGCAGACTGACTTCTTTTGGGAGCCTTGGATTTCACCTGGGAAAAAAAAAAGAAAGAAGGAATCAAAGAACATTAAAGGCCCGAAATGCAAAAGCAATACAACAATGAAGACAAAAGTGAGCATTCAAAAGAAGAAGAAGAATAAAAAGAACAAATTCAGAGACAAAACAGAAGGAAGGAAAGACAAGAAGAAAGTGAAAAATAAAATGTGTCTGAATTCAAATAACGGTAGTGCAGCTGTGTCTGCACAAGCAAAACCTGAAGCACTGGATTCAAGAAGCACTGAAAGGCTACAGTCTGATCTTCTGACTCAAGACATTAAGAAGAAAACCAAAAGAAGAAAGAAAGTGAAGTTTGAAATGTCACCCAGATACATCCGTGTCAAACGCCCTAAATTTGCATCTTCATCTCCACAGACACCCGTCTTGGAGACGGAGTCTGTGAGGGATAGTGAGACGGAACAGAGCCGGGGACAGACGCATGGGGATGACTCTCAATGCACCGCTGATGATATAAACAGCCAGGACCTCTTCATCACCCAGAAGACTTTCAGAAGGTCCCCCTCCGACACTTCTAGTGGGGAAGCCAGCGACAAAGCTGTTAATTCAGCTCCACAGCCGTTCACACAGAGAGACAGGGTGCTGACAGAGGGCTCACACCAAGCAAGTGGGAATCCCAAAAAGAAAAAACAGCCTCTGCAGACGACCAGAGAGTTAAACACCAACCTTATGAAGGAGAAACGTGTATCATGTTTTTCTCATACAAGGCCCGGTGTAGGGAATTCTTACCTGGAGGAGCCAATTGTGTTAAACGTATCGTCGGATGTTGCAATGTCCAAAAAACATTCCTGTAATTCAAGCCAACAAGCTTTTTCACCCCCTCTGCAAACATGCGGGTCATCCCTAATTCGCCAAACGTCCACGGTGAGCGTTTCCACCCAGACAGAAAACTTCTTCACTGCTGAGCTCTCCTCCTTCCTCCTATTTGGCCAGAGAAGAGCTTCAAGTATAAAAGCCGAGGCCTTGAAACCTTTGGACCTGAGCCTACCACAGAGGGCAAGAAAAGACCTCCGTGGCTGTGTGCGGGTGACGGCGTCAGTGACCGAGCACAAACGTGAGAAAGAGAAACATGGTGACTGGAGTCAATCACGTTTGCAAGATGATATTAAAGGCGATGTAAGTGCGCGGCCGCCCTGTTCTTCGAAGGTGAAGAAAGAGCCTTGTGATGGACAGCGGCTGTCTGTCGGGGCCGATAATAAAGGTGAAACAACACCAAGCCCACAGTCGGAATCAGACCACAAGTCAGTGGACACAACGACCTCCAGCGAGGACAACGAGCAGCTCTGGAGAAGCAGCAAGGCAGAGCTGATCCAGGTGACACCACACAGCACCACATGGGTTTATTCTGTGGAGCTTTTACTCCAACTTTAACTGTGGAGACTTTAAATTGTACAAGTGAAATTATATGAGTAGTAAAGTTTAATTTAACTACATTTACATCGATTCAGTATCGATCCTGTTGAATTTTTGTTCATAATTTATAGAGGAGAAACATTTTTCTTTATTTATTGTCTCAACTGATGATGAGGTATGTGTTAATATTTGTCATATTTGAATTTTATCTTAAATGAACACTCAAGTGCCCAAATGAATGGTGGTATGATTAAAAGCTCTAAATGCATTTTTGCACAAAATGACTGTGTGGAGCCTTTGAGTGACTGTTGTAAGACAGACTTGAGGAATTGCGAACGCATCCTTTGAACGTCACTGGTCATTAAGGAAATTACTCTTTTTTTTTTTTTTTTTACTTCAGGTCAAAGTGGTCCAGACAAGACTCAACGAATCCTTCTTTTTTAAGACGAAAGGAGAGACACATTCACCAAGACCAGAGTCTCCGCTGATGAAAATGGCTCAGGGGAGAGACTTGAAAAGCAGGAAAGGACGCTGAGGTGTAGATGACACCGTCTTCATTCTTCTTGACACAATTTAACATCTGAAAAATGAGTTCAATGTTTGTGTAGCTTTGACCGAAAGAATACCAGGCATATTTGTATATTTCAACTCTTGCTACTGAAACTTAATTTTAAGTTTGTCCATGTTCAGTGTTAAATTGCTTTTGAGGAGAAATGTCAGGACCTTCAGACTCTGCAGGATAAACGATAGAGTCACAGCATCTTGATGGAGAACAGCTTTCACAATGACAACAGAAATTTGATCCTAAAATTAACCTTTTAGAAAGTTAAAAAAAGTTCTTGTTGTATGAGTGACGACCTTTTAAAGCTGTAAATTGTTTCAATTTTCAAGTTACTTTCTATAATTCATGATATTAGTACAGTTTTGTGTGAGTTCCTCCTTTAAATATGAGTTTCAGTGGCATGTTTTTGATGTTTTTGTACGAAATCAAATTGTAGTTCAAAGCTGTATGAAGAGACATCCTTTACCAATTAAAGCATATTTATTAAAGAGGAAAAGTGGCACACTTATTGCATAGTAAGGTTTTAAACTTTTATTCCAGTGAAGTTAAATTAAACAGAAGCAACATTCCACTTGAAGCTTCCCGCCAAACTAAATATTATTTACTATAACAAATATAACTTGTAATTGTCTTGGAAGCAAATCAGAAAAATGTTTGATAGCTGCTACTTTCTACATGATTTTCCTGATTCAACCTAAAAAATAATCAGTGAAATATGTATTATATTAAAAACTCATTTTACCCAAGGTATTTTAAGATGGAGACTTGTATTTCTCAAATAGTCTTTTGATCTCAAGCAAAGAATCCAATCTCTGAAGCTGGATTGACTGTAGTGGTATCTTGATAAATTAGGTAACACTGTCTTTGGCCCACTAAAAATCCAGTTACAGAACGGACCCACAACTGCATGCTAGAGCCTGTCATCAATCAACGCTTTAATGTTACCAAGTGCTTTAATTTTGCTTGAACAGAAGAATGAAGATGACCCTAGTTGTGCCTAAAGAGCTTGATCCCCATCCAACTCCAGAGGTGGAAAAAGACATAGACAGGGATAGTGACCGGCAGCAGCAGGCTGTAGAAGCACAAGCTGCTGCTGCTGGTGCAGCCTTGAGGGAAGTTATCATCCACGGCAGCAGAGAAGAACAAACCAAAAAGAGACACTATGGGGACCAATCCCACCATCAGGGACAGAGAGAACATGTTGGTGGAGGAGTTCTTATATAGCGTATCACCGTATTAAAGAAATATCAGTGAGTTGACCGTAAGTGGTTAGAACTAAGGTTTTCCTATGCGGCAAAACAACATTAACATAAGTTCTGAACAGGATGTGTAACACAAATAATCCAGTGTCTCACTCAGTCCAACAGCAATTAAAATGTCACGTAGGTTAAGTCTTGTTTTTTTTGTTGGATCAGCTGAAGATGTTGTGATGGAGTTTCTATTCCTGTGTAGGTGTGGTGGAGGCGTCAGCCTCTTTGTGCAGGAGTCTGGCTTCCTGAGGGATCATGTTGGGGATGCCGTCGATTATGGGGTATGCGATGCCAAGCTCCTCATTGATCAGCTCGTTGGTCTCAGCCTCGTACCTGGAGAGGATGGGATTAACATTCAACATCTTTTATATGATGCAAGCAAACCATTATCTTTATTATAAAAAGCTATTTTCACTGATAATAATGTATATAGCTTCCTATTGGAGCACATCCAAATAAATAAATCTTCTAATGAATAAATCATCCAACAGCTAAAAGTGACTTAAATATAAATGCTGAAATCAGATTTTTTTTTTTATCAACTGAGGAGAAGGTTGAGGGGAAACAAATAATATTTGATTATATTTAGCATTTTACACCTAAAACAAAAACAGATTTTTAAAAATCTACACTGAAACTAAAATGTTAGACACCATGGCAAAAAGCTTCAACACTGTTGCAAATAATTTGAGATTTGTGAAACCCTTAGTGTGTGCTGTGTTCAGATGAACTGTGTACTACTCAACTACACTTATTAGAGAGGTTTAGTTAATATTCAGATGAAGATTAAACATTTATCAATCATGTTGTTTAATATTACTACTGTTTTAACCGTCGTTCTTTTATTATTAAACAAACAGATGACAAACATACAATGAATGTTGCAGACTTTTACTATTAATCTACACAACAACTAAAGTTGACTCCACATTACTGAACCACGACATTAAAATACTGTCAGATTAAAAAAAAACAGTTAGATAATAATATTCCATAACAATATAGCACTGTGCAATTACTACCTTTACTCTTGATATTTGAAGTACATGGTGCTATGTACTTTCACTTGCTAATATTTTGAATTCAGTACTTTTACTTGTAAAAGACAGTATTTAAAACGACGGTATTTCTACTTTGACCTCAGCAAGTGGTTGCCTACCTGAGCTGCTTCTTCGACAGCGGACAGACCAGCACCCGGAGCAGGGCGGCGTCGAACGGCGGCTGCGCCTCGTCCTTCTGGGCCGTGAAGCTCCGGACAGACACGGAAACAGCTGTCGACCTCTGGATTAAAGCGGCATGTTTGACAGAGCGAAGAACACCAGATGTTTCTGTCACCAGTCGAGCGAAAACATGCCCGAACATGACCGAACCCCTTCAGCAGACCAACAAAAAATACCCAAATACAACCTCTTCCTGAACAACAGGAAGCGCTTGTGTCTGTGCAACCCGGAAACCAGTCCGTCCCCACCGCCCGCTCTCACTAGTTCCACACGTTCAATTCTTTAATTGTATTTCATGGATTTATTTTATGTTAATTCTATTTTTTCACACATAAAAAAATCACACATAAAGATGGACTATAAAAGTAAAATACAAACATAAAAAATACCAATTCATTTTCAGTATTAATATTTTATAAGCACTATAAAAAGTGTAGACTTTTGGCTACTTTTGGTTGACCTCTTTGTGAGGTTCCTTCAGGGAAATTAAATCCCCACATCACTTAAAAACCAACACCAACATAGGGAAAGTAAAATAGGTAATAAATTAAATATCTTTACAAATCTTTGGAAAAAAGGAAATAAATACACTGCACACTGTTATATACTATGTATACAGAATATTATATACATTATTATGTATTATATAAATACAATACAAATATAAGTATATTAAAACTACTTAAATAAAAGCTATAATTTAAGCTATTGAACAGAAATATTATTTAAATTTTTATTGCACAAAGGAATCTAAGAAATGTACACTCCTGGAAATATGATAGAAAACGTATGCTGTTTTATACAAAGGAAAATGAAAATGTAAATTACAGCTGAAATTGGTAGCTAAATCTGCATTCTCATACATGACTTTTGTGTACAAATATGAAAAAAAGAGGTTCACTCACACTTTTAGAAAAAGTTACTAATCTAATCAAATTTTTCTGCTGCTGTTGATGTTGCTTTGATTAATTTAGATTACTTCTTCAGTGACTTCAGAGAGCATTTTAATTATGCAATTCACAAAATAAATTAAAGATATTTTGTTATATACCCCATAGTCATTAATCTCAGTTAGAAGTTAGAATCTCAGTTTCCTCATATGTCCGCATGGTGGCAGAGTTGCACTACATGTCAGTAAAGGTAACTCATCTGTTGACGAGGATATGCCTATGAGAATATGTATTAAAAAATAAATCTATTTTAAAAAATGAATTGTGTTACGTTGATGTGGCTACAAGAGACTCTAAAATTGCTCTATCCATAGCTTTCACTAAAATGTACACCTGTTAGATGATTAAAACGAAAATTATAAGCAACATTATAATATCAGATACCACATTAATAATATTAAGAGGAAGAAACCATTAAAGACACATATTTGGTGAAATCTACAAAACTCGCCGCTTGAACTGTATTTTCATTTAATCCCCATAGATGTCCTGAACATGATTTCCCAGCAGGTTATATCTATACAATATTAAATATTGTCAGAGAACCTAGTGCCAGCAAGAGCAGAATGCATTCCCTCATCCATATGGCTGAGGATATTGCTCTGAGACTTTCTTGGCAGGGCCCCAACTTGTTTTAAAACTGCTTCTAGCTGTAATATATCCCACTGCTTGGAACATGACAGACCTGCTAATATAGTTTTTTTCTTTTTTTCCCCACTTGCTGCCAGACAGTAGCTGTGTATCTTTTTGTTTTGTTTGGTGTGTTTACTCCTAAGAGGTAGACTATCCATCATCTCTGACACCTCCTTCGGATTACTGAGGCTGAAATAATAGTGAAAGAAGGATAACATGCTGAAAGTCGAAATGTCTGCAAACGCAGCACACATTATTGAGTGATTAAGTAATGGTTATTATTGATGTTTGAGCAGAAACTTGCCAATAAAACAAGAAGTCAAACACACACACACACACACACACACACACACACACACGTACATCAAACAAGTGATGACTTTACAGTCAGTGCAAAAATCAACACTTGAAATCTGACAGAAACATTGCGGGGTATCTGGTGCATGAGACATTTTTCCAATACATGGTACACGACATTAAGAAATCTCTTCATGAAAGTGGCAAGTGCAGAAAAAAAAATACGTCTGATGTATTCTGAGCAACAGCTGGACATCGCCAACCAGCCATTGGGATTCCTGATGCTCTCATCTAATTTAACACAACATTGCTTTTGGAGCGCCGGTGAAGTTTCATGATGATGACAGAATATAGGAGGGAACAATATTAATACCAAAAGAGCTTAGCTTGATGGATATAACTTTTTTTTTTTAAATTTTCAATATGGAAAGATGAAGTGAAACATGAACTTTTGGCTTCCGTTCCAGATGTCTTGATTAAAAAAAAACTCACACTTGAAAGAACGAAATGCAACAAAAAATTAATAAAATGGTTGCAAACTTGTGGTTTAATAAAGTAAAATTTGTACACTATTTGCATAGCTTATTGAGACTAAATAAATGATAGAAGTCCAGCAGAAGCGAAGTAACTTATAATAAATTATAATAACATGAACGCTCCTAAGTCACAACCTGTGCTGTTCTCACCATCCTGCAGGTGTTACTCTGAATAAACTGAGATTGATTGATGTATTTGGTGCACTGCCACACTTGTAAAGCTCTGTTGTGTAACCGTATGAAAGCTGTTATAATATTCATTTTATGTTAACAATCATTTACGGTGATGCCCGTATAACAAACCCACAACTGTACGTGGGAGATTTAATAGCCGAGGTGCTCCATATTTTCCCCAGGAGACAAAAGCAGAGCTAAAAGTGAATATTGGATTTACCTTCATCAGGTGCACACAAACGCGAAAATGAATGCCACGCCAAATGAATGCTAATGTTCCTCCATATCCGCTGGATGTGTAAATAAAGGTCCTTTGCGTACAATTCAAAAGGTAATATGTCATTGTTGTGGTGGGAGCTTGTTTCTGATGCCGCCAAAGTAGCCAGTTTTAAAATTCTAATAGCAGGCGTCAGTTCATGCTCATTTTAAGGATTTGAATAATTCAATAGCAGAACATGTTTTACAAAAAAAACAACCCTCAAGGAGAGATAGTATTTACAGAAGCTCGTGTGTCGGAGGTTAGCTTAAACGTAGCAGGCAGGATGTCAGGGCTTTGGAGCATGCACATTACTCGGTGTTATTCTTCCTTTCCGAATCATAACTCGCAGTGTTGCTGTATGTATGTAGGCCAATAAATAAAAATGGATTCAGGAATCAGGTCTGTGTCGTACACTGTGCTGGCTACGGGAACCACGCTGACGCACATGTTGTGTGGAATCGACCTGAGGGCGAGAGTGTGTCTCTTGTCTCTGCTTTGGCCTGGTAGACACGTCAATGACAAACACCAGAACAGAGATCCATCCAGGTCTCGGGCCGTTGGTCGCGGCATCCTGACTAATGTCCCTTAAAAGGGAACTTGACTCGAAATCCAAGCCAAAAACAAGGCCCCGCTCACCACACACTTGGCAGGGAAGGAACCAGGTCCCTGCCAGGTTTGTTACAGCGCTAATAACGCCAACGTTTTCTGGGATGGGGGGAAAAAATGGGTCCCACGCGATCTCCTAGTGGTACTCAGCACTTTACCGGCAGCGATGCTTTAAATTGGCTCAGACCTTCACGGATGCACGCGCCAGCCAGGCACTCGCGGCGGTTTCTGCATGCAGGGGATCCTCGGAGACAAGGAGATGAGGCGCAATACACAGCAGCTCCTTTACATGCGTCTCTATATTTCCCTCCAAGCATGCGTGCAGCATCAGGCCTACCCCGGGTGGCGTTCCTTCTGACAGATTTCTCATGGAGCCGTTTTCTTCGGCAGCGATATCCGGGCTCGAGCATTCTTCAATCCAACACTTCTGCTGAACTTTCCGGAGTTGGCCCGCCCGCTGACAGCAGCTTTTCACGAAGACTTCTTTATCTGCCTTCCCCTAGTATTTTTCAGGTTTGCTTTCCTAGTTTGTGTCGAGGAGATGTCTTCACGCGTCAAGATCGGTGACAAACCTGACAGAGCCTTCACAGCCTGGTGGAGATATTTGATGCATCTTTCATGCATTCTCCCATTCTCCCCCCCACGCAGCCGTCACGGTGCACAGACAGGATCCTATAGGTTTCATAATGATAGAGTAACGCAGGCCTCGCTGTAGAACATATCCACTCACTAATTACCACTGACCCATATACTGAGTCTTCCTCCTGTATTAACAAAGTAAAAATCCTCCATTTCCTCATTTTACTATCTCATCTTATTTGTAGGAATCCACTTACAAGGCCGTATCACACCTGCCTGAGGGCCCATTGCCTAACCGCAATGTTAACTAATACTTAGAATTTCATCACTGTTCTACACACAGAATTAGAACAAAAATGTTAACATAATGTATTCTTGAGTTCCCTACATGTAGTCCACAAGAATGTGTCCCACCAAAGTGAAAAATTACCTTTATTACCCCGAATGGCTCGTGCAAATTCAATTTGGACTTCTGATCATTTCTTTCCTGAGCATAGGTTTCATCCGGTTAGAAGCAGGGGATTCGTCTCATTTCCCTGCCAGGAGAGCTCCCATTTTCTCTGCTGAAACATTGCTGACTGGAGCATTTTCTGCTTAATCTGATAATCAGAACCCCCAGCAGTTCGACCTCCTGCTGCTTTTTCCCTCTCCCATGCGCCCTTAATCCCTCTCTGTCTTGCCCTTTCCGTATCTCCTCCCTGTTCCTCTCTACTTTCCCTTCCTTTCCCTCCATCTCCTCCCCTCCCTCTTCCTCACGTGCCTCCAGTCAACATATACCTCTTCGTCATTCAAAGAGAGGGACAGGGGGAGATAAGCTAAGCTCCTGCTAACGCACCTGATCGATGGACAGGCAGAGAGCCAATGAGGCGCCGACCTTCAATTAGCCCTCTGTGGTCACTCGGCAACAGTGAAGTGTACCCTTCAATTAGGCCCCGGCGTGAGGCAACGACGTGTGAGCAAAGATTGACGTCATGCGTCATTGCCGCCTCGTTCAAGGCCTCGCCGGCTCTAATGGCTCAGCCACTGTTTAGGTTTACGTCGGTGAGCGGACGCGTGTGTGTGTGTGTGTGTGTGTGTGTTTATTACAGTGCGTTACGACTCATTGGATGTGCTCGCTTTACAATGCTTTTGATGGTATGAGCGTCTCAGAGACTTGTTTATGGGGTCTTTATGGAAACTCCCCCAAACAATATAGGTGCCAGTCATCCATGGAAAATGCTTTATTTGAAGCCTGGGCGTATTCATGCACCACTGTGATCCTCAGAGAAGGCCACGTGTTGAAGGATGAATTCGCCTTTAGTGAAGATGCACTCTCTCTTTAATGGAATCTATTAAGAGAGGGGGAGGCAGCGGAGGAGAGGGGAATTAAAGAGTGGGAAGTGAGAGGGAGGAGGGAGGGACAGCGGTCAGTCAACTAACAAAATGGGATGTTGCCTGAAGGGTGATAATTAGCGTTCCCTCGGAGGCCATGAGGCTGCAGAGGCCTGTACATCTGCCTCCAGTTTGGGCTACAGAGCACAAAACGCAGCAGGATTCATTTGTTTTGTCTTTTGCCCTGCAGTTTTCATCAGTTTCACACTATATCGCCAAAAAATATTCGCTCATCCATCCAAATCCACCATCCAGTGCATAAAGCGAGCCACGGATGACAGAGTCTGGTGTGGATGAGTCTTGACTGGCCTGCACAGTGCTGACCTCAACCCAATAGATCACCTTTGGGACAAATTAGAGTCGAGACTGAGGGCCAGGCATTCTGGTCCAACATCAGTATGTGACCTTACAATCTGCTTTTGGAAGTCAAAAATTCCCATGAACACACTCCTACACCTTGTGGACAGCCTTCCCAGACGAGTTGATGTCACTTAAATTCATATGCGACTCAAGGCAGGCAACTGAACACTCTATAATATAATATAGTGTTTATTTGTCAGAAAATATTAAGGAGCATTCAGATCCATCATGAGTTGCTTAAACCCTCCACTCAAATCAAGAGTGACATTCGTTTTGGGGTTGATGCAAACATTTTATTCATTTTTTAATTCAAAAGCTAAAGGTAGATCTCAACTTAGTTGTAAGCCTCACGTCCAGTCAGATCAAACAAGTTCAGGTCAAGTCTTGAGTTATAAACTACATGTCCAAGTCTAGTTAAAGTTAGTCTTAAGTCAACGGAAAATCGCCCATCGTATTTCCCAAGTCAAGTTTCCAGTTCATTCAGAGAAGTCAAAGAAAAGTCATTTAAGAAAATCCCAAGCTTTTTGCAGGTCTCTGAATTACAATAATATAAAACATTTTTCCTTTCAAAGCTAGGGTAAAGTTTGATTTAAATTAAGTCCATGTATATATATCTTATAAAATTCAAGAAATATGCTTTAATATTTTTTTTCGGAGGTTGATGCAATTAATATTAAGTCTGCAATTTTATGGACCTATGGAAGCTCAACGATATCAGCAGGGAAACACATGCGACACACTTAAAATACAAATAAATAAAAAACCCATATTCTTTCCATATCTAAAAACTGGCATACCAGAGACAAAAAAATTAGATGAATGAACACATCTATGCAGTCGTTTTCATTGCCCCTTAATATACATGGAGTATACTAGTGTCAAAATGATAAAGTCTGGCTCAGGATATTTAAAGTTTAATCTGCAACATGGTGGAACATATTCACCTTTTTCTAATGAGACCACCGTAAATCCATTACTTAGAATATGTTGCCCCCAACACCGTGAGCACCTCGGATGTCATGATTCATATTTAGCTTCTGCTTCAGTCTCATTCCCTTGTTGTAAAATGGTGAAGTAAAATGCACAGTACGTGTGTGTGTGTGTGTGTGTGTGTGTATGTGCATGCAAATGACAGCTTTTATGAGACAGCAGTAAAGTAAACAGCAGCATTACTGGAACTGATGTTGAGTGCCATCTCATACATGTTTCATGATGCCAAGCTAAAAATTCAGCGACGACACAAACACTTAGGAAAAATGCCTGAGCTCTTATTTAGCGACCTACATCTGTGAGGCAAATAAATATTATATATTATATACTGAGTATAATGAAAGCAGCCAAACAACACTGTAAAATCGGGGGTGAACGAAATCTCATTTTATATTCAATATAATCAATATTGATTTGAAGCGCAGTGTTTTCTCTCTTTACCAGTACCAAAATACATTTAATGGGAGAGTTGTTTCCTCACTACTAAAGTAGTGAGAGTAGCAGCAATTTCGTTCATTTTTTTTTTAATAGTTCATGCAATGACTGATGATGGTAGAAAACAGAGAACAGGGGAGGATTGAGAGTTTGGGCTTTACGAATGATCCCAGATTTTCTCTACTGTCGATTTAATTTATATATTTATTAAAGGTTGAATGTCAAAAACACTTATCTGTTAGTCTCAATTCAGCATCTCCTGCAGTTTAGTGTTCAATATTCAATATTCTGACGGCAGAATTTATCAGTATGTTGTGCAGTCACACACAGTGGAGCTACAAAATTAAGTACAGTTTGCTCAGTTTTTATACTTCTCTACAAATCTGGGGTGGATGCATTTTACCTAAATAGTTTAATCTGCTTTATCCTTTTAATTCACTACATTTAAGTAGGAAATGTTGTAGGTTCACTACTTCTTTCACAGCTGTAGCTGTTATTTTTACTTTGTAGATGACATTTATTTATTTGGAAATACATCTTTTCGAGTGCTTGTGTATACATTTTTACATCTCTAGTGTTCCTGTAAACAGACAAACTGTGCTTTTTTGTTGTGGTCTGGCCTCCTCTGGCTGAAATCTAGATGAACACAAACCATTTACAAATGTCTCTGTTTGTGAGGTCACAACAGGAGAGAAAATGATTGACCATCCCTGGATCCCTGTAGCCGTCCCTTGCTTTGGGAGTGCTTGGATTTGACCTCTGTTTCTCTGATCAGTCGGGTAGGGAGGGGAGGGGGAAACAGGGCTTTTCAGAGTGACCAGATTACCATATTGAGAGAATTGATTATTAGAGGCCAAAAAAATGGAAGGATTGAATGATGTCCAAACACCACAAATTGATTGATTGATTGATTGACAATGATTTTTTTCCTCAGAGAGTTTAGAGAGTTTGTGTGTGTATGAGAGAGAGAGAGAGATCACTAGCCATGCATACATGACAAAGAGGTAAAATGGCCAGAGTTTTCAACTAACCTAAACACAACTCAAACCTTTAGACCTTTGAACCATAAAGGCATCAAATAGACATGGTAAATATGAAACTGGCAAATTAGAAAGATGGGGCCTCTTTCAACTTAGTGACTGGCTAAATATAAGTTTATTACAGTTTAAATATACTGCTTATTTTGCAATAAAGCTAAAAAAGTGTAAATTTGTAATGAAAGTTTAAATGAATGCAAATGCTATTCATGCTCATAAGTATGAAAATATTTTTTTTCAACAAAGCAGCCATACAGACATTCATAAGATGATGATACAGTGTTTGTGTGTGTGTGTGTGTGTGTGTGTGTGTGTATTGTGCTGCCCTAAATAGTCTTTAAACAATCTGTATTTTTCCATTTTATACAAAACCTTCAGTTATAATGCATTTTCTTACATGTAGTTTTATTGCTTTTACTTTGACTGTGTTACATTTTTAGCAGAGATAAAAAAGAGACGGACACAGGACACATTTTGCCACGGTCTGTTTTTACTGTCGATTCTTATAAATATCAAGTTTAAATATACTAATAAAATAGCTTGGACATTTTTCAGCTTCCCAAAAATTGAGATACTTTTAAAATTTCAGGATCTACAAACCTGAGCCACGAAAAGAACAGATCAACAGAAGGTTTGGTAGAAGATGCTACACAGTAGCCGATAGAAGACACACAGCTCCAGTCCTCCACAAGTTACCACCGCATTATCACCAGGTTAGTGCACCTCAGCGGGCTGTGATTGAAAAAGAAAACTTTTGAATACATAATAGCCAGATTAATAATGAATATGTTCAACCTGTTTTGGTTGTAAATTATTCATAGAGCTTGTTGAAAGGCTGGGACTTTAAATAATTTGGAGATTGATTGCAATGCAGTTATATTTAATTTAAAAGCATTACCAGAGTGTGTAACTTTTGGAGACCTGTAAATGTAAAGTACATTATGTAGCAGTACTACGCAAATGTCAAACCAATAAATGCAGAAATTTACTTAAACAACAAACATACATCCATACTCCAACATCTCAGCCACGCCCAGTCAGTATTTATATATTAGTGTGCATTAAAACAAAGGAATCTGACACAAAGACATGTAAATAATCAATACGGGACATTTAAGCACAGAAAAAAAAAACCTTTTCTTGTGTTAAATTAGCCTATTTAATGCTCAAAATTGAGGCACAATGTTTTTCCGTGATCTAAACACACAGATATAACCAATATTGATTATTACATTTCTTATGGTGCCAAATTCACACTTTCATGAGCACAAATTTTATTGTGTAGAGAAATTCTTATTATACAATGATATTGTTCTTTGCCTGAAAATGACTTCTTTCCCAGAATAACCTTTTTTGCTAAACATTTCCCACTGTGTGCAGAAAATTGAGACTCAAACTAAACTCCATGACTCAAGCTCACATATAATAATGGTTAATTACATATCTTTGAGGACCACAATTCCCCCAACAATGAACTGGGAGAGTATAAGAGAATGAAGGTACTCTTCATTGTTTGTTTAATTTGCATGCTCCCCATTGTTAGCAGTAGATTTAAAAATGTTTAGAAAGGCTAGCTTGGTAAAAAAAATACCCCTGCTCACACATTTCAAATCACATATTTTGTTCCATAACACAGATCAATCTGGACTTCCATATTCCCAACGTGATTTACAGAACTTATAATGTAACCGAGCCAATCAGGAAATGAGCTGTAGATTGATAAAGTAACAGGCCAATCAGGAACTGGGTTGCAGCAGTGAAATGAAACACAAGCCAGCCCTTAACCTTAACCTCATACTAATACTTCTGACTGGATATGGAGAAAGTTTTGCCTATCAACTGAATGCTGATTGGCTAAAGGAGATTGTCTGTCAAGGCAATGACTCCCGCCCTGTGGGCTCTGTGGAATGAATGAATGAAAGAGTGGCAACTTCATTTGATCAGATCCGGCAATAGAAATGAAAGTTGCAAAAGTAAAAATAGGACACAGACATTCACGCGGGCATACACACACACACACACACCAGTGTATTTACTAGTTTCACTGGTCATAGACACATTTTAACGGAAAGATCCCTTTTTGGATGCTTGTGCACTATTAGACCACATCCAGCTATTATGAATGACATAACATCCATTCTGTCCTGCCAAATCCATTCCTTTTATGTTACTCATTGTCTGATTCTACTTTTGCACGATTGAGTAGGAATGTCCTTCATTTCTCTGAATACCATTTCAAAGCCACACAGAAGTTGCTCGACCTTGTTGCAGATGCGTAGGCGGAGAATGTAATGATGTCCCATTTGAGGGGCTGCCTCCGATGAAAATTTGTCCTTCGCAGGACTGAAGGCTGGTCTGTATCTAACAACAGAGGATTCATCATGGTGTCACCAGGGATCTGCCCACTAACTATTGGCGCATTGGTGCTGTCCTCAACAGCTCATAAAGTCTGCAATTTGGAGTTTACCACCGAGAAGTTGCACACAAACAACCAACAAAGCTGTAAACATCAGCTGTAAACTCCAGCGCTATGAAGGGTAAAAGAGTTTATGACTTATGATGCTTAAGGGACAATTTTGTATATTGAAACTTATTAATTTATTTAGAGTTTTGGCCGACATTCAATTTAATTATATTTAAATGGAGTTACATTTTACTAAATTATTGCTGAGATTTGGGAACATTTTGTGGCAAAGCTTAAAATAACTCATGGAGCTTTAGAGGCTACAGACAGTTTATACAGATTATCTGATCAAATTCAAACTTTTTTGGGGTGCTTGTGACAGAAAAATGCTTTCATTGTGTTACTGACATTCCATTAGTAACAATTCTGTACAAGAAAAAGTGCCATGGGGCCAATAGATGCAACAATCATGTTACCTGCAACTGCGCTTTCAGACACTAAAGCCAATAAAACCAATTTGGATTAAAATTGCCCTGTCTAATCCCCATGATCCCATTTTATCAGTATAACTTGGATAATGTTAATGTTGTTTTTAAGTAAAATTATGGCCAAAACTACAAAAAAACAGACAAACTTTGTTTTAACCTAACTGGTAAACAATAATGTTGATTTATGATAAATACACATACTGAATATGCATGTTCCTGTTATAATATGTATGTAATTACTTCAAACAGTCTACATAGTGAATGATGGTGCAGAACAACATGTTGAAGCTGGTAACAAAATCAGCAGTGTTTAATTCTGGCCTTCATCATTACACTTTGCAATTACCTTCTTTTAAAAAACAAAAATAAATAAACAAATTAAATAACCACATGACTTGTAGACATAACTTACTTATGTGATTATTATTCCAATAAGGACCAAGTCCTATAATTCAAGACTCGGTCTTGAATATAATAGACTGCAGAGAAGGCCTTTAAAAACATAAGTGAAAATTCTCAAATAAGACTTTTTGCTCTATTCGGTGCATTGCACAGCCATCTCACACCCACGCAGGAATTTTCAATTATTTTGCCTGATAGACTTTGTGGGCATACAGACGTGTCCCTATGTCAGTTTTATTACACCTGTTATGGCAGGGCAACTATAGCTTTGACCTCTGCGGAGTGACAACATTTGAAGGCGGATTTTTTGACTTAAACTCCTTATTTCTCATAGCAGCACTCTTTTGATTGATCGATTGTACACACGATTTGATCCAACAGCCTAATACATCACTGAATCCACATCAGAGCCTTTGCCAGCTTTCAGAGGACTGATGTGCTTGCTTTGAAATCAGACCTGGGCTGCAGTTCTTGAGGTATGCTTCATCTTCTTTAATGCCAACAGTCGCCACATCAGTTTCCCTCTTTCGGGGTCGGTTTAAGATGCATTGACGCAGCGTAGTCCAGTAACGTGCTGGTGTTACAGGAGTGAGCGGGAGAAATCTGTTGAAATCACTCTGCGGTTAGCCTCCATTACACTTTGATACTGAGGTAATCCCCAGCATCTGTCCTGCCTACGCGCTGAGTCAAGTAGCATCTATTATGGTCATAACACAAAGCCTGTCTCCTCCATACATTTTTTTGTGTTACAAATCAGCTAGTTTGCATCAAAAAAAGTGCTCCTGGAATGTGTGCAGTCAAATTTCTCCCTCTGCACACAAACATATTGGAACTGTGCTCGCTCAATTTGTTATAGTGATTGTGCGATGAGACCAAGGGAGTACAGGATGCGTGTGAAACTGTGGACCGCGACCCACAACACAACACAGGCCCCTACAGCCCCTGCTAGAGCTAGAGCGGTCACGTGATTTCACGAGCCCGTCCCCTGGAACAAGCCACTATGTTTCTCATTTCGTTTGCAAAAGGGGGTTGTTTTAAGAGCCCTGACTACATCTGTGAGTGTCTCTCCTCTCAGGTCACTGGTATAAAACAGTTATTAGGTAACTGATGGTCCATGTCTGATTGAAGCACATCTTTTCCTGTGCAGATTCTCGTTGAGAGTAAAATCAAAGCTCATTTTTTGGACACTTAGTTTGCTGCTTAGGTCAGCATATAAGTCCTTTTTTTCCCTAACTGGACTCTAATTCTTTTTACGTGCGCCACAACTTGATGACGGCCCATCCATCATCTGGTTCAGCTTGTTTTTTAGCAGCGGCTCATGGGGGGTTCACTTGCAGCGGACTTCTCCATGACGGCTGCTGCAGTGACCCCGCTGTCTCACTGTGGCAGGACAGTCAGTATGTTGGTGATGGTCCATTTCTGATCCGTGCAGTCCTGAATGGCCAACTGGAAATTGAACTCCGACTGTCTGCTCTCCACCAACTCCAGACAACGCTGAGACTCTGTGTTCTGGATGGAGCCTCCCTAGAGGGAGAGAGAGAGACAGAGAGATTTACAATGACCATCAAGGTGTTCTGTGATAGGAAAATAACACAGGAGACAGTTTATAGAATTGCACTCTACTTGGGGCGGTGTTATCTCCACCAGATCTGGTATTTTCAAATATTGGCATATCAATTCAATTTTCAATTCCTTGATTAAATATTCTTCATTGGTAAAAAAGTCTGATAATGATATTGTTAAAGTGTCAAGGGAAATACAATTCAATAAGGAGATTAGAAAAAAAAAAAATAACTTTATTAATCGCGGGAGCGAAATTAAAACGTCAAAGCAGCTAAAATACACATTAAATAGTGAGGTAAACCACAATAAAATATAAGAGTGTAGATACAGTGGACACAAGGGAGAGATGCTACGACAGGCAGAGTGAGGAACATTCAATGTGATATTATAGTCCCGTTTTCTCTAGAAACAGAGACACAGTAAGAAAACAACAATAATCCCCTTTAACAATAATTGAAATCATGTAAGATACCTATATGGATAAGTCAAGATAATTATTACTCACCTCCAGTTATGTTTTAATTACATGTCCCATACATATTTTGTGCAGCTAAGTATGCTGCATGTCCCACTGTAATAACCACAATTCTATTCAATTCTTTATATAACGCTAAATACATGTCGCATACAATATGGTCATATCATGTTGAATCATATTAACAATTGTCTTGCAACATTCACTATGATTAGTTTTCCCAATTTATAAAAAGGGCTTCAATTGATGCTCAGTGTTTATTATGCATTGTTGGCAATCTGCTTTATTCCAATAAAGCAGATTGAAGTGAAGTGTATTAAGAGAGAGAGAGAGAAAGAGAGAGAGATTGTATGAGTACGCATTATCATACATGTGTATTAGTGTGCCCACAAACTCACATATACTGTATGTGTTCAAAACAATGTTACTTTAAACAAGAGAAATGCTTTACTAGCATTCAATATGAGCTTCACCATCTCTTGTTTCTTGCACAATAGGCTGGCGCCCAAAGTAGCTCCTTGCTTACAGTATATGGCAAGAACAGTAATATGTTTTAATGAGCCGGGGCCCTGGCAGAGGAGACTAAAGCCATTTGTGTCAAACTTGCTGCGTGCTTAAGAGGAATGCTTTGCCTAAGATCAATATGCTTTACATCTCCCACCCACACATGCACGCATGCACGCATGCACGTACACACACACACGCACACACACACACACACACACACACACACACACACACACACACACACACACACACACACACATCATCTCAGCAGAATCCATACACTATCGTGAGCTGGTGTGTCTGGGTCACTTTCTAATTACACTACTAAAGTTGACTGTGGACTTTCTCTGCCACCTTGTTGATCTTCTTTTGGTTTCTGGGTGGGTCACATTGGAGTTTGAGCTGACAAATGTTGAATAACAGTTATTTTTACTGAAATGACTGCAATGCAGAAAATAGAGAATGCATTGGAGGAAACAGTGTATATGACCATTGAACCGATTGAGGCTGAAGGAGCGTGATTTTTATCTTACATAGAAGTACAAATCAGTCTTATCACTTCCAGCACATTCACACATCAATGCTCACGGAAAAAGAGAAAAAGAGAGCAATGGGGGAAGAAAAGGGAGTCTATCTGTCGGTGAGACTCATATATTGGATTTATGAGAGTTAATAATTAATTTACATTGATCACAGGCTAATCAGTGAACCAAGTTAAATCCTATTTGATTTCTAATGTTTAAACAGTAGAGCTCCATTTTTAAAGTTCAATTCATTATAAGAAACAATGTAGCCACAAGGGTGCACAGGCAAGTATCTTATTGTGCCAGTCCTAAGCTCAGATAAATACAGAGGGTTGTGTCAGGAAGGAGATCTGACATAAAGCTTTTGCCAAATAAAACATGTGACTCGAGTCTATGACTTCTAGACCACACCATACAACCAGGTTAACAACTGCCATCGATGCTTTCAACTACAGGATGCAGCTGAAATTGGACTATTTTTGGTTGTAGGAAGAGAGAGAAGAGGAATGCCATGAGTGTAAGGACTGAAAGTGGGGAATCTGAATGTTGGAACTATGGCAAGAAAATGTAAAGAATTGGTGAATATGATGCAGAGGAGGAGGAGGGAAGACGTACTGTTTCCAGGAAACCAGGTGGAAGATAGAAGTGAAACTGAGTAGGTGTTATCTTGAAGAAGTTTTCTATTAATGTCCTGGTGGTAAAGAAAAAAAAAGAAAGAAAAAAAAAACTCAGATAGAGTGATGAGTCTGAAAATATTAATTGAAAGTATGATGTTCGATGTTATTAGTGAGTATGCTCCACAGGTAGGATGTGGGTTGGAGAAGAAGAAGAAATTCTGGTTGGACCTTGATAAAGTGATGCAGAGCATCCCTAGAAATAAGAGTTGTGATTAATGTAGACTTTAATGAATCTTGGTGAAGGAAACAGAGATGACGAGGACATGATGGACATGTTTGATATCCAGGAGAGGAGCACAGAAGGACGAAGGGTGCTTGACTTTACAAAAAGTAGATGTAGAGAAGTAAAGTAGTGGCAGGTGAAAGTGTAGGCAGACAGCATAGGATGGTACTGTGATGTCTCTGGTGGTGCGGAAAATGAAGAGCAGAAGATGAAATGGTAGAACTGAAAAAGGTAATTTCGCATGACTTTTAGGCTGGGTTGAGACGTGTTCTGGGTGGTGAGGAGCTGTTTCCAGATGACTGGACATCTACTAGACGGTATCACTGAGGGTAAGACAGGAGGCAGAGCTGGAGGTAGCATGGATGAAGATGCTGAGGTTCTCTATGGGAGGGACCAGGATGGATAAGATCAGGAATGAGTACATCAGAAGGATAACACATGCTAGAGGCCACATATATAAAGTCAGAAAGGCCAGACTGAGATGGTTTGGATGTGTCCAGAGGAGAGATCAAGCCGGTCAGGAGGGCTAAAGGAAGACCAAGGAGGAGATTTGATGAGATGAACGTAGTGGACACAGAAGACAGGGTTAGATGGGGGCTGATTCACTGTGGTGACCCCTGAAGGGAAAATCAGAAAGGAGAAGATAAAAGTCTCTATAAGAAACACTTTCATGTGTGGCAGGGAATAAGACGCCTTTCAAAATCCAATCAGTTTTTTGAAT
This sequence comes from Eupleurogrammus muticus, assembly GCA_036785175.1. Taxonomy (NCBI): domain Eukaryota; kingdom Metazoa; phylum Chordata; class Actinopteri; order Scombriformes; family Trichiuridae; genus Eupleurogrammus; species Eupleurogrammus muticus. The sequence continues at coordinate 16,137,651 of JAYKQN010000010.1, read as the reverse complement.
AAGAAATGCATATTTCCGTCTTTTCTAGATGGCAATTTTATAGTGTTGCAATCAGTTGTTCACATGAAATGTGACAGAAATAGTTATGAATGGTTAAATGGTTCTTTTGTTGCACAGCGGGAGAAAAGATCATAAAAGTCAGTGTGATTTCCAGTTTTGTAAAGTTAAAGAAATGGCTTTACCTAGCCCCCTTGGTCCAACCCAGGTCCAGTGGGATCTACAGTATGCATAGATGTAGAAAAGGTGTGACTGATTGGCTTTAAGTGCAGCATTGCAACTTATGATTTGTGCTATCGTTGGCATTTGCAGCCAGGACCTTCAAAATAAGGTATGCAGGGTGTTGCCTTTCATGCTCTTGGATTTCACACTTGAGTTAACATTAACTACTTCATCTAAATTGTGTTTATGATGCAGGTTTTGTAGTCAAATATCTTTAAAATTACTGAAATGTAGCAACAAAAAAGAGCTAGACTCATTGCAAGTCCCATAGCTGGGAAGAGTCAATCACAGCTGCCAATGACTGCATACACATGGATGTGCTTTATCGGATAATAAAGGCATTGAAAGTGCATCAATTTCATGTGGAAAAGACACCATCATAAAGAGCAACGTTGTTACTGGAAAAGTCAAATGATACAATGGCCTTGAAGAAATCGATTTTTGGAAGAACAAAGAGATGTTCATGCTGTATTTTTTCTAGTTAAATAGCCATCAACAGGAAGTAGTTTTAACACCACTTGTTGAAAGATCTATAGCACCACCTAGCATGGTCAGCCAGTATTGTCTGTATTAAACAAACTTAATATTTACTTTTATGGCAGATCACCAGTCAAGCTGCAACATCGAATTTGGCAGATCCCTCTACGATCCTACCATGGGATTGTAATGACTCACAGCTGTCAATCAGCGCCCACATAGCAGACATCATAGCTATATAAGTCTAATCATATTACTTCCAAATCACCAGAACCTGAATTTAGTGATTGAAACCAAAAAGACTCATTGAAAAATTAATGACTTAGTATTTCTGGAAAGAAAAGTTGAAGCACCTAATAGCCATCTTTGCAGTTTAATAGTTTCAGCTTGTGAACAAATTGTTTCCCGATTTTATACATGTACAGGGTAACGAGGTTTAATATTACAGCCAGAACACTATTGAATGTGTAAATAACCTACTGTTAGCCAACTCATTCACCATACAAATTTTAAAAGGTGATAATAGGCTTCCATAGAAGTTTACAGCCATTGCGTTTACAGCCTTATTTTACCACACTGCACTAAATGCATGAATCCACCACACTGGAACAGAATAATCTCTGCAGTACTGGGTTTGACATTTCGACTTCCATTCTGCCTGCTGCTAATGACTAATGCCACTAACTTGTTATTGCTGCAGGGACTCATCTTAGAGAGCTTTGACGTGTACAATAGAGGCAGAGTTAAGATCCATTAAAGGAATCACAATGATCTTTCTTACCTCCTCCACCCAAAAAACAGCCAATTGACTTTCTCTAAGTGTGCAAACTCCTGGGAGACTTCCAGCCGGTGTACTTAAAAGTCTGTGCTTTGCCTCTCACCTCCCCTGTGGAGCACAGCTCAGACTAAGTGTACACAAACCGAATTGGTGCAAATACGCCACACATACGCACACACATGCACACACACACACTCGAACACACACTAATGTTTGGCTTTTGGCCAGCACCATGTCCTCAATTCAGCTGTGGGCCTGCCCGTCATTCTGCAGAGTGCAGAGTTGGATCGCACTATTGATTCCCTGCTATTAAGGCTGGAACACTAGTTAATCAGTCGGTCAGACAGCCTGTCAGCATGAAAGCTATCAGACATCCAGTCAGCCGTCAATTGGTCAGCTGGACGCTCAATCATCGAGTCATTCAGCTCGAAGGGTGTGGAGACTAAAATTGCAGCACGGAGACAAAGCACAGAGCACAGTGGAGCAGCAACTAATGCTGAAACGCACCCATTGTATCATCACAGAAGTGGGGCAGCAACAATGAAGCGCTCCCTCTCCCCAACAACTGAGGCATCACAGACTCCTTCTATTTGTTACTGTTCATCTCTGAGGGACTAATCTCTATTTTCTTTTTCTCCATCTGCAGATATTAACTTAACCACAATCGGGACTGGGGCTCAGGAGGTAGAGCAGGTCATCCGCTCATTGGAAGTTCAGGACTTCAAATCCTGGCTCCATCAGTTCGCATGCGGAAATGTCTTCAATTAGGATACTGATGATTGTGATCCAGTTTTGCAAGGTGCGTGCAAAGAGGTGAATGTCGACACTGAGCGCAGTCAGAAGCCTAAAAAAGATCAATACAGTCCATTTAGCGATCAAAAGCAAAACTCACGTATCACAGAGCAGCAGGGGACAGAAACAGGTGGCGTGCTTTGTACCTGTTAAACCATTCTAGGTATCAAGATTGGTCCCGAATGGCTGTGTGTTTTTTTTTTGTGAAAACAAGAAACTGTTAATAGTAGATGGTGTTAAAATACACCAGTGACAAAGCCAGAGAAATACTCTTATTTGCTTGATTTTACAAAATATTTATACAATAGAACAGTTAGAACACTCAGTTCTAGGTATGTTAATACCTATTTTCACCATTGATTGAGCAAAAACCTGAGCACAAATTAATAAATAGGTTTTAAAAAAAAAAGATACTGCAGGAATTTAAAGGGACAGTTCAACAATTTTTTAAAAATTTAAACATTGTCATGATTTCCATAGTCATAGCAATAGGTGCTTTACCTTTTTTATCGATAAAAGCTGTTTCCAGAGAAGTGTAGCATGTGAACTGTGAGCTGCTCCGCTACTACTACAGGCTAATGGTATTTTTTGGTTTCTCTCATCAATGCTGCTGTGGACAAGTTGTGACCTGCCTATTCACGACCCTGTGAGATAATAACAGAATGTTCCGAGAAGGTAACTGTAAAGCCAGATTTCACACTCCAGACATGGCTACTGTGATCTCAAAATCACACATTTTTTCTGGCACTTCCTGAGGTTGCACACTGTGACACTTCGCCAAGTGGCTTACTGAAAAAAGTAGTTCTGAGTTTTTGCTTCACGTGTTGTAATGTTGCAGTTCTTGTTTTGTAGCGTGGTGAATGTGCAGGTCAAAACTTATCTACCACAGCGTTTTGGAGTTGCTGGATTGTGTATTTGCTGAGTTTGATGAGAGAAACCAAAAAATACTATTCAGCGTGTTGTAGTAGCTGAGCAGCTTGCGGCTCTGCAACGCTTGAATTTCTTGTTCGAATCAAGTCGTCTACTTGGAACTCTGCCACAAAGACCGGAATGGATGTAGCAAATTTAGTTTGGTGTTTTATTCTTCACGACCACAGTTAAACACCAGAATCCAGATTTACAACAGGCTGGGCACCACCAGCCAATGTGGGGATTGCACAGTGATGCCATAATTCCCTTTAGGGACATTTACATATTAATACAGTATTTGTTCAATATGCAACCGCATCCCAGCTACTGTAAATATTTTCCTCCATAAGCTTTTTATTGACTTTAAAGACGACATAAACCTATGAATTATGTGCTCAGTGAGCTGTGTTCAGCTTCCCTGAAAAGACAGCAATGCAAAAACACCTCTTTTGAGAAGTCAATTGGCAAAACTTCAAGAAACCATGAGGTGGGAAATGTGAAGTTTATTTATTTTTTTATTTTGCAGCGATTGCACTTCTGAAATATAAAAATAAATTAAACTTCTCTTCTCTCTCTTCAGAATATTTCAACCTAGAGGGTTCTTTCATATAACACTGCACAACTAGAAAGCAGCGTTTGCAGTTCACACATACATCAATAATTCCATTTTGAAAACAATGTCAAGCGGAGTCTTTGAATTAAAACGTTTCAGAAATATTAATAACATAAGTCAAATCTGTATTTGCAGGGTGCATAGAAAACATGAGCTGGTGTTTGCAGCGTTCACAGTCTCATAGCAAAGTAGCTGCTCATCAGGGAGGTTACACATCACTGACTATTTAATGAATTGAGCGGGATCCAACATCAGTAAAAAAAACTACACTGAGAGGGCTCATAAATACTGTGCACTAAGTACCACCTAACCTGCACTAGAAATGCATATTTTAAAAGTTTATACATTTGATAATAAAACAGCAGAGAAAGTATGTTCATTTCTGTGTTGCCTCTCACCTCTCAGTTTGGATTTATACTCAACAATCATCAATCAACTATCAATGCCAAGCTGCTTTTCTCTGCTGCTCTCAGCCCTTTCTGTTTAAAGAAGCCGAAGGCGTCGACCTGCCGGCGGTGAGGCGTGTCGGCTTTGTTCTGGCGTACGTAGTGAATCAATTAAACAATGAGTGGCAATATGCCTCAGCATTTCTGCCATGATTTCTTTTTTTTTTTTATTGGGATGCCTTAAGCATAAGTGGCATCCATAAAGGCACAAATAAAAAAAAAATAGTCCGGCAAAGTAAAAAAAACAAAAAAAAAACGCTGACGTAAGAAAATTCCCTTTTATCACAAAACTGCTATATCAGAAAATACTACCTGCTGCCGGGCAGATTTTAGTGAGGCAATTTTCATCCTTCCACCACCTTACCCTCCCTCTCCTCCTCTCTGTCCCTCTCTCTCCCTCTATTGATGGCTTCCCTCAGGGTCACGCTCAGTTCAATATTGTAAAAGATCTATTTATCAATAATTCACAAATACTGACCGCCTGCCTCACATCAAACGCTGCCTCTCCTCCGCGCGTCTTCTCTTCTCTACAGCGAAGCCCTCCTGCACGGATTTACTTTATTTTGCCCTCTGTTGCTTTCCCTTTTTGACCTGTTGCCTGTCATTCTTTAGCTGTCATATCTGGCATCTTTGTGTCTCCTCCTGTCTGTATCTCTCTGTCTCTGTCTTCTCTATGTATTTAAGGGTGCAGATCTCAACGTATTTATTCACTAGTTTAAGGGTAACGAATATCACCAATGGCAGCTCTAATTACCTGATGTAGGCCACAACTATAGCTTTAAACATGTATAAATGAGTGACTTTTCTTCAGATCTTAAATTGGCCATAATATCCTGCAGCAGATCCTTTATTTATAGTATCGCTGGTGATTCTATTGGTGCATCAATATTGAGGAGGAGGTGCATTGACTATGCACATTACATCGACTGGCTGAAAGCTGCTCTTTTCCCTTCTAATTTTCCACATTTGACTTGAAAAATGTGATCGAAACGTTGAACTTATTCCATTTCATTAACATTTATTCTGCTCTTATAAAAAAGGATGGTGGTTTAATCATAGGCCCCATTTGACTTCTACCCCAACACTTTTTTTTTTACAAGGGAATTTGAGTTCTCTGTTCCAAACCCCCATGGGTTTGTCCCTAATGGGCCTCATCTCTTTGACATCTGACGTGAGTCGGAAGTGAGATTCCTGATTCTGGCCGATGCTAATTAGAGGACAGGTCTGCCGCCAGTGAGCCCAGTAGCTGCAGATACAGAGGGAACTGGGGGGATGAAGGATGGCGAGATATTTCTCTCTGAGGACACTGGACGATGGGTGAGACAGAGAGAGAGAGAGAAACGAGGAAGGGTCTAAATCATAGTTAAAGAAATCCTCTTATTCAGTCTGAAGTCTGTGACAAAAGCAGCGCACACACACACACACACACACACACACACACACCCACACAGACCAGAGAAGCCTTGGGCATGAATACAGCAGCGTGTCTCCTTTGTACTAATTATCCAGCTCCCTCTGCTTATCTGTCACATTTTAGGAAAACATTAAAAGTGTGAAGATTAAAAACAAGACAAGATGGTTGTTATAAGTCAGAAACCGTGGATGTGTGAAAGCTCATTATGCGACTGAAGTAGATAAAAAAAAACAAAAAAAAATGCCTACTGCATTAAAACAGTGGAAGGGTGATCCACGCGCCGACAGAATCAGCGCTCGGTTCTGTAGAAGCGCTGAAAGCACGGAGCTTTTTGGTGCGGCCGACGGGAAAACAGCGGGAGTTCACGGCAGCGGACAGAATACCAATTAGTAAACCGCTGGGATGAAAAGGCCGCGTCCAAATGGGGGGGCGTGCGATAACCGACGGGGCGCTCGGCTGGAGATCAGCGGAGCGCTCGACTGCGATTGCGCGAACCGCTTTCATCTACCTGAGTAAACGTCCACGTGAGCTTCATGTGCTTGTTGGCGGCGTAGCTGCACTCCAGCAGCCGCGGCCGGCTGTTCACGTCCACCAGACACTTGTTGTCGTCGTCGTCGATGGTGGGGCTCAGCACGCCCAGGTGGAGCTGCTGGGAGCTGGTGTAGTACACGTTCTGCTGGAAAACAGGAAAGAGAGGCAGTGAGAAGAGAGGGCCTGGAGGATTTCTCTCCTTTGCTGTGGGAGAAGAACGTCATGAGGAGGCTGTAGGTTGTGGCGCTGTTCTATTTTTCAATCTAGTTTTAGGCTTGGTGTTGTGTCAGTTTCAGTCATATCTAGTCAACTTGCAGTGTTTTTTTTTTTTTTAAAAGCACTGGCAGTCTAGTTTTATTCAAGGAAAATCCTTCTACTTTAGTCGTGTGTGAGTCAATAGTCTTTAGTCTTTGATAGCAGCATTGATCAAAATTAATCCATTCAAACCAATAGATTCATTTTAGTCTCTTTCCTCAAGATTTATCATGTGATTATTACCTGATGCAGTAGCTCCACAGGTTGAATGATTAGATATGCAGCATTGCTACAGCTGCCTGATTCTCTGATTTGTATATTTTATTATTAACTAACCTGCAACAACTCTGAAACTCTAAAGTCAAGATTTAAAAAAAGATGCTGTTTCTGTCGGCCTGTGCCACACTTATAAATGATGACGCTGACGAGTAACTTGCTGATGCCAAAGATAAATAACCCAGACATCTAAAATGAGGAATAATATGTTTTTATCTTTTATTTTTCAGTGTCTTTCAGGCTGGAATACATTTATTGAAACGTGAAATGACTCCATGCGTATTGATTGGCAGCGCGTTTTACTAGAGGAGCACTCACTGCATCGATGCATTTAGTGCCCACAGTGCACACACACACACACACACACACACACACACACACACACACACACACACACACACACACACACACACACATTGTGATTTAAAAAGTCTGAAAAAAAGAAAGACAAGGATTTTTTATTAATCTTTTTCTTTTTTAATGTCTGATGAACCAGAATTTGTCTTCGTTGTCTTTTTGCCTCAAGGAAAAAAAAAAAAAAAAAAAAATATTTGTTAATTTTGTCACATTCAGTGATTTCCTCTTGTCTTCGTCTCTTTCTTCATCATAGCAAAAGACATCGTTGACGAATAACTTTTCGCTCAGTCTTGACGGATGAAATGAACTGGTGTGTTGGCCACTGTCGTCTTCACTGTGCAGTGCATATTTCACAAAGCCAAGATGTGTTTTTTTAAGAGAATATCTGTCTATTTGACTCTCTTATAGATACATTTGCATGCTTATTAATGTGAGCAACATTAATCGAAACCGTTTTTTGCAATTTTGCTTGACAAAGTAGATAAAAAGCGAGGTTGGTTTCACACGAGCACGGTTCATTTGGCCCAGACCAAGAGGAAAAACAGCCCATTGTTGCAGCTTAGTTCTGGCCCATCTCCTGCCCACATTGGCTTTTGATAAATGGACCAAGAGGATTAAATTTGACATTTTACAGACCGACAGGTAACTCGCTCGTTCTGCATCGTTGGCCCATCATGACGACCCACACGACGAAAACAAATGGTGATTGACAGCGAGTCGGTGTGTGCCCTTCGCGTTTCAGTCTCTCCGACAAAGAGATCGATGATACGATTGAAGCAAACAATACTTCAGTTCAGGGCTGGAGCTCATATTTGGTGAATAGGGGAGAAGAGATCGGAAATTAGGCGGAAAAACAGATGTCTTACACATAAATATAAAGGGGGAACTGCAGGCAGGGCGCTCGCCTCAAACACATGACTCCTCTTCACTTTCAGGTGTATCGTACTGAACGCGTTACCATGGCTACCACATAATCGTGAAAAAAAATATAATTTTAAAGATTGCTTATTAGACTGCTTTGGATGGCAGCACACAATCAGCAAATGATAGACTAGGTTTATCATGTGGATTCATGTCAGTATGAAACATTCATGGTTTAGAAAAGCTTGTGGTTCGTTTTGCTTCACAGCACAAAACAAAACCATGATTTAAGCTTTTTTTTTTAAGCCTATCGAATCAGGTTAGGAGTGAAAGCACATCTAAAGTACCTCAAACGTATTCTTAAATGCATAATAATCAGAATATAGATGCTAAATGTTAATATTTGTAACATAAACCCAGAGATAGATAGATTTTTTAGGTTGGATAGTTAGATTGTAGCTGCATCATATCTCATTTTTACCTTTTAATTTCCTGTATATACATTTTTCTGATTGCATGCATTCTTATTGCATTCATATTGTGTGTTTTTATACTGTATAAATGTCAGAAAATTATTCTGTCTTCACTAAGGCAACAGGTTTTTAATTTTTTTTTACATTTCATATTAACGCACCATTGCAAATGCCAAGCTGTGGCCTTTTAACATTGCAAGGAATAAACAGGCCGCCTGCTAGGGGTCTAATTAACCAGAACAACAGGAAGAAAAGGAGGAGAAAATATTCAGTTGCAAAAAAGGTGAAGAGGGGTCAGGGATAGAAATGTATATTCTGGCTAAATATCAGATAAGGAAATGTTTGCATACCTGGAAAAAAAAACACACACAAAAAGGAAAACACACGGACATGGTAATGCATGCAAATGCTGGCCCAGTTTTTTGAAGACTTCGGCGAAGTAAATCAAACGCACCTAAAAGTGGTTTCAGGATTTCAAATCAGAAACTCAAGACACACATCTCCCAGCGTCTGGCGGAACAGAGAAAGACGAGACAAAGAATCACAGACGGGCTGACAGGGAATAGGCAGAAAAATGGAGATGAAAGAGTGACGGAGGAAAAGCAAAGAGCCGGCGATGCTCAGAACAGATGCAGGGTGTTTCCAGCGGCAGCGCGTGCACGCTCCGAGGAGGTAACTGATGAGGATGAGGAGCCTCTTGTATTAACAGGACATTTCTAGACCGTGAACCAGCCTCAGAGGTTTTTATGCCTCGGTTAAAAAAACATCTGTGTGTGTGTGTGTGTGTGTGTGTGTGTATCAAGTGTGTCGATTTCCCTTTGCACGTGCGTTAATAAGAGCAGTTAAACTTGCATTTGTCTATAGATTGACGCCGGGCTCCCAACAGAGGGCTTATTGCTATCTCCTCTCCTGTCACAGCTTCTTAGAACCTTAATAGAAGGATTAGCACAGCGCTGTGCTGCAGGGATAGAGATCTCTCCTGACGGATACACACATTAACAAGCATGGACAGAAGAAAGCCAATAAGCCCGGCTGATTTTCTAGTGTTTAACGTGAACTTTTTACAGATGGCGTTTTATAATCTGGACAAAATCAACGCGAAGACGAGCAAAACTTGCCGGTCTTATCTGTAATTTTAAACAGTGCGTGATATATATATTTTTTAACATATAGTGACCGCCAACGTACAGCGAAGTGCAGCGCCAGGCACAGACCGTACAAAAACTGTGCTGCATGTCGATGCGAGTCCTCAAAGCGGGGAGAGACTGTGGGAAGCAGCTTTTCTTCTTTTTTTTTTTCCAGGAGTCCCTGAGGCTGTGGCATTCGTTATAGTAAAAAAAAGATATTGGCAATTACGTCTCATAAAGGTTCGTCTTATGGGGAGCATGAACGCACTCAGAAAATGTCAAATTCTGCTCAATACACTCACTTTTGGATATATATATATATATATAAAATTTGGCCTGGAAGAAGAGATGCAGGAAGAATTCTAGTTAACACCAGGCTGTTCTCTGCTGACCACTGACCACGGCCACTGCAGCTGTAGGACGGATAAAACGTCACAGCGTCATCAGGTTTTCTACCTGCTGGCACCAGCCAAACCAACGCAATTACATTTCTTTACAGCCTTATTTGTGACACTTTGAGTTTCTCCCATAGATGGATGTTATATGTAGTTGAGGTTTTAGTCAATATAATTTTGTTAACTTACAATTTAATCAAAGTAATTCTCAATTGTATATGTCACCAAATAATCATAGTAAACTATTAATATAATTCTCATTGACATTGAATGATAACTAATTGATTAGACTAATCTAATGGCTGAAGCTTCATAGGAGCTACAGATACACTATTAAAAATCAGTTTTGGACATAAGGGAAGAATTGTGTCCTCCACAGCTATATTTTACTCCACATATTAAGCCTTTTTTTAGCTTAGAATCTTTGTACTTGATTTATCTTGATACAGTAATAATTTATATATCAAGTATATTTGATATTTGTACATGTATACAGAATATAAATGCATTGAGTAATCTAAGGTGAAATATTATGTTAAGTTTAGAGTTTTGAGAAAGTACAAATTAATCATCTGTCCACTGTGCAACATGCAGCATCATCTATGTTTCAACTGCAGTGCAATGTTGATAGCTGACAGTGTTTTAATTGAAAATGTTCTGATTATAAATCAGCTTCTTTAATTTGGGGTTTTTAAATCCTCCTAGTTTGTAGAGTTCAAAAAGACACAAATTAAAAAAAAGAAAAGAAAGAAAACCAATCAAGGAAACGAAAAGAATGAAGAAGCATGCTTTGACAGGAAATACGATAAATGCTATGAGATACAATGAAGACAGAAGATGCTCAGGTCACAGACTTGACACTAACAGTTTTACACCCCTAATAATGTATAAAAACACATCCTGTCTGGAATTATCATAAATCATAGAAAAAATCAAAGTTAAATTACATTTGACCTTGAACAGATGAAAAATGATCTTTGCAAATCTTCCCTAATCAGCCTTTCAAAGAAAATCAAAGAGTTGACCCCATGCTGAGCGACAACACACACTAATCTGTTTGCTTTGTTTGCACTTTGTAAAAAGTTGTGACTGCAGCTCCTGGTGAGAAGAACGCTGGCAGCGGTTCGTGTTGTTAGACAAGCTGATCGCTGGCGTTTCCCTCAGTCATCTGCTCTGGAAACGAGAAAACAGCAGCTGCAACGTCGTCTCGGTTCATAATGAAGAGTTCATCCAGACGAGTGGAGCAGAAGGAGGTGGAGGAGGAGAGTTTAAGACGGAGAGCACGCAAAGAGATTCATACCAGGAAAGGTGGTATTTATACGTTCCACAATAAGTGGACTAACTTTTCTTTATCCTATTTCTACTACCCAGACCCTCTTTCTCTCTCACACACACACATACACACACACGGCCTCCACCCACACAAGGAAAAAAGGGAGCTCATTACATCTAACAATGATCAAATTGCTCCCACTTTTAATAGGCTTACAGACGCAGCCGTTTTGATAATGGATTACCTCAGTGCAACGTCAACCGTTACAACATCTCCACTTTATAACAACTGCCTTTTAATGACCCGCAAAATTAAGCAGCGGGCTCCTCCATCTCCTCCCGCTGGCTCCTACTGCTCCCTGTGAATGCACATAGAAGATTGGAGGAAACTCACACCTTTGCAAGAAGTTCTAGGGGAAAAAAAACACCACAGGGAGTTGAGAATGTACTTTCTTATCCACTGATGAATATATACCTAGCAACACACACTATCTCACAAATCAATTTTGTCGAAAGGTTAAAGGTGACTAAGTTCAGTAATTGGATTTGTCTGACAAACACACACACACACACACACACACACACACACACACACACACACACACACACACACACACACACAGACAAACTATTTGCCAAAAGTTTTTGGAGACTGGTAATTGGTTTGAATTTTCTTTCTTTGTATCAAACAAGGTCCCCTGGTGAAATACGTCCTCAATCATTAAAACGCTGCCATCTTTCCTTAAAATGGTAAATCAATGTCTTTAAAGTCTGCTTAAAAAGGAAGAAAAAGTCACACTTGGAGACAAGATTGTTTCTCTCTCCCAAGCGGCAGGGCTGTGTTTCGAAGTTTAATCTTTGATTAAAAACTACTTGGTTTGTCCTCATTGAGGCTTGACTGTATTTTTCAGCCTCAAACAAATATCAAAAACAACATTCTTTGTAGCACCCACCCCTCCTAACACACACACACACACACACACACACACACACACACACACACACACACACACACACACACACACACACACACACACACACACACACACACACACACACACCACACATGAACGTGGCTGGTAAATAGCCTCAAAGGTCTAATTTTCAGGCTTCATTGATCCGGCCACAAACCAATCTTCAGCAAGTCTACAACAATATTGAGGCACAGATCAGCTTTCTATTACCTGTTTAATTTCCACAGCAATTTCTCACTATTTTGTCGAATAAATGTTGTCATCCAAACCTCCCGCAGGCCTGAAATCACCAGATTCAACAGCCACACTAATTAAAAAAAAAACCCGAAATAGGATGGTTTTCCTGTTGATAAGCGGTGGAGGACGTGTGTGCAGCCAGGGGCCAGAAAACACATTGATCCCGTGTCATGATGGTTTATTGGACATTTTTATCATGTAGTAATAATGCGACTTGCTGGAGAACTAGAGAGGAACCTTTTATAGTGGTGCATGATGGGAAGAGACCGACGGCTGTATCCAGCTAACGAGATTAAATTCATTGAATTCCAATGAGAACTGGCTGCTATTGTCAGTAATAACGCTAACATGGAGTAAGTTAGAGAGCAGCTTCACCTTATCACCTACTAGCGGCTGGTTCAACTTTAAATTGAGAATGAGATTCTTATTTAATAATACTTATGCATTTTTACATGGGGGTAATGCTTCTTTTACTTAAAGCAACAACCATTATTACCCAGCAAAACAAGCTGTAAACACATGGACTTAAGATAAGATAAGATAAGATAAGATAAAACTTTATTGATCCCACAACGGGGAAATTTGTGTGTTACTGCAGCGTTACAAATAAAGAAAAAGAAAAATAAAGTTGAAGAAGATAAAAAAAAAAAACTATAAAAAATAAAAATAAAAAACACACAACACAATGTACAAATTCGCAGAATTTGTTGATCCGCATACACAGTATGCATTATCGACAGAATGGAGAGAAAATGCTAATAAATAGTAAGAAAAAAAGTATGCATGAGCAAGGCATATATACATACATACATGGACGTACATACCTACATACATACACATACACACATATTTGCATATATATATATGGACATACATTATCTTATCACTTATCATGTTAATTATAAAAACAGGGTTTATTTGTAGTTGCCTGGTAATAGCGTTAGGTTCATTTAAGGGTGTTTGCTACTTGTTTGTAAAGAGCAAAGATAGACAGGGAAAGAGTGAAAAAGAACAATACGTATGATATGGAGTGAAGTGTAAAACCAAAACCAAGAGCTCAAAGGCGCTAAAAGGCTCTGTAGAGATGAGGGGAACCTGGTTTCATCAATACTTATTATCATGATTCTAGAATCTCAATAAATCTTCCTGTCATGCATGCTTTAAAAACACTATATAAATATATAAATCTCTTCTCTTTCTCCCCCCACCCGCATCAAGTGGCAGCAAAGGAAATTGAGGAAGGTTATGCATCATTGATGTTCAACAGTTCATCAGGTATTGGAAGCATATGCATCCACCCCATCAGACACACACACACACACACACACACACACACACACACACACACACACACACACACACACACACACACACACACACACAGAAATGGGTGATTGTGTTCAGAGAAAAGAGGGCTCAGAAGTAATCGTAAGGATTGGGCGAAGAACAAAAGGATCTGAGTGGGGAATAAGACGCACTGGGGGGGAATATCATTTGAAAAGATACTCTACATGAATAAAGCATAAAAAGTGAAAAGTGATAAAGGCGTGATTAAAGACTAGAGGAATATTTGACCGTTTGATGTTGCCTATGAATCGGTTCCTGCTGATTTTTACTCTGCGTCCTCTGGCCGCCACATGCCATATTTCGGTGCCTAAGATCAATATACACTGGCTTGCAGAGTGAGGATGGGTTTGATGTTTTCCCATGTGTCAGAAGAAGTTGGATTGGTCACTGAGGCCTAAATTTCCATTTGGCTGAGGCTCAGAGGGGTTCACAGTGTGCATGCAGACATCCATTAACAGCCAAGATTACAGATCCATCTATTACACCAACATTCTCCAAACGCCTGATGATTACAGCAGCAGGTACAGGACAGATAATAATGTCACATTTCATTTTATGCGCAGCGTAATCATTCTAAAAGCCCAAATATCTCCAGTCTATGAAGTGATTAGTTCCCCTCACTGATCCTGTACTGTGTAATATTATATATTCTGCTGCTGAAATACAATGTTATCTGGAGACATGGTTGCAGTGCAGAGAGTAAATAATGGCTTGCTAGAAGTCATTTTTCTTTTTCTCCTCAAGTATGAATGAGCAAATTATCTGTTCATTCGCTCTGCCTTTAATACCCCAAATGACTCCATCGCCTGCTAAATCCTGCTCCGCCACCACTAAATAGAGAAGCACATGCTCGGATTTGAATGGAATTGTGTCAGAGTTACTTCAAAACAATGCGTAATATTGCCATAATTAGAATCATTCAGGCCAAAGGAATAATACTGCATGGGTTTGCATCCCAGAGGAGGGAAATAAAATTGGCCCACAGGCTTAACTTTGGGCAGTTCTCCACCACAGGCTGAGTACATCTACCTACTATCTGCTTTTGCGACCCACCCCTGAACCGAGACCATATTATGAATGTGAAGACTTTTCACAAAGTACCTCTCAAGCTCTGCACCCAATTAACCAAAAAAAAACAGCACGCTCACAATAGAGCTTTTCCTTTCCAAAAGTATATAGAAAGCCTGTCTATATTTCTTGTTTAAATAAATAAATAAAGACAATCGGGCAGATAAAAATGTAATAACACAACTCAATTATGCTGTCTTCAGGATACAGGAAATGTGAAAAGGGGGGGGGGGAGACGGGAGAGATGGAAAAAAATGCCCACACAGCTCTTTCAGCAGCTGATGCTGTGTTGCTGAGTGTGCCCCAGATAGAAAGTTTGATGTTTCAGACGCCCCGGCGCCGCTAAAAACCATTAACGTGACTGACAATGGAGGCGAGGCTTGGCGTGTCCTCACAAAGTTCCACGAGACGATGGCCACGTGACGCGGTGAGATTATACAGGCAGGGAAGAGTGGACATATATACATTCCCTTGGTGTTTCCCATAAATGGTCACTCAATTTGGTCTTCTAGTGACTATTTCTAGTTAAAAACCAAACACAGATTGACAGGTCAAGACAATCCTCTAATAAAATGTGCAGTTTCCTTTTTACTTTGTTAGAAAACTGCACTAATCGTTGTTTTATAATGACTATCTGTATGTGTAATTTGAGAGAGGTCCTTTGTATGGACAACCCCACAGAGATTTATTACTCAAATCTTCAGATGCCCTCAGCTCTACAGAGCTTTTAGTAGCTCTTAGATCAATGTTTTGGCTTCCGGTCGGTAATATGTCAGTAATATAACGACCTATTAAGGCAATATACATCAACTCCTCATCACAGGTTGCATCCATTAGTCCTAAGCATTTCAATTTAAAGAGTGATTCCGCATTTAAGGTCAGGCAATGCAGTATTTCACATAAAAAAATTCAAAGATTAGAGAAAGAAATTTAGAATTGTGTTTTTATCTTTTCCCACTGCAGTAATTAATCAATACAATAGTGATTGTATGGGTTACAGGACACTATGTTGTGGTACAAAAAACTATTTTAAATTGTAATAATATTTCTGTGATTAAATATAGAACTAGGACAGCGTACTGTGTGTTTTAGATATTCTGTTGCATAGAGAACAAAGAGACTTCGATCGCCCATCGCTGCCATTATAACGTGAATTCATGTTTTCTCTGAATCCTTCATTTGAAATAACAAACCCTGCCAGGGATTCAGATCATCTACCGCTGACAACCTCTCTTGTGTGATTATTATTATTTTTTTTATTTTACTTTTTGTCCTGCATGCTTTTGAGCAAAATAGAATAGAATGAAACTCACCTGTGGTGTCATACCGTGGCAGAGATACATGATGGGAACATTGTCAGTTTCAGGCCCCTGGTCCAAACACAGGTCATCTCTGAGACTGTTCTTCAACTGGAAAAAAAATATAAATGAATATAAAAAGCAGGGAAACGAGTTGAAAATGGAGTAGTAGAGAGAACAAACTCAAAATGAAAAAGGGCTTAAATTATGTATGATAAAACCCTGTCGATGAGTTTCAACAGCCGCATGACTCACGATTGTAAAAACACTTAAGAAAAGGAAGAAGAGGACACCTCTCTTTCACACATTTAGTCATCACATTTGCGGCCTCCTCACTTAACACAATTCCGGGCTCTTACAGAGCTGCCCCCTTTGATTTGATCACAAACATAGGAAAGAACATGTAGCTCATCTCAATAAAACCAACTCTTCAATGCTGGTTGTGCATTTTTAGAGCCTGCTCAATCCAATCCAATTCAAACATACTTTTTTGTCGTCTGTACTGGAGATGCCAGTCACACATTACAATTAAAACTCCTAATCTCCTACACAGCAAGATAAAAGTACATTATGATATTATAAATAATACATATTCTTTGTAAGCACCTTTTAGGAAACCCAGGGTCCCCTTACAGATGTTTGAAAAAAACTGTCGCATATTAAAATATTATATCAGTATAAATGAGTAAAAATGTAAAGTAAATAGTAAAAATGAACCAAAAGCACCATTAAAACCAAACATCAAGCAGGAGGTCCAGTTATAGAGTTATCACCCATGGTGGGTGTAGGCCTGGAGAAGGTCACAGAGATCAGTGGGGGCTGGATTTCCTCACAGCAACTAGAAGTCAGCTCTATTTATTCGAGGGAATATTTCTACCTTAATTGCTCGCTTTCTCAGAGTGAGATAGAAATTATTGATATAACACAAGCTCATGAATCTGGAATCAATTATATTTTCCATAATATTTTTCCTGTTAAAAAAAAAAGAAAAAGCCAGAATGTCCAGTGTAGACTCAGAGTCTAAGTGCTGGTTTGCTTTCACACTAAAGCATCAAGTCTGGACTTGGTCCAGGTTGCCGATTCAAGGTTCAAGTCACCCTGTATTTACTCTGAGCAGGAACAGAAGACAAGTAATGGCTTTACTTTCTTATAATGCAAAATATGAGAAATATAAGTTATGATTCATACCCATTTCCAAAAAATGTATCCAATTAACATGTTTTTGCTTGCAGTGCACCTGTTGCTCTACATCACAAAACAAAGGCAGAGGAGGATGTGTTATCAGCATAAAACATCTTACACACCTACATGGTCAGGATTTAACTGAACAGTGACTGATGATGGATTGCTTGGTCATTTGGGTTACATATTTACTGAAATAGATCCACATTTATCTACAAAATAGGTGCTGAACTAACGGACTTCTCTCAAACCTTAGTTGCGTACCCTGCTCAAACAAGGCTTCTTTTAAGTTGTGTTTGTTATAAGCGAGTTTAGCACCAGTTCATTTTGGGGAACGCCACGCCAGAGAATACTGTGCAATTTTTAAAACATTACTAATTATACTTGGTGATCTGTGGCTACTTGCAAAACTTTTTATCTGAAATCAAATGAGGTCAAGTGGGCTCAGCAAGATCATTTTGAAGTATTCCAAAATGAATCACGCCTATTTTTGTAAACACATTACAACTGTCATTTTAAGGCATTTATTCTGCCATCTATAGTGAAACAGGTTTTAAAAGTAGTTCTCACAACACTGGTGACTGCATTTAAGCCCTGGGGGTTTGCACTGACCATCAGGAAGTGCACTGGTACAAACCGCTGATGGTCGGATCATCTGCACAGCAACACGAGAAGCCGTAGTGATGTCGACACAGTAGCTTTGCCGTAATACCTAGCAGATGATCAGGAACTTTCCTCGATCAGGAAACTTCTAAAAGTGGTAAAAAAAACTGAGCTGCCGAAAGACAATGTCATTTTTTTGGGATGGCAGGCTACTGTAGACAGTGGATGGGTGATTATGCTTCCCTGGAGGCTCCACTCGTATCCATTATTCATGGCCATGGACCGAAGCCAACTGACAATGTGACGCGGAGAGAAGACGCTGACACAGCACACACTCAAATAAAGCAGACTCTGGAAACAACAACCGGTAGCATATTTTTCTTAACAAATGGATGTTGTAGCATCCAGTTTACTGAGGGCAGTGGCTGCAGCAGAGAAAGTAATATTTGTTTCATGCAGTATTGTGGGATATCAAACTCTTTCCATTTAGTTAGAGCAAAGAACAGCACATTTGTCTCCAGCAGGTCAGCCGAGATACAATAACCCTCTTATATCTCTGTCTAATGTCAAGGTCAAACGCGGTACAGCAGTAACTCCTGCCATGCTGCCCCACTGCAGATGGTCCTGATAAGCTTGATTGTTTAGCAGCCATAACAAGAGTTTGCAGTCCACGAGCAGGAAACGCCGCTCCCTCGCTCTGATTATGAGAGTTGATGGGAACTAACAGGAAGAATACAATCACTGCAGAAAATGAAGTTGAATATGCAGCAGTAATAATGACAATGTTGATTGGGGATGACGACTAGGCAGCAGAATTGAATGCCTTACACACAGCTTTAGCAGAAGGAAAAAACACTTACTGCCTCCACCGACAGCCATTCTACTCTCCTTACAGCCTAATCTGTCTGCAAGGGTGAGGTGCACACTAAAATACACCAATCTTGTTCCACTAGATAATGTGCTCACGAATCCAGCTGTGACAGAAGTGGCCCAACAAAATGTCACAACTAACTGATACTGCCCCTCGCCTCTCACCAGGAGTTAGCTCAAGCACGGAGCACAATGTCGATAACGTGGAGGAAACAGCCTGGAGAAGGCCTGGATGTGCATATGGAAATAACTGTGGACAGCCAAGCTGTTCCTGCCTGAATGTTTGTTTCCATTTCATGCAACATGTCACATGGGGAATGTCCACTTTGCATGCTGATGTGTCCTTGGGCAAGATAGTTCAGACAGTATGACCACTGGAAAGAGGCAGCTAGGTTGTTGATCAACAGCAGCAGCAGCAGAAGAAGATGACAACCATCTGTGTTCTCAAAGGACCTGATCCATTAAATGCCTGGAACACATGCACTGAGGATTGCTTCTTTCAAAGTGAAACCTTCCTTCATGCTGCCATCCACAGTTACTTCATACTGCATTGAAAACTTCTGCAGCGTCTGAAGGCAGCAGGACTGATATGATGAAAGATCTGCAGGAGATCACGGTGCATTACTATTCACTGTTTCCCTATATAATGTCATTTGAATTTGCTCGCCCACACACATGCACGCACCAAATACTGTACATCAGACTCGTTGGTTATAGCTTCATATTCAGCTCTTTTCATTAAAGGGGATGTTGGGTTAGAAGCGTACATCAAAGCCTCTTTTTCTCTGTCTTCGTGATCAAACAAGAGGTGAAACACATTAATTATTACTGAAGTAGCATCAGCCTGATATATTCATATAAATTAACAAGTAGCTTTTTCATTATACTAAGTAAGTGACTAATACAACTCTTCAATCCAGACAAGAATAAATATAATTTTGTGTATGTAACACGCATACCTGCTGCCTGTCACCGTGGAAACCACCACTTTTTGCAATTATTCTTAGTAAATTACCTGCAAAACTAATCGGCCACACGTGAAATCTCTTTAAAGTGCACATGCAGTTTAACGTGATCAGGCCAGTAGTGCACTACATTCCCATCATTGTCAGAGTAAATGCATTTAACACACTAAATGCATCCAAAATAACAAGTGCACAGTGCAGAAGTATGTGATTTAGAACACAGCATTAGTCAATGAAAGTACAATGAAAACCAATGTTGCTAAAAATCTATGTAATGTGTATGATTCCTAAACCTGACCTATCTACTAACACTGAGGAGGCGGAACTGATGACACACACTGCAGACAGCCGCCGTCTGGCCATCGAGAGGCTGAAGGCTGTCCACAGGGTTTAGTGGTTAATGGGTTAATAGGTATTTTTGACCATTCTTCCATTTGTAAGCTCACACACTGATGTTGGAGGAGAAGGCCTGGCTCTCAGTCTCTTCTCTAATGTCATCCCAAAGGTGTTCAATTGGGTCAAAGGTCAGGACTCAGTCAGGCCTGTTAAGTTCATCTGTCTGTCATCCATGTCTTTACTCTTTGACCTTGCTTTTTGTACTGGTGGATGGTGGATTCAGATGGGTAAGTGAATACTTTTGAAACGATAGTGTACAGATGTGGGTGTTTATAGGCCAGCAGCCATGACATGATGTATCATGCTGGATGGCTGAAGCTAAACAGGTCAGGACCTCCTGGGAATCACCTAATTGCTGCTGGAAGTTGTGTTGGTTTCCTAGTGCCAGGAACACGGTGGTATACTGTAGGCGATACGGTCATATAGAGGAGATGCTAAACAGAGATCCTGACTCATCATGGTCATTAAATCCTACGGCACTTAACACAAAGTGTAGGGTGTTCTCCGGTGTCCTGACAAAAAACCCAACCTGGCAGTCCACTCTCCTGAATAAAAACCACTTTGAGTATCAAGACAAAGAGCTGGATACATGTAATTAATTGTTATTATTTCTCTCCTTATTTGGCCTCTCCTTCTCTAGCCACTCATTCTCTGCATTTTTAATTAGTCCATTATGATGTAATGGTGCACTACACAGCTGTGTATAGAATTGTAGTGCTGAACTGACAAATGGAGCCCCCACAGGCTAATTACTGTTTGCCAACAGAAAGTCATGCAAACACTTTAAACTGACCTTCACCTTTTTTGTGGCAGCTGCAAAGTAATATTTCATGAAGAAAAGTCATCTGTACGTTCTGAATTGCCAATTACACTTTTAATTTGGCTGCATTCCACATCACAGACTAATTACACAGTAAATTAGTGCAGGAGAATATACATCAGATGCCCTTGTCCTTTGAAAACATTTACAAGTTTGCAGTGTATTTCCACCATTGTGTGGTGCCCTGTTCCACTACATTTGAGCAATGTTGCCCAATTCCAATATCGCGGGAGTTGACATGGTTAGTACAATGTTTTAATGGCATTCTGCTCGTTTTTACCATAACAAGTAAATTTATTGCCTTTAAAGCAAAAAAAAGAAAAATATTAAAATACACATTGTTATTCTACCTCAGAAGCTCAAACCTCCCCAATGCATGTATAAATGGTCTTAGCTTATTCAATATTGCAAAATAACACATGAGCAGTGACTGACACACTGACACTTAAGACAAGTAATCCAGAACATCGAAATGTTGAATATAGCATAATTATAGCATGGAATTTATTCAATTAAAAAGATGGGAATGTGCACTATGCTCAATTGGCATTGAGTGCTGTACAGCCCTCATTAACTTGTCTGGATCAATTTGCTACATTAAAAATTCTGTCAAATGCAGAAATTGCTACTTCAGTATTTATTAGTATAGTTCTGTCTTTACTTTCAATCATTATCATCAGCAAAATGACTAATTTCCATCGACAATGAAACTTTTCCTACTGGAAATGTTTTTTTTTTCTGATCTAATATCAGTTGCGATTAGTTGTCTTTGGAATTATAAATATCTCTAATATAATTTTGGATTAGAAAATAGATCACAAAAAATGATTATAGATATCTGTAATAAAAATTAAAACGGTTGGCTGGTTGTCTATAATTACTATTTCCACTTCTATGAAATACATTTTTGATATCAAGAATTAAAGATCCCCTACAGATATAATGGACCCTTTAATTTGACCAATAATTTTGTCTGATAAGGTATTTCCACAAGTAAAGTACAACTTTAAAATCCAAATTGCGATTTCTTCTTTTCATTTATTAAAAGAATCCACAATCTATAAATATGCAATATTTAAAATTTCCCACTGGATACAAAGTGTCTCCTGCTTATCCTTATGTCCATTCTCAGCACTTACACTTATGTAAATATGAATCAGACCAGGATTGGCTTCGAAACTATTTGTGTGATCACAGATTATGCTTGTAGGCCCCCCCTGAATTCAGATTTTCAGTGAGCAACGAGCAAGTTTACATTTTCAGCAAATAAAAGTGAAAACAAACCTTTTTCATGTCAAAGTGTACATACATCATTCTGCACAGTGAAGAGTAAATTGTAGGAACTAAAAAAGGAACAATTTTTAAACTATAGGGGGATTGTACATTTTTACTGATGAGAATTAAATTTTAGATTTCTTTAATTAGTAGCTGAAACTATGTCATGGGTTTTTTTTGGCTTGGAAATGTAATGAAAAAGCTTTAGAGGCAAAAAGCAATTGAAATCTGCAGTTGCTACTGATTTATTTTGAAACCGCAGGGGTTTCAGCGCGGCCTCAACACAGCGGTCTACATCACAATATCTCATGTTGCTGTTGTGCATATTACATTCTTTCAATCATCTAGTATGTTATTAATCCCAAGATGGAATTCCTCTTTCCTCCTGCCAATTTTCACAAAGGTCAGAGGTCAAGCTCAGCTGCACGGCAGCAGCCCAGGTGCTGGTGGGTGTGTTTCATAGTGCGCACCATGAAGATCCACTTGCAGTCAAGTAGCATCAAAAGCTGCACATACAGCGTATGCACCCTGTAGCTTTGTAACGCAGCTTCTTGTTATGTGTAAAACTGTTAGATGCGTGCACGGCCAAATTATTAGATATTTGTGCATGCACACACCCGTTAATGTGTGCGTCTGTGATTAATTTGATATGAGTGGAACTTGCACACGCACACATTTGCAGCTCTTGTGTCTGTGAGCCAAGACAGATGACAGGTAATGACTATTTAATAATAGAAAAAGTCATTTGTTAGATTATCCATTGCTGAAAAAAGGTAATGCTGTTATGGTGCTGATAAGCCACGGGAACTTAATTATAACTGCACTCTCATCTGTGGAGTTATGGGAAAAACACTTCCAGTTTGTAATGTCCTGGGGGTGTCCCAAGGCATTGCCAGGTCAGATGAGATATACAATTCCTCCGGTGGGTTCTGGGCCTGCCCTGGGGCCTCCTCGCTGCTGGACGTGCCCAGAAAATATCAAAACGGAGGCACTCCGGAGGCATCCTAATTTGATGCTTGAACCACCTCAGCTGACTTCTTTCCACACCCTCCTCCCCTAAGCTCCTGTCTCTGATCCACCAGCCACGCCGCAGACGTCTCTACCTAAAGCCAGTTACCACAGGTGAGGGTTCGTCACTTAGAGAGTAGTGGTGAACGATGGTGAGACAGTTCAAGATAATGCATGCAGCATGTCATTGCATTTGTCTTGAAACTCGCCAAATCAGCATATATTTCCTCAATATCTTTCCTTTAACCCTGCAGGTGCTGCATTTCTCCAGCGTTTGTTCCACCCACGCGAGTTTGTTCGGTCAAATGTTTAAAAAATCATATCTACATCTCTCAGACGTCACTGTGGCAACGCGCTAATCTCGCGCTCTCAAAGCGGAACATGAGATCGAGACACATGCTGAGTATTGTCAACAAATATCTCTATGAAGCTCGCACAGTGATTGTGTTAACCCAACAATAAACACAAAACGTGGCGTCGAGCCTGTTTCAGAGCCACAGACTCAATAGCTGCTACTAATGTCTGTGTGTGTGGATCCCAGCGGTGCTGATGCGGTTAGTGCCAAAAAAACTGCAGTTACTCAAATAGCTACTTGAGGCTGGCTACAGAAGCGAATCAATTTCCATAGACCGCATTGTTAAAATGCCCAGCTTCACTGCAGAATTAAACATGTTTGTAGCCCGGTACAAATAATAAAAAGCATTTTTGCCTTTATAGGGGATTTCTAAACCCTATTTCTAAAAAGAAATCACAGTCAAAAATGGAAATAAATTATTAATACTGGGATCATCAGAGGCAGCCGTTGATAATTCTGCTGATTTTTTTAACTGTGGAAAATCCTACGACAGCCGTAAGCTGAAGAGAGAAATGGCCACGCAGAAATGAAGTGTCATAAAAAAGCTTCACCCTATCAATACTCGGCTGCTGTGGTGTCATGTGAGCTCTTAATGCAGAGGAGCATATATCACATGTCATTCATGCAATAAACTTCAGCTTTAATGACAAAAGTTGGTGTTGAATAGCTCGACATAGTAGCTTTAATGGTAATGTTTAGTTGTGAGGATGTGTTTGAGATATTTGTCTGCTTATGAAAAGACTACAAACTCACGATATTTGATCGGTGTGTTTTTGCCAGCAGACCACAACTCGAGATGACCACTTTATCTCCTGACCACTTCACAGTGAGAGTAAAATCACAAATCAGAGGGTAAAATGCAATTTCAAAATGAATAAAAAAAATAATGTAGCCATTTTTTAATGAAAAAGTTTCAGTTCTACAGCTTGCAATATTTTTGAGCTTTAATGGAACTGTTTAATCATCATGTGTTTCAGTGTTATTGGTGCTTGGGAAATATTATTGGATGGTTTCTATGTGGTTCAGATTTTGGTTTGCAAACCGTGGAAAACCACAGTAAACACGGGTAATGCCAGATTGTAAATAAATAAATATATATAAAAAAAGAAATGGTGAAATCCCAACATATGAAAAATGTAACAGCAACACACGGCTGCTTTTTGACACAAAGACGAAATATGTTCACACACAACAAAAAGGCTCATTAAGTTTTGATGAAGCAAAAAGTATGTCTTGTTCCTATTTCATAAATATTATTACACTGTTCAAATTCTGCTCAATACTTTATGTTGTGCTTTGACTAGTATCCGTACGTAGCCACCAGTGGGGGCTGAGCAAGGAAGTGTACTTTAATTATTGAACACAGCAGTGATTAATGATTTCAGTCAAATCGGGGGTTCCAGACCGGAAATTGTAAAGAAGAAATTGATCTCACCACTCCATAAGCAACGGTGTCGCTGTAGGACCGCAGCTCGGGGTAAATGCTGGAGAGAAACCAGCTGAACGGTCGGCACCGGAGTCTGGACCGCAGCGCTTTCCTCCCCGATATGTCCCCGATGTTTATTCCTGAGTTCTGGAGAAGCAAAGAAATCAAAACAACATTTTGGATTTACAAAGGGCTTCATCTTTTTAATCTAGAGTTGCAAAAAAAAAAAAAAAAAGTCTAAACTAGGGGTCTCATAATCCTTCTCGCATCACTGATCACTGTGATCTGTAATGTAATTAGACTATAAACACTTGTTTCTACATTTATATTCACGCATGGGTTACCATAAGCAATATGTATCATATGTATAGTAACCTTTATATCCTATAATATCCTAATACTTTGCACATTGACTAGTTACTAAACTTCTCCTGTCACCCAAAGCAAAAGCAAATCGGCACGTTTTGCACGGTGTTAAACTATTTCTTCATAATCTTGCTCAGGTATCATTTAACTTCCTATGTTCACTAATTTTCCCGTTGACCTCCATGGTAACCCTGCCAGTGGTTGCTAGGAGATCTCCGTCACAGCCTCTGTACACAAATAAACATGTACAAGATTACGCCCACAAACACACAAATGGAGAAGCGTCACAGCATCAAACTCCCGACACGTGTGTGTGTGTGTGTGTGTGTGTGTGTGTGTGTGTGTGTGTGTGTGTGTTGTTTACCTGCAGCGGAACATTCCAGGCCATGTAGACGTGACTCTTGTACTGGTCCATCCAGACCTCAGCCACCCTCAGCGCGTTCCGCCGCACGTGGACCGTCAGGTTCTCCGTGTAGGGTTTGTGGGCGCGCTCGATGTGGGCGATCCTGGAGCACGGGAGGACCTCCACGCTGCCGCCACACTGCCATACCTGACACAAACGCATTCACGCACACACACACGCATAACTGCAGAGACTCCAAAAATAAGTGTGTAGATAGAAGCTGAACCTGCTAGACAGAATTAGCTTGGATGGAAAGGTATCACAGGAAAACACATGCTTGCTCACCCAGGTGATTGGTATTCTTACCATCTTGCCATTTGTTTAGAATGACAGACTGCACAGGCTTTGTGAGCTTAATCAAATATTGAATAAATATTCTCATGTGATTCAGCATGATTGTAACAGAAGTGTGAATGGTAAAAGCAAATCAAACAATCTGTTTTGTCTCCCCTGCACTTCCCCTCAAACTAAGTTAAATCTATTTTTCCTTCTTGCATGGCAACTACTTGTGGTGACGCAGGCAGGGCTTGATGAAACTGTATGTGAACTACCTTTATTTCAAATCATTCTTCAAATAAAATTACGTTTCTTTACAAAATGTGTCAAAAAAGCCACTTCACATGCAAATAGTTGAAATATTTCAACAGGCAAATAAACCATATTTAAATAGTATTTTATTTTTTTAGTAAACTGATGCTTTTGCAATAATAGAAGAATTTCTGACTTCAAAAAAGTACACTAATGCAAAACTCCAGCACCTTAGGTAATGACTGTGCTGACCGAACAGGCATTGGAGAATGCTGATTTGAACAAAAAGCTCACTGTGTGTGTGTGTGTGTGTGTGTGTGTGTGTGTGTGTGTGTGTGTGTGTGTGTGCGTGTGTGTGTGTGTGTGCGTGCTATAATCTCTCCTGTCTGCTAGCTTTTTTTCTCTCTTTTCTTCCAAAGCAAAAAGCCACAACAGTAAAACTGTAGCACTGGATATTACATGCTACTTCCAGAAATACCTCACCATTCTCTATAAAGGATTTACAACACTGGGTGAGAATATAAGGAGCTTTTCTTTTTCTTTCAGCATAACAATCTACATCTGAGCATGTGTGCAGAGTGTATATATATATATATATATATGTATATATATATATATATGTATAGAAAAAGTGGACAGTAAAAAAGAGTGAACATAAGCAGGGAAGGTGAAGGAATGAAACAAAAGGAAGATGAAGTGGGAAGTATAGGGAGAAGATAAGGAAAGTGAAATAGAGGGAGGGAGATAATAACAGCTTCTCCACGTCTTCTCAAGTCATCCTTGCCATACATCTTTTCTTCTTTTTTTTTGTTCGTCCCATATCTTCCCTCTAAATAAGAAGCCTTTTTTTTTTCCTGTGGGATAAAATACAGTCGTGCACCAGCAACTATTACCCAGCACCAACATCACGGAACATCATTTCTACTCCGGCTAGATGCGGTGGATGTGTATGTGCGCCGGCACCCAGTGTCTGGGACCAGCCTGATTTGTATGTGTGTCGTCCCAGACAAAACGGGGTGCAATTTACATCCCTAATTGTCTCTCAGCCTGTCTTCTCTGGTTTAGAGCGGAACAAATCTCACTCATGGACTTGTGTGTTAAAAGTTTTTAATGAGAAAATGAACGAACACAAAATGAAGTTGCGAGACCAGTCGTTTTATGTATGTGTGTGTATATATATATATATATATATATATATATATATATATATATATGGAGGGAGGGAGAGAGAGAGAGACGACAATGAACAATAAAAATGCACAATATAACACCCCAGTGCAGATGAAGCTTCATAAAAGCACATTTTATCACAATAGGAATGTGCAGGCCAGAGATATGAAGCGTTTCTACAGGAACTGGGAGAAAGAGGGAAAAAATAATCACACAGCTGATAACAAAAGGCGCCTGTCTTTGGTATGAAGGGAAATGGAATTAGAACAGCTGGCTGTTCTCTGATGTAAACCTTGGGTTGAACCCAACTCTTGATGAATTAGTTATAGTTATAGACTGATCTTGTCAAAAAATATCACTACTGATTTGCATAGTCATAGATCTGCAAAAGGCTCTTTAGCAGTGCAGTCTTCTACGTTGGCAAATAATGGAAATATTGACTTTTTTATGTCGGCCACTATGTGATGCATGTGTGTGTGTGTGTGTGTAGAAGGGGTTTTTCTGACATCTAATACGAGGCAATAAAAGTGTTGGCTACAGAAATGAAATGTCAATACCCTTGCTGATGTTCTCGCTAACCTTTTGTCACCTTTCAGCCGCTTAAAAGCCCTGCACGCTGACAGATGGGTAAAGCCATCCTGCTCCGGTCGCCCTGGTGGGCAAACAACCACATGAGCGAGCAAGCGATTTGCAGCCTCGCCGTGTGACTCTCGCCCAAACCCCTTCACCGTCTCTGAATAGGCAAAAGTGTGGGCAGAGGGGCCGACAGCTGGAGGCAGCATCTGATGCAGGTCAGGAAAAACACGACCTGTCGAGGGCAGGGCGGCGGCGAGATCTCCTCCTGCAGAGACGCCGCCTGTTCCCGGCCTCGCTGCTCACGCCACGCTGAATAAGCCAGTCAACAGGTGTTCGAGGAAGGGGCTCATTCAGGATAATGACATGCCAGAAGAGCCCCAGCGTGGAGAGCAACATCTACGCATGATACAGGCCCTCAACTCTGCTGAGGTTTGACATTCAAGCCTCATAAGGAAAAGGTTAAGGCACAAAAGGCTTTTTTTTATGAGCTTAAAGAAAGACACATTACAGCCAATGACCCAAACTGTGTCAGAAACAACAGGACATTTAAGCCTTTGGCAAATCTACCCATTTACATTCACGGCGTCATATAACGTTGATAATAATCGGTCAAAGCCATTTTAAGAGAATATGTAGCGTGGCTATTCATAGGCACGCTACATATTCTCATATCCTCATATGATGCACATCATGAGCATCTTTGCTGAGCTGAACCCGGCTTCTCCTGCTGAGACATGACTGAGCCACGGTGATGTGAGTCACTGCAGTGTCACTTTGCATGACTTCACTCACCGCTGAACAGGCATCGCTCTATCAGGGGGACGGGGGGAAAAAGTCGGGATGTGCTCATCTCTCTATACACTAGGCTTCTGTGATTGACTGTATATTCATGATTAAACAAATGACTAAAGATGGCTTGTGTGAACAATAAAGATCAGGGGTTCATTCACACTGATGACATGTAAAGTAAATCACTGAAATGTGGAAAAGTGATGCTGACAGGAGCCTTTGTTCTCCTTCTCGAACTGATCCATCAGAATTGTCTCCAGTCCTCTGTTGTTTTGTCATTTCTCCGTAGGACCTGAGCTTAATCACAGCTTTGAAATGGTATCTTTTTTTTTACATATATTAATTCCCAGGAGTTTAGGAAAGAAATGACAATGAAAAATCTCTTAATTTTCCTAAAGAAAGGTTTGTATCAGTCAAGGTGAGTATGGCTGCATAATGAGCTGAATGTTTCTAATTTTTCTATTTCTGCTCGATATGCAAATCATCAACGTCGACATTAAGCTGATTTATGTCATTTACTAGCAGAACTTGGCAGTATAGCCGTGGATGTAGCAGTGCAGCATGTGTACAGTTCAGGCTGTTTAACCGTGACAAATGCCACAACTCTCCAACACCTGAGCCAAGTTCCCACTGTGCAGGCCACCGGCTGAGGATGGCTAGTGCTGAAGTTGGGAACCAGTGAAGTGAGGTGTAATACACCCTGAAGTTGGACCGAACTTAAAGTTGGACCAACTTTCTCATTTTAGTTTAAATCTCTCAGCTGCTTTGCTCAGCACCCAACTCCATTTATATGGATGCGTAGTTAAAACTCTTTAACTGTTTCAATGTACTTCAGGGTTTCTCAACCTTGGGGTTGTGGCTAAATTGTGGTGTAAATTGGGGTGACCTTAAAACGTACAGTGGGGAAAATAAGTATTTGAACAGGTGTCTTTATGCAGCTAACGACTTCAAACAGGTGCATCTGATTAAGGATGATACATGGATGCAGGTGGACTTCTAATGGGCGGACTAACAGGTCCTTCAGGGTCAGAGTTCTAGATGACACACAGGTGTTCAAATACTTATTTGCCGCTATATCACACAAATAAATCATTAAAAAATCATGCATTGCGATTTCTGGATTTTTTTTTTAGTTTATCTCTCTCACAGTGGACATGCACCTACGATGAAAATTTCAGACCCCTCCATGATTTCTAAGTGGGAGAAATAGCAAAATAGCAGGGTGTTCAAATACTTATTTTCCCCACTGTATATTATGAAATATAATAACGACATAGTGGGTAGCAATGTTTCCTCACAGCAAGAAGGTCACAGGTTCCGCTCGCTTGGAATTTTTCTGTGTGGAGGTTTTATGTCCTCCCTGTGTCTGCGTGGGTTTTCTCCAGAACCTTAAATGTCCTTGCCTCTTGCTTGAAGGGCGCTGGCATTGGCTCCAGCAGACAACCGTGACTGAGCGAGTAATCAACGGGTATAGAAAATGGATGGAAGGACGGAAATAAAAAAAAGTTGTGCACCAAACTCATCCTAATTATTCTACCTCTGTCCACAATAATATATATATATATATATATATATATATATATATATATATATATATATATATATATATATATATATATATATATATATATATATAATAGCTTCAATAGCTTGTTTCTAGGTACTTCAGGGTATCTCAACCTTGTGGTCCAAATGAAATAACTTAAATTGACAAGGAGTCCCCTCTGCTTGAAAAAACATTTAAATGGACCTGACGCTACCAGAACTGAATACACTGGGTAATTTAAATCCATTTTAAATGAAAGTAAAATTAGCTCCCTTGGGCATTTTACATGTAGTCACTAGTTTTAAATGGGCTCAATCAGCACTCAATAAATATTATGAAAAATAAAATAAAATAAAAACTGCTGACACTTTGACCACCATTGGGACTTTTGTCTTAATATTCGTCTTAAGCAGTAGGACACAATTCTGATACTGCCAAGTGTACTGTGGTTTAATTTATCCATCTTATATTATTTTTTTTTTTTTACTATTGTTAGGTACTGCCTACTTAGCCAGGTTATTCTTAAAATAGAGATTCAGTCAGTCAATTTTTTATACCTGCTTAGGGTTCCAGGGGTCTGCTGGAGCCAACCCTAAAGCATTACAGGCACGAGGCAGGGACACACACCATTCAGTCCCAGGCTCATAGCTACAGGCAATTTAGAATCTCCAATCAACCTAAGCATGGTTTTTGGACTGTGGGAGGAAATTGGAGAAAACCAATGTAGACACAGGGAGAACATGCAAACCACACAGAAAGGTCCCAGGAATAGATTTTAATCTCAAATCTGGGCTGCTGGAGTTTTGTGACATCAAAGTGGGGTCACAAGCCAAAAACGTTGCATCAACATGTCATATTATATTCGTCATACAATCAATGTGGAATTTTGGAGATTGTGCTTCTCTTTATTCTACTATATTGTGCATTCTGGTTTTGCATTTTGATACAGAGACTATGCAAAAGCACCTTGATCAGATAAAATGCCAGATATAAGCAGCTTCTTCCTTCTTTCCTTCTTTATTATTATTATACCTAATATATGCTCATCATTTTACTCAGAACAAGCTGTCCTGTCAAAGGATCACAGTGGATATATTTATTAGGTTCACACCATATTGAAAGTGGCAGATTTGTGTGAATGTGCGATTCACTGCCTGCAGACATTACACCTCACTTCACTAGTTCCCTTGATTCTGAGAAACTGAGCCCTGGGGATCTCCGGTCTGTATATCAATATTTCCAATACCCGAGTGGATGAGAACATACCAGAGACTGCGTCTCAGCTCTGATCATGTGGTACGTCGCAGTCAAAAGGAGAAAATGTTTGATGTTAACAACGGAATGTAAAGTGGGAAGTGAAGCGGAAACCAGAGGTGTTCTTTGTTGATGTGAGGAGGTAAACCCACTGACACATCAGCTGTTTGCTCCAGCAAAAAATCTTTTTATCACTCATTTGGCTACAGAATATTTTGTTGTGGATACAGTAGGTGGTTTTCCACAGTTCTGTCTCAGACTGAGTCGAACATTTTGTGTCTGTGCAGATGATAAAGTAGCAGTCCCCAAGTAACTGATTATTAAATGTATACAGAATCATTGAATTACACAAAAAGGCAATGATTCTGCACCAATGCAGGAGACTGAGCGCTCTCCCTGCAACAAGGATGATTATAAGGTATGTGGAGGTGTCCAGGGTTTGACTTTCATAGAAAACTGGAGTTAGCATCCTTTCACAGATTCTAAATTGACGATATATAAATATATATAATATATATAAAGAATTACTTTGTAATATTGAGATCTTTGTGGGTACGTGTGTTGTATGAGGCCAAATTCACATCAGGATTAAAAAATAAGTTAATCATTTAAAGTATTCTACTTTCTATTGAAATTCTAGTCTCTCAAAAGAATTACAAAAGATATTAATAATGTTTCTCAGAGTCAGAATAGATGCAGGTGCATCTGATAGGATGGAAACATATTTGTTTTATTTTACAGACTGGTGACGGATATTAGACACCGCAGCCAGTGGAGCTGATACAAGTGTTCACGTACACTGCCTGTTTGTTTTTGCTGCAAGAAGTTCAGGTCACAATATAGGTAATATCTCTATTTTCAGAACCATTATTAAGGAGATATTGGGAATAGCACATCATATGAAATATTAAATTTGAGGAGAGTGTTTGCTTGACCGTCGAGGTGTCAGTCACTAAAATAGAATGCTGTAGTACTTTCTCCTCGTTCATCCTGAGCTCAAAGCAAGCTCCATTCTCCTTTTGATGAAATGTGATCTTCTGGCTTCATGTCTCCTCCACATTTTCTCTTTTATTGGACAGCGGTGGGGAGAGTCGGTGTGCGGCAGCAGCAGCAGCTATCAACACCTCACGACTGGATACAAAAAGTGACAAGCCAACAAAAGTGGGGCTGCACCGCTGTGTGAGGTTTTCATTTTAAGGAATATAGTGAATATAACATAATAATCACCCAACATTTTCTGCTTTAGGCTCACTTGTCTACAGCTGTCCACTTAATCTGGACCTAACACGATCAAGCCTGAGTGAATTACACTTTTTTTCCACTGTGATGTGCTCTTAACCCAGTAGCACGGCTCAGGCTCAGCCAGGCCTCGGTTTAGAACAGAAATCTGTGCTTCACTGATGCTCCGCTGCTGTCCAGGAAGTGCAGAAAGTGAGTTGTCATAATGCAATAAACGTAGTCACATTTTGTTAAGATCATTTTTGCTCAGTGTAATTCAATGACGTTAAACTATAACGTTATCTGACACATCTTTCCTTCATCTGCAATCAGCTCAGTTGGCTTGAGTCAGACTGAATGAATAATGTGGATGACAATGATGAAGCCCCAATTCTGTCAGAGGAAAAGCCATTTATTCTTTCTGTGTACGAATGTGGGTATTCATATGGATGGAGATGACTGCTGATGCGACCATGCAGGGCACAAAGTACACTGTTGTGTTCGCTGTATGCTTGAGCTCAGATACGATATTTGTTGATGTGTGCTTGCCCTGGATGTGCAGCTAATACGGTACGAGCCCTCCTCATCTGACTCACCCTGATGCCCAGCTCCACGTTTTCTCCGCCATAAATTTCCATGCCTTCATCGAGCAGGCCAATCTCTTCAAAGTACTTCCTGTCCACCACAAAGCATCCGATTAGAGCGGGGCTCCTGAAACAGAGGGAGAAATGAAAAAAGAGAGAGAGAGAGAAATAAAGAGATTACAAAAAGGCCTAACTCAACAGTTTGTCCCACACTGGGCAACAAGGCCCTTCCTGATCATCCTATACACTGCATTAGACCAACAAATCATCCAGCTGTCAAAATTATGCTTTCATCTAACAATAGGTTCAGGACATCCTGAGGAATTCCAGAGGAAAAAAAATAGAAGCGGGCAGATCTTTCATCAACATCAAACTGAATCAACAGGAGTGAAAAATAACTCGCATTAGTATTCACGCTGTCAGTCCCAGACATCTCCTCTTATCAATATGAAATACAGCAGCGCTGCAAAAACAGCTTGTTTGGGTGAATTCCTCCTCCCCGTGGGCACACAGATTGGCAACCAGCCAGAAAGCCTGAAACCCAAATGCTAATAGAAAATAGGCCTGCTCACCCCCGGCTTTCAACTCATCCTTTTATCCACAATCTCCATATAGCGGCACAATGCAATCACATTTCATTTAAATATTGGCTATGCATTTTTTAGATTCACATCTCAATAGTATACCTGACATTTCAAGTTTGCATTATAAAATTACATTTTTTGTACACCAGTAATTAGCACTTACCCAGCAACATGTTTGTGTCTTCAATGTTTTAACAGGAACGATATTTAATCAAATTATTGTTTAAATCGATATACATGCGGGTATGTTACATATCAGTGGAATAAAATGTTGGCAGCTGAAGTTCACAAATGGAGCTGGCAAACCTGAAGAGAGGTAAATGCTTCAGGCTGCTTTTTGTTTCTCACGAACACAACCACACATACAACTGAACATGTTCTAATGAGATTTCATGCTTACAGTGCGTCTGCCTGTGTGCATTGTGTGTGTAACCTGTCACACATTGTCTCTTTACATAAATACATAAAATATTATGACACACAAATGCACTAAGCTTTTCCCGGGCTCTGAGCAGGCGGGCAGCGGACCATGCAGGACTTTTACCAATTAGGTTGATGAGAAAAGGGAGGAAAAAAAAACTGTGACACATTACAGAGTCTGTATCAACCAATTTCTGACCACTGGCTTATCTATGCAGTCAGATAACACAAATAACAATGACTTTAAATAAAAAGGCACAGCTATGTCATCTGATATACTGTTTACAATTCAAAATGAATCACTGCGACACTACAGGCCGTTACAGAGAAATTTAAAACGTTCGATTTCAGGATTGGCTTCAAACGCCAATAACTGTCCCTGTAAGTAACTGACTCCACTTTCACTAATTGTCTGAAGCCGTATACCAGGTTTCACCTAGTCCTGTCCTTCGGGGGAAGGGAAAGAATCTGAGCTGAAACCTTTTTGCACTTTATTTCTCTCAAATCACAGTCGATCTTTAACATCAGAACAGGGAACACTAATTTGAAACACAAGTCGGCATCAGGCTGTTCTTTATGCGACGGGAATGCACAACGGGACACACAGAGGCCAGGCCGTTATTGCCGCGGTGCATCAAAATAACCCGTGTGACAAATTGATGTTGTGGTGCTGAAAAAAGTCGATGAAATGGAAAATCTATTTGGAAATTTATTTTTAAACCCTAAAATGGTCTGGCATCATCATGTTAAATGGCTCTTTATGCTTCAAGCATCTGGAAGACTGTGCTTCTAGACACAGGCTTACTAGAGGTTTCTGGAGTCCCTGTAAGTAGAATAGGAGACTTCTTGTTAAAGATTAGAGTCTGGTATTGTAAAGAGACAACTTTTGTCATGATTTGGCTCTATATAAATAAAAAATGGCTTTACCTGACTTGACTATGGGCAAATAATTAATTGTCATGAGCAGAGATAAAAAAAAAGTGGTGACAGTCACTTGTAATCTTCAGTGTAAACAAACACACAGCTGTTCCCAGAGGTTATTCCATCATTAATTTGAAACTTGAAAGTCATCGAACACTGGGATGTTGGTGAGCAAAGCCGGGGCTCCTGAAGAAAAAAAAAGTACTTAAAAAGATAACAATTGGGGCTATTCATCTTCCTCCGTTGCGATACTGAGCAGGATACAGTACGTCCTCTTGTCTTAGTCCCCATCTATGAACACTCTATCATGGATTTGCTTGTCATGAGCAACAGCTACAGACATAAAACCTCTTGCAGAAAATTGGGGAGTTGGCTATTTTGCTATTGTTTGCTGGGCTGTTTTTTTTTTTTTTGGTAACCTCTGCAGTGTCTCCAGGCAGTCTTTTATCATATTAGCAATGTTTTTCTGGCCGACGCAGCATTACATCTTGATGTACACGACGTGTGGGGTCACCAAACTGTGTTTTCCATAAAAAAGGTCACACTTTTATCTATCAAATGACAAGGTTAGGAATAATATTTGTTATTATTACTAATAATATATAATAATAATAATAATAATAGCAACATTTTTTTTCTAATCCTCCATTAGCTTCTAAAACAAACATTAAACAAACTGTACCATTACATAGGAGAAATGGGCCTCTATATGTAGATATTGCATTAAAAAACAGACATTTTCAACTAGAATAGTCATCTACCACATTAACAATGTACAGAGTCTATTTTCTGATGAATTTTTTTGATTATTTTACCTTAACCCCAAACTGTGGTAGTGCATGTTGACATACACACTGTAGGGTGCATCACAGTTATCTGTAATAGTGAGGGGAAATACCCGCCTGCCGTCTTCAATGTGATTACATCACATGCATGAGCTGGAATTGTACTCAATAAATTCTAACATAAAAAGTAATGAGCTCAGTAAGCGACATATCAAACCTACTCTACTTCTAGCCAAATTAATAATAATTCAAACTGTACTGGCAGGTTATTTAGCCGCTGTCTCACTTCTTTCATGATAACAAGACATTTTCTCCAATGAAATAATAACGTGTTTCTTTCTTTTTTTTGATGATGTTTGTTTACCTGATCGGGGCGGTGTGGTTGCCTTGTGTCCACCAGGACTTGGGTGGGTTGAGGTATCGACACCACAGCTCCCAGTCAAACCCCTGAGCCGACAGCGGGTACTCCTCGATCTCAAAGGTGTCGTACTTGATGTTGTCAAAAGAGGGCGACACCACCCGGGTCCGGTCCTCCTTTATTCGCTGGAGGATAGGTTCTGCCCTGTGGGGACACACAGCACGCACACAATGGGTTTGTGACTTTTGACTTGTTTTCTTTTTTCCCCCCATATCATTTACGGTCTAATTTTGATAACTATAACCCTCCTCTAATTTTAGAGCAATTGCCATCAACAGAAAGGGATTTCTATTTCATCTCAATTTAGTCTATAAATTAATCTACATTGAATTGCATTAGTCATTAGAAATGAGTGATTTACAGACATAAAGTTACATTTTAAGTTAATCACAGATCTTGAGTTTATCTGCCTTTTTCCAGCTAGAAAGAAAGTGTCCTGTCTGCATATGGGCCACTGACACTAAAATACATTTTGTGTTCATGTTGTTTTCTAGAAGTCCATTTGTATTTTTTTTTTTTTTTTACAAAAATCAAGATTTTGTGCAATTTATTGACACAAAATAAAAAATAATGATACATTCAAATACTTAATCCACCTACAATATAAAACTAGTTGATTATCTGGTACCAACATGACATTTCTGGCATTGTCCCATATACACCATTAGTTTCTGAAAAAAAATGTTTAAAAAAATGTCTCTTTTTAACAAGTAATGACACTCCCTTACTTGTGAATTTGCAAAATAATTCTGCATTTGGTTGCAAAAGGGGTTTGTCCAAGCAGTGCTGCCATCCAAGACCTGATCAGACATTGCTGCCAGAACTCGTTTCACCGCCCTGATGAGTGATTTTTGGGGGGTTTTGTAAATTGTATCTTAGTTTCGGTTCATAGCCATTTGTTTTCTCCTTGAGAGTAATTTGTTTATAACTTCTATTACTTAAGATTAAATTCTCGTTCATAGTTTTTGTTTATCATTGTCTGCTTTCCTCTTTATGAGTCATTTTGGCTTTGTGTTAAACGTTTCATTAGATCCTCCGCTTCTTGGAGCCATTTCATTTTTGTTAATTTTTTACGAGATGAGGAATTCCTCCTCTCGCAGTGTTTGGCTGTTCGACTTATTTTCTTTGCTGTAGTGATTAGTCTTTTTCCACCTGCTTTTCTTAGATCTTTTCAGATTATTGTGCCTCTCCCCTGAGAGCCAAAATAGCTCCTCAGTACTTTCACAGGCTTTCATTCTTCACTCCGTTAAGAAGTCTCCGGGTTTGTTTGCAGCAATAAATTCTGCTATCACTACATTCCCTGTGTCTGAGCCCTGGCTTGAGTCCCATCCTGACAAAGACAACAACATACACTGTATATTCATGGGTTAGCAGTAAGCTTGGGATTATATCCAAAGTTCTATATTGCAATCTTGTCCAGCTGAAATATCACAAAATGATATTGTGAGGAGCGTGCAGAAAAATCAATGAATAAAATTCATTGTCGATTTCATTCCAGTTAGTCCGAGAGTTGCACCGGACTAGTTTTCTGGGTGTTTGTTCCTAATATGTGCAGCATTAAACCTAAACACTGCCTCTCGATAAGGTTTTATTTTACAACACACAGGTGTTCGATGTAGAAGGAAAAGCATTGAAATGAAGCCTGAACCTGCAGCATAGCAGACACATGCATCATTATCACACTGTCTCACACATTGTTCCTATTGTTATATGTTATTATTCGTGCTATCAAGCAATTAAATAAATTAATTTAATATTTAAGCTTCGTATATGGACATATAATACAGTTCCACAGTTCTTCTCAGCTGAATTTTTAGCCTTTTTTAGCCCTTTTTTTGATTCATCACACCATATAAACTTAGTTCTCATCCGTCTCTTTTTTTTCAGCTGGAACAGACAACAGTTTTCAGAACCACTTAACCACGTTACCTGATCAAAGATGAACATCGACAACGTTCGGGAACCGGTTGGTGAACAGAGCGGAATATTTAGCAGATAAAAAGCCAGATATTTGCATATCTGGAATGCGTAAACAGGCCCTTCCTCTGCAACTGTATTCCTGTGTGTACTGAATACAGAAGCCTATTGTAACG
Source organism: Eupleurogrammus muticus (assembly GCA_036785175.1). Taxonomy (NCBI): domain Eukaryota; kingdom Metazoa; phylum Chordata; class Actinopteri; order Scombriformes; family Trichiuridae; genus Eupleurogrammus; species Eupleurogrammus muticus. The sequence continues at coordinate 16,098,977 of JAYKQN010000010.1, read as the reverse complement.
AAGAAATCCTGATGAAATAAACAAGAGCAAGGCAAACGGGAATCAAAGATGACGAGACGTGATCGCCCGAATGAAAGAATGTTGCAAAGAGGAGGGAGTGCGATGAGAAAGCGCTGGGGATTGTCGGTCCAGGATGTCAGTTTGGTAGGGAGACTATGGATCAGAGAGGGAGTCTATTAGAAGGTAAATGCTAGAGCAGAATCACTGAGTACCAGAGGAGTCTGAAGTCCTGGAGCGACTGGACTACACCCAATTAGCACTATGAGCAATTCCCTGGGTTCTGTATTTAGTCTGTGAAGAACTGGTAGGAGACAAAGCAGTCAATGCGAGGTCAGGCCGCTGCCACGAGGAGTTGAGAGGACGCTACAGAGAGGCTGGATGGATAATCAGAGTCTGGGATCCAACTTCAGCACGGCGCCGTAACGATCGCTGGCGCTGCCTTTGCTCAGATGAGTAGACAGTTTACTTGAGCTTTGGTTTGATGTACATGAGGGATGCATTCATTGCTGAAAAGCTGGGCACAGACGGCGATTTAGCTACGCGTTTCAAATTCACTGCTGAAGAAATGTGGTCATGTGGTGATGTTGAGTGAGATTTAGGTTTAATAAAAGCACATCATCCATTGCACACTCTGTTCCTCCTTCTATGGGTTCTTCTATTTTTTTCCCCATTAAAGGGTTTTTTAGGCAGTTTTACTTTGTACGACGTAAAAGTCTAGGGACATTGGATGTTATGTTGCTTTTGTACAAACTGTAAAGCCTTTTGGGGCGAATGAGTGATTTGTGATTTTGGACTATACAAATAAAAATGACTAGACTTGACTTTAAAAAATATTAGCAAGTATAATAGCTAAAAGGAAAAATCTGCTTTTATTTAAATTTAAACTTTCCACCACTGTGCATTTGGGCCTTTCTAAATACAAAATTCATAAATTACACTACGAGAGGAAAAAAAAAAGAAAGAACAAAGTTGTAAATTTACAAGAAAAATAAAACAACTTTGGTATCCTCTGAGATTAAAGGGGTAAATTTGCAAGGCAAACTCTCTAAATAATAATTTATACACAGCCATAAGAATGCAGTTAAATTCTACCCAACTGTTCCTTTCCACTGCTGAGTACTAATACTTTCAGAGAGACGATAAAATCTGTGGTGCAATAAATTGAGTTTTTTTCTTGTAAATTTACTAATTTAATGTTGAAAACTCTGAGGAATATTATCCCCTCTCATGACTCCAATATCGTTATTTTTACATACAAAGGCCCTTATATGATAAGAAAAGAAAAGAGCAGTGAGGTGACATGAGCACACCACTCAAGGTCAGTCTTGAAGGTTGCTTCAAATGAACAGCGAGGCGAAAACTCTTTGGTTTTCATCTCTAATGGAAAATGAGTCGGGTTATTGTGAAGCTATAAGACAGTTTACATCATTAAGCTGTCACTTTAATACAAACTGCCCGAAGCTGTCGTTTAAATGCAAACTACGAGCGTCCCGCGAGGGAGAAAACAAACACGGCACGTGCTTCACAGTCATTCATGTTTTATCAATTCAGCCCCACTGAGATATATGGTGATAACAGCACCAGGAGCCGACATCAGAGAGGAGGAAGGAGTCTTTCATCCTGTGCACCGGTAGTTCGTTAAGAGGTGAACCTTCCCTCTGGCTTACCTCCCTCGCCTCCATACACACATACAGACTGAAGCTGTACATAAATACATACAGTGAGCCCGCCCAGAGAGCGCAGAAATCTAGTTTCCCAGGGAAATTTCAATCAGGCAGCCGCCCCAATTAGCGAGACCTCCACATCAGAGAAGCCTCCAGCACTCAAGGTAAAGGTCACGACGTTGACACGGTGAGACCTCATGGCAGCTTCATGAGAATATCTTCTCACAGCCGAATACTAAGATGTGTGCTCTAGACACTGGGACTGCAATCGTGACGGTCTAGGATTGAATGACAATGATGTGACTTCCACCTTGAAAGTGTTTCCGGGCATTCGTAAGGAAACAGAAGGATGAGCTAGTCTGAGTCTAACAGGAGACGTATCAAATGTCCTGCAGCTAACATGACTTCACTGTGGAATCATTTGATTAAGGATACGGACACAAGCGGGACACAAGTTGTTCGATGGTCCCCATAGTCAGACCATCCTGTCCTCACCCTGTGAGATCGCTAATACCCCAATGATCTAAATTCTAACCCCCCTCACTAACATAATACACTGGCACAGACTGGTTGGCTGCTGGAGAGGACGTGTGCGCAGGATTTATCAGAGCTGTAAATGTCTCTGATCTGAGAGTTACAAGCAGCACGTAGGCAGCGGAGCCTGAGTCCTCTCTCCTCTCTCCTCTCTGTTCACTCTCCTCACCAAGGCCTTTGCTCATTTTTAATTTTACATATTTTTTCTCACCCAGAAAAGCTTCGAATAAACTCCAAATAATGCCAATAACAGCTTTGAAGGCCGAAGTGAGGCAGGGACACTACCAGTGGCAACTTAAAGCGCTTTGGTTGGTCACTGTAACGCCGCTCCCAACCTATGACATCTACTATTATAGTACAGCAGCACTGTCACTCTTTTCTTGGCTGAGAGCTGTTTTTATGCTGTCAAAACAGGAAGGACAGTTTCTAAATTGGCTCTGGCTCTGAACCAGCCTTTAAACACTCCATATAATTGAGAGGAACTGCAGCCAGTGAGTTTGTCAACGTGAGCAACACCTTTGACACCATTCATAGTAATTCCATTCATTGTTAATTGTTAATATACATACTGATCAGTGCAGCTTTAATCAACTTTTGACTAGGACCCATCTGAGAAGGCAGCCTTTGTCAGGAAAAGGGCAGGTGGTTTAACAGAGTACTTGGCAGGGGACTAGACATAGCACCTGTCTATTATTGGCGATCAAGTCGAGCCCATATGAGACTTGGAAAAACATTTGCACCCATAGTCAAAAGTTCAATTTTGTCTTCACTATTGGCTAATCCTCATTGTCGCCTACATGGATTAAGAGTACATTTGGCTTCTATATTTCACCAGATCCCCACACATGCTAGAATACAGTATATTTCATTACGCAATTTCTCCATGACCAAGGAGATGAACCGAGCAGCACACATTGGGCAGATGGTGGTGGTTGGGGTTTAGCGTGATTACAGTCAGATGCTCTCCGTAATCTATTCTCTTTGACTCCAAAGTCAGCAACATGGTTGATAATTGCAATGTATGGTAGAGACAATTATGCAGATGGAGCAGTCAGTGCTTTGTTGGTAATTATAAAAAAAAAAAAAAGATAGCGAGTGGGCGGGATTCAGACAACAAGATATGAAAAGAAGCACATAGGAAGCAGGATTGAGGAGAAGGTATTAGCAGAGGAAGATGAAGAACAGGCAAGAAAAACATGAGAGAAACAGTAGGCATGCATGTGGAATTAGATGTGTTATAAAGAGTGCTCGACTCAGACAGAGAAACATTTATACAGCAATACATGGATGTCTGTGTGCCTGTGTGTGTGTGTGTGTGTGTGTGTGTGTGTGTGTGTGTGTGTGTGGAGAGGCGGAAAAGTAGCAAAGAAGTATTTATCTCCAGCTGAGCTCTTTTACTTCTTTGCCAAGCATGATTTCATTAGATATAGACCAACAGCCCCTCTGTGGTTATATGTGGGAGGTTGTGTGTGTGTGTGTTTGTATATGTGTATATATGTGTGTGTGTGTGTGTGTGTGTGTACATGTGGTTGGATGGGAGTGATGGAGGAGCAGAGTGGTCAAGAAGCTGCTAAGTGTCTCTTGTCTAATAGAACGCAGCAGCAACAAATGTTGTTTTGGACCCTACCCAGACATTAGAATACAGAGCAAGGGTGTGTGTGTATGTGTGTGTGTGTGTATGTGTCTGTGTGTGTGTCTTGGAGTTGAGAGCGAGACATCACACACACAAAATGTGTTACCTGCCTGTATGAATCAGATCCTACTTTTGTGTGTTGTCATTATGTGTTGTGTGATATTTCTGAGGCCATCAGAACGCGTTTTGGGGGCATTTTTCATGTTTTTGTTATTTGATAGTGATAGCGGAGAGAGCTAGAAAATGTTGGGAAAAGAGTAGCTCGCTGCTCACGGCATTTTCACCCATCAGAGCTGTAATGGTAAAAACAAAAAAAAGAAAACAAATAGTGAGAAGGAGGAGTGGGAGAGACACTGAACTGTCATACATGCTCTGTGTGAGGACGGGAACCTCACTCACTGGAAAAAAAACAGAAAGAATAATTTGGGCTCAAGAAATTGGTTTAGAGAGGATGCACATGGAGGTTTAGAGTCATTCTTAAAAAATACACATACAGGTAGTATATCAAGTATAAATCTGAAATCTTACAAACACAAAAGCTACAATAACAAGTGTTACCCATGATACTTGAAAGTTATCAACATAACGAGAAGCACTTCAGTCACTATTTGAACCAATGCATCTCATGAAGCAGCAAGCGTTTTTTCACTCCATTCATTCATTCATGCTCAGAAACCACAAAGAAAAAGTAAAAAGGTGTTTTTTTGTGACTGATCTGTCACTGCTCTGAAGCCGCTACTTTGTCCCGCTCCGCTAAAGACAGCGGTGAACGTCGCCCGGTGGTTCAGGTTGATCAGCTGGTACACTGCTGCTGTTTTAGCACCCGAGTGTTTCAAATCACGGAGAATTAAAAAAGCAAACCACTTGATCCCCTATCGGAAAAAGTGCAAAAATGCTGCGATTAATAAGGAGCGCTGTAAAGGAGCTGCCTCATCACTGTGACATATTAAACACAACCAGCTATGCTATTAACTACAGCCCCCATTAATTACAGTAATGGATCATTAGAACCTGTTTCTATGAGTGTCAACACACTTGCCTTGACATAACACATGGTTTCTATCATATGAACTGCATCTTTTAAAAGGTGAGGAGTTGAAGTTGTTTCAAATTAATTTCTTCATAAAAGTGCAAATTAATTCAAGAAAACTGCTGCTGTCATAGGAAATATTGCAGAAGAAGGTAAAAAAAATCAAAAAGTACACTTAAGTGGGACATGTTGGGCAAGTTCACATTTAGCCTGATACTTTTAAATCATCAACACGTAGCTTTTTTTCACTAATGCAAGTCTTTTTTGTTTTTCCTTTTTTTTTTGTGCAATTTAAGCCAACACTGAAGGAGAAAACTCTTACAGGTTTAATGCATGTATTTAGGAAAAAAAAACATCACAATGACAATGACATTTGACATACAGAACCTTAAAGACACTGGAAGTAAATCTACTCGGTGCACAGAGATGACTATGTTCTCTTCTGATTCTGGAGAAGTTGCCAAAGAAAGCGACTTCTCATAATATGGCTGTGTCTATCCAGCTGAAACAAAAATGCCAGCATTTTCATGCGTTCACACTTCTAACTATTACAACATTTCCAAAATGAAAAAATCCAAATTTAAAATGTAAAAAAGGAAACGAAGGAAAAAACATTTTTGTGTTCTCATGATCCCGAAACATTCTCAAGAAGTCACATATTGAAAGGGAATACCTACCTGTACTAATATATAAAGAACATAGGACCCATTGCAGATTTTTTCCTTAATACATTTACTGTAATTGCTTTCTGTGACAGGGACTGCAGGGTTGATAAAGCTACATGAGTCATGAGTAACACTGTACTGCAGATTAGGCTGTCTACTGTGATTTTGAACAGTAATTACTCTTTAGAATACAGTGCCAATTAATCAAAATAAGCACAGCCTGTCCAGTCACCGTTCAACACAATGTCAACTTTAATGAAAGCATCGATTATTGACATTCAATGAATGTTGCAGCATAGCATGGTTTCAGAAAGGAAAAGCACACTGCAATCTGCTGATGTTGTGTTGTGTGAATCATATTCAAGCTGTGATAATGCACCAGATAATACTCCTGAACCAATGTGAATGTTGAATTGTTCCTGTAATGTCAATATCTTGGCTTCTTTTCTTCAACTTTGCGTGTTCAAAAAAAAAAAAAAAGAAAACAACAAGAAACACATATAAACACATGAGCCCACTCTCAAGACAAATCAAGAAAAGTAAAGGAACAGAAGACACAGCAGATGAGACATGGATTTTTGATGATGTTTAGCAGCTCCACAAGAGCATGAGAATAGACAAGAATGCAGATTGAGAAAGGCTTAATATTGAGTTGTTTTTTGATTCTACCAACTCAGTCGGGAACAATCTGGCTGTTTAGCTGTTAATAATGTTGTTGTAATAATGTATTTTTTCTGGACAGATTTCAACAACCGAATTGCATATCAAAACTTGCATCTTGATCAGGAATGGTGTGCTAATACAAATTTTTCATGACTTGTGCGCAATTTCTCATAAGGAATGAATGGGACGAGGTCACAAAACAAACAAATCATTAGTTTTTGAACTGCTGCCTGCTGCTTGGGCATTCTTTCACCTAGAGACTCCATTTAAACATTAAACTGTAGCCACATCTCTTATGTGATGTATATTGCATGTTTTGACATGTAAAATAGTTTTTTGAACAAACACTGACCAATGACCATGATCATTTTCACAGAAATTTTGTGTTTGAGAGCCAATGGCACAGAATGTTGGTGCTTCAGTATGTGATTGTAGGAGAATAAAAATAATCTAAAAGGTTTCTCATTTCACTCTCCTCCCGGCCACAATTTACAACATTCATACATGATTTTTCTATTTTTGATTTTCTGAATTTGAATGGGCAGCCTCTAAATGCGGCCTGTCTCTGTTCCTCATTGACTCCAATACAGAAGATTTTCAGAGAGAAGCAGAAGGGATCCCAATTCCATGTCTCCAAATATCCCAGAAAGCTCAAATCACATCAAAACCTTTGTCATTGTCTTTAAGGCAATGATGGTCCATGTTATTTTGTGATAGGAGCTACTGTTTTGTCTCTTGAAGCACAAATGGGAAACCAGCGCAGAGAGAGAAAAATGCAGTTTTTCTCCACATTTCTGTCTGCCTCTACCAATTGCCTGTGCAATTGCCATCATTGGTAACTAGCTCAAGTTGCTGTGGTAACCTTTGATGTTGAGGCTACACCTTAATCAATGTTTAAACACTGCTCCACCCATATACATATCATGAATCAGGCTGACAGAATGCAGGTCATCAAACTGGCTGTCGCCCAGCAGCAACAGGTACTCCTTATGGTCCCTCCTTTTTGATGCTCTGGCTGTCTGTTCCTGCAATTATCAGCTGCTAAACCTTTTTTTAAAACAGTAAATAGCAGTGAACCACTAACTGGCGCTCTATTGAGTGTAGCTCTGACTGTGGATGCAGGTATCAGCCATTCAGCGTATGCCGATGGGCTGCTGCCAGATCTTCACCTACACTGTTGCCGGAGCTCCGTTGGCACCTGCTGCTGTGGATATATCAGGCAAGGTTCAAAAAATGCCTTTGCTGATGTTGGCTCCTGAAGCTGACATTTTTTTTAACGTTAAAACTAATAAACTGAGCTAAACTAAGCAGCCTTCTGCCTCACATATCCACACACTCTCCACAACCCCTCCCTTACCCACTTATTCTTGTTTTGCAATTTTTATATGATATGCAGTTATTGCCAAGGCTTAAACAAATAAAATACGCATTACCAACCCATACCTTGAAAGTGGTGGGGGGGTGGTTCGGCTTAATTTAAGATAAAGACAGTCGTATCTTAGGAGTGAACAGAAACAGAGACGCTGCTGAACAGCTACTGAACCAAACCTGTCCAAAAGCAGTACAGTGTGTATGATTGGGGAAGACTTGTGGTTCACGGAAACCAGCAGAGGGTTTGCATTGAGCTCCACATTCTTCTTAATTATGAACCCCTGCGTTTGTAGACACCGCATAACAGTACACACATACACACACCACACACTGCGACACAGAGGGAACGTTTCCCGACAGATCAGTCAGAGAAAATAAGCCAACAAAGTCAGGGTTATTTGCGCTTTGTGCGTCTCATCGCTGTGTTTCCAGCAGCATTTCAAATAAGTAAGCTGCTTTCACAGACTCACACACACTAGGGCTGAGTTGGTTTCGATAGATTTCACAACTTTGTAATACTTGGCAAGTTTAAAAAAAAAATATATATATATATATATATATATATATATATATATATATATATATATATAGGGGCGGCACGGTGGAGCAGTGGGTAGTGCTGTTGCCTCACAGCAAGAAGGTCGCAGGTTCAAGACCTCCTTGGGCCTGGGTCTGGGACCTTTCTGTGTGGAGTTTGCATGTTCTCCCCGTGTCTGCGTGGGTTTTCACCGGGTACTCCGGCTTCCTCCCACAGTCCAAAAACATGCTCAGGTTAATTGGCAACTCTAAATTGCCCGTAGGTGTGAGTGTGTGAGTGAATGGTGTGTGTGCCCCACGATTGGCTGGCGACCATCTGGGGTGTATCCCTGCCTCTCGCCGTAACGCGCTGGGATAGGCTCCAGCAGACCCCTGCGACCCTAATGAGGAATAAGCAGGTATAGAAAATGGATGGATGGATATATATATATATATAGAGAGAGAGAGAGAGAGAGAGAGAGAAAGAGAGCTTTCAACCCATAAATTGCAGCTCTTGATCAGTTTAGTATCAATTTCAATATCATAATACAGACATCCTGAGCCTAAAGCAATTAAAATCTCATTTTATGAAAATTTAAGTAACAGCTATGACAAATTCAGGGCGTGGGCAACATGGTGGAACAGTAGGTAGCGCTGTTACTTGTCTGTGTGGAGTTTGGATGTTCTTCCTGTGGGTTCTCCTGCTTCCCCCCACAGTCCAAAGACACGCTGAGGTTAATTAGAGACTCCAAATTGCCCGTAGGTAACACTGTGAGTGAATAGTGATAGACTGGCGACCTGTCTCGCCTGTAATGCACTGGGATCCACTCCAGCAGACCCACGCGACCCTAATGAGGAATAAGGGGGTATAGAAAATGACTGACTGAGATTCAAGGCTCGGCTCTCATTTTGTTTTTTTTTGTGCAGGCTTATTGCATATATTAATATTCAATGTCAAATGCTCATTCATACCAAGATGAAGAGTATTTTTGCAATGCAGGTCGTTGCCCCAAGGAAACACCGGGACTAACTGCAGGACAGCAGGTTTAATTGGGCCTTCATGGACCACAACAACCTTAACTACTTAACAAGATTTCTCGATCAACTGTTCTTTCTCCTTTTACGCCAGGGAGTCCGGAATTAAATTTACTTCACCGCCAGCCGCTCACACAATCATCTCACTTCATGACCCAAAATATGTATAAATACAATGCAGCTGCGTTCGTACGCACCTTTGATGAGTTTAGAGGAAAATGGGTTACAGATGCACCGGTTCCTAATAGTGCTCAAAGAAAATGATCACTTTATAAATCAGCTTTTGCATTTATTGTTTTTGTTCATATCATTCACCACCATTCTCCTGGATAAATCAATGTATTCTGAGGAAAAAACAAATGCCTGCGCAGTGAAATGATGCTTCTCTTCTGATTTAATCAGCAACCTTTTAAACAAAGTGGCTGCTGAATGAATCCTAACATTCAGCAGTTTGCTCGTTTTCTCAGATTTACGCTTCGCTCTCATTATCACAACATTTGCAGTAAAGCTCTATCAAGTAGCAGTGTGCATCATTAAAAAAAAAAGAAAAGCATCCCTCTCTGGAGAATGCTAAAGCAAAAAAAGGAACTTTTCTTTTGCAATGCAGTGGGACAATTATCACGATGAAAGATGGCGCCTGCGACAATAGTTACAGCCACTGCTGCCAGCTCCACAGAAAAGGCTTTATAATCAGTAATGTATAGTTTCCCTGTTAAAAAAATGAATTTTATCTATACCCCTAAAAAAAATCCTAAAATAAGATATTGTTGTTGTTTTTTATTATAGGGTGGTTAAATCAGCTGTGTGGTGTTGGTTTATCCACTGTCACCTTTTTGTTTAGTCCATTGGATTTTTCTGCCATTGCATCTGAACTACCTGCTGCAGCATTAACTGCACAAGTCCTCACCATCCAGTGTTGAACTCCACATGTGCGTCAAACAGGGCGACGACGGGCGCGGTGGCGGCCCTCCACCCACTGACTCTGGACCGGATCAGTCCTTCCTGCTTGTCGTGGTGGACCACCTTGATGAACCCCGGCCCGTGCTGAGCGTTGGTCTCATCTACAAAGCTCTGCAGGTGATCTTTCAACTCCACTGGAGAGAGACACACATACACACACACACACACACACACACACACACAGTAGATGTCAAAAAAACTCACTGAAGCCTGTTGCAGCATTGATCTTATCGACACAGCTCCACAGAAACTCCCAAAGCTCCACTCGACAGAGAAAAAGAAGTCTAAGTGTGTGAGAGTGGAGCCTGTGTGTGCATGCCACGGATGCCTGTATGAGTGTGTGTTGAGTGTTTAGTTCAACTTCTATCAAACACACACACACACTTTAAAGATGCTTTTGAAGAAGCGTTTTTTTATATATAAATAAATATAGATTTATAAATCTCCACTTGAGATTGCATCAGCTGTTCCTGCAACCCAGGAGAGAAAAACAGACGAATTTAGACTGGCTGGACCGAACTGACCTGCATGTGTAAGTGCACTGAATTACTTTCAGTTTGTTACTTATATCTGAACTGAAGAGATAGAACTGAACTTTAAGGAAATGATTCACTGCTTTGAATGTGATGTTGTTGTTTTTTTAAAATGGTGGTTATTTAAAAGTTCACCTATGTAGAAATGTGCAATTATTGTTTTTTAAATTAGTGCCCTAGAGAATAATAGGAATGAAGGCTTTAGACTCACCCAATCCTCTGCATTTACTGCAGTTCTGTTCAGTATTCAGAGTTGGCAGAAAACACAGTAAGGTTAAAACAAAGTTTGTTGCAGGGCAGAGATGTCTGTTTTGTCTCTAACAATCCCCAGCGCGAATCTGGTGACGCCGCAGCCAACGACAGGATGTGACGTCACTTCGGTGCTCCCTTGCAACTTGACACTCACTATATTTTAGCCTCATAAATTGCACCGGTGGTGCCAAATCTCTGCACCGGCATCATATTGTTGAGAAGGTTGTCTATGTTGGATTCAGTTCCGGATGAATTGCTGAGAAATTTAGCAGCCTAGCTGTGACTCTCGCTGGTAATTCTTTCACAGCCAAAACGCGCCGCACCTGTTTTGTCTGATTCCACAGCCACTATCATGGAAATGGAGAGTTCTTCCAAATATGTTGATATTTTTAAATATTAGCAGTGTGATATTTCAGAACCTGCTTCGACTTGTCTCTGACTCCGCATGGTAGGCAGAGTGTATGGGGAGACCCACATTTTACTGTCCTTGAAGGCATCGCAACAGATGCAGCTGTAAGTTATTTTACAAATGTATAATGTCACTGGTTCCAAGAAGATTTTGCTGCATATTTGATTGCACTCAGAACCCGAAAAGAGTAGAGTCAGGAATTCCGACTTTTAGGTTAATGCATTTCATTGTGCAAACTCAGAAAACATAGCCGGTATTGGTGCCATTTTCTATGTTATAGTTTAGGTTCAGATTTAGACATGATTATTTTGATTCATATTAGTGATTGCTTGTCATGGCATTATTATGGTCATATTATGACTGCATTATTAGCTTGCAATACTGTTTTAATAGTTTGCATTTAAGTTTAGTACATTTTAATGTACATTGCTCTGATTAGAATGTGCCAGAGATGCATACGAGATAGGAGCAGGCGCTGAGCTATGACGTATTCTGCTCGCGCGTTATAGAAAGTAAACACTGTGTTTGTATCATTTTTGTGTGAGAGTTCAGTAAAGGACGGAGCGAACACACTGTTTTCTACCGTCGTTAACCCTTAAACACGCGTAGAGACTCGTTCTTTCCGTCCGGAGTGGTTAAGTACATGAATATGTTGAGAAACACTTATTGATTAGAAGAAAGGAACTTTAGCCACTACATTAAGTAGAAAACAGTCGCCGAGGGCGAGAGAAGATCATCGGAAACCGAGGGACGTTGCGCTGCGCTGGGCACAAGTGGATGGAAAAAGCTAGCCAGCTTATGGAAGACTGAGCGCGGTGTGCACACCAACGGATTTCCAGACGACTTCAACGATGATGGATGAGTAAACAAAGAATATATTTCAATGAACGAACAAGTTATAGCCTCAGACCTTGCAAGTATTGGCGAAATGAGGACGACTTTGTCATTGTAATCAGCGCAGCCAAGTAACGTGGCTAAGTCAAATTATTAGTAATTTCAAGAGTTGCTAGGCTGCTAGCTAGTAGCCAAACAGGACGTTTTGAGAAAAGTGCTATCGTTAGTCAGTCATATCAGCACAGAAGAAGCTCGAGTTTGCCTCTGGAAATATAGACAGCCCTAAATCTCACCTCTAGAAGGCTACATGCTTTGAGATTAAAAGCTGAAGGATTGCTTATCTGGATTTCAGAAGTTTGCAAGAGCTTGCTAAAATAAGAGACTTATCTAACATTAATAGCCAGTCGAAATGTCTGCGGATGAAAGCAATATGGAGGGCAATGTTGAGCCAGACATGAAAAGAAGAATCAAGTTGACCCCAAAGGCCTTAGAAGAGAAGCTTGATAAACAGATGAATCTCAGGAAACGTGCATTAGCACACCTTGCCTCCAAAGCAGAGGAAATAGAAAGGCTCATGAAAAATGATTCCAATGCACTTATAGTGGAAAAGGATCATCTTTGTGACTATTCAAAATTACTGAATGAGTTTATTGAAGTGAACAATGTAATTAGTGAACTGTTATCAGAAGATGAAAGGAAAGCTGACCAGCAGTATTGGAGTGAGCCAAATCTTACGAAGTATGAGCACTTTTTGACTAAGTTGGAGCAGTGGATGATAAAAGCAAAACGACAAGCTAAGACTGCTACTGAACAGGCTGCTACTGAACATGCGACTCCGATGGATGCTGCAATGGTACAGCCAGGTGAGTCTGGCGCTGAAAATGTGGATCCAGGAGAAAGTGCATCCGTTGTACAAGAAAAATATGGTTCAGCACGTAGTGTATGCAGTAGGCACTCCAACGCGTCATCTCATGCTTCGTCGCTGCTCAGAAAGGAGGAAGCTCACCGTGCAGCCTTACTCGCACGTGCAGCCGCACTTAAGAAGAAACAGGCACTGCAGTTGGAAGAGGCTCAAATGGAAGCGCAGCTGAAGGCCAAGAAGGTTCATTTGAAGGCTCAAATGGAGGTGCTAGATGTTGAAACTGCTATCGCTGAGTCCACAGCAAAGATCCAAGTTCTGGAGGAATACGATAACACGGAAAACATGGATGACGGTATGAATTCCTACCTCAACAAGAACATGCTGACCTCAGCACCCATTCAACATCATGCTCCAGATGTCAAACCAAAATTGACCAGCTGTCTTCGAGTTATCCACGACAACAGTGCCCCTCATGGTCCAACTAGACACACCTCTTATGTGCAAATAAAGAAAGAAAACGACGATAATGCAAGCACAGGTTCCAATGGAAGGCAAGTTGAACTCGGCGAAGTGATATTGAAACAGAAGGACATCACAGAGATGTTAGTCACTCAACAGAGACTAGCCAACCTACCTCAACGAAAAGTCCCTGAATTCAGTGGTGATCCTCTCGAGTTCCTGCCATTCCTGAGGGCTTTTGAGCACATCATCCACAGTCGTACGGACAATGATGAAGACCGCTTGTATTATCTAGAGCAATTCACCAATGGTGAACCAAGAGAACTGGTGAGGAGTTGCCAACACATGAGCTCACAACAAGGCTACAGTGAAGCAAGAAGGCTCTTGACATATCACTATGGCAATGAGCAGAAAATAGCTGCGGCCTATGTGGACAAGGCTGTCAAGTGGCCTCCAATCAAAGCAGAAGATGCTAAGTCACTTCACAGTTTCTCTATATTTCTCACTGGATGTAACAATGTCATGAAGGACATGGATTACCTTGAGGAGATGAACAGCCCAAGCAACCTTCGGATCGTCGTCTACAAGTTGCCCTTCAGACTTCGTGAAAGATGGAGAGTCATAGCCTTTGACATACAAGAAAGGGAAGGAAGAAGAGCAAAGTTTTCCGATCTTGTGATGTACATCAACAGACAAGCTAAGATTGCTTCAGACCCACTGTTCGGTGATGTCAAGGACTCCTCAGAGGTGAAAGTAAAGAGCAATTCAAATACTAGATCTGCCAAAGGAGGTGGACTGAAAATAACCACCGGCTGTGCTACAAGTGTTAAGCCAGACGATGGAGATGCCTCAGAATCCACAAAGAACAAACAGACAACCAACGCGTTTCAAGAGCCATGTCTGTACTGCAACAACAGACACACCCTGAGTGTGTGTAACAAAATAAGAAGTCTGACAAACAAGCAGCGAATTGAATTCCTCAAAGGCAAAGGACTTTGTTTCGGGTGTCTGACCCAAGGGCACCTGGGCAAAGATTGTAAAAAAAAGCCACGTGTGAAATCTGTGGCAAGAAGCATCCAACTCTGCTTCACAGCAAGAAAGATGAGAGTACAGACCAAGTGAATGTCAAGCCTGAGAACAGTCAAGGCCCTACCAGCGCCTCAACTCCACAAGAAGATGTGTCAGCAAAGAGTGAAGTCTCAGCAGTCACCGGGGCCGGAGGCAACGACTGTATCCTTTCTATTGTGCCTGTGCGCATCAAATCTAAGAAGAGCAATACAACAATAGAAACGTATGCGTTCATGGACTCAGGAAGTTCCGCTACGTTTTGCTCAGAAAGGTTGATGAGACGGCTTGGTGTCCATGGCAAGAAGACTCAAGTACTACTCCGTACTATGGGCCAGGAGAAGCCTGTGTCCTGCTTCGTGCTCTCTGATTTAGAAGTGTGCGGTCTGACAGAGAACAAGTACATAAGCCTGCCAGACGTCTACACTCACACAGACATTCCTGTAACGAAGGACAACGTTCCTGTGGAGAAAGACTTGGAAAGATGGCCGTATCTGCGGAAAGAAGTACGGCTACCACAGATTGACGCAGATGTTGAGATGTTAATCGGAATGAATGCTCACACTGCGATGGAGCCGTGGAAGGTAATCCATAGCCAAGACGACGGGCCTTACGCGATAAAGACGACCCTTGGTTGGGTAGTTAATGGCCCTCTCATGAAAGGTGATGACCACCACAAGTCAAGACGAGTCCAGTCAAGCCACTGCAATCAACGTGCTTCAGTTAACAGAATCTCCGTCAGTGGTGTGAACAGCATGCTGTTGCAGCAATACAATCACGACTTTCCAGAGCAAGCCTGCGAAGAGAAGTCAGAAATGTCACGAGAAGACATTCAGTTCATGAATTCTGTGACTGAATCAGTCAAGAAAGTCAATGGGCACTACTGCATCGGCATGCCTCTTAGAAACAAAAATGTGATGATGCCAAACAACAAGTGTGTCGCCAAGCAACGTGCATCAAACCTGAAAAGGAAACTCGCCAAGAACTCCAGCTTCCACGATGACTACAAGACCTTCATTTCAGACCTGCTGAACAAAGGTTACGCTGTGGAAGTCCCTGAAGACGAGCGCGACCGCAATGATGGCCGAGTATGGTACATTCCCCATCATGGCGTGACCCATCCACAAAAGGGAAAGCTGAGGGTTGTTTTCGATTGCGCTGCTTCGTTTCAAGGGAAGTCACTGAACGAGGAATTGTTACAGGGGCCGGACCTCACTAATGGCCTGGTTGGAGTCCTGACGAGGTTTCGCCACGAGCGCATCGCACTCATCTCCGATATTGAAGCGATGTACCATCAAGTGAGAATCCCAGATGAAGACTCCGATCTTCTACGATTCCTCTGGTGGCCACAGGGGGACCTGAGCCAGCCTCTGCGTGAATATAAGATGGTGGTCCACTTGTTCGGGGCCAAGTCGAGCCCGAGCTGTGCCAACTACGCCTTAAGACGGACTGCAGAGGATGGAAAAGACAGGTCATCACCTGAGGCAGTGACCACAGTCCTAGAGCATTTCTATGTCGATGACTGCCTAGTCTCGACGTCTGATGAGAAGAAAGCTATCTCCTTGACCAAGGACCTCATTGCACTCTGCAAGAGTGGAGGATTCAACTTGACTAAGTGGTGTAGCAACAGTCGTGAAGTGCTGTCATCACTTCCTGAACACGAAAGAGCGAAGGAGATCAAGAATTTAGATCTGGACAGGGACGAACTACCCATGGAAAGGGCCCTTGGAGTGGACTGGTGCATAGAGTCGGATTCCTTCAAGTTCCGTATCCTCGTGAAGAACATGCCTATCACCAGACGGGGTATCCTCTCAGTCGTAAGCTCAATTTACGACCCCCTTGGGTTCCTGTCGCCATTCATTCTTCTTGCCAAGACCATCGTCCAGAATCTCTGTCGAATGAAACTTACCTGGGATGAGGAAATTCCAGAAGATATGGCAAAGAGATGGTTCGCCTGGCTGTCAGACCTGAGCCGGTTCGCCAGTTTTTCTGTCAGGAGGTGCATCAAGCCTGAGGGATTTGATCCAGTAATGTCAGCACAGCTGCACCATTTCTCTGACGCTAGCGAAAAGGGCTACGGCGTTGTTACTTACCTCCGCATCGAGAACAGCCAAGGTCAAGTCCATTGCTCGTTTCTTCTTGGAAAATCCAGAGTGACACCGCTCAAACCAGTCACTGTGCCACGCCTCGAGCTTACAGCGGCCACCGTTGCGGTGAAAATGGACAAGCTCATGAAGCGAGAGCTTCGGATGGACCTCAAAGAGTCCGTGCTATGGACAGATAGCACCACTGTCCTCCGATATATCGACAACGACGGCGCTCGCTTTAAAACGTTTGTAGCGAACAGAGTGTCGGCCATCAGAGAGAACACGAGGCCAACACAGTGGAGATACGTTAACACAGCTTCTAATCCAGCTGACCACGCATCACGAGGAATGAAGGCAGAGCACTTCATAAGGTGTCAAAGTTGGATTGAAGGTCCTGACTTCTTAGTCAAGAATGAGTCTCACTGGCCGGTCCTATCAGAGTTCTCAAGAGAATTGAGTGAAGATGATGCTGAGGTGAAGCGTGTGACCAGCATGAACATCATCAAGGCCGTCGACTCAAGCACCGACCCTCTCTTCAAGCTGATTCATCACTATTCCGACTGGCACAGCCTGAGGAAGGCTGTCGCCTGGATGTTGAGGCTGAGGGAGCTGCTTAGAAGTTTGCATGAAAAAAGAAAGTTGTTTGAGTTTCAAGCCCAGTTTTCAGACAGTCAAGATGTAAAATTCAAGACAGTTGAGAACCACATGCAGAAATGGAGATCTACTCTAAAAGGATCCCATCTGACTGTCAAGGACGTCAGAAGAGCCGAAACTGTTATCATTCAGTTCAGCCAAAGTGAAACCTTCCATGAGGAGCTTTGTGCACTGCAGAAAGGTGAAAAGATCAAGAGAAGCAGTTCTGTCGTGAAGTTGGATCCCTTCCTTCAAGATGGGGTTCTCCGGGTTGGTGGCAGATTGCACCAGGCAGCCTTGCCAGAACACACAAGGCATCCGGCTATCCTGGCCAAAGGCCATCACGTCACAACCCTGATCATCAGGAATGCTCATGAGGAAATCGGACATGGAGGGAGGAACCACACCCTTGCTCGGCTAAGACAAAGAGTCTGGATATGCAAAGGAAATGCAGCGGTGAGAAGTGTGCTTTCAAAGTGTGTGAAATGCCGGAAGAGTCAAGCTGCCGTGAGTGAACAGAAGATGGCGAATCTACCACCTGATCGCCTTCTGCCTGACCATCCACCGTTCACTAACGTCGGTGTAGACTATTTTGGCCCCTTTGAAGCAAAGCGCGGGCGCGCATTAGTCAAGCGTTACGGCGTCTTGTTTACTTACCTTACAGTCAGAGCCATCCACATTGAAATTGCACACTCCCTCGACACTGACTCATGTATAAACGCACTGAGACGTTTCATAGCCAGAAGAGGACAAGTGGAAGTTATGAGATCCGATAACGGAACCAACCTGGTAGCTGCAGACCACGAGATCCGCCAGGCGATGAGAGAATGGAACCAGTCCCAGATCTCTGAGGCTCTACTGCAAAGAGGAGTTACCTGGATCTTCAACCCGCCTGCCGGTTCGCACCACGGTGGGATCTGGGAGCGCCAAATAAGAACAGTACGGAAGACACTCGCTGGTGTTCTAAAGCTTCAAACTCTTGACGATGAATGTCTGCACACAGTGATGTGCGAAGTTGAAGCAGTGATCAACAGTAGACCTCTTACCAAGTCATCTGAGGATGTGGATGACCTCGAGCCACTGACGCCGAATCATCTTCTCCTTCTTAAGGGAAAACCAGCACTCCCTCCCGGCATGTTTCAGAAAGAGGATTTGTACTCAAAGCGAAGATGGAGGCAGGTGCAGTATATCTCTGACATCTTCTGGAAACGCTGGTCCAGAGAGTACTTGCCCCTCCTACAAGAAAGGCAGAAATGGCTGGAAAAGAAGAGAAATGTGAAAGAGGGAGATGTCGTGCTCATTGTAGATGAGAGGGCTCCACGAGGGTCCTGGTTGATGGGAAAAGTGGAGAAGACAATCCCCGATGCCTTAGGGTTCGTCCGTCGGGTCCTCGTCAAGACGAAGACCAACACCCTTGAGAGGCCCATAGACAAGCTCTGTCTTCTGCTCGAGATGGAAGAACCTCATGGACAATGATTATTTAGGGAATTTATTATTTTCTACAGCTGTTTATCTTGTAGGCCTCTATTAGATTTGTTTATGTTGGTTTAGACATAGTAAGACTACTGGAAATTTGAATATAGAAAATGACTCTTTAGTTAAGTTATGTAATTGTCATCCCTATGATGAGCAATTAGGGGCCGGAAATATTGGTGCCATTTTCTATGTTATAGTTTAGGTTCAGATTTAGACATGATTATTTTGATTCATATTAGTGATTGCTTGTCATGGCATTATTATGGTCATATTATGACTGCATTATTAGCTTGCAATACTGTTTTAATAGTTTGCATTTAAGTTTAGTACATTTTAATGTACATTGCTCTGATTAGAATGTGCCAGAGATGCATACGAGATAGGAGCAGGCGCTGAGCTATGACGTATTCTGCTCGCGCGTTATAGAAAGTAAACACTGTGTTTGTATCATTTTTGTGTGAGAGTTCAGTAAAGGACGGAGCGAACACACTGTTTTCTACCGTCGTTAACCCTTAAACACGCGTAGAGACTCGTTCTTTCCGTCCGGAGTGGTTAAGTACATGAATATGTTGAGAAACACTTATTGATTAGAAGAAAGGAACTTTAGCCACTACAGCCGGCCTTAGTTTAGTAGTAAAGTGGTGTTTGTTCGCTGGGGGAGTAAATTAGCTACTTGAGGGAGAGAGAGAGAAAAAAGAAACGTCATATGCTCTGAGTATAATAACTTAGGCTATGTATTACAGCAGTGAGGGGAATCCTTCGAGCCGTGCAGGTGCCAAATCCTGCTGTGTTGTATTCCCTTTTCCCATAATGTCCCGCTCTTCCCCCGTGCCTAAACGTCTAGTACGTAAAATTATTTCTTCACGTCTCACAGTGTGCATCGCCGTCTTGCTTTGACGTCATTCCCTCCGACTCGAGCTGCTTCCATCCTGCCCACGTTACTGAGGCAGAGTTCCAAGTTGAAGGGGCGTTCTATTGCACTTTTCTTTCAGAATTCCAAGTGCAATCAAACACAGTTGTGGCTTTTGGGACAGTAGGATTTGAGGTCTTTTGTGAAAGTACAAAATTAAATGTACAAATACCTTGTGTTGCACTTAAGAGTGTGTTAGTGTTCTTGAGTTGAGTGTGTTCATTCAATGTGGTGAGTGTATTTTAATTTTTGTGCATCTTTTTCTTGACCATAAACAAAATATATCTCAAATGCCAGGAGAGATCTGGCCAGCACCATGAACAATAAATTAAACAATAATAATTAAAAAAAGAAGATAAGAGAAAATTAAACACTTGTTCATTCGTTCACAGAATGACTAATTTGAGCACTGCTGGCTCAACATTTAAAAAAAAAGCCAAAACGTATAACAAAGAAAGGAATGATTGGAAAAAAAGATTAGAAAGAACAGACACAATTTTTATCCCATTTTCAGTCTGTGTAAAAACATAGTAATATGACTCGTTGTTTTTGTTTTAAGCTGCTCCAAAAGAGGCTGAAGGTTCATATATCAAAATATCAACTGATACGGTGCACACACATCTATTGAACAATCTAAAATAGGACTTTGTTGTTGTTTTTTTTCTTTTTGCCAAGCACTGCCTCCATCATTTTCCCTGACTGATTACATAGGCTCTGCCTTATGAACACACCCAGGTAGAGGACACAGACACATACGGATTCAGACACAGTCCCACACACAGACGCACAGTGGAACTGCAAATATCTTTATTTCATCACTGTGATTTCCCTGCGTTGTTATCTTGCCCAAAGGCTCTGGCTGCTGCCTTCCCCTCTATTCATGATTAGGCCTACCATCAACCCGGATCTACGCTCTCTGTTTTCTTTTAATGAGCCACAGTTTGCTGCAAGGCTGGAAGAAAGATGGGCTAATTTAAAGTTGGGAGCATCTGAAGAGCATCTTATTGTGTTAAACATTCCTATGAGATTATGTCCAAACAGCAGAAATCAAGTCATTAAACCGAGCGCACCTCCAGTCGCCCAATTAATTCACTCTGACATCTGGACCACACTGCCAAATATGTTTTTACCCAAATGTCAGGCCAACAAGAGGCCTGTTTGATGTCATTCCACTGAAATCATGACTCTGCTGGGCTCATTCTGACCATATTAACTGGTTAGAAAATGCATGTATTCCCACTACCTGAGGACCTCAAAAGACATTTACAGGTAATTGTCTCTGCACGTCCTCATGTCGACAATTTATCTGATCAGTTGTCGCAGTGTATTGTGTTTAATTTCTCCGTTGTAAAATGAATTAAAAGTGGAGAGGGCTACTTATTTGAATGTTGTGAACCTGCAACTAACACTTTACAGTGTCAACATCTAATAAATTCTTTTGTATAATGCATTTGAAAATAGTGGAACACTTCAATTTACTGACACTTTTGGAACAGGGCGCCTAATATTTATTCCTTATTATGCTAATGGGAACATCTGACACACAGCCACCACCTCATGGCATTCATCACGCTGAAGCAACGCATTCATTAGTTTGGTGAATCTGTAACGGAACACTCGCAGAGCAAAGCTCACACAGGAATAGTTTAGGATAAGAATCTGGAAATGTTCTTGCCTCTGGGCAAATATTCAAGCAGAAATGAACATACTCTTGGTTTCACTGTCTTTAAAATTAGGTTTTGCTTTCTTCCTCTTTTTCCCCTATCATATAATGAAACTCTTTGGGTTGTTATATGTTTTTTTTTAACTAACCAATGAAGTATTTGTTTAGATAGAAAAAACAAATCAGCAGCAGATTAAATGAATAAGTGAAAATAATTGTTTCCTGTAGCTTTAGTTTTGAAAATGTTAACTCGATCAAAGTTGTTATATAGAGATTTGTCTAGCAGCAAGCCAAAATAAAGTAATTGTGACACTAATTGAGGTTTAATGGCTCAGTGATCTTTGAGCAGCACATAAATACCAGCCCACCCCTGATGTCCCAGCTAATTCACTCTTCTGGTGGCAGAGCATAATGAGAGTGACTGCATTTACACTTTTATCATCGTGTGGCTCCAGTTGACCCTCGTTTGTCATAATTACACCACATACAATCAATAAGCAACAATAACGCTCATGCACTTGCACTCAGCTATCTTCCATCTTTAATTACCTTCATTATG
Source organism: Eupleurogrammus muticus (assembly GCA_036785175.1). Taxonomy (NCBI): domain Eukaryota; kingdom Metazoa; phylum Chordata; class Actinopteri; order Scombriformes; family Trichiuridae; genus Eupleurogrammus; species Eupleurogrammus muticus. The sequence goes on along the minus strand of JAYKQN010000010.1, from coordinate 16,077,164 downwards.
AGTTGTCACCATGCACTTGTTATTCTCAGCATGTCAGGAGCATTAAATCATATTTCCCACAGAATTATTAAGAGGGAATAAAATGAGGTAAACGTTGAATCTATTTACCCCGGTGGTTGCTCCACTAATCAGCATTCAACCCTGAGCAGCTTCTGTAACCAAACCGTGATGTACTCCATTATTAAAGAACAGAGAAGCAGCGAGAGACCCATAAAATCTGCAGGTGATGGTAGCAGAGACACACTTCTTATAATTGTAATTATAGGTTTGGCAGAAGTGAAATATGTTCCATGCCATGTACGTGATGTAACTATTGACACTGCCCTCCGATAGGAGAGTCGCACCTGGGCCTCGATCCGGCGCTGCTGTAATAATCTTTAATCTGTCCTCATACACCAGTGGTGCAGCTAATGCCAGCACATGTCCGGATCTTGTACGCCGTTTTAAATTAGAATGTAAAATAAGTGGGACATAAAACACAGACCATCCAGGCTGTAGCTCACCTACAGGTGTCAGCACTTAATTATCTCTGGATAATTACATCTGGATATTTGCACTATATCTTGAGAAAAAGTGCTCTGTTAATGTGGTGCGAATTGAAACGACGGACAAAAGATTTTTTTTTTTTGTTGGTCCCATAGGTTATAAGCGTTAGATAACATATGGTTCCAAAGTTCAACAGCCATATGGGCAGAGATTGGGCTCTTCTCTATCTTTGTTGAATGTGCTTCATGTTTTTCAGTCACATTCTGCTATCACTACGGCTCCACTAACATGTATTCAAAGCCAGGCGGGTTATTGAATAGAGCTGTGACCCTGTGTGTGAAGGCAGTAATGACAGTGCAAAGGTGGAGGCCTAAGTTGCATAGATTTTTCAAAGCAATATTCATGTAAAACACCAGCAACAAAAACTATAATATAACTTAATATAACTTAATTTTAGTATTTTGGTGTGGAGTGCCTTAAAACAAATATGGTGGAGTGTAGTTACTCCACAGTACAGGAAGAGTAAAATAATTTATAATGTTACAAATATTTCTCCATTACCTTAAACCGTTTATTTATACCTATGACGTAATTCAGAATGTTATAGGAGTTGTATGCTTGTTTGTATGCCTACTATACAGAGCCTTGGCAGAGTACATCAGCACAAACATGAGATTCTGACTGAATACAGTCAGTTGTGTACAGTCATTACCGGCCATTTCTGACAATTTAACCACATTACAGCTATAACGGCCACATACTATATTTTAAACTGATTTCGATGGAAAATAACTTATCTAATCATCTCCTGTTCAGAAAAAGCCCCCCCCAAAAAATTTAAATTAAACCTTATATTAGGTTTCAGCAGTCTGAGGTAGTCAAGTAGATATCTGACCCTGTTTCTAGCATCAAGTTCCCTCTCTGTGTGTCCTCAGACAAAGTCTGTAACACTGAAAGATCAAAATTTAGAATGCAGTAAAGCAATCAGTGGGCAAATACATACAGATTATTCTGTGAAATACCTGGAACAGTTGCTCTCTGGGAAAATGACTGCTGCCATAGAGGGAAATCGATCCTTTTAATCCCACCTTGAACTGCTCCCTGTGGCTGTGTGTATGCTTGTATAAATGAGTGTGAGAGCACAAGCTCGATGTCCAGCTAGATCAGTTTGCTTAAACAAGGGCGTCCATCCACCTGTCTGCGTCTTTGTTTCAGCCCAAGAAAGATGTTATCACAAAGGAAGCTGCCGGGAAGGTTAGTGATGCTTACAGCTGTTGCTGTGGTCATCCACCAGTACGATCTCTTTGAGCAGGTGTGTCGGCGTCCTCTGGATGGCCGTGTGCACGGAGCGAAGCAGCACCGACAGGGCCTCGTTGACGAAGATGAAGATGACGCTGAGCTGGGGAAGGTCTGATGAATACGACATGTTTCTGCACCTGAAGGGGAGAACATATAACCATCACTCCAACCAGCTTCTGTTGTTGCTGCAGGAAAACCATAAATCACAAGCTCCCGACTAAAACAACACTATGGCGTTAACGCTGACGACCTCATAGATTAACAGACTGACCCGTCCGGTCGTAAATCCGGGATTGGCCGGGTGAGGGAGATGCGGTCGCTAAGGTAGCCATTGTAGCCATAGTAACGGAACTTTCTGAGGGCGACTCTTCGGCTCTCGGGGCCCAGATCGTGACCCCAGTGGTCAAACAGCGAGGAGGCGGGGTCTGAAGCGGAGTCCGACGAGGATGCGGCGTCCTCACCGTCCTTCTGCGGGGTATCTGTGGAACGAGAGGGATAGGAGGTCGGCAAATTTTGGACAAAACCTTTTTTTTCCCAAGAAGAAGAAAAAGAAACATATTGCATTGTTTTCAACAGTTGTCTCACAGCCTCATCACTACAACACCACTTTGTTGCTCAGATGTTGTGACAGCTACCGTGATGTTACACCTCGGAGAAATTTAATGACAAATTAGTTTCCTTCAGCTCTATTCACGGAGCTTTGCAGGGAAAATGACTGTGACTGAGCGCTCAGTTTGCCGTGTGCTTAACAAACGGAACCGGTTTGCTGAGGGCTGAAGGAATAATTTCAGGAGCAACAGAGAAAACGCTGGAATGAAAATGTGATGAAAAATGACAAGCATGCTTGTAAATGCATTTACATTGTCATTACAAATACCTCATTCTGGCACCAATGCCAATCTATTTACGCAGAGGTAGACACAAATCCGCTAACATGCCCAAGGTAACATTTTACTTTATCAGAGCTGCATGGCGGAAAATGATGGCGACAAGGAAAACTTGAGCTTCAGGCTTGTTTTGAAAAAAAAAATGCAACAATACAAACAAAACGCATAATTGTAGTTGTTTGTTGTATTCATATTTTATGTGAATTATAGCATGCAAACCAATCAAGAAGCTGTGCTCGTTCTAGCTTGTCATGAGGCGATAAACGGATGTTAAATGATGCTCTGCAGCCTCCCCGTCTCCTGCTTTCTGCTGTGTAGACTATACAAGGACAAAGAATTTGAATGCAGTGGACTGTTGTTTGTCCGAGTCACTGGAAGATGGGTGATGAATGAAATATTCATGAAACTGAGGCATGCTGGAACTCCTGATCCAGGTACACAGGTGCAACCCACATAAACAAAATTGCACAGGTCAGAACAACTGTGACTGCTGATCAACATTTAACTTCTACATTTACTATCAACATAAATATCTGAGCTCTTTATTTAACCATTATAACTCATTTTATACATTGAGATTAAAATCTCTGCCAAGGACAAGAAAGCACAATGGATACAGTTTAAACAGAAATAAAAACACATCAGTTCAGAATTGCAAACATCACGCATACATCAATTCTCAGTTACATGGACTTTTAGCATGGCTTTAAATCTTTCCAAGGGGACCCCATTAATAAAATGCAGTATGCTCTGCAGATTATTCCAAGTCCAGAGAGCAAAGTAGGAAAGGCTTTTTTCTTCAGCTCAAACTCTCGGGACCTAATAATGAAGCCAACAAATATATCATTATAGCAGTATGGCAGCCATACACACACATCAATATGTAATTATTGTGTATTCTCTGAATGTTAACACATTTTTTTGGACACTAGTTATACTAGTTTGGTAACAGTAGAAGTTCTGATTAGAGGTTTCTTCTTGATCATGTGAGTCATTAGCAGCTCAAGCACACTCAGTGTGTCCCTCTGGCATTATTATAAAGGGGGAATTAGCGAGTGTTAGTTGCAATCTTTCATTGGTCGAGTTGTGAAATCACAATGAGTCCAATATGCTTAGAATTACATATGTTCCACACATGTCCTTGACGAACATTGTAAGGGGCACAGGTTTGGCAGGAGTAGCTCTCACCACTGGACAAGCAACTATCATGCATAGTTACGTCATGATTGGGAGTCGGCAAGATCTCTGAATGTCTGTTATCGCAAGATTATTCAAATATCCACAGTAGCAGTGGGAAATCTATGTAGATTAGGCAGACAGGAATTTTGGAAATCTTCAGTTTCTCGAAAAGATACATGAAACAGAAACATCTGAAGTTCCAGGTTTTTCTTTGCCTCCCCATTGCCTATGCTGATGACAAACAGCTGTATCTTAGCACCAAACTATCCACCCAGCGGCCCCCATAGTCGCCAGTCACCTGCCTGCATGAAATACAAATATGGGTGTCACCTAATGCTCAAGCTAAACAGCAGCAGAAACAAGAGCTCATGGTTGTGGCTCCCAATAACCTGCTCCAAAAAGCCGGGGGTCTTCTCAACATGGACAAGTGTCCATCTGCACATCTTTAATAGTCTGCGCCCTGGGTGTCATTCTAGCCCCTTATACTGTTCCACCATCCTCCCACATCGTCTACATATCCCCCCAACCACCTAAAAATTCCACTATGCCTCCCGTACCTATCCGATAACCTTCATCCTTTTACCCCATCCCAGAATCAGCTGTCCTCAGATACAGGACTGCTCTCCACGTCCCCCCACGTTTCAGCAGAGATCTGCAACACTAAATCTTCACTTTTAAAACGCACTTAAAAACACACCTGTTCACCAAGGCCTTTGGCCTCTAGTTAATCCTTGTTGTCAGCAGCCATCATTGCCATCATTATTTTCTGCTCTTGTTTTATTCATCTGTTTGTCAGCTCCACTGTGTAAAGTGTCCTTGGGTCTCTTGAAAGGTGCCATATAAATCTGGCAAAAGTAGTGGACAGTAACATTAGTTATAACTTTTGTATGTGGTTGCAGGCTGTTGAGAGACACACTACATCCATAAACTACAAATGAGACTGGTGGGACAGTGGATTGTGCTGCAGGAAGCTGTTTAATCCTTTTTTTCAGTCAGCACCTTTACTCCTGCAGCAAACAATCACTACTGCTATGGTAGCTAGGAAGCTCGTCCAGTAATATTGGGAAAGTGTCAACTTTAGCAAAAATGAATGAGATATTTGGTAATTGGTTCATCCATCAGTTTTCTGTCACTTTTCTAGGTCCAGAACACATGCCCTATTGTCTGAACTCGTTTTTCACCATCCTTTAACCTGTTTGCACAATATCTACTATTAAAAATGTTTAAAATTGCACTTGAACACTGCGAAGAAGTCTAATGATGTAAGATCGGTTACTGTCACAGCAGGGAAATAAGTATAATATTATTATTATTATAAGTAATAAGTCTCTTAATTTTCCCTATAAGGACATCCTGATTTCTCAAGAAAGTGAATTTAAATTTTATTTGACAATGAGATTCTTTCATAGGTCTATCAAACATTAAACATCCCTTTTTACTTTCCTCTGCCCTCCAAACAGGCTGAAGGACTCTGAAGTGCCTCCACTTCTTCCTGCTGAATGGGATTTTTATTAGTTTGAAGAGCAGTGCTTCCCTCTTTGGCAATAACATGCTTAATGCTCTCGCTGGTGAGAGCATTAACCATTAACACCCCCCCATCCCACAACCCCCACCCAAAAGTCCTCTCCTAGCCTCATAATAGGCACCTTAAAAGCACTACAAATTATTCTGTATCATACAAAATGCACTGTGATGCACCTGAAGTTTTGGGGAGGTCTGAATCACCTCCTCACTGACACTTTTAGTTAATGCACTGTTTTTTGTTTTGTTTTTTTTAGCTCTGGAGCACAGCAGGAATGAGACTGCACTTTGAAAGGATTCGGACATTCTCTAGAGAGGGAAAAGGACAGATGCCTCATAGTGCAGCTACACCTGTGTAGGTTTCTTGATGTTTGTGATGAGAACAGACGGACCCAGGGAGTGTGTTGTGTCCTGCCCTGCACTGTGTCGGACATATTTCATTATTAATTTAGTCGAACCCAGGTACCCTTTGCAGCTCAGCTGGAGGGCAGAGCACATACCTCTGTAGATGTCAGGGGGAATCAAGTAGAATAATGGCGAGGCTGTGAATGTGTGTGTGTCCTGTATAGCTAATTGTGTATTTACAACAGGGACGGTGCTCAGTGTATGTGAGTTTTCTCTTAATTTGTACCAGCTGTGTGTGTGTGTGTGTGCCTGATGTCATATAAAAATCTAATTTGACTAAAGACCAAGCGTAATAATAAGTATCAATTAATTAACAACTACGATACCAAGGTGGTAGGTGTGCATTAAACTACCCAATTACTATCTGGAAACACATTACCATCCCTTAAGGTTCACAAGAAATGTTACATTCCTTACTAGACAGACCTTAGACACATAAGAGATGGCTAACAAACCTGTGCTTGCTTTTCTTTTTTTCCTTTGCTGCCACCCATTTTTTGAAATAGTTATATAGTAATAGTATTCTCAAGATAGATTGAAAAAAACTTGTGTTGCAGTAGTTGATAACAAGTAAGTAAAGTGTGTATCAAACCGTTTAACGCACACACACTTTGGCTCAAGTTTAATCCCCTGTTATAAATTCATCCTCAGCTGTCAGAGTTACTTGTGTCATCTTTTGGGAGCAAAAGAATATTTCCCGACAATCCGCTTGTACGATTTTGACAGGTCCTGAGTAGAAATGAGCATTTTGCCCTGACAGTAGTGCTGGAGGCACGTCAGTAGGATGCCTCTGGGGAAATTAATATTCTGTCAATCGTGTAGGTGCAGAGATATTGAGATATATTGCTTTAGACCGAAATGGTAGACAAACTGAACAATCCCCAATTCCCCTCTCTTTATCTTTCACTCCTCATTTGAATGTCTTAAATATTTTTACAGTATAAAAAGGGCAGAGTGAACCAAGAACGGATGGGCTTCATATGACTCAGCTATTTATTATCTGCAGTTTACTAATCACCTGGAGTCGCTCACATATTTCTTCCCCCTCTGACCCCAACCTAACAGACGGGCTTTTATTGTGCGCTATCACATACACAAACCCACACAAACGCACAGAGGGTGTGGGGGTCAGAGGTCAACCCACACAAGTGCTGCTCACTGTTCATTCTGGCAGCATCAAGGACGGAATGACAGTCAACATTGTTACTGTGTTCAGTGATACCCTTGTTGGGGATAGTCAGCTGGCTGCCTGTCAATGTCTGCTCAGCTGCGATTACACACACACACACACACACACACACACACACACACACACACACACACACACACACACACACAAACACACACGCATGCATGCAATAACCAATGATATGCACATTTTCTACATTGAGAGGATTACAATTACACATTACCACCAACTCTCCCTAATGAAATGTGAAACAATCATTGGTTTTCTGTACCTGCTTGTTCCTGACTAGAGTCATGAGGGTCTGCTGGAGACAATCCCAGCGTACTTTGGGCGAGAAGCAAGGATACACCCCAGACTGGTCACCAGCCTTTTGTGGGACACACACACACCATTAACTCACACCTAGGGACAATTTAGAGTCTCCAATTAACCTAAAAATGTCTTTGGATGCGGGAGGAAGCCGGGTAATATGCAGGCAAAGAGAGAACATGCAAACACAGAAAAAGGTCCCAGTTCACGGCTTTGAATCTGAGACCTTCTTCAACAATGCTACCCACTGCTCCACCGTGCCGCCCATGAAATGCAAAACATAGGGTATAAAAAACAAGATGAGAAAAGCAAAAATCTGGGGGCTTGGAAACAATGCGAAAGATGCTTGAAGGAGGAGGAGCTTGAAAAGTGTTAAAACGAAAGGGCTGACAGGATGTGGAAGAAGTATGAAGCCCTAGGGAGGAGGAGAGGCAAAGAGAGTGATGAGGAGAACAAAAAGAGTAAAAGGATTGTGGTAGAAGGCATTCAACCCCCCGGGCATCTGTAAACTCAGCGACCCTGAGCCCTTTTATTAGCTTAGATATCAGGACACCATGCGCTCACGCAGACCCAGTCGCACATACTCACACACGCGTAGAGATGTTAAAACATCAGGCCTGGACTCCCCACAACCTAATGGATGAGGAGCCGCCACATCTGCTGGGTGACAAAGTGTCTCACCTTGTCCCCCAATCACTTTGTGCATTATTGGCGTGCTGTCTGCTCAGCAGGCTGCTAGCTGCGGGGCTGTGGACCGGACCAGTTCACACTGAGAGCGTGTGTACACACACACACACACACACACACACACACACACACACACACACCTTAGCTACTGTAAGACCACAGCTGTCAGAGCCTGAGGTCTGATTCAGTCTGCGACTGAGACCAAACTCCAGACACAATGTCTGTAGGAGCTCTGAAAGGTTTGACTAATAAATTGTTTGAAAGTTGTTGCGAGACAATGACATACTATCCGCAGAGACAATTTTTTTCCATTGTGCTGTGGAGGAAACAAACAAGTGGGAACAAGGTCTGTAAATATTTTGACTCTGAAATGCAATTTTACCTGCCTACATGACAGAAGGAGGAATGAACTAGTTGCGAACAAAGACCCAGCACACTACCCAACTTGCAACAATACGCTATATTGCCAAAAGTATTCGCTCAAACAATCAGAGTCTGGTGTTCCCATAACTACCCACCAATCCTCCGACTAGTGGAAGACTGCTCTACCTCTGAGCTACAGCCACCCCTACAGTGCTGGCATAGTGCAAAGAAGTCCCCAACTTTCTGCCGTAAATCACTACGGATCACTAAACTTCATGTGGCCTTCAGATTAGCTCGAGAACAGTGCTCAGACAGCTTCATGGAAGAGGTTTCCATGGCTGAGCAGCTGCATCCCAGCCATACATCACCGAGTGTAATGCAAAGCATCGGATGCAGAGGCGTAAAGCGCCACCACTGGACTAGAGCTGTGGAGGCTGGAGTTCTCTAGAGGGATGAATCATGTTTCTCCATCTGACAAACTGATGGACAGGTCTGAGTTTGGCAGTTGCCAGGAGACCGATACTTGTCAGACTCCATTGTACCAAATGTAAAGTTTGATGGAGAGGGATTATGGTATAGGGGTGTTTTTCAGGAGCTGTGCTTGGCCTCTTAGAGCCAGTGAAAAGAGTGTGAATGTTGCATACATCATATTGAACCCTATAGACTAGGAATGGGATGTCACTTAAATTCATATGCAAGTCAAGGCAGGTGAGTGAATACGTTTGGCAATATAGTGTATTTTGCCTGATGAAGGACTCTGAAATGTCACAGATAAATGTACCACTGCAAATTACAGTGTGCGGGATTTGCTTGCAACGACTGCTTCATTCATCCCTCTCCTGCACGGAGGAAAAAATGTAAAAGAAAAGAACTCAAATGTGAACTGTGGGATGCTTTTTTATTTAAAATTTAATCATGTCCATCTGCTTGTTGGATATGGGTAAAGCTAAAAAAAAAAAAAAAAAAGAGAGATGGCACATTTACAGCAGCTGGATACACTTCTGCTGCCAAGTACAGCGAATGATGGCAGAACTGGGTGAATCCATACCCAGGGCAGGCCTGTGGCAGAGGCAAGTGTTAAGGGTGCCAGAAATAGAAGACAAAACTTCCACTCTTCCTAAAACTAGTTGGTAGGCGAATACTACGTATTAATCCAACTGTAGAGAAAAGCCTATATTAGTAATGATAATAATAATGATATGTGACACCCCATCCCCGTCCTCCTAATCAGACTTTACCTGCTATTTTACACCATTTTTTAATGCGTCAACAAGCTTAAAAAAACATGCCGAACTGTCTGGTGCCCAGAGGAGGAAATAAAGAAAAGAAGAGGAGGGAAATATGACAAAGACTGAGGGAGGAAATGTTACAGTAAAGATAATATCATGATATTATTTTTCTGTTCTATTTCAGTCAATGATTTATACCATCATTTACCATGAGCAGAACATAGTAGCTAATCAATAAATAGCCAGTGCTGTTAGTTTTATTGTCAGTTTATGGTATGGAAGCTGTTATGAAAAATAGTCATGGAATTCCTCAGTCCCACCCTTGCAAATCCTACTCTCGCCTCCCCTATTATTATAAGCATTTTGAATGTGCAAATTTTTTATTTAAATAAAAGAATGTCTAGGACAAAGCTATTCAGTGTCAGGGAGAATATTTACTCTAGCAGTGGAATTTACTGCGATGCCACCTGAAATTTGCCTAAAGTGTCAAATAGGATAAAACCAGGCCTGTCCATACCTGAAGTATTAACATTCTTCATTAAGCCATACTTTGATTGTAGTTTAGTGTGACAAGTAACGTTAGTAGGTAGTCATGTTTGCACAGAGTTGTGTGACTGCAGTTTAAAGAACAAACACTTGAAGAAAAAAGAACTATTTGGCTCCTGTAACACGTTAGTCCCTACACCGGTTATAACCACAGCTTCAGGAACACTCAGGCGTGCATATAATGCTGCTGCAATAACTGCATCATTTCTGAAAACACAACTGATGAGTTCAGAGCATTTCAGTTTTGATGTATGTGTCAGTGCTTGTTTGGTGTGATATAAAACCTGCCCCCCCCCTTCTTCATGCTGCACTGTCAAACTCTCGCTGGGTAACAGTTCAATCGGTAGCAGCTCAGCAGCTCAGCAGCTCAGCTGTCAGTTGGGTTCTGATTGACGGCAGACCGGGAAACCGGGAAACAGAGATGTTGGATGACAATTTTACAGCAAGTAATAAGATGTGGAGTCAAAATCCTAGAATGGGGGAAAAGAAAACCATTTCACAGTCTAAACAAAGTGCTGAAAAATGTCTGTAAAACACTCAATATCCTGCTTTTCATCACGATTCACAATACACACACATGGACACACACACACACACACACACACACACACACAAATATATAACAGAAGACCATAGCAATAGATCTGTGAAAAGTTCTGCCTTTCTCTGTGTACAATGTGAATGAAATCTGAATAGGATGAACCTGGAGTTTCTGACTTACTAGTATGACTAGTGCAGTGCCTGAACAAAGTCTGTATTCCTAGATTGGATGTACATCATTTTTGCTGACACACTGCTCTGCTAACCAAATTGGTTAAATGGTAAATCTTTTTGTGTTGTTACATTGTTTTAACAACTTCTTCAACAGTTATTCATCCATCCATCCATCCATCCATCCATCTATCCATCCATAAAACGATAGTGTCAGGATTTTCTAAGAGTCTGGGAATGCATCTTGGAGTTTCAGCATACTTTATATTTTTAGTTTATATCTCAGATGCTGTAACTAGAGTGTGTAGAGAGTGGTTCTCCTCTGAGAGATAAGAAGACGCAGCACAAACTTTTGGTGGGATGTAATCTTCGTTGAGACCTTCTACGCCGCCACACAACGATAATATTAATAATTCTGATGTGTTGACTATGTATCAATTTCACAAAAAAGGAATACAAATATCCGTCCAAAAAATGTCTGAAAAACAGTCAGAGATCCATGTGAACCACAGACTGACACACTAACAGAGGCTCCTTGCTTTATTTTTTTGTCTCCAAAGCTGAACTGGGAAAAACATTTTCAAAGCCTGGGGAATATGTATATATTAGGCAGAGCATCTAAGAACTGGTTTTAAAATACAGCAACGCTCTGGTAAATGTGATTTCACATTCAGCCAGTCAATCATGAATGAAATATTTAAATGAAACCACTAAATAAATTTTACATTTTAAATTTAAATGATAAATAAAATGCTAATACCAATCATTTATAAATGATGAATAACTACTGCTTGCAAAGGAAAACAAGGCTTTGCCATTTTAACTGTGAATATGAGAGAAATGCAATTGTCAGAAAAACTGATGATCAGCCTTATTGTCGCAATATCAGGATAGCGATATTTATATGGCTTATAGATGGAATAAATCTTTCCTGCACACATGTGTGCAAAGGTTCAAATATCACGTCATCATCGTCTCTACACTATATTGTAAGGTGAATTTTGCGATCAACACTTATTAATATATCATACATATATGTGAAGGCATGGATATCCAGTGTTTACTGACATTAGCTGTTTTTATTCTCTGCATTAAATCACACGGTTAAATCAGCACTCATTGATTTATGCATGGGATATAAAGATGCACATAAATTGCTTAAACAGATCAAGACCTTAAATGGGACATGAGCCCGATTGACAAAATACGGTGTGTGGATGTAAAAATACTCAATTAGCCCTCCGCGCCTCCTCCACGTACTTTCAAGTTGCTCATCAGACCCACATTGAAGCCTTGCTGCGGCTTCGCAGGATCCTATCCCAGCAGGCTTTGCACTTGTAACACAAACACACACCCACTCATGCCCGAGGATTTGAAAGAATTTGTTTTCGTGGAGAGAATCTCATTTGCTCTGCAAGCCCTGCAACATTATCTCCCTCCGAAAGCTTTGTGTGTTCCAATATTTAAAGAGGCGTAAGGGAAAACACAGGCAATTCGTTTGCCTTTTGTACTAACTCCGAGCGCCTTCAAATCACACAGCAGCTTCTTTTCATATCATAGTGACAGCACAGATGGCTCACAAAAAGTGCCTTTTCAATTGTTCCCTATGTTTTTGATTGCGTTGCCACAAAATTGCTCGCTCAAGCGCCATTTTCAAAAAATGTTTTGCGGCTCCCGACTGTGGCAAAAAGTGAAACGATTTGCACATCAAGTAATGGGGAAACTAGCTTTTGCAAGTTTTGTGCTGCTGCTTAGGGGATGAAGCCACACACACAGAGCGAGAGAGAGAGAGGGGGGGAGAGTCCTGCAGCCTTGTGCAAAAGTTCACAGATGATTAATTTCATCATGCAGTGAACAGATGGTGATCCCGGTCTTCCTCTTCTACCCTCAGGTACAAATAATATGTTTAATGGATCACACCTGGACAAGTCAATGTTTTTTCAGAAGTGGAATTATATTTTTGCTGATATAGAGGCATGTGGTCCTTGGGCAATTCCAATTAAGGAATATATATCTTTCAAATTTTAATGAAAAAGAAATGTTTTTGTGATTGTTGCGTGTGTTCAAATTTCAATTTTCACTCCCATGAATCATAATTATAGAAACATGCAGTGACAAATGAGAAGTCAGTACCCACAATCTTCGTCTGTGTGCCAATCAGTAAACTTCTCTCCATCCCACAGTGGTATGTGCACATGTTGATCTTTTCCTGTTGGCTCACTGAAAATATCTGGATCTGTGGTAGAAAATTGCACGCCCAAAAATTGTTGCCAGATTAAACGATTTTACGACCATTCGGGATAAAGACTGGCCTTTTCTCTATTCTACCCGATTTCAAGAAATTGGAATGTAACCTGTAAAACAGGGTACACTGCTGTTGATGATGTAAACACAGTCTGTCCCTCGCAAACATTAATGTCAGCTCCTGAAGCAATGAGCTGTAACATTTGTAGAGTAAACACAGCTATAAATGCAGTTATTGCAAAAACTCAACCACAACAGAAACTATACACTCGTTCTGATTGTTTCTGGGAGTATAAGATATTTACGCCATACTTCTGATTGGATTTGGAAAAATCTTTAGCCATCACCCAAGCGCTGATTGGCTGAAGGTGGTTGTCTGTCAAGGCAAGTAGTAGAAAACCTAAACAAACCCAAAAAGCAGATCCATTTCTCTATCACACCATCTCTTTACTTGCATGCACTGCACTCTGAACACTGTGGATGAAGAATGATGTCTGCTCCCTTCAGTGGGAATACCACAAATTAATTTAAGTAGATTATATAAAAAACATGAGAGAGAACTTGGAGCAGCAACAGAAAAGAAAATTTTGTGCTCTATGATTTAACATGCATGTAATTAAGTAATTAACAGAGAATAGTAAATTGCATACTGCTTAATTAGCTTGCCAAATTATTGGGTGGTAATGAGAAATGTGCTCAGAAATAGTAATCAGATCAAATAATGAAATTATGATACATCACCTACAGAACATGAGCCATTTTTACTGTAGCGCCACCAGTAGACTTAGTACGCTGGGATTGGCTGCAGCAGACCCCGTGATCTTAGTCAGAAATGGAAAACTGCAAATGGCTGACAGAGTTCCTGAGAAGTCGAAACAACATGCACATCCAATCTTTATTTTTTGCATTTAATTCAGCTATATTCAGACTTTTTTTTCCAGACTTTCAGATATCAGAACGTGTGTTTAGTCCTGTTAAACTGGTTCATTTTCCCCCATGATGCAAATTGTTGGTTCCTGAGAAGTCGAAACAACATGCACATCCAATCTTTATTTTTTGCATTTAATTCAGCTAAATTCAGACTTTTTTTTCCAGACTTTCAGACATCAGAACGTGTGTTTAGTCCTGTTAAACTGGTTCATTTTCCCCCATGATGCAAATTGTTGGGTAGATCTGGATACAGCGAACATACTCAAACCTGTAGCTTATAGACCACCATGAAACCTGGATAAAGCGACATGTCTACAGTACCAGAGCCCAAACGTACCAGGACCTCCTTCAAACACTAAGAGAAAAAGAAGAAGGGCATTTTCACATCTCTCTTCTCTACACATAAACATGCAGCCCACAAGCTTGTGAAATATATAATTTAAAAAAGTCGGAGTCTATGTCAATTACAAACTGAAAACACAAAAGTTGTGACTTTTAATTATTGTAGTAATATGAGTTTACTGTTACAAATTTTATTTTCTTGTGTGAAAAATATAATTGAACCAAGTAGAAAATGCAATTTATCAACTGAACACATCCACTGATTGGGACCTGAAATGTGTATAAACTTGTGTGTGTGTGTGTGTGTGTGTGTGTGTGTGTGTGTGTGTGTGTGTGTGTGTGTGTGTGTGTGTGTGTGTGTGTGTGATAACATTACATAAGTAATGTGTGACAAGTAGCTATTCAAGCTGCTATTTAAACTGATCCCCCCCCCCAAAAAAAAAAAAAACAGAGCATGAAAATGATGATGTGTTTTTGTCTGCAATTTCCTTGTGCAAACATACCTATCTAAATTTGTACTCCCTCATTTTGATAACCCGCACCTTGTAGAATAATGCAGTGTGTTTTTTCCTATCACAGCTTGACAGGCTGCAGATTAAAGATCAGAGAGGCAGATTCTATTATCAAGCCATTTCCCTCCTTTACCACACTAACAGCCATCATTTTCTCCTTATCCCGCTGTCTTCATAGCGTGCTGGCCTTTACAAATGGCTGTCATTCTCCCTGCATGCCTGTCGCTCTCGCTCTCTCCATACTGTGTGTGTGTGCATGTGTGTGTGTCTGTGTGTTTGTGTATATATGTGCATGTGTGTAGAAAATGGAACTTTCCTCTCTGCAGCTCAGCCAAAAACATTATCCATCATACCTCTCAGGAGACAAACTTACATATGCCCACATACAGATTTAAACATGTGTAGAGGAAAGATGCATTCTTGGAAAAAAAACAAGTACACACACACACACACACACGACCATGTACAGAATGCATGATGTGAAGTAATCCATGTCTTGATCACAGCAAGACTGCAGTCAGGATTCTCCGAGTCATCCACTTCCAGAAATCAATACAGATCGAGGGGAGGTTTCCTGTAAGTCCATATACCTCTGCTGCAACAAACGGCTCCACCGCTCCACTAATTATGTTACAGCCCCACTGATAAGGTTTCACTGTCTCATACGAGCAGATCAGTGAGACAATGTGATTGCATTTCTTGGAAAGAGGGAAGTAAAAAAAAATAACAGAAATAAGAGGAGATTCTCCTATCAGACACAAAGGATATAATGTTCTTCCATCTCGTTCTGTTTAATTCACTCCTACTGAATCTGTCTCCTGGTGAGACACAAGAGTGACAGTAAGCAAATGTAAAGGCTCATATGAGGTCTCAGGCTCAATTAAAGTACTTTTCTGTAATTTCTCTCCAACTGTAACATTATATTGGCACTATTGAATATATATATATATATATATATATATATATATATATATATATATATATATATATATATATATATACAGTGTGATATCCATCAAAAAAATCTGTTCATGGGCGAAAAGTCAGCTGCATGACAAGAGGGCTGAGCTGTGTGTGTATTAATAGTTGGATATAATGTTCAGTCTTTGTGTTTCCCAGTTTTGGAGCATTAGCAGCAACATGTAGTCAAGTATTGCAGTAAAAGTAATTTGGATATATTGTTATATATGACATCATTACATTATTTGTAGTGAAGCATCAGTGTGTATGTTACTGTTGTAGCTGCTGGAGGCACAGACAGTTTCATCTGCTTTATATACAGGGAGCTAGGACTGTGTTTCCGTTGCGTTATGATATTACCGCCCTAAAAAGGTTTCTAAGAATACCTAACTGAGGATAATTCGCCAACTACAAGTGTTTCCCAGACTCTATGTTAGTGGCTGGTAAGGGAGCGTTTACAATGTACAATAAGGTAAGGTGGAGCTGGATGTATATCAATCAACGGGAGGTACATTTATTGTCTCTATATGCAAATAAGCTTCTGAATGAAGTTTTATATTACAAGTGTCATCATGATAATTTTTCATCATTCTTATATTGCAGTAGATGAAGCCATGCATACTAAATATCATTTTAATCTATTAAAGATTCGTGTGTGTATAAGTACTACCTAACTCAAGGACATGCTTCATCGGGTGCATGTAACACAAGTTTAATTGTTTACAGAATAACTGTTGAGCTCCCGCAGTTAAAAGTCAAGTCTCTGAATATTCATCTCAAGATGTGCTGCTCAGATTAAAAGGGAAACAGCTCGGCAGGTTAAAGAAGATCTTGAGAGAGATTTTTACGAGGGAAGCATCACTGATTAGTAGAGCTGTTTACACCTCATAGACGTCTAAATGTGACTTGACTACAGAGGTCAAAAGATAAACCATTGGTTTTCAACCTAAACAGGAACATTCTACATCTAAAAAGTAGCAAAAGCTTCTGTCAAATAAATGCAGAGGAACAGAAAGTACAATATGTCCCTATGGATAACGTGGAGTGGAAATATAAGGCAGCATCAAATGAAACAGCCCAACTAAAGGTACCTCAGAATTATGAAGTGCAGCTAAAAATGCAGTTCAAGCTGATGGGAGTGTAATCAGGATCAGGTTTGCAGGTATTTGTTAAGGAAATTTGGATCTGATGCAAATAGATAATGTGAATCAGATGCAATTTATTGATATATTTAAGTTAGAACTATTTTAGTTCAGTAATATGAAATATTACATATCTGTTATAGTCTATTTTTTCAGAAACTGCATTTTTTTTTCTATTTGGATAAGAAAGTAACAGTCAACAAAACCCTTTTATCTGATATTGTGTACCAAGTACTGTAAATTCATGGACAGGTTCTGAAGTGCTGCAGGTCAAAGTGGAAGGGGACTGTTGTGCAATCATTTTTATGTCTTTATTGTCATTCCCACATGAGCACTTAATAATATTATTAAAAGAATCACACTTACACAGCACATTCATACATAAGCAGGACGAAGCGTTGCACAATGGCTCTGACTCAGTTATTCACTGTCTTGCTCAGGGACAGCAGAGCCTTCAACTATCAGGCTCCTCTCCTGAGGAATCATCTTCCTGTTTTAGTCCGGGGGCAGACACCCTTCATATATTTAAGAACAGATTAGCGACTTTCCTTTTTAAAAACTTAGTTAGGGCTGGCCCTGGCTGGCCTAGAACATTGTTATGCTGTGATAGGTTTCGACTGCCGGGCCTCATTAGATACTCTGAGCTTCTCTTTCTGGATGGTCAGATTCTGTCCTGGAGGAAGCTGCAATGGATCCTTCATGGTCATGGTCATCTTATCCTCCATATACACCAGGAATCAATATATTTCTGTTATTCTAATTAATGTCATACTCAACTCGTTTCCTGTATGAAATGTAAATGTATTGCATTGCATTCCTTCTTATCTATTGCATGCCTGTCCATCCCGGAAGAGGGATCCGTCTTCTGTTACTCTTTCTGAGGTTTCTTCCTCTGTTTGCCCCTGTTAAAGGTTTTTTTTAGAGAGCAGAACATCCCCTGAGTAAGGACTATCTAAGGACAGTGGATGTTCTGTTCCCATTGTGCAAACTGTGAAGCCCATTGAGACGAATCTGTGAATTTGGGCTGTGCAAACAAAATTGACTTGACATGCCAAAAAAGTTTAAAGACTGACAGAGTCCATCACTGCAAATATATATGTGTGTGTGTGCGCGCGTGTGTGTTTGTATATATATATGTAAATATATACAGAGATAGTTGTTATGATTCAAAACAAATACAATTTTTCTTGTCAAATAAAATTAATAATTCAGCTGTACTCAAATGCTCTAGTGCATGTCCCTTTATTATTGCATGTTGTGTATCTAGTAGGCATGAGAGTGTGGCTAGCATGCTAAGTAGCTAGCTAATGATAAGACAACACAACACCTACGCTATTAGAATAGTAAAAGAAATCAGAGATGTGGGCAGTGATTATGAAGTCTGCAACCAGGCTAAGAAGGAAAAAGTACTAAAGGTTGGACGAAGGTCCCTGCACTGAAATATGTGTTTTTCTTCTTGTTCCATCATTGGAATGTTTGAGCTTTACTGTACAGAATGATGTATGTACAGAGACTGACAGTAGAGAGCTGTTTTCACAATCATCTGCAGAAAGTGGAAAATGTATCTCTGCAAAAAGTCAGATTTTTAGAGGCGGGGGTTAAACTTTTGACATTGTAAATGTAATTTATACCGGACACATACATTATTGGTCCATGCATTGTTTTTCAATATGTCATAATGCATAGCTGGGGGAGGGGAGCTTTGTGAAACCAGATTTTGCATGTTAAAGGTTCAAGCATGGTTGAGCAAAGTAACGTTGAATCACAACTGCATCGAGCTAAAGGCGGCTGAAGAAAAAAAAATGCACATGTTTGCTCTGTGACCTTTTACACAACAATACTTCTTGTTGAAATAAATAAATTAGATCCCGAGAAATGTCATCCTTATGCAAATGAATCGCTTCCCCCACAACAATGCTGTCCAGCATCCTTCACTTGAAATATACATCAGTGTATGCTGCTAGGCTGCAGTTTAAAATATGCAGCAAAACAGATTGGAAAGTTCTTCCCCCCCCCCTCCAAACAAGACATTTGCATTTGCTGCGGCCTGTTTGCTCTAACAGCACAATATGCTTGACTTCAGGGGGCATAATCAGAGGAACAGAGGGGCATACAATGTTCTCTAAAATAAGGGACCCGAGAGACGCCGGGAGGAAAAACCTGTTACCGGTGCTTCAGGAAGCCAATTAGTACACAGCAGGTTTGTTGTGAAGAGCGAAGAGGAGGTGAGAAATGAGGAAGAAAATAGGGGGAAGAGAAGGCACACATCATATCTGTTCTCTATGCAGTAAAGAGCTGTCAGTGAATTTGCTTAAAATAGACACATTTGAATAAGTCACCACAATAAATTAGTATTGTTGGCTAATACCCCTTTCCACAGAAGCTAAAGTTCATAAAGATTAAAGAGGTAATTGTAACCGGGGGAACGTTGATATACTGAAGCAATGACAAAACCCGGTGCACAACAACAGGAAACAACAAAGGCGAACAGCAACAAAGCCAGCTGGGGGAATCGGAGGATTAAGGAGCTGTTTGACTGTCACAAAGGTGCAGGAATCCTGTGAAAAGCTCAGCCAGCCAAGTCCCTGAAACCGTTCGCAACAGAAGACTGACCATAAGGTTCTGGCACAGATACAGAATTGACACAAAGACAGTGACCAGAGGAGGAAATGTAGACGCTTTATCAAAAAACAATTTGTTTATGGAGTGATTTTTTTTCATTCATTTCAGGCCATCCTGCTGGCTTTATTCCAGATACTCAGACTATGGGAGGAATGTAAGGAAATGGTTCCCCAAACCCTGTGGGCTACAAGATAAATCTGTGGGGCTGTGAGATAATCGATACGATGTAGTGTCAAAGCAATTCACAATTTGCACAGTGTGAAAGGGCTGAAATATAACCAATAAATCACTGTTAAACTGAACAAAAATATGAATGAAAATGTTTTTTCTCCCCTTATTTATCAGATAAACTCAACCATCTGAAACATTTTCTACACACACCAAATAACCATCACACCACCATCACATATTGATCACAAAGGACCAACACTCCACAAGAAGCTGATCAACTCTATGAAGGAGATGTGTTGCACTGCATGAGGCAAATGGTGGTCACACCAGACCCTGACTGGCGCTCTGAGTCCCCAGAACCGCCCGATAAAACTAAACTGCATGTTTCAGATCGGCCTTTTATTGTGGCCAGTCTAAGGACGCCTGTGTAATAATCATGCTGTCTACTCAGCATCTTCATATGTCATACTCGGATGGATTATCTCAGCAAAGAATAAGTACCCATTATCATAGATTCAGACAGATTTGTGAATAATATTTGAGAGAACTTGTTATTTAGTGTATTTAGAAAATGTTTAAGATCTTTTGAGGCAAATTCATAAAAAATGGGAGTGTTGCATTTATGTTTTTGTTCAGTATAAAAAGGTTGAGAAGTGCTGTTCTGAAGCATTTGGTTTCACATTTAATGATGTTTTGCCTATAACAGTTTTTTTATATTCAAACCACCTGATGTTCACTATTCTAATAGCTGACCTTGTAAAGAGTTGACAATTGTGAGCTGGAGAAAATAAATCAACCAGTCATTAAGGCTCTACACATTGTTCAGGACAATGCCGAAGCCAAAGCAACAGTTTGTGCATTTAGCCAACTTGGCTTTTTGTCCTCAGAACCTTTCCAATTATAATTTCTGCTTTATGCATCCAGCTGTCTTTTCAAACCCCGCCACATGTCCTGCTTTATTAGGCCAACAATGGGCTTATTTCTGTACTAATTTAGTGATATAAGTCACAGCTCTGAGATGAGACTTTAACATTCTCACAGGGTTTTCAAACAATAAGGCTGTAAGAACCCAAACTAACTGTGTTTAAACGTTCTGTTCGAAATGTGTCCAAGAGCTGTTTCATTGATTTGTGCCGCTCGAGTATAACCAGACACCAACTGGCAGCTTTTCAGACTGACACTGACTTGCTTGGATGAAATATGCTCATATATCCATGTTACGGGTAGCGTTGTGCTGCAGCATAATGCATGGTCAGGGGTTTCACTATATGAGATGATATTAATATGCTCTCCACAACAGGCATTTGCTGGTAAACTAAAGTGTTTCTCCTCTGACTTTGGCGATCAATCACATAAACATCCAGCTCTGATATAAATGAACAGTGTTCTGTTTCTGAGCTAATATACATCACGGTGTCTGATAGTTATGCTAATCATGCTGATAAGGTGCCAATCTGAGTCACAGGTTCATTCCGGCTGCTGCACACATGCAGAACAAACACATGAATTAGAGCTGGTGTAGACCATATCATATCCTGAGAGCTAATAGGAAGCCTGCCAGAGGCTGTAAATTAGGATGATTGTTTCCCCACAGCACCAAATGATGGGGGCTGATCTGGTGAGTCAGTGTTGGGATTTCTGACTTTAAGAATTCGCTTAGTTCTGGAACAAAAACTCCACAATGACTATTTTTTTTTCTCTGCTTGATGGCTTTTTAAAACTCTCCATGATAGATGGTTTTCCCATGAGTGACAGCTAGTGCTGGGATAGGTTCAATCAAAAGTTAGCTCAGACACTAAGGATCTTTTATTGTCTTTTCCTTGTCTCGGTACATTCATGTAATTTTTGAACTAAAACATTTTCAAATCAGATTATTCATCTAAACACAGCTCAGGTAATTCATGTCTATTCACAGCAACATCTACCTTACATAAATATACAAATATACCACCTTTAACACCACTTTATGATTGCAAGTAGACGTAGTGTTTTTGCAGTTTAACAGGACAAACAGAGAGGTTTCACTGATGTTACCAAAGTCAGAATCTACCCCTCAAAAACATGTTTAGCAAGTTCTGAATCGGGACCTCCTACTTATGGAGCAAGGTGCAATGGAGAAAAAAAGGTGGCAAAAGTTAGCCTGTTTGTCATGGTTTATTGCACTGAGCTGTACAAGCCAATAATTCATCACCATACATGCATAAGTCCAGAAATGATGATGATGATGATGATGATGATGATGGTTTGACCATTGCATAAACATGATTTTAGTCTGAGTAGTATCAACTAAACAGAAACTGGAGGGGTTTCTGGTGGCAAAAAATTTTTCACTATCTTACAGATTCAGCATATTCCATAGTCCAGTGTTTTGTCTGATTAACAGTCATAACCCAGAAATTCAGCTTATCATCATGTTCAACAGCCAATGATTAATTCAGATGATTAATCTTTCGTCGCTCAACTAATCAATTAATTGACTAAATGGGTGTTGCTACATTCAGGTCTTAGTTTCTTTTAACTTTATAAATACAGTCATCCTTTGACCCCTTTGAATATTCCAGTGATCACTGTGTAAATCCTGACCACCAGGTTGGGAACCACTGATTCAATGTATCACTAAGAAATGCAGATTTTCTGCTTTCTGGTCCAAGAGAGATGAATACAGATGTCTTTTGTGTGCACTTTGTTTGATGAGTGGATTTGATACTGGATTCAGAATTGATAAATTCTACAGAGGCTGCAGAATAAAGCCAGATGATGAAGCAGTACTATAATACTAGCACACATCAATGTATCCTTGGGCAAGATACTCAACGCCAAATGGCCCCTGATGGCTGTTCCAATGGTGTGTGAATGTATGTGATGGATTAGCTTTTTATTTTGCACTTTATACATCTTGTATGAAGTGTGTATAGATATTGGTGAAAGGGTTACTTGTGAAAGGGTTATTAAAAGCTTGTAGTGTAAATAGCTTTGAGTATTGTAAAGAGCTTTGACAGGTCACAAGACTAGAAAGGCGCTATACACATGCATTCCATTTGCCATTAATTACAATCTGCTCCTTGAGGTCTTTTAGCTCTGGTCATGTATTTACTCACTGTATTTATTTATGTGTATGTATATGCAAATTTTAATGTGGCGTCATGTTCTTCCGTTTGCAGACAGTTGGATAAAGGTTATAGAGTTCTTGGTGCTCCTTTAAAATTTGCAGTGCCTCATCCTTTTTTCATTGCACTTTAAATGAAAATTAAATGCTTTGTCACATCACAGTTTTCTGCGGCTGCTGCAAATATGGCTCCGCGTCTCCCCGTTCGGTGCTGGATGTTTCCCACGCGGCGCTGACACCGGCTGCTTCAGTTTTCACTCATACACATTCGCTGCCAGGGCTTCCAAACAAACCTTGTCGTGACTTTTCAACAAAATGCAGCACTGTGCAAGAGTTCAAGGTCTATTCCATCTGTTACACATGCTTTATTCATTTTTTTATTTGTTTCTATTTTTACAGGTTAGGGACCAAAAAGTAACCGAGCACTGCTAACACTCTTGCGTTGGTTGCTGCTGAGCAGTGGTGATATTCCGTGGTGTTATTTTGCAGAGCTGAGTGCGTGATGCAGACGTTGTGAAGGACATTCTGTTGCCTGTGTTGTGTCCCTCTCTGCTGTAAGTGGTTGCTAAAAGGGTAATGTTAGGCAGCAATGTAATGCACAGTGACAAGGTGACTGCTATGGGCCCTCAGAAAAAAAAAAATCCTCTCATTACTTCACAGATTTCACGACTTCTCTGAGTGAACAGCTCTCTTCTTTCACGCTCTTCCTTCTTGTCAAAGATTCTCCTCCAAGGCTCAGATTACGTGGATATTCGTCTTGCACTGATCACTAGGTCCAGGAATAATTCAGTCTAGAAACTGTTAGTTTGTTTTATACTGATTTTCCAGTAGGCTTACATATTTCCCTCAGTACCCAAAGCATTTTCTGTTCCGACTGTTCAAAAAAAGCCTCGTCACTTGTCCTTCCACATTCTCTCTCGCTCTGATTCATCTGCATCAGAGACAGCAGGGAATATCTGACAGCTATTGTGAGGTCAGTGGACTGTGTGTGTGTGTGTGTGTGTGTGTGTGTGTGTGTGTGTGTGTGTGTGTGTGTGTGTGTGTGTGCGTGTGCGTGTGCGTGTGTGTGTGTATGTGTGTGTGTGTGTATAAATGAAAGAGACAGAGGGACATGTAGGGAGCTGTGGGATGTTGAGGGGGAAACGCTGGAGGCAGCACATCGTCCTTGGCTGATACCACCAGAAATCATGCACTAACTCTTAGCTTTACATGTGATAACATACAACATACATAACATAACATATACCACGTCATCATATCTCAAATGAATTAACATTCAACAAATTGTCACTGTTTCCCAGGAATGAGTTAAAAGTTATCTAAATTAAATTAAATTACTTTGAAAGTTTTTTTCTTTTTGGGAAGTTAATTTAACAGAACATGGTGGATTACGATACATAAGGCTATTAACATTTAATCATATTATTAAAGGATAATTCCTGTCTGTCTCATTAACGTCGTTGCACTGTGCAGTCCGTGCCAACTGAGGAAAGCAACAGAAACGTTTAAACCTTTTAAACCATAGGTAGACTGTGATTATATTTCGTGATTATAACCTATAGAAGTGACAAAAAAAAATTAAATATTCTTGAAAGAGTTCAGATGTGATGTGTGGGCGAACTCGCGCCATTCCCGGGGGGTTGAGCAGCTGCTGAGAAGCGGCCGGCAATGAGGACGGAGTCCTGCTGATTTACCGAGTATTAACACAGCGGACCACCACACCAGTCACAGCGGACAATACAGAGACATTTACCGGGTGGGAAGAGGGGTTTTTTTTGCAACCAATGGGATTAAAACATTGAACTTTAGCGTCTCAACTGGTGGAGCAACACAGAGTCTCACACCCCCCCCCCCCGGCTGCTGTCATCATTAGTAGACGTCATAATAGCAGACTCTTATAGTCGACCTCGCTGCTTCACAGTAGAAAGAGAAGTTATGATTATACATAGACATGCAAGTAGCAAAGTAGCGTCCACAGCCATCTAATCTAAGATGTTCGAATTCCGAATCCTGGCTAAAATGTCCTGGAAATTACACTCAGAACAGAATACTAAGTACTTATTTTCTGATAAACATTGAACCAGTTGGTAAAGAGGCTAAGTACCTGCATGCAGCCCCTGGCTGATGCTGAAAGGCTGCAAGCAGCCCTGGCTTTCAATGCTGCGTTCGATTGTACTTGAAAAAGATCAGGGTCGGGAACTCTGATTTCCCAAGTAAATGCGTTTCATTGTGTAAATTCGGAAATTGCGGCCACAGTATAGTGATGTTTGTTTGGGCGTCTTTCGAACATCGAAGAGGATTGCTGGGAAAGTACATGAGCCAGTACATGTGGGAGAGAGAAAGAAAGGCCATCTGAAATATAATAATTGATGCACTTAATGCAGCAGCGAGGGGAATCCTGGCATTCTACTGACCTTTTCTAATTCTGAGGTCAGATCTCTGTGACCTCCAAGGGCAGTCGAACGCAGCATAAGTGGCTCAGATGGCTACAATGTACCCTGTTTTTAATTTTTTTATGCTCTACAACTAGGTGCAAATTCATTTGCGTTCATTCAAGTCAACATGAACCAGAATTGCACCACGCCGTGACAGTTTTAAAAATTCATCTCTTACATCTGTGATCCATCCCCCACCCGGCCAAAAAGAAAAATTCATTCTACTCATTTTTATTACAAGAGTGAGGATCACCTGAGGAGAAACATCTTCCTGGAGTTTCTGTTCACAACGCTCTCTTTTCAAGGCTCCTTCTAACAATCCACTTCTTTTTCTGCAGCTATAAAACGTTTGAGCTGAAGTAAGCTAATTTCTGTAGATACAGTAGGCCAAATGCACTCAGGGCTGTTGCACAAAAAAGTCGTGTCCTTGATGTGGTTTTCATTCCAATTCTCCCACACAGATGGAATTGATAGAGAGAATATTCTTTCAAACCTAAGCGCAATGTGAAGTCATAGAGCAAGTTAATAATTTACAGTTCATAATGGAATAAAAATTTAAAGGATAGAAAGAGAAGGAGTTCTTAAACCTCACCAACACAGCGGCCTCTTGGCCTTGGTTTTTGTTATTTTCTAATACCCCTGATTGCAGTTTATGTCATAGATGATTGCAGGGAATGTACTGGAAAAAAATTGCCTGCACTGCAGATAGTTTGCATCGTAATATGAAAACTATATTCTACTTTATTGTTTCAAATGTGTCCCCATTTATTTCATATGCCTTAATATAATGCATTTATTTAAATTATTAGGATGCACATGAGAATCCAGCCAGACTAACAACCAGCCTTACAGCAGCGTACACAGATCTCTGACTCTGACGACTGGTGCATTGATCAACAGAGTGGTTGTCATACAGGTGATGAGTGGAACCCGAGTGGTGATCAGCCTGTGAAACAGAGTGTTAAATTTCTTCTAAGGTGAGCTTTCTCAAGTCTGAGGCAATCAGTGTTATCTGGGCTTAGGCTTTGAAAGATAATAAATTTATAACAGAGATCTATATTACAAGCAGGAGTTGGGGAGTTTCTAATGAAATACACCATTGATTTGCATTATGGGAGCCATAGAGAACTAGTGCAGTTGGAGGTTTTCCAATACAAGGAGTTGAGTGCCAGGATAATGCTAATGTTTAACATTCTCTTTTTCAGCTGTTGCAAAACTCTATGGAAATGCACTAAAAGCCATCACCTAATAATTTAAAACTGCAAACACGTTTTGAGAGACACTTCAATCTTTTAACAAGGAAACATTTTTAACGGATCGGCCATGTTGTAACATTTATATTTTGTTTTCCATGCCACATTTGCTGCAGGAATGTCTGAGTATGCATGCATCTATGTAAGTAGGCTATATGTAATATGTGTCTAAGATGGGTTTATATTCTGGTCTGTGTGTACAACGTGTGTATACTTATAGTTACTACTGTATAGGATCAGAAAGTCTCAAATATATGTAACTAAGTATGTGTTTATGTTAAGAACTATGAATATTATGTTTTGGAATATTTAAAAATAAAAATATATGTAAAAAAAAAAAAAAAAGCACAACCGCAGCATGACTCCAAACAAAAGTGCTTTTATTGAATAAATCTACAAGATGTAGGACATTTGTAGACAGTAAGTGATATGTGGTGTTGTTGTAGCTATAATGAATCTTTCAGTGTTTAAACAGCCACGGTTCCTGTTCAACATTTAATTTTATACCGGGATGCTCAGACTCCCGAAAAGCCGACAGCAAACACACACGCTCGTCCTAGTTGCTGCGCCGTGATATGAATCAATACAAAACTGAATATAATGAATAGAAAAAGAGGAAGCAGCAGACAGAGCATTCACAGCTATTCCCCAGGGCCTGAGATACACTGGCTAGCTCCACAAAGTCATTTGGAAATACAAAAAAAAAAAAATAGGACTCTCTTTGATTCATATCTTGGAGACAGTGCTGCATAGGTTCATATCACTTTATCATATGCATATCGCCCTGAGGCACACTTGAAAAACAAAATCCTCACGGATCAGTTGCAGTCACACAAGAATTCATACTCCACGGAGCCACTTCAGTTGTGTCCCTGGTATTATGACAAAACCGCAGATACTAAAGATATAATAACAAAGAAAATGGGTTGATGGCCTGTGTAATACATAATACCTTTGTTACTACAGCAATGAAAAATACTATTAAGTATTCAGTATTCATCCTACAGTGCTTAGTCTCCCCGCTCCGCTGCACAATGACAGGAGAGGGTCGGGGCGGCTGCAGTGATATTAAATCATTTAGATAATGTGTTGACCTGGGGGGAGCACAGACACAGATGACCTCAGCAGCACCGATAGCAGGAAGTGAAGATGTGACTGGACAGTAAATACGCGCTGCGCACACTCACACTCACTCGTGCAATCAGGCAGCTTCCACACATGTCCAGAGGGACTCATATATTATTCATTTCTGGTGCTTGGACGCATTTACTGCTTGTCTCTGAGGGAAAAGGCCTTAGTTGGGAGAGGTTGTTTTTTTTTGTTTTTTTTTTCTTTTAGAACAGGGCAGACTGGGTCCAGTTTTGCTGGCCCCAGTCGTCCCATTGTAGATAGAGATGTGCTGGTGTTAAACGCTTCAGCCCAGATATTGGGGATTGGCAACTTTTCACTCTGTACTATGTGGATTATCTAGAGTAATCTGGAAAGAGATTAAAAAATCTGGTCTGTTCACCTGTCAGCCAGACTGAAATAGGTCAACATCTGGACTGGTCTGCCTTGACAACTTGGGGACATTCAGTTATTGTCTGTGATCCACTAACACTTCACCGAGCTGCACTAACAAGATGGTTTTTGTGGTTTTGACTGAAAAGTCTTGATGACTAAATTGTGGACAGACCTGACCTGACCTGATCTGGGGCTGGCCTTCATTTTCCCCTCATGATGAATGAATTTCATAGATTGATCACCAACCTGTCTAGTGCCATTATCAGGTCCAACTTCGGCACTAGATGCTGCCAGGAAACACTGTGTAGTTCGACATTGCTATTTGTTTGTTTTTTGGAGATGTCTGTCAAACACAGCGAGTTATAAATAGTTTATCCTCCCACAGAGCTGAGGGAGCCTAACGGGGATGTGAAAGGATTTTAACATGGGCTGAAAAAAGGGAATTTATAAACTTCATGATTTGGATAAAACTGACACTAAATGCAATCCTTTGGAACAATATTAGTCGTTGGTTCATTGACTGGGGAATCCTGTTTGCATCCACAGGAAAATTTCTTCATAACCAAGTAACTTAACTGGGATCAAAACCAGTTTGGACCAAAAAAAGAATAAACTGGCTAAGATCATAGTCCATAAAAAGCCTGTCTCACTCCTATTTTAAACAGTAGCATGAAAACATACTGTACTACTGTCTCTTTTCATTCTCACTATCTGCAGTTCTTCAGACTCCTACAGCGTTATGAATTGGCGAGCAGTGACATGATACGATCCACCCCCACACAACTCCCTGACTTAATTAATACCAGTGCAACTCTCACACCAAGTCATGTACAGAACAGTACATGTGCATATGGAGGAAATGGCATTTCAGGCCCTGCAATGCTGCGCTTCATAGCAGATGAAGCATGGGGCATCCCATCCGTCTACATCTGTAGACTCAAACACAACCCTGTCTCTCCCAGCGGTCCTGACAGGCCTGCTGGTATATTTATGATTCCAGGCCTGGCACCATCAGCACATTTCCAGAGATGCTCGGCTCTCCAACAGCTACAACCTGCTGCCCCTGATGTCCAGGATTCATTAGAATGAAAAAAGACAAAAGCCTGTAACATCAGGAAATTGGCCCAAAGCGTCAGGTTCCTCTCTGTGGAGTTTTTATAATATAAATTTACACAGTATAAAGCTAGCAGCTAGCTAGTTAATGCAAAATAATGGCTGAGATGTGTTAGTGCAAACAAATAGGGAGAGTAACTTTTAGTGTAGAAGAAAGAAGGAGAGGAATTCCCTGTGGCTTATCTTGGACATTTCACAACCCCAATTCCATCAGTAGCAAAGTAACAGAGTGATTTCATACTCACCACTCTCCGCCAAATTGTTTCCAGTCTTTCCACATCGCCCTTTTCCCAGATTGATTTTGAGCTTCCACTAATGAAACCCAACATGGAGGGAGTCTGCAATCATTTGGGATTTGGGAAGTATGTCTCTTACCGAAGAGAAATCAAGAAAGGTTGAGTTTGATTGCTTATGAATTTTAATTTTGAAAAAGCAAGTTTGTGTTATCTTCAAAGCTACAAACTGCAGTGGTATTTTATTTGGGCGACTGTGCATGTGAACATAGCTGCTGGTGTTCTGCATGGAAGGCAAAGATTGAGGCTGAGGGAGAAGACTTGGGCTGGAGTTTGGACTGGATTATCACTGCCTGGCTGGGCCGCCTCGCCTGAAGCTGAGTGGCAAGTGGTAATGGGAGATAGGGCAAACAGCAAGGCCATGGATCAGTGTTTTTCGGGAAGTAAATAGTAGAATAGTAGAATCTTAATTTTTACTGCATGGCTATAAATTAAAAAAATGATACTTTCTAAACTTAGAATAGTGTGACTTGATAATATTGTTTGCATTTACCAAAACAGATGGATGAGTTTTGTGGTCTAAAGTAAAATCAAAACAGAAACTCACTTGTGGTGTTGCTATCTTTACTAAAATACGTAAAAGATCCTGCGACATTACTTTGAAAAGTGCCAACCATAAACTGTAAAAACCTGCATGGTGAATTCATATCCACCTCGTAAACTCTGAAATTTATGTTGCTTTTGTAGACAAAACATGAGATTTCAAGTTACATTCAAGCACAATGTGTGAACTTTAAAATCTATCCTCATGAAGTTCTTATGAAACAGAAACATGTTAGTTGTCCTTTGTAGTGATACAAACATCCATCATCATTTTCTTATTCTTTTGCAGCAGTATTTTTACAAAGTAAAAGCATTGACACAAGTCTCTAATTATCTGTAGTGCAGCTTTTCAAATAAGTCAAATCATACCAAGACAACAGTGTTTTCTGTCAAGGCATTTTTTTAATTATATATATATATATATATATATATATATATATATATATATATATATATATATATATATATATATATATATATATATATATATATATTATAATAAGCAAATCAATGATGACAAGACCCAGAAAATTTGAAATCCTACTCCGAAATCTGCTTCTTTTTCACTTTGTGAAATTATCAGATTTTTTTGCTGACATAGGCAGCAGTTGCTGCTATAAAATAAAGCTGGTGCTAACAAGGATTACATTTTGTCTTAGGGCGTCACAAGGAGACCACATCACAGAAACAATACCGTTGGTCACTGGATGTCTTGTTTCCTTCAGGAGGCAGAAAAAAACAGAAAAACTGAAAAAAGCAACACAAGTTCCTCTGATGGTACTTCACCAAATTGTGCCCTGGTGAAGAGAAAAGCAGGAATTCCAAATGTCCAAGAACTTCTAAAGCCAAAGAAGTGACTGGTTTTGTTCAAGTGTAGAAAGCCTTTTTTGCCGGTCTGCCCTGGGAAAATAAAGGTTAGAAATGAGACGCAGCCTTGAGTCTTGATAATATATGGGCCCCGTCCTGTTTCATTTTGACCAGTGTCTTACTGTGTCGGCCCTCGCCATCCAGCCATCTGTCAGCCATGACCTACTGGTGGCATGAGCATGGCGGCACGCCAAAGAAGGCAAGAGGGAGGAGGAGGGGGGGAGGATGGAGAAAAGAGAAAAGAAATGAAGGGAAAGAGATTAGAGAGAGAGAGAAATATAACCAGCGATAATGAAGGGATGATAGAGAGTGAAAATGCATTGTGAGAAGGATAAAGAAATGATGAGAGAGAGGAGAACAGAATCCAGATGTAATCCCCCCTGACCCATTAAGGCCCCCCAGCTCCCACCAATCTGTTGACTCTGAAAGGTTGATCTGAACCTGATGAAAGCTCCAGGGTTTTAGGACAAGCTCTGCAGTGAACTCATTCATTACTCAGCAAGACTATCAAAAAAGAAGCTACTGTAACAGAATGTCACTTAATATTAAAAGCTGCATTTCTTACCAGTTTGTATAATCTATGGTAAAATAGAGTGAAATGTCATTATTATATGTGCCATTGAGGTATTGATGACATTTCATTTGGATAATTTTAAATTGCTTTACAACGCTGTACATAATTTAAAAACACTTTAATAAAGATATAAAACTATAAACAAACAGTCTTATTAATTGCAATTACAAATAATTATACACTTTTTTGAAATTTGAAAAATAAATTGAAATCTCACAAAAAAGAAAAACGCGAATTAGGTGTGTTTCCATCACCAGTAGATGGTGGTATAGGCTACGATACAGATGGCTGTCATATACAGAATAAAAGAAATACACTATATTGCCAAAAGTATTCGCTCACCTGCCTTGACCCACATATGAATTTAAGTGACATCCCATTCAAATTATCAAGACAATATTCTGCCTCCTGGCAAATGCCAAACTAAGACCTGTCCACCAGTTTTCCAGATGGAGAAACATGATTCATCCCTCTAGAGAACTCCAGCCTCCACAGCTGTAGAGTCCAGTGGTGGCGTGCGTCACATCTCTACGTCTGATGCTTTGCATTGCACTTGGTGATGTACGGTTTGGATGCAGCTGCTCAGCCATGGAAACCCATTCCATGAAGCTCTCCTTGAGCTGATCTGAAGGCCACATGAAGTTTGGAGGACATGGAAGTGATTGAGGTGACACTTGATTTTGAATATTTGGTATATTTGGATGCGTGAGAAAAAAACAAAAGATATTCTTCCATTTCTTGTAGGCCAGTGGAAGCAGCTGATGAAGTAAATTCTCACTGTCAGAACTTGCTGTTTTCATTTTCCATTTTCAACAATCAGTGTAACAATCGAGTGTAAAAACTTTGTGAATTGAGAACGTTTTTTTTTTTCTAATGCAATTCTTCAAAATGCACAGCTAAATACATTGTGGATTATCCCTCAGTTTAGCTCAACAACAGCTGTATGTGTGTGTGTTAGTGTGCGTGTGCATCCAGTCTTCAAAGAGGTGGAAAAACCTGATCCAGCTGTGGTAGGGTTTACCTGCTGTGACTACAGCATCTTCAGAGAGGAAAACATGACTCCGCAGCGTGCTGTCAGAGGAGATTAACTCATCTGTCCATGGGTGAAATGATACTGACATTCAGGCTGTCATGAGTTTATTAGCATCAATGCAGAGCCGGCATCTACCTACTGCTGCTACTCTGTTACAAGCTGTCCTTTAAGATGTGCTGACTGCGTTAGAGGTTTTTATTATAAAACACCCAAGGTGGGACCCTCTCAAGTATACAGCATAGTGTTTGACACTTCTGTTTGACAAAATTGGGGCAAAAAAGGAAGTGATGTTATATAAAGACTCCTCCGGGATGGAATTGACCGAGTGAAGAGTGGGCATGTTGCGTTATTATCCCAAGGTCTTGTTAGGAGCAGCCAAAGATAAAGAGGGGCTTCACATAGTCAGGACAAGAGGAGGTACAAGCAAGGGTGTCCACCACGCCATGGCAACATGACCAGTGCTCAGAGGAGGGAAATAGGCTTTGTCTAAAAAGGGGGAAAAAGTGAAAGCCATCACCCAAGATCCAAAAGTTGTTTTTTTGCCATCACTCAGGAATGGCACCTTAAGGTGGATCTACGGAAACAGCTCAAACACTATTGCAGAAACCACTTGGCCTGTTGTTTGAAACAGCAATCCAAGTGGTGGAGTGTAATTGACTGTCCCTTGAAGGAATAGGATAGAGAGAAAGAAACAAAGAAAAAAGCTAGAGTACAGACCTGTGTACCAGTCGCTGGGGACAATGACATCATGTACAATGTGTGCCATGTGTGCTTGTTTAATTTGGCTGCAGCCTTTTCTGGCATCGCTCCCTGGCATCACAGGACTGATGCTGCGGAAAGTCTTCAAGAGGACTTGTGGGTAAAGAGCATCACGGAGCGCCCGGGTTTCCAAACAAGTAACCCAATTTGGTCAGCAGACTCCTTTTTTCGGTCTTCAAAAATCCCCTGGCAATCTTCCCTTCCCAGTACTTTATAATTAATAAAATAAAATGTTTTTTTTTGTGTGTGTGTGGGTGGATACTAGGCACTTGCATGCTCGGTACCTGCAAGTGTCGGGTGAATTGTGGAGTGTGCAAACATTTATTCTCCAAAGCGTCACCCTGATCTTCTGTAGCTTGCACTGTGATTCATAAAGGCTTAACATCAACACCAAGATTTAAATTTACACCTGAATATGGTGACAAGGGGATGCACGTTGTTTAATTTGAAGCCAAAACATGAACTGAGTGAAATCGCTTGAATACTTTACAATGACAATCTGAGTTAATGGAAATGAACATAATTTCATGTGGGTAGACTCTAGGTTGTCCCTGAAAACCCAGAGACAGACACACACACACACACACACACACACACACACACACACACACACACACACACACACACACACACACACACACACACACACACACAGACAGACGCCTTTAGGTTCCTGTTTACTCCCCCTGACATGACATCCCGTCTTGGACTGCCAGACAAGCTCTCATTCTATCAATCAGCTGTAATGCCTTCAAGACAAACCCTGCCTGCTCAGCGTCTCGCCGGCTTCAGTCTCTCTTTCACTTCTCCTCTCACGACCATGTTTTTCCTCGTACTGACAACTGCATGTCAACATAAAGCCTCTCTTCCTGCCGCTCCTCTTTTCTTCGTGTTCTTTTTCTGCCTGCCTTTGACTGTAAATGCTTTTTTGCATATAAAAGGACTCGCTTCATCGCATTGGGTTTGCCGGATAAATCGGCCCCATGTCTGCATTATAAAAATAACCAGGTACTCACGTACAAATCTAATTCGACATCAATTCCGTCGTATAGTAGCAAGCCGAGCTGAAGCAAGCCGTAACGATTTGTGGTAATGCTCAATTTACAGAATTAGAAAGGTGAGTGGAACTCATTGTACATAACATTAACCTCATCTCATCTGTGCCGGAGGTAACTATTATGGCTAATTAACCTAATTTGCCCCCTTCAACAGATTGGGGGCCCGAAAGCAAGAGGCGCAAGCTCAGCAGAGAACAACCTGGCCCAGGCAGATGGTAACCCTCAGCCCCCCGAGGTGGGATGAAGGGATGGAGATTAGAGGAGCGGCACAGTCAGATACAGGAGGACGCAGCACGGTTTATGTTGAAGATGCCTTGTCTCGTCGCTTGTGTTACATTTACTATATGTAGATTTACTACAACAAATAAACAGAGGCATTTACACAGATCACAAACACTCACTGGATTTCCAACTACAGATTGTGTTTAATACCATGTATAAATAGTATCTTTAGCTCCATTCCCTGCTATACTTTAAATGCAGTCATACCGGATACTAGCATTCCGACAAAATGTAGCTGAAACCCCAATTATGGTGTGTTGGTGATTCCAGAATATATATAATGGAGCAACAAGTACTATAGGTCTGTATGTGGTGTCTGTAATGGTGAATAGGAGGGGGGGGGGGTTCTTCACAAAACAGCATGAGCACATAGTTTGCTGTTGTCAGCCTATAAAGAAATGTAGCCAAGGTAAGGTGTGAATGCCACAAGAATACATACACACTCCTGTCAGTCTGTGTGTGTGTGTGTGTGTGTGTGTGTGTGTGTGTGTGTGTGTGAAAGTGTGCACTTATGTATGCGTGTATGCGGATTACTTCTTCGAAAATCCTCATTAGGTTTGTCTACACACACACTTACATACTCACAAAGCGAGTGATGTATTCGTAGTTAGATCAGTTAGGACAGGTTGTATATGGAAAATGCTTATTTATGCAGACTACACATGTTTGAAAATCAGTGCGTAATTCGAGTGTGTGTGTGTGTGTGTGTGTGTGTGTGTGTGTGTGTGTGTGTGTGTGTGTCTGAGACTCCTTTTTATTTTCTATGGGGATATATGTGTCAGTGTGTGTGTGTTTTGTGCTGTATGTATAGCAACAGTAATCCACTGTTGGTTTGAGAGTCCTAGACAGGGGCAGAGCAATAAATCATTTTAAGAGTGTCTTTTCTTCCTGACTTTATTTGATGAAAGGACAGCTCGTACACATCATTCATATTTCCTGTAAATGAAAATCGACATTTCATCTTTGTGACATAACCTTGGAGTTCGCCTTGGTTGCCGAGTTGTTTCTAAGTGCTTTCTCCACTGCGCTTGACTCAGTCTTCTTCCAAATTTATGCCTCAGCTGCCTTTAAAAGCTCGGAAAAAGGCTGAGAAATTTCACCTAAAAAACATCACAGACTGTCCGCAATACAGTACAGGGTTGAGACGGTTTATGAAAACTGTTGTTGGAACTATCAATGTCAATCAATACCCTGACTACAAAACCATGAACCAAACGGAACCCACCTTGGAGTTATTTTTGACTACTTTCATCGTGTTTGCTAAAAATGCTTCTATTAATTTCAAGCCTTAACTCGCTTAACAGCCTGTTGTCTGAACTAAAGAAAAGCTTCATGATGTCGTGTAATCTAGATTCATGTTCATGTTCATGTTGCCAATAACCGTAACATTATCTTTATTCAGTTAGAGGGAGCCGTCCCAACACTGCTCCAAAGGTAGCAAATGACAATAGAGAGCAGAGGCACTTCCTCCTTCCGGTTTACCCAGTGGGACCCTATTTCACAACAATTATGGTAGCGCTCATCTCTCTCTGTCTGTCTCGCTCTTCCTCTCCCCATCTGTTCCCGGGCTTTTAGAGGCCCATTCCTCATTCTAAACGACCTCACTGACACTAAATGAAATGAATTTCTCTTCACTTAAAAATTTGTGTTGGGTCAGATTTCAGGGCATGAGCAAACTTTTCCAATCACCTCGCGCTGCAGCGGAAAATTGCATGTTTGATTCTTGTGGAACTGATATGTAAAAGGACAATTGGTCTGTAAATTATTATATTTTTTTAGCTTGTCTGTACATTTACGGACAAGTGTGCCTATGTGCTTTGCAACTGCAAATTTGTGATTTTATTTTTTTATTTTCCCATTGAAATGGCAATTCTGATTATACAGAGTGCGGCGTTGACAGCACAGTAGTGACGCGAACACATGAATGGAAATATGCAGAGACACGCAGACAGAGAGAGATACTGGGTCAGTATTTGTGAGTATCTGCAGAGGGATTAAGATTACAGTGAATAATCTGGTGTGCACAGATGGATGCCGGCGCACGCAGACATTTGTGAGCAGACATTTCTGCACTTTTCAACTCCTCCTCCTCCTTTCAAATTCCTGTGTGATTTGATTCCATTAGACAGTCATCACACTTCACAGGGCAGCAACATGCACCTTAGTTACATGTCATGATTGTCATAATGACCACCTATGAACACAATACGGTCTCTCTACGAGCTTTACCATGAGAGCTAGAAATGTACGTATTTAGAGTATTAACCTATTAAAGGAAAAGAAAAATGGTGTATACCTGTGGGAAAATACTGTTATAGCAAAGATGATAGCGATTTTTACCCCACACCTTTCAAACAGCACTCACCTGCTGTGAACTATTTAGAGTTTAAAGTTGACATTTTGTCCTTAGTGGCAGAACAGGAAAGTAGCCTTAAATAAGAAAAAAAAAACGGGTTCCTCTCCAGGTAATGATTGTTCTCAATAGATTTCACAGCAGCCTATTTCCTATTTATTACATTTTGATATGTCATGTGTGTGAGTGGAAGTTCAAAGGCTTTTCAAACACGCCAGGGCAAAGTGAACGGATGGATGGATCTAACAGGCAACGCCACCGTAGGCTCTGCCATGAGGAAAGAAAGAAAAAGAAGAAAAGAAAAAAACACACTAGTGTTATCATTCACCTCCAGGATGTTTCAACCTGAGAGCCCCTTTCACTGTACTGAACACCGTAATCCGCTTACCACATTCTTTGAAGTAAACCATTAGTCTGTAATGGATTACAGTACCTTTCCCACTTTCAAAGCAGATTACTGTAAATCATTACATTTACTTTGTTACTGCCTTACCTTGGGCAGACAATTAAATGAGAGCGGCTGAACCATATCCTGTGTAGTCACCGGAAACAGCAGCAGTCATGTGAAAACCTCATGATAACTTTGTTTCTATGTGAAGCTCTTCTTCCTCGATGCACTCAATAATGGAGAAACACTCAATACACTTGAAACAATTTCAGAGAGGAGTGTTAAATTCAATCCGAAACTTTTCTTTTTCTTTTCCTGAATGAAAAACGTAGGTCTCTCTGTTCTTTTGTTTTCTATCATGCATTTCCTCGTGACGTACTGCATGCACAATAACACAGTGACGGCTAAAACTGATGAAATACAGCATAGATTAGTCTCAGACCACATCTTCCCGCTACACTATGCAGCTATTGATAGCAAACCATGAAAATGCATCCCGGGGAGAAATGAAACATCAGAGCATCTTATATCATTAACCAGACTCATATTTCACAGTGAGGGAACCTAGAGGAAGATAAACATTTGTTGACATTGTTTATTAGTTTTTATTACTGTCTCTAACCACCTATTTCTCTCGTCTAGTCTCTGTCATACGAGATATCTTCATTCTGCCATTACTGATTTTTCTTATCGGGAGACGTCTATACGCAACACGCAGACAAAAGAGACACTGTTGCACTAGCTAGTGAACATCTATCAGTCAGTCTGTGGCTCACATATCATCCACATCAACCTCAACCTTCAGGTGCAGTTTGCATGCAGCACGATGGTCTGTTTTCTTTTCTTGGAATTTTTTCTTGGTGTACATGTTTGGATGGTCAATCAAAACATCAATATTATCATCAATATCATGAAACTCCAAGACACGTTCACAAGCCCTTAGGAAATCCTCACACTGTCCTTCTATGGGTGGATGATGGATGGATGGATGGATAAGTTGTTGTGAAAACACAAAAAAAATCATTTCACCATTGATTAATTGCAAAGCAGAGTCGAGTGTATTGGACTTCAGTTCACTGAGAATCCAGCTCTGAGTGAATGTTACTGTTGCATGAAGAGTAAAAAAAAAAAAATAAAAAGGTCAATTGTGATGCAAAAAATGCAAAATACAAAAAGCTTTTTCACTCAAAATTAGATTAATGTGAAGGTGAAGAAGACTCACACTAAATGGATAATGACATCTGTGAAATAAACATGTATTGAACTCTAAGCGCTTCCCATTGAAAATCAGCATGAAATTGATCACTTTTAGAATAAATTAAGGTATAAATAATTTAAGGGAAATATATCGATCTGTGATGCAAGGAAACGCAGTATTGGTCTAAACTTAGCAGTGAACATAGAATTTTATGGAGATGGAAGTGGAAGCAGTTAATTCTAATTGCACTGAGCTTCTCACTTCGTCTTCTTCAACATTCCCTTTGCAGGACCTACCCATTTCTCATCTTTCATCTCTCGCTCCGTTCGCTCCGTTTCTACAGTCAAATCATCAGCTCGCTCCCTTTAAATCTGTCACTGCACTGAGCTTCTCACTTCGTCTTCTTCAACATTCCCTTTGCAGGACCTACCCATTTCTCATCTTTCATCTCTCGCTCCGTTCGCTCCGTTTCTACAGTCAAATCATCAGCTCGCTCCCTTTAAATCTGTCACCCTGCCCCCATTTCCCTCCTCAGCTTCTCCCCTCCTCTCTCTTGTTTATCTCGGGCAGAGGAAAGATGCAGATCTCCTGCGCCTGGGGAAGATTCACGGCCGCAGTGGTGCGCTGTCAGGAGTCATCTCCTCCTAAGTTCTAGGGAAGATGAAACCTCAGCCGCTGATGTGCTGGACATGATCTGAGGGACGATTGCCAAACCTATCGATGGCCGAGCCCTCCAGCTCACAGACACACACTTGTCATCGGCCAAATCTGTTCCATAACGTGTACAGATGCAACCAACAGGAAATAACTGTGTCCTATGGACATGCAGCTCGCATAGGGAACACACTCTCAGGCACATTCTCTATTTATAGCATCAATGTATATGTAGAACCACAGAGACTAACTCCAAATTAACTCCCAGAGATGCAATAAATCGCATTACACTCACTCAGAACAAGATAAACATGTTTGTAGACAAAGAGGATTTATTTGTATCATTAAAGCCAGACTAAAAACACCTGCATCAAATTAATAGACATATACATTTAGAGGTAATTAAAATGATATATAACATATTTACATATAATATTAACTAGTCACACTCAAATAAATGTGTTCCTTTTTTTGTTCATATATCATCAGGACATTTAGATGTGGAATCACATTATTTGACATAATAATTACAAAACTACTGTTAACATTCGGCCCCTCTTAGATAATGTTAACTTTAGCTTCACAGACAGACAGGCCGAGAGGTCCAAAAATCAAAATCACATCTCGGAAGGCAGTAATGAGCTTAAAATGGTGACATGGCTGCAAAAGAAGCCGGATAGCTCTTCCAATGGACCGTTCATCATTTACACCCTGCTACCTGCGGGCTAATGGTCTGCAATGAGGGGTGATGACGAGGACCGGTTGTGTAGGAAAATACTCCACTCGCTCGGTCTCTCAGCAAGAAGACAGCAAATTCCTTATTTCTTTAAATGTTAGTGCCAAATGTTCAGAACCAGACCATCTTTGGCCAAACACATGCATACAGAGAGCATATTAATCTGCTCATTTTCTTCAATTAGCTGCAGTTCAGTAATACTTGTTGCCAGTGAAATCAACAGTAATCAGCTCTTGCTATACTTTGAAAAGCTTAATTGCATTAGTTACAATTCAAATCATGGGATGTTTAGTTCTGTAGTACTGAAACAAAAGCAGTCCCATATTAATCCACTATCTGACGCTCAGTGAAAAAAATTGCTGTTGAAGAACAAGTTACCAGTAATGGTCCTGTGCTGTTATAATAAACTCATTTGGCAGCAACAGGATTCTGACGTGCTCTCACACTCAGGGAAGAACAACAACCGTGTAGTTGTGATGCTGAGAGGCGTTGAGGAGGAGTTGTGGTTCAGAAAACTGCATGAATCACAAATGTGATGGGTGGAAAATGTTTAATATCCCAAGAGGGATTAAACATCCCCTTTAGCACTGAGGATATAATTATATATATATATAGTAATTTATAAGCAGACAGGCTCTTTTTAGTAAAGACACTTAAAGCGTTTCTCTTAGGACTGTGCCTGACTCAGAATTTATAATCTTCCAACTGATTTGGCTATTCAGTAGAAAGATTAGAAAGTCAGAAACATGAATCTGACATATAGTCTGGAGTCAAGAGTCATGGAAACCTATTTTAAAATCATAACATACAGCAGCATATGATTCATGGTTTGCTTTGCGGCCAAAAAAAGTGCAGAGTGGCTATATGGATATGTTGGAATAATGAGACAAGCAGCACACATGTATTTCTGGTCTAAATCAAGCTGTTATTGCATGATTTATTTTTTTATTTCAAACATTAAAAACAACATATAATGAACAGTGCCCAGCATGTTTGCTAAAATACTGACGTCTCGTCTTCAGCAGTTATAATAACATGCAGGATTTGCCAGCCTTTCCAACAGGCAGGCGAGAACAAGTGAGACTTAAAATGACCAGGACAGTGCAAGAAAGATGCAGTTAAACAAGGAATTATTAAGGAAGGAATTAAATACATACATGTATATATATTTTTTTTTCTGCAAGAGCAGTTATGTTTTAACGCACAGATACAAATATCCACACTCTCCGTTACTCCCCACAATGCCGTAGAAGGTGCCAATGTGTGAATGAATAAAAGAAGAGTACATTAAACACTTGCAATTTAATATTTGAAATCTTTGAGATGAAAAAGCAAATGTCTCTTTTCCCTGCACAATATCTCAAGGCAGACGGAGTGATGTTCCCATAATGCAGTCTTATTCAACCTCCCCATATTGTGGCTGATTAAAACTCCTCTGTCCACGTTATGTATGAAAGATGAACTTTGAGTCTAATTAAACACTAACTATGAAACCAACTTTTGAAAACTATTCTCCAATGTGGAGAGAACTCGTTGTTCTGTGGCAGTTCCGTGCTTTAAATACCGCTCCAAAGTAAACCTGCGCGCTGTGGAAGTAACAGACAGGCTGAACCCTCTCTTTGTTATGCTTGCACTTGAAATGGAACATTTATTGTTAATTACTGTTCTTATTAGTATATAAGTCATTATTTCCTTCTAAGCTGTTTTATAATTCAGTTGAACTTTAAAGGCTTGGGTTTTGTTATTACGTATGTGAGTGCATGAAAGAAATCTGCCTTTCAAGCTTAGAGCAGATGGCCTTGGTGCTTTTATTGAAAATCTGTAGCTCACAGGATGGAATCTGCCTTCAAAGCTTTAAAAGATGTGATTAAATACTATTTAAGAAGTCTAAGTAATAACGATTATTCAGAATTTATTTCAGAATTTTTTTGCAATTAATTTGTGACCAGCAGCTATCATATTTTTGCATTTCCTTTATTTATAATTCCTCATTATATTATCCTTGAGCGTTTTTGTGAGCTAAGCTTCTGTTTTTCTGCCTTTTATACTTTTGTAATTCAGCCTGACTGACCACAGGACAAAAAACTAGAAAATAAGAATCAGAAGGACTCAGGGGACTCTGACCTATAATGAGA
Source organism: Eupleurogrammus muticus (assembly GCA_036785175.1). Classification (NCBI taxonomy): domain Eukaryota; kingdom Metazoa; phylum Chordata; class Actinopteri; order Scombriformes; family Trichiuridae; genus Eupleurogrammus; species Eupleurogrammus muticus. The sequence goes on along the minus strand of JAYKQN010000010.1, from coordinate 16,035,147 downwards.
ATCAGACTTTCAGGTCTTGTTTCTATATTAAATGTGCACGAGGTATTCACTCAATAGCTACTAACTGTAAGGAAGCTTGCGATTTACAAAAAAAGGTACTAACATGAACACATCAGCTCTTTTATTGTGTATTCATGCAAGTTGTAATGAAAAAAGAAACCATTCATCGGGCTCTACAGGTACTACTCGGAAAATTAGAATATCGTGTAAAAGTTGTTTTATTCGGGCAATTTAACATAAAAGGTGAAACTAATACATTTTATAGTAATATTAAATGCAAAGTCAGATATTTCAAGCTTTTATTTGTTTTGATTTTGCTCATTAGAACTTACAGCTTCAGAAACCTGAAATTCAAAAACTCAGAAAATTAGAATATTGCTTGAAATCAATTTAAAAAAGGGATTTTAAATACAAAAATGTCAGGCCTCTGAAAATAAAATGTTGCATCTGTACTTAGTACTTGGTTGGGGCCCCTTTTGAACGAATGACTGCCTTAATCCTGCGCGGCATGGATGCTACCAGGTTGTGGCACATCTCCGGTGTTATGGAAGACCAACATGCTTCAATCGCGGCCTTGAGCTCTTCTTTATTGTTTGGTCTCTTCCCGTTCAGCTTTCTCTTGGCAATGCCCCACAGATTTTCTATGGGGTTCAGGTCAGGTGAGTTTGCGGGCCAATCAAGCACAGTAATCCCATGGTTGTTGAACCAGGATTTTGTACTTTTGGCAGTGTGGGCAGGTGCCAAGTCCTGCTGGAAGATGAAATCTGCATCCCCATAAAGCTGGTCCGCTGAAGCAAGCATGAAGTGCTCTAAAATGTCCTGGTAGACAGCTGCGTTTATGCTGGACTTGATAAAGCACAGAGGACCAACACCAGCAGCTGACATGGATCCCCAAGTCATCACAGCCTGGGGAAACTTAACACTGGACTTCATGCATCTTCCATTTTGCGCCTCTCCGGTCTTCCTCCAGACTCTGGGACCTTTGTTGCCAAATGAGATGCAAAACTTGCTCTCATCAGAAAAGAGGACTTTGGACCACTGGGCAACAGTTCAGTCTTTCTTTTCTCTAGCCCAGCTAAGGCGCCTCTGGCGTTGCTTGCTCGTGAGGAGCGGCTTGACAACAGGAATACGACATTTGAAGCCCATGTCCAGCATCCTCCTGCGTGTCGTTTCTCTTGAAGCAGCAACTCCAGCTTGAGTCCACTCCTTATGAAGTTCCCCCACACTTTTGAATGGCCCTTTCCTGACCATCTTCTCCAGGCTGCGGTCATCCCTCCGGCTTGTACACCGTTTTCTTCCACACTTCTGCCTTCCACTTAACTGTCCATTAATGTGCTTTGACACAGCACTCTGAGAACATCCAGCTTCTTTTGCGATCACTTTTTGTGTCTTACCCACCTTGTGCAGGGAGTCAATGATGGTTTTCTGCACAACTGTCAGATCTGCAGTCTTCCCCATGATTGTGAATTCTTCTAAACCAAAGACACAGGCTTTTTAAAGGCTCGGGACCCTTTTGCAGGTGTTTTGGATTAATTACCTGATTAGTGTGTGACACTTTGAGCCTTCAATACTGAAGCTTTTAACAGTATTCTAATTTTCTGAGTTTTTGAATTTGAGGTTTTCTGAAGCTGCAAGTCCTAATGAGCAAAATCAAAACAAATAAAAGCTTGAAATATCTCACTTTGCTTGTAATGAGTCTATAAAATGTATTGGTTTCACCTTTTATGTTGAATTGCATGAATAAAACAACTTTTACACAATATTCTAATTTTCCGAGTAGTACCTGTATGGTTAAAAACAAAAAAAAAACTTTTCATATTGATTTAAGTGAATGCACTGAATGAGATTTGGTGACAACTGAGTCAGTTGTACATCATCATTTAAAGGTCCCATATCATGTGAATAGCTACTCACATTTGCTTGTTGTTTTTTTTACTCTAGATAAGACCAAGATGTTTTATAAAAACTGCACAATGCATCTAGAAAAATGGAAAATGCACACAGACTGGCTTTAGAAACTTTGCACTTTCATGGCTCATTTGTGTTTCCTTGACAGTGTGATGCCGTGCAGGCGCCTCCTCCACCTGTACTTCCCAAATTGGTCCGTCACACCCATTTATTTTAGTCTCCTAACTGAAAATCAGTCTTTTTATTTATGTGACAGACCAAAAAAACTAAATGACCTGTGATTTCTGGAGATCCAGTGAGATGCATGATAGAGCTACAATGAGTTTATTATTTCTTTTTATTTTAATGACAAATATATAGTGAATCAATATGAGTATTGAAACCTCATGCAAAACCCAGAAAAGTGCAAAATATTTGACCGTTAATAGGGGTGAACAGAAAAATGGCTTTGGATAGGAAAAAAATGAAATTCTATGACTTTTCACACAAAAAACCACAAGAACAATCTTGAATTCACCTGTGACTTTTGTTCGCCATAAACAGTACAATGGCTGCCGCTGCAGGCCAGTTATCACCGAGGAGGACGAGGATCTGCATGAATTATTTCAGGTCGTCTCCAATGAAACACCTCATTTGCCATAAAGAGAAACCGCTGTATCAAAGATTCACAACCTGTGATAACCAAAGAGCGAAAATAATTTCTTTCTCACCTGCACGCTTTCTTAAGAAAGGTTCCCAGCTAAACTTCCTCTATTGTTTGTCCTATTTTGTATTATCTTGTTTTTCCTGAGAGTTTCAAACTAATGTTTTTGTGAGCCACACTTTCTATTTGAGGTTGAGGCACAATTACATTGTGTGATTTGCTTTCGGCATGAGAGATCAAGGGAGTGATCGTCCATTACTACTGCAGCACGGACTGGTTTAGCTGACCAATGGGCTCATATGTTCCCTGCTGCGTTTTAGATAGACAGAAGAAGTTATGATTTGAATATTTTATTTAGAAAAAACAAAGAATCATCATTATCATAGTTGTGTGTTCCAATGATAAACGCATACATTTACATAAAGCATGCACATCTTGCCACTTCTTTCACAGTAAATGTGCTACAGATAAATAAAAACAAATGTGTGCATAATTTGTGGTTGATCACAATTACTATGGATAGTCAGGCGAAAAATAGTTTTAATTAAAGATTTGAATCTTTTGCCAGCCCCAGTCATTGGTTTTAAAAGTGTCCTCTCATAAACCGCGGGACGAGTAAGTGGGATACAAGGATCAGCCAAGTCATTTGGATTCATCCTCTGGGGAACTATGACTGTCCAATTTATTGGTCATCCATCCAATATTTGTCCAGATGATTCACTGTGGACCAAATACAGATGAAGATTGATTGGCCAGAACTCTTAAAGCCGCACTGAATGGCCACAAATATTCATAATAAATCCAATACTCCCACAACTTCTATTTTAATAGCTTGACAGCCATGTGAAGAGGAACATGTAAGCCTTCATTTAATTCATCTCAAGATTTAATTAGACAGACACATCTATATGTGAAGCTGGCAAAGAAAAACACCAGTGTCAGACGTGCAATTATCATAATTACAGAGGGCCTAATTTTAATCTTAAAGATTGAAACTTCACAGTGGCAGATTTACATCATAAAGGCTCCACAGCCGTATCTAAATGAGGGCAAGTTACTTTGTGCACTTCAAGGCAAAAAGTGTTTTCACTTTGTTATGAAATCTTGACTTAGTTAAAGAAGTAGTGCAACAGGAGGGCTGTCCGCTCCGCGTGACTCAGATTAAAAAACACTCCGAGTTGTGAAACCAGTGGAGCCCAGAGGAAGTCATCGAATCAAAGAAGGCTCCTCTGCACGGGGAGAACTTCTTAAAAGTCTCAAAAACGCAGCGGAGCATTCTCACCGTCTGAGCTGGACCCTGTGTTTGATGCTGCTCCATCCATGAACACACACAGCTGAATTCCTCCATTTACAGATCACAGAGCTTTGTGAACACGGTCCGTCATTCTCCCTCACCAGATCCCCATCCAGTTGGCAAGTCAACTACCTCGTCCTCGTCTGTCTCCTGTCTCTAGGCTTTAAAATGTCATCAAAAGCGCTATGGTAATTGTGTTGCATATATTATATTTGGGCCAAAATGACTCATTACCGGATTAGGTTAAATCTTGGCTGCATTAAAGTGATGGATGACAAACATCTTGTCAGTGATGTTTCATTTATCAAGAATTTGGCTGATAAAAAAAAGCTGTTTGACTACCTTGGAAAAGGAGGACCGTTGTTTATATGAGAGATAAATAACGCAAGCAGCCAAGGCCAATAAAGAGGACTATTTTGTGAGTGTTTTACAATTTATTTTATCATCTTGATAAAATCTATACAGCAACAAGTTTAAGTGCACCGTATTGAAAGATGGGATTTACCACGTACAAATCACAGTATGCTGACACCTGGTTTTCATCACACAGACATTCAAAATAACAAAAGTATTGATCGAAAAAAAAAAAACAGGCAGCAATCTCTCAACAAGATTCTAGCAAAGTGCACATTTGGCAGTCTCCAAAAAAACTGAACATAGGGGGAAAAACAAGGTGTCACAATGTCTATGATCAGCATTACCCGAGTCGTCTCAGTCATTTTATATTATACATTAAAATGCGAGACACAATTCAGCCAGAGCCGAGGACGGCCAATAGCTATGTGTCCAAGAAGGAGGGCTGCCTCTGCACAGTGGGTACAAAAGGACGCAATATGAGGGCAAACATCCAATCTACAATTAATATGTTTATAGCGTGTTTATGTGTTGTGTAATCATTGTGCAATTAACAGCATAGTGTTTGCACTGTTAGCATACCTCCATGTTTTCTGACGACTAGAACGAGCTACTAATGATGTGATGAAGGAGTTAGGGAGGATTATTGATAGCTCAGTGGATTGGTGGGAGGTCATAGCCGTTTGGCCCTCACTCATAACATACAGTGTGTTTAACAAAAGGAAGTCTGGCTAAGGGATTTGGCTTTGGAAAATTAATTCAGGTTGAATTTTAGAAGAAATCCAGGACAAGCGCTGCCACACTCAACACCAATGCTTGAGCAATGAAAGATGATATTTAACAGAGGAGCCCTCTCAGGAGAGCCGTGGATGATCCTTATTTGTCATCATAAGGCGTCTGTCCCGCTAATGAGACGTCAGCTCGGTTAAGCTACTTTAAACTGCTCCCTCTTGACGCCAACCTTAGTGCTCCCACAGAAATAGAACCCGAGTGGAAGGTGACTGCTGTGCCATGTAAAGTGATACAATTAATGTCTTTCTCGTGTTTCCGTTACTACTGAAACCACTAGTCTTAGGGATGTGGATTTGCGTTGCTGAGAGCTCCTCTGAAGAGCTCTTCAGTGTTTTTTAAAATCGCTATCAAATTACTTCTTTCTGTCACCGGTGTGCTTTCCGTTGTCACAGTAGTGTAGCTAGCTACGGGGAAAGTGTGAATGATGTGACAGGCTAAAGCTGTCTATTTCTTTCTCTATTTCACGCCATCACACCCCTCGATTTCCTCTAGCACCGTCTGTGCTGGTTTAATATGTGTGTTCCTAATATGTTGCCTATTAACCTAGGCCTAATGCTGCTGCTGGTGTTAGGATTGTAGAAGTGATGTTCAGGACATCAGCTGGCTATAAGAGTTCTTGGTAGCGAAGGAGAAAAGATAAATGTTTCTCAATTGCTCCTGCTCAGCTCTGCGCTGCAAATAACATTCAAGTGCAGACTAGGCCCTAACCATTATGTTGAAGAAAAAAGAGGTGCAAAGGCTTCTGAAGACAGTGAGTAAGCAGAGCAACAGATGGGGGTGAGGGATTTGAATGCAAGTGTGTTGGTAAAAAGTGAAGAAATGAGCAAAAAAAATAAATAAAAAAAAGAAGCAGCATCTGGCTGCATATCAATGATATTGGAGACAGAGCAGCTGAGTTCAGAATTTGTAAAATAAAAATATTCATGGGAGTAGGGTCAACAACAAACCCAAACAGACTTCCAAGAACTGCCCACCTGTCCGTGCAGCTGGAGGAGGTTTAAAGTGTTAAAGAAAAGTTACTGAGCATTTTTTTTGTAATAAAAAGGCACAAAATGCAGCAGCAGAAATACTTGTTTTTAGTATTTTAATCTTCAAGTCTGAAGAAAAAAAACTGTAAGCACAGATTTCATATGTCAAAGTGTTTTTGCAGCGGTCACACACACACACACACACACACACACACACACACACACACACACTTTCCCTATTTATTGTGTTTACATTGGACAAAGAATTGTGATCATACTAGCTTAATAGGAAAATTTAATTAAACATTGTTTTCAGTTTCGCAACATTTTAGTCAGGAAGGCAGCCTAATAATTAATTATTAACCTCCTGTCCCAAACCGCCTGGTCTCACATAGAAGCCTGATCTGTTAAGTGATTGAAGTACCCACCCCCCGCCCCCCCTCGGCTATTACTTGGCAGTTTATAGAACATCAGTAGCAGCCGTTACTGTAGTACTGATATGAAGGTGGTGAGGCCCCAGAAATGAATCCTATGTAAAATGGTGAGACATTATTACCATGGAGGCAAACAAAACATTCAGGAAAGAAGACAAAGAGTCCTTCATTAGTCGTGCAATGGGGAGCTTCATTTTCTGTATTTGACGCTATACATTAGGAGCCAACTCCTCCTGTTCCACCACTGCCCTGATCAGGGGTGAACCCAACATATACGTCTTTTTGGTATCAAATTTGAAGTCTGTTTATCAAAGCATCTGGATCTCTATTTTTTAGATATATATGTATTGCCTATTGCTATCGAGTAATTTTATTTCCCGTTTCCCCTATGACATTCTATAAGGTATCATACACTAGGCACTGGCCTGGGTTTTATAACAGAAACACACATTGTCAATGTTGCCTTGCCTTCTATCTTTTTTTTTTTTTTCATGGTGACGGATTTAAGATCTCTCCCTTAACCTTGGGGCCAAGCTTAAGCATTAATAATGCAAAATGCAAAACGAGAAAAATCCCACAGTCTGGGTTTATTATCCAACTTTAAAAAAAAAAACTAAAAAAAGATATATAAAAATATTTTAAAAAATAAATAAATATTCTGTCACAACAGTGTGAAATGCAATCAGAATACTACAAAGAAAGATGAACACAACTTGTGCAGTTCATCTGCATCTCACTAGTGATTAAAAGAAGAAAAAAAAAAATCATTCATCATTTTTTGTTATGGTGTGAATTTCACCCGAGCGTGAAATCCAAAGCCCATCGCTGACAACGCAGAATGCATTATCCAGCAGTGATATTAATTTGTATGGAAACAAGATACAGAGCAGTGCCACACTTCAATAGCTCAAACAACATTAGCATCCTCCGAGTCATACATATCACATTATTATCTTGTTGTCCTCGCAGTGTAAAATCCATTTTAGAGGCAGAGCAAAAAAACACGGAGATGAGCGGCGACCCGTGACAGCGTTATGAGAAGAGCACATAAACATCGCAAACAAAGCCCATCATGGTTGACCTACTGGGGGAATCTAATTACCTTTTAAATAATCATGTTACATTATAATAGGGACAAAATCCATCTGTGAAGACACACATTGGACTGGGAACATGCTTGTCAGACATGTTGAGAGGAGAGTACTTTATGGGGCTCAAACCATTAATTATTGCACTGCGGTTTGCAGGAAAACAGAAGTTACTAATGACAAAGTAACAATGTGAGCACGACGCAAACAGGGATGGGAAGTCATTCATTTATATTGATAGCAGACAGATGCTGGAAGTTTTGGATTTAGCTCAACTTCATGTTGAGAATGAACCCTCTGAAACTGCGGTGCGTAACTTTGACATTTAAACACATGCCCTTGCCAAACGACTTCACACAAGACTGATTAAGCCTCGTAATTTGAATCGTACGACTAGGGATGACTACTCTATATCATAAAGAACATTCAAAGACAGAAATGGAAAATCAATATTCTTTGGGCAAGGCCACAGAGATAATGACTGACCCATTGTGTCTCCATTGTACGGAGTTCACACATAAGAAATTCACAATGGACGCTCACAAACCAAGCTCTTTCAATTATTCTAATCTGCATACGGTGTCCCTCTTGAGGTCCTTTGTGTATGTAATGGCAGAATCCAGTTTCAAATATGAAACAGATCCCAATATCAATGTGTGAGATATAAAGGGAGCATTAAGAAGATTCATGTTTCCAGGGAGGATTCTGTACAGGAGATCATATTTCCCCCATAAGGGGAAATATGTCACTAAGCAGGATTCAGCTTCTCATTTCCTCTGGTTAGGAGAGAGTTATTAGTGTCAGGCAGACTACGCTGCGTTGTCACCATGTGTTCAGTTTGTTCCGAATAATGTGCCCTAAATATGAGACCATATGATCAAATCAAAATCAATAAGCATTCTTTAATACTACGGAGAATCCTTATTTAGTGGCTGTCAAACTGACCTTGATAGTTGATTCTCAATAATTGTTATTGTTCATATTGGTAAGAGTTGTTAATAAAAATGAAAATAAAACAATATTATAGAGTATAGTACACATATTTTGATGGTAATTAATTTTACAGAAATATTTTAGTACAAAAACATAGCTTTTGATTTCAAAAACTTCCAAGATGCTAGAAGTCAAATATACAAAAAAAAAATGTCAAACTCTTCCTATAAACCTATGCTCTTCATTAGTGTGTTTTTGCATTTTTTTCCTGCTCACTATGCCAATCTGTTGAGGAATGCAACCATCTATATGTCTTGAAAGTACCAGCTTCATCCTTGTGATTTGCAGGAAAAATCCTTATTTAGGTCAAACTAAGCTCTCACCCTGTGCCTCTGTTAATAAGAACATTCATCCCGGCTGCTGAGGTTTTACCTTTCTGTCAGTCACCTCATTCCGCCCAATTAGGTTCCACACGGGAGCGTGGATAAGATGGAGATATTTCCTGTTAAAGAAATATTTTCGAATAATGTTTTAAAGGAATGCTTTTTCCACTGGTGCCCTGGTAAATGTGTTTTTCAGTGGATGTGAGTTTGATACTGAATATGAAGAATACGAATGTAGCAGACATTTTTTAGTCTGGGAGATAAGAGAAGAAATCTGCCTTATTAAAAAAGACAACTCTGGTAGAACACAACTTATTCTTTTCCCTTTTTAAGACACAGAGCTATAGAAACTTCAACTCTTGAACAAAGGGATTATGAACTAAACACATAAGGTCCTATTTAAACTGAGCAGAAGTGGTGAAAGTGCTGAAACGCAGCTGTATTTGCTAGATTCCCAACAGTCTGGTAGATAAGAAAGGAAAAACTACCTTATTATTTATTCCCACAAACATCACGTACAGGTACATCCTGCAGACGGCAAGTGAGATGGTTGCACCAGAGGGAGCGTCCCACCAGGCGTGGTCAGGAGCAAGAAAACTGTGGTGATATATTGAGGGCAGGTCAACGCCACGCTCTGAGAGTGGCCCAGAAGCAACGCAAACATATGACGCATGTGGATGATGTATGATGTATGCATTGCTGTGTGTCTTCTGATGGCTGCACAACAAATTGCCCCTCACGGGATAATGAAGTTTACTAAGTATCACGCTGTGCTATTTAAGGTGGAACAGCCGCTCAGACAGACAGCTGGCAGGAGGGGGACGAGGCCCTGTTCAATCTGCTCCTGAGCAGAAAGAAACTTTAAACAACATGGAAGTGGAATATCCATTTATTTAAAGTGCAGAATCACATTGAACTGATATCAGAGAATATGTTCATTTTGAATGAGATGTCTAAAATTCACAACATAACTTTACAAAACTTTAAAAAATGTGGCTTTTCAAAATGTTGGATACTCTGAATGAAATTGTAGGAACCGTGCCTAAAGTCAATTTATATTCACTTAGGGTCATATTTGAATGAGGGAATTTTATTGAGGGAAAGGAATTTGGAGCTGCGGCTTACCTGATGACACAAAAAGTTTAACTTAAATTTGGGACAAATTGGTTGAAAATTATTTGAATGATGTGAGCAGTTATTATTTATGCACAGTCAGGCACCAGCCATGATGTGCTATTAAATGGTACTAATGGATGATGATCATTATAGATTGTTCTCATGCCAAACAAGACACAATTTGGTTAATTGTGCGTTTTGTAGAAATGGATAGAATAATATAAGATACAGAAAAATGTTTTTGCCTTCACCTTCAGCTAAACTCAATCTCCTTTGGTGAATCGTGTGACTCAAGTTCCCTCCTCTGGCACTTTATTAAATCTGAAAAACTCAAATGACCCGAAATGCTCTTTTTAAATCACATTGCCTGCCATAACAGGCCGATTTCATACGCATAAACCGCTGCAGCGCTGCACAATCTACTGTCTGCCAGGTGGAGGGAAAAGAGGCCACGGTGGATTTGAACAACAGGCCGCCAGACGGGCAAACAGATTACCATCAGGAGAGTTTGACCTTAGCAGCAGGGACGCCAGATGAAAAGATGGAGCGATGGAAGGTTTCTTCACATTGATCCCAGTCTTAGACAGATAAGAATCTTTTTAGGGGGGGAAAAAAAGATAGCACCATCCTGGGGAAGTGATTGAGACGAGGACGATTTCATTTTTTTTTTACGAACACGTCCCCATATTTCAACCCACTGTCAAGTGTGATTTCACTATACTTCACTGCTTTTTGTGTTTGTACGGAGAGCGTGCTGTTGCAGCTATTCTCTTGAGCAAATTTGTGGGTGAAACACAGACCCAAAATCAAAAAAAGAAAGGCCTTGGAATAGATGTATAATGGAACCCACCTCAAAAAGCCACAGTGGACATTTTTAGGAAATCACAGTACCTGTACCGTAATACTTACAGGACATTATCCCCTATTTGTGTCTGAATAAATGAGATATAACCAGTGTGTCGACCATCGGCCTTTGGAGATGCTTGTACATGAATTGTGTTTGTACAGTGCAGGAATGGCCTGTTTTTCAGTTTTTCTGCTAGGTTAACTGTGCTCTGGCTACAGCTTCATTCTTACTAAACCTATTAGTGCTCTATTTGAACTTTTGGCAGAAAAGCGAAAAAGCATGATTTAAAAAAAAAAAAGTTGTTACATGACTTAAATTGGAAGGGGTGAAGAGGAGCAAGCTGTAAACACACAATCTTACTATGACCTCATAGATCAGGTAAACGGACATGTTAACATGCTTATTTACATGCTCAGCAGACACGCTGCAACGTTAGAAGTCATGTGAGGGGTGCTAAGATGATATAAAATTGAAGCGATTTCATTTCTTGGATCTTCCTCCCCTTCATAGTCAGCATATTTTAATATCTGCTTCTAAGGAGCCGGCATGATTAACATTATAGTGCCGCAAAGCCCTGCGGAGTTGGAAACATTATGAGGTGAGATCCAAGTTAAGCCACAAACGACGGAGCTAGGGTAACTGGATTAGTTAGCTCAGGCGTGGGTAACGCCGGCATCCAACCTCAAAATGAAAAGTATTACAGGAGTGTATGTTGCAGAGTTGTAGAGAAAAGCAACTGGACTTCTTAGTTTGTTGAAGATGTTTCCCCTCTCATCCAAAGAGGCTTTTTCAGTTCTGGGATTTTTTAATTTTCCTAGGGAGAGATTTCATTACAGCAATACAGTGAGTTTAGTCTTATGCCAGCACCTCTGTTCAGTGAAAGTTTCTCTGACTGGACGTACACTGTATGCGTTTTCTTTCACCCCTCTCTCGAACTATCGGTCTTCCAAAACCATTGGAGGACACTCATTTCCCATCTCTCCAGGAACAATTAAAGGTGAAACATCTCCAACCAAACTAACAAGTTGCTCTTCTCTACAACTCTACAAGATAAAGATGAGCCGGGGGACTGGGAACCTTCACCATGCGACGTATTTCACAGGATTTCACTGGAAATCGAGCAACATGAAGTCTTGGGCTGCAGGTTTTCAAGTAACCACTTCAAAGAATATTGGAATTGTGTTGAGTGTTAATCTGGTGTGTTGAGGCGGGGAGGAAACAAAGCGGAGGCAGAGGGCCGCCTCTTGTTGTAGTGTTTCCTCAAGGCGGCGCAATCTAAACATTAAAGCTTCAGCAATGCGATGCAGGAATATAGGAACTTGTTTGAGTGTGCGTCTTGGCTGAGGGTTCTTTCCTCCCTGAAGACACCCAAACACCTCCGATCCACTCTTTTCCTCCTGTTGCTAATTCAAGCAACGAAACACAGACTGTGCACGCCTCACATGTGCGCTCAGACACACACTCAGACCCTGACCCCCTTCACGTATCCCCCCGAGGACATAAATATGGACGAAAGTAGGGGAGCGAAGGATGCTGCGATCTGCTCCTGGATTCCTCGGGGAAGGGAAATTGCAACACCCGATTATCTCCAAACCCCGAACATCAACAAGAAAGGTAATTCTCTGGGGATAGATTGACACTTTTTCTCCTACTCTTTTTCAATTTCTCCATGCTCCCTTTTTTCCCCCTCTTTATCTCCTTCTTTTATTGCTTTAGCACACACACACACACACACACACACACACCGCTATTCTATACCGCCTCCTTTCTTCATTTCTACATACCCTGTTTCTCTCAATCTGGTTTATCCTCCCGATGCCTCCTCCTACCACTCTCTCTCAATGACCCCCCCTCCCCCCAACTTCTCCTTCCACTCCTCTTTCATCATCCCATTTGAAAAGGCCCATGGTTTTGACGATGATTGCTGCTGAAATTCCCCATCACTGAAATGATTCTGCAATCTCTGCCACTCTTTCGTTCTCCTTTAAACCGATGCTGGTTTTCTGTCAGGAGGCAACAGGTCAAATGTCAGAACAGGTCAAAAAAAAAAAAAAAAAAGAGAAGGACCCTGCTTCATGCCTGTTTCGTATGTGAAATTCTACTTTGTTAAAAAAAAAAAAAAAATAGCAGATCAACTCGGAGTAAGCCGAGCTTTTCAGTGATGTGCCGTGACCCTATTCCACGCTATTCACCTTCAGCGGAGTCAAATTTCATTTCACCTCGGATTCAATTTGCCACTCATAGCTCGCGCCCCTAACTCGCACCTCGGGAAGTCGTGTTGATCCCGAATCCGTGTGCAGGGAGAGAGATTGCAGAGCATTGTCACCCTGCACGTGAGTGACAGCCAGTCAGGCTGCAACGGGCGAACCTGTTCCAGCAGCAACAATAGCCTTTACATACATTCACCCTGCTGCGTTCCAGCTGCAGCACATTCAGAGAGTTTCCCTGTTCAAGGATAGAGTTTTCTGCAAAGAGCACAGCAATCTGTAGGCTCAAAACAAAAACGGGCTTGCTAGGAGGATTGTAAAGTCCGCTACTGCAGAGCCGAGCGTGCTCGCTGTGTGTTCTCTGGCAGGACCTGTGACCTGCCCCGAGAACAATGAGACAAAAGCTTTTCTATTCGGTCCCGCTCACACAAGAGCGAAGACGTTTTCCCATTGTAGCTCACAAACATTCTCCTATTCCTCTGGGTTTCCTCCTTTTTCACATTCCTGTTTCCGTTTCACATACAATGATGATGATTGTTTGTCGTAGTTCAAAACATGCGCCTCCATGAAGACTTTTAATCAGGTCAAAGTCAGCTTTATTTATACAGCACATTTTAGCAGCAAACTGTGTACAAGGGGAATACAAACTACCGGATAAAGTGCATTAATAAAATATTATCTTTTGTGGTGGTGCTGAACTTTGAGAAGTCTGTAAAAGTGATTATTGTTCAAACCAAACTGCATCTTCAGATTTTAAAAACTCCGCATTCAACCTCTAATGGGAAAAGGTGCAGTGTGTTGTTTATCCTTGAGTCAGCCGCCCCATAAATCTTACATCGTCTTTCAGGTACAAAATCTGTCATATGCATCGTTTCATTCAAAACTGTGATTTCCTCTTTGCATCTGGGCGACTACCTAGCTCTACAGTTAAAATGACACACAAATCCATGTATTTACTAATTCAATTAGATTGTTCAACAAAACCTTATACCCAAATGCATCATGATTTGGACATTCTTTTGTTATAAGCACCTCAAAAATATTGGAATACACAAACACTGCAAATGTGTTATTGAGCTGCTATACAGTACAATAAACGTGGAATGCAACCTGGCCCGTGCTTTGCACGTTTCATTGCAGAATGATATTTATTTGTTGGTCTTCGCCCTTATCAAATCTTACTCTAATTCCGTTTGTTACATTCAGGTAAGACAATTGGAAAGAACTAAATGAGAGACAGCAAAGTATTATTTGAACTGATTAAACTCGAGAGAAAGAATTTAGAACAGAAAAAAATATAGTTATTATAGTGATCATCTCTTTTTTATCTTCCCTGATCTTTTGGTTAAAGTTTATGAAGAACAATTTAATTATTATTTTTTTATTATTATTTTTACTCTTAAAATCAATACTCAATCAAACTAAAATATGGGCCTATTTGGGAATAATATGAGGCTGCTAGGAGAGCAAGAGCCTAGATAAGCATCAGTATTCTTTCTGGCTTATCCTCTTACAAACCACATTCCATCATTTTGCAGTGTGTGACAATAAGTCAAAAACAGAGAGGCACAATAAATAATAAAAGTTAGATTTTAAACTTTAATTTTATTTAAATAATGAAATTAAAGAAAGAAAATATGGCCATATGGCTGTACTGATTGTTTTTTTTGGGTGTCTGAGCAAATAATGGAGCAGCCATGTAAAGGCATTCAGGCCAGATGGAGCCCGCCAAAAGTTTGCCCTTGGCCCCAATACCAGCTCAATCTGGCCACGGTCAACGCATCACCTTCCTATAATTTTTTTTTACAATGTCTTATTTATTTAGTGATTCATGCAAGGTTTGACTGTATGTGACCCAATAACTTTGATGTACATATTTTAAAGCTGCAAGATTAGTTCACAGCAGATACTGTGTATTTGAACTAGAATGAAACTGTTCTAAAACTTAATGTATTTAGTCTGAAAAACATCTAAATGTGACCTCTGTTGAATATGAGGTCTGAATAAAGCGATACACCTAAGTCTCCAGGAACTTTTGTAAACTAGATGCACTGCAGCTAACTAATATGCCACTTTAATCACTACTGTATATTGAACATATATATAGCCAGCTATGCTAATGAGATTCTCCATTTAGCTAATTGCTGCACTAATTAGAAACTGCTTTGATGCCTGCAGATACCTTATTGGTGGTATTTAGATGCACTCCATAACCTGAAGTACCACAAGGACTTGATGCACTTTCATGGAAATTGCTGTTTCCTCATTAAAATCGGATGCAGCTTCAGCTATTTCTGCTGAATGTGAACATAGAGCCTCTCAGCGGGTACAAAAACACAAAGAGACGCGGGATCGGATGTATTCAGGACAAAACTACAAGCAGAGAATGCTGATGAGAGCTCATCCCTCTGGAAATGATTGACAAGTCCAGACGTACAGTGAAAGTGTATCGTGGACGTCTTAGAGGTGGCTGCTTTTGTAGCGCTGAAATCTCTCCACTTTGGAAAAGAACAGCCTCGGGGTACAAAGTACTTCACTGGAGCGCAGTGGGAGAGTCAACACCTGAGAGAGATCCGCTAAGCACGGGTTATACAGAGTCACAGTGGCGGAGCGTTTGAGGGGCAGCGGTGGAAAAAATGAAAAGGACACAAGCTGTGTGCAGGGGGCTCCAGCAGAAATTTGTGATGCATGTTGAAAGGGGAGCTTATCTTTTTTCCCTGGAAGGGCACCTTAGATGGCATCTTAACACATTGGTTTGCACATTGGGCCACCGCAAAAAAACTGTCCCTACTTACCAATTATTCATTATCAAATGGAGCATGAATCATATTTTAGTCACATTATTAGCCATGCTAACAGTATGTTTCCAGCAAGGAACAAATTGTGGTGTTGAGCAGTGAGCGTGTTTCAAAACGCTCAATCCTGGGAGAAATGCACACAGACATTAAACAAAAACTGACTTAAAATGAGCCATCTGAACTTCCTGAAGTACCGCCAACCCCCACCACTCACAGCCATTCAAATCAGCCAATCAGTGGAATGATGCATTGATCAGTTTTCAATTTGGGACGGTACTACCATCTCAAATTTTGTGCACAAAAGTCATTGCACTGATTTAAAGTTCACTGCAAAGAAGGGAACTGAGATAAGTGTGCACCCTTTCATGTAAATATGAGGCATCCTGATCAGCTCGGTCACCTGCAGGAATAAAAGATGGCGGGTGGGATTTGTTCACCATCACAAGCCACTGCCTGAAATTAAAGAGTGTGTGTGACAGAAAAGAAAATGCCTGTTTGTGCGTGTGCAATTACACTGAAACTAGCAGGGGCGTAGAAAAGACATATGGGTATTGTGAGAGATGGGGCGATGTTTTGGGTTCCTTTTGCAAAGACCATGCGTCGTATTAGCAGGAAGTCCTCGTTGGTAAGGCCCTATTTCGGCCTGTGATGTATTTCATTATATGGTCATCTGCTCCAGGCACGGTGCACGGGTCCGCTGCTCCGCTCACATCGTGGCGTTCCTTTTATGGTTCGAGTTGAGCTGGCACGCTGTGAGAGCTTTTCCATTACAGAGCGCAGCAAAGTGCGATAAGTTGTTTACCTGGTGGAGGTGTGCTGGTTGTCTGCAGTGCTTCGTCAAACATCTCTCTCTGTTTGTTCTCCTCCTCCCCGCATTACTTCTAACTGGAAAAAAATAGCTCCACATCTCTCCAGATCTTGTTGTCTCAACCTGTTCTTACCTGTCGTACAGTCGTGCTGACAAACGGCAAACATTTTATTTTCTTCTAAATTCTGCACAATAAAAGTCTCGCATTATTTAGTCACTAAAAAAAGGCTGTACCATGAAATTGTAAAGCAGGAAATGATAGTTGCGTCAGCCCATATAATATAAATGAGGATGTTTTTTTTGCTATTCAATGGGATCCCATAATAAAAGCAGAGCTGAAAATTTGCATAATTCGATTCACAGCACCATGAATAGATTGTACAGATATATCGTTCCATTGTTGCTATTGTACAGTGTTATTGCTACAAAAAAAACGCCTATATACAACAATACTCAACAGCATCAGGGTCTCACCTTCTGTGGCCTAATTAAAAAATGAAAACTTTAGTCACAAAGGTCTCAATAGGACACAGTTGTTTTGATATGAAAGGAGGTGTCTGTGTGTGTGTGTGTCTGTGTGTGTGTGTGTGTGTGTATGTGTGTGTGTGTCCTCCTCCGAATTCATTTTAGGAAATCTGCCTCAATCCACAGCCTCCTCCGATTCCACCAAAGTTCAGCTTCAGGACGAGCCACCATACAGATATGTGGCATACATTAAAAGACTGTGATGTAGGCTATCCTTCATCCCGAAGGATATTATATGAAGGATATGAAGGGTATTCAATAATCAAACGCCTCTTTGAAACATGACAGCGCTGAGAGGCTGGTGTGTGTGTGTGTGTGTGTGTGTGTGTGTGTGTGTGTGTGTGTGTGTGTGTGTGTGTGTGTGTGTGTGTGTGTGAGAGAGGCAGGGCTGCCAAACAGCCTTGGGGTGACTGCAGGCTGCTGCAGGCCTCAGATGGAGGAGCGACGGTGGGCGGCACATTCGCACATCTAAGATAATCTTCCCAAAAAAAAAAGCAAGCGTCTCTAGTCTGGGGGAAACCCTTACTGTGTGTGGCAACAGGAGTCCTGGATGTTCCGAGCTTTTCTCTTTGGAGGAGATTATCCCACGCAGAAGTGCTGCTGAGCTGCAGTGGGATGAGCCCAGGTGCTTCTTCAGATTGGACGTGAGACTTTTGTTGAGCGGCGAAAATACCAATGACGTTTTAATCTGGATCAGAGCCAGTAGTTAATTGTGACAGCTAACGCTCATGTTGAGCCCTACGGGGCTTTGTGTCTTATTTTCCACATTTTCTTCCAATGCAGAGATGAATAATTTAATGATTTGACCAATTGAACACAGCTTGGATCTTCTCTTTTTGTTGTGGTTATGAAAACATTGTACTTGTAAGTGGACATAAATATGCAGGACCGTTCTGGCTTTACTATTGCTCAGCGTGACAGGGTGACAAGAGACTGGTTGTGATTTGCAGCAGTTTAGTGGAACTTCCAAAAAACACTTTATTTGGATATAAAACACAACAGTTTTTGCCTGTAAAATCCATCACTGCGTAGGAACATTGTACAATACAATACAGATAATAGATGAATATACAAGACGTTGGACTTTTGTGGCCAATAATGACATTGACATTTCAGAGAGCACGGCGGACAGCCTGGGTGGTAATTTAACAGTCTGCCTTCATCCTTGTTTTCTGTTCCAAATGTATAATCTTCAAAATCGTCTTTTTTATCTCCCTAGATTCAGTTTTATTTACTCACTAACATCTGTGTAAACTGTCCTCGGACTGTTTAGCTGCCAAAATACAGTTAGAGAGGAGCTGGTGAGCTGGACTGAGGCGGCACCGGAGTTTCCCCTTATCGACTTCTCCAGGTTGTCGCTGCCAAACGCAAAAGGATTGCAGCCATTAATAAAAGCTGGAAACAGAGCACTGACACCTCCTCTGCATAAAACAAAATATTATTTAATGTTTGTTCATATGTACAGTTGACACAACATCATCTTTTACAAGAAGAGTTAAAGATCAGTCAGCTGTAATATAATATGAAGTATATCTAATGAATAATATGTTTATTATAGGGATAATGCAGGAACAAGGCAGCATTTGTGTATAATTTTTATGTCATTATCATTGCTATAAAAATCATACTGTTACTTACTGTGTCCCTCTAAGTATCGACTCGGGCTTAAAACCTGTTTGTGAGTAATGTGTCTTTTCAATGATGTTGCCATGTTCCCACATCTCAACGAAGAGGTGAGACCATGTCAACATTTGAAAGCAGAGGCCATTATTACACGGCTTGTTAAATCGCTACGAAAATGGAGAAAAACACTGTTAATGCTGGTCCAGAGCTATTTTCAGCTAGTTAAAGAGCTTGATTGAGTGGGCACATTGTTAGTTTCTCTGGTTGAGTAACAATTCTGTTGTAAGTATCGTCAGAAACTTTACAGAATGCTGAAATCTGGAGTAGCACGTACTGCCTGCAGCGGTCATTGGCTTTTACACATAAAAGTCCAATCTCACAAAGCTTTGTGATCAGCTGAGTTCAACCTAACAGAGCAACGTGAGAATCTATCAGACAAAGGCCTCAGGGGCAGAGATTGGGCCTCATTTGTATCTGCACGACTTGGCTTTAAGCAACAGCTGAATTAAGTGCAGCACATCCAAATGGTTTCTGTGTTTTCACCATGACTTTGATGATGACCTTTTTCTGCCAGGAATCAATCCTGCACAGGATGGACGAGTGGAGGAGTGGAGTATAGGGTGGTCGCCACAGGTTGTTTTATTACAATTCCACCATATAAACCTGGAATCTCTATATTACAGATTCCAGTTTGGAGACACACTTATTATCTCTGATCTGCCTGAGTCACATTGATGACATGTCAGCAGATTACATTACAAACACTAGAGAAATCAAAGAAGCAAAACACATAAAAGTCGGTTTGTGATTTTGAGATCTGTGTGTGTGTGTGTGTGTGTGTGTGTGTGTGTGTGTGTGTGTGTGTGCACCTCCGTTAGCTAAAGACACACACTTTGGGTTTTTTTGTGCTTTCTGCAGTTTTCATTATGGCCCAAAACCTGAAACTGCTCCACTCACTGCATAAATAACTTTAATGGCTGTAATACATCCATAGCCTGTGTGAGATTTGTTGTGTGCAGCACCATAATTCTCTTTGTCCCCCTGTTGGCCATGTGAAGTTTCGCTCTATTACATTAAAATAACTATAAAAATACCTAGGCCATAAAAGTCCTCTGGATCTACAGGACGGACCCAAATCTTTGGCACCGCGTTCACAGCTGTTATAGTCACAGTTGCTTATTAACACTTATTGTGTTAGGAAAGGAGATAAATTTTCATGTTACAAGCTATTCAGCTGGACGTTGACGGTTTTACAGGATCCTGTTGTCTGCAGTCATATCACTGAGAGTCAGCGTGACACTTTTTCAGGAGGGTCAAGGTAAGTAAAACAGACACATTCATCCTCCAGTAAAATAAAATAAAGAAAAAAAATCTTGCATCCTGACAAGATAACGTTGCTCTCGGGGGTCAGAAGGTTGTGTGTTACACCGAGACTGACAGGCTTTTTCGTGAGGAAAAAAAAACACATTGCACAAAGAAGATTCAAAAGGTTTCTCCACCATGCCCTGGTGCCACATTTTTCTTCTTAAATGAATGAGTATACTACTTTACAGGCAACATGAATGGGCAATAATTCATACAAATGTTGCCTAGAACATGAATTTATAAAAGGCACAGTGTGCAAGATTTAGTGGAAATCCACAGGATTTATAGGAGTATATAATAAGGTCAAAATAAGAATTAATAAATGAAAAAAATAATTGTATTAGTTAAGATTGAGCTGTTTTATGTCCACAGAGCTCACCCTGTTGCATCACCATGTTTCTACAGTAGCGTAGAAAGGACAAACCAAAAGATGGCGTAATACATAATGTATCTTTAAAACACAGATCCTAAAAATAAAATGCGAGAAAGCAGCACTTTCATCAGTTTACAACATCTCCAATGATCAACTAAACCTGTATGCACAGACAGTGTGTTGTAAAACCACCAGAGCCGTCATTATTACACTTGACTGTTACATCCAGCATTGACCAGAATGGAAGCCGAGTAAAAACCAATAAAAAAAATGTTCCATGGTTTGTCTTCGACATTAATTAATCCCTTTGTACGGCACATTTAGTATTCAAACAAAAAGTGAAAGGAATTTAACAACCTACAAAACTTCCACTATAATTGTTTTAGTTGTTTTTGATCATTCATGCATCTGACCACTGATGGAGAAACACCAAGGGTGAGTTATGCAATAGAAGGATTCTGCAGATTACTATTTCAAAAGGTTTAAAAATGTTTTCGGTGGGAGTTATCTCTTTCTTCAGATCATAAAAGCTTAAAGTGAGCCAAAGAGAAGCAGAAGCAAAGCCCTTTTCTCTGTGGAGCAGCCTGAGGGGAAAATACATCAGTTTCAGATTCAGGCACCAAAGGTGACCAGTGACCAGAGGGTAGATCCTCCATCCAACAGGTCCCTTGTGGTTTATGAAATATATTGATGGATTTCATTAGGAAATAAATATTCAGAATGATAAGAGGGAACGTGTTCTGCATGTTGATGTCGGGAGACACTTTCCTCACACCACACACAACCTGACGCTGCTTCAGAGGCTGTCTGGGTTTCCTTCTGAAGTTTCAAGCTGTCACTTCATCTGGGCGGTTTCATATGTGACACTAGATTTATCTCAGCAACTGAAGCTAGTTTATAGTTTCGATTAAGAGAGGGTGCAACTCTGACCTTGTTTCAACCTGAAAGACGTGCCTAAAGCGGATAAGAAAAGTGCAGCTTTATATGCAATGAAAAAAAGGCCTTTATTTCAAAAGGTGAAATGCCATAAAAATAATGGTGTGAAATGAAGTTACCTACAGAGAGCTGGAAGAAGGGCCTGGGGGACCATTTCACCAAGTTTCCATCATTGGACAACAGCAGTTAAGCTTAGAAAGTTGTGTGCATATCCGCCCCCCCGACTGTGAGGACTTTATCCAGTGTGGTGGGGAGTCTGTGTGTGAACGTCCTCCCCCAAGAGCTGCGAGCCACTATTTTGCTGCAGGGCAGCACAAGTAAAAGCACGATCACAGTCTGGGGAACGGCCGGTGAATCTCCAACGGCCGCAGGATGGAAATGCAGAATCAGGAACAGCAGGTGGCAGCAAATGAAGAGGGCGAATCAAATGGTGTATGTCTAATTAACAGAGCAGCACGACGACAGATAAAATACTCAAATATGCACAATTCATTCACATTTGTAGGAATTACACTCTGGACACATGCAGTATAGAATTTCCAAGAATCTAACACACGCTACACTGCTAATAATACATGCATTTGTAGACTAGAGCTGGCAACACACCTTGACAGGTCTGTGGTGTCAGTTCACAGCAACCACAAGAGTTATAAATCTACCTCCAACCGGTCCACTTGATCCCACCCCAGAGTCAGAGACAATTGCGCACAAGTGCTGGGTTTCATTGAGACAATTAACTGGAACTCAAAGACAACAACCTAAACTTCACCAGAAGGCCCCTGATTAACCTTAAATCTACAGTGTGTCCCAGGCTCTATCCTTCTTTCTTCACCACAATTTGGGCATCCCTACTTATTTGCCTTTTCATCCAGTGCTTGAGAAACGCTGCTTTAAGCAAGAGACCTGACACCCAGTGTGTCAGGCAGACCCCATATGACATCTTTATGAGGCTTACAGCCTCTGATAGTTTTCCAAAAGCCTTGCTGGAGGAATTTAGCTGTGGGGCAGCAGCGCAGAGGAAAGCTTCCCTGCGGCGTCGTAATGCAGCCTCAGGGAAATGCACCGTGGGATTTAGAAGACAGTGAGTGACAGTGGCAACTTCACCAAGTGTTGGATTCCGTGTTGGACACGTCGTGTGTGAAATGTGAACAAGCTCCTTCATGCAGCCTGCAAGTATGAGAAGGTCCTCTCCTGCACATGAGGACATGCATGCAGTTGTGTGTATACGTGTAAAAACACACACATTTTAAAAGTAGACAGACTCACAAAGGCTGTATGCAATGTTTAGTCACACACACACACACTCGCACACACATTCTTACACACTTCCTGCTTATGGGATGAGACAGGTGTATGCATGAGTGGACAAACTAGCAGCTTGCTCTTTACTGCTCTTGGGATTTGAAAGAGGTGTGTGTTTTGTCATGTCTTGTGTGTCCTACGTGCATGAGTTGTTCACATTCCACATATGTTGATTCGAAGCCACAAAGCACGGCACAGTCTCTGTGGTGAGGGTGAAGCCTATTATGAAATCTTCTGTTAGTGTGTGTGTGTGTGTGTGTATTCATGTGTGTAAAGTGACAGCGGTGGATATTGACCACCATGCGAACAGTTTCCTCCTTTAATGAAGCAGCCTGCTCGCAGCTCTCACAGGACCACTAAAGAGCGCCGCCGCCTGCTTTGCATTTCCAACCCAAGTACCTGTACTTATGGACTCATTATGTGTTTAACCTGGACTACTAAAACGAGGATCTGAGCGTGGGGCTGACTGGAGGGATGTGTACTCTCCTGTGTGTTGAACAAACACCAAGTAAGATTCCCATACAGAACTAGACCAATAAAATAAGCATGCTACATATCATGAAGCTGCTCTAATCAATAATTTCATGTGATGAACTATTTGACGAGGAACCTTTTTAATCAGAAGAATCCCATGACTTCAAACGTTAGTGTTGCTACCTGTCTGCTGGATGTGATGGAGGCTTTCTAACAGATTTTTACTTAAAAACTCCTTTATTGCACTCAGCAAGGGTAGTTCCAGCCACTCCAAGGCTGAACCCTCGCTGTGGTGAAACAGGGAGCAGAGAGGGCGCCGACACTGACAAAAGAAAGCAAAACATAGCAGACTGTTGCGTAAATGTAAGGAGACAGCACATAAAGTAGGTAAATTACATGAATAAACATGGTCTCTACTGCTTTTCTGCTCACCAGCAGGTGAAAGTCTCTGCATGAACTCTGCTCCTCTCCCGACCTGCCAAAACATTAGACTATGGGATCTGGATCGGAACGTGGGCCGGTTCCAACAGGCCGAGAGCTATGAATGTATTATGTCAGCATCGGCACCCAGTCCACGTTGGATCGGATCGGTCCCATCCCTAATTTAAAAGCTTGTTCTGTGGCCAAAAAACAGTGTGTCGCTGCAGTAATCATACTAATGGTAAGAATTCTATATTAATATTATAATATAATGTAGATGTTTGTTTATAATAAAAAAGAACACTGATATTAATAATTCAGGTCATCTCGAATTCAATGTTTTTGTCATGTTCAAGCTGAAACAGTGTTCTGTAATCATATATCAACTGCTCTATAATTCCGTTGATTTGATTACTTCCCCAATTATTCCTGGCAGTTTGTATAGCAGAAGATACAGTGTGAATATAAATTAACATCATAAATCGAGACTGACTTCATCCGCCTAGCGATCAACGAGCTTTTGTTCCGACACACTGTGCAGGTGTGACCAGCCAAGCGAGAAACATGAAGCAGGGAAGGATGAACGTGGATTTTTTTTTTTCTTTGGCAGTTTCTCACACGACCTGATGATGGTTAACTCGCAGATGCACACTAGCTGGAGCGCAAAATTAAGTTATGAAAATTTCATCTCGGAATATCTGGCCAGACTTCTGTTGTCTGAAATGGGTTTTGACACCATCTGACCTAAAATGTAGAGCAGCAAATGACAGTTTGGGGAAGTTTGTAACAAAAGATAACAAATACAGAAAATCAACTGAAGAGTAGTAGTTCAAGTGCTTTGCCAGCGGCAAAGCACTAAGCCCTTATGAATAAATATAATGTATTTTTTATATAATTATGGTACTTATATAGACATACAAATATGGCAGCAGAGACAAAACGCCTTGAGGCTGATGGTGTGGCTCCCCCTGATAACACTCAGATTAGTTCCTATTTCCGAGATTTGATCTTGGAAAATAACTTCTACTAACCATTGTGCAATCACGACCTCATCCCCACTTCCAGACATCTCAGCCAGACGAGTTTGAGTTCAAAGATTCCATATCCCTGGAGAATCTGCCGAGTCAACAGAGTTGATCTCTAATCTGGTGTCAGTGCAGCAGAGCCACGGACTCCTCTTTAATTCCATCTTGGCCTCGAGTCGTTTATTACATTTCTTGCTTTGAGGCAGGCTGCTCTCGGTACAGCTTCACAGTGCTTATTTACGGGGTCTGAAAGTGTTGTCATGCGTGTGCGTTTCCAGGCCGATGGCAGTGATGACACTGATGTGATGTGTAGCTTGATCCATCCTGTATCTTATTCATGTAGAGTATCTCTCTGACACTCCAGGAATGCTCTGACTCAGTGATATGCATCTCTTAGGTCGTTTGGTGAACAGCACCTATGATATTACACTGATGTAAAATCCAATTTTAAATGCACATACCTGCCTGTTTACTGCTGTATCATATTGTGCAAGGTGCTATATTTGACAGTGTTTGCAAAGGATGATAGTATGGGACTGAGGTGAGGTCTGACATTACAACCAAGCAGCAAATGTCACCACAATGTGTCATAGATGGACGACACAGTAAAGGTTATCCTCTGCATTCTTCCTGTCGATGAACCCTAGTCCTACAGGCCACTAGGGGTGTAACAATCCATCAATCTGGATCAATGTATGGATCGAAAACAATGATCCATCATCAATGATGAAAATTAGAACCATTGTTCTATATCAATAATCTTAAGGAGGCACTTTCATTTTTTAAAAGTTGCATAGCACATCACCATTTCCATACAAGTGCACGTCCTTCCTAAACATTCACACAGTGCTAACACCAGGAAAACAACCAAGGATATTTACTACCTCTCTGAATTAAGTGAGTGGAAATATGTTTGATTCGTGAGAATCAGAAACAGACAGCACATGCCATACATAAACAATGATATATATTCAGGAACCTCGATGGACCTGGCCAGGCACCTTGAAAAAAAAAAAGAAACATAGCATTGACCCGTGCTAGCATTAAAGTGTCAGATGCTGCTCACCAGCTTTGACCTTTTTATTTTTTTGCAAAAAAATATCTATAACTCTAAGAAACTCTAAGAAAAATAAACCATGACACGCTTTGGTTCTCAGTGTTCAGTGTTTGCAAAGAATGGTAAGGTCACTCATGAAAAATGTGCACTTAAACATAGGAAATGTGGTACTTTATACCATATTATATTATAATTATAATATATATATATTGATTATTTTATTTTAAAAGAAAAAAATATTAGATTCTTCAATAAATCATATTTGAGTTGCTTTTTTGCAGATGTCGTGCTATCAGCAAATATTGTATCGCTGTCCAAAGAATTCATACATTATTGTGTTGTGATGTAACTCGTGATTTACACATTGTCGACTGGCTACCTTGAACACACTGAGCCAATAAATCCAAAGGCTCCATGAAGGGACTGTTTTGTTTTTTTTCCCCCTTTGAACTGAGCCTCCCATTCATCACACATGTCCAGATGTGTATCACCCTCTAAAATTACACCAATCAAGTAGTTCATGTTATAATTGGTTAAGATAAGGCTGAGGACATGTGTACAACTTACAGATTTATTAGAAATGAGGTGTCAGGTTTATTTTGTGCATGCCTGAGCCACCAGATAGCAGCTGCCTGTGACTCAAACCCAATGCTACCCACAACGGAAGAAAAGTGAATTTGTCTGCATTTCAGGCTTTGCAGAGCTTGTACGGCCTTTTCATGCCCGTTTTGTTTTTCCTGGAACACTACATCATGAATATCAGATCAAATAGAGCTGTGTGTGAATACACAGACAGGAAAGCATGCTGCCTTGCGGCACCTGATGCATGTGGACCTGTGCTACAGTATTTGGCCCCCTTAAACCTTTTTAACTTTCTGCCACATTTCAGGCTTAAAACAAAAAGATTTTTTTCAACAATGAACAAGTGGGACCAAAATTGTGAAGTGTAACAAAATTTATACAATACAGGATTAGGATATAAAAAGATTTCACAACTTTAAACATCTAATGGAGAACTGTTAAAGCAATCATATTGAAATGGAAGGAGTATTAGACCACTGCAAACCTACCAAGACCCGGCTGGATTACAGTAAAGTAACATCACATTTACCTGTTCTTTTACTTGCTTTTAACCACTTTGTCATAAGAAATTTATCAAATATAAAATGTCACTGTGTAGATATCGTGAGGGCACCAAAATCCCCTCTACCATAATGTTGTACTGTTGAAATTAAATATATATATATATATATATATATATATATATATATATATATATATATATATATATATATATATATATATATATATATATTGATATATGATGTGTTGCCCAGAACTCATTTAGCAGAAATCTGGGAGGATCTTAGCAGCTACATTTTTTTTGTCTGATTAAGTAAAAATTACATTTTCCAGGTCAATTTTCTAGGTCACCAGTTAAAAAACAGGTGAATAAGTTAATTTTGGTTCCTGCCTTTAAGGCGATCAGTTATGCTCATTTGCTGCCATATATTTCATTCTGGGTCTCCGCCGGAGCAGCTTTGCATGATTCACTGTTCAAAAAAACTCATTATTTATTTTATTCGAGACCTTTTATGCAGCCCCTCAGGTCAGCCTCTGTCAGCGTCATTATATATGTGTCTGAGAATAAGGAAAAGCACAATAGATCCATTTAAACATCTCCAACAAACGAGCCGTGGGTGAGCTCCCCTGGAACTCACTTTAATAATCTGCACACTGCTGTCAAGGATCAGAGCAACTGTACGGAGGTGGTGTACCAAAGCCATCAGCTTTAATCCACGGAAAGTGACACTTCTGGAAGTGTGAGTGTCACACATCCGATGTCTGACAGAACCACACAAAAATATAGAGGTGGATCCATCGCCAAATCATCACACCCTCCCCGGCACCTTTCCTTTGAATTTCAGTGGTGTGAAAGCGCGGATGCGAGCGAGGGATCGGGGGGATCTTCATTAACTTTCACAGGAATATGGCCTTTGTGTTCTCTATTCAAAATGTAACCCCTTTATGTCTGGGATAATCCAGCAGATTTGAATGTCCACCTGCATCAGCGGCTTCTTCCCATGCTTTCTTACTAAATTGCATTGTTTTGTATCATCCACAGGCAGCTGGCAGCAAAACCAAGAGCAGCGAGCCAGGAGGGGCAACAGGATGGATTTCCTTTGTGCAAACGTCCCTGTGAATGTGTGTGTGTCAAGACAGCCCCGAACCGACGGCTGCTTACAGTGATGGTATTCTTCACGCCGCGGTACAGCGGCTATAGGCAGAACTCACACCACTGCCATGCATCTTTGATGGCGAGCCAGACACGCAACTTACACTGTGTGCCACGCACACACACACACACAGGCTCAGAAGTCCACCCAGCACATTCCCCCTCTTCAGCGGACTGTCAACATGGATCAACTCGCATTGATTTCTAAAAATAACACGTATTTTGGCAGGATGGAAACGAACAATGCAAAACGTGGATCAAAACATGTGCGAGGGGGCATAGCCTCCGTGAAGATGCAGATGAGACATTCTAGGAGAAATACGTCTTCAAAATAAGTGTTTTTTGCTCACACTTATATCACAATTCTCACAAATGCACGTCTGTAAATAAACATGCTAAAATATGCACTGTTTCATGACCTGAATCTCTTCCTCTCGGAGTGTCAACCTCTCCTTAGCCAGTGTAACACAGCACCAGCCAGACACTCCACCCGATACCTTCAGCACAGCCAGGTCGTCCCATTTCATCTCACTGAATGGAAAATCAACCCTAAAACCTAATTTGTATGACACACATACATTTATTCACTTAAATATTTTTTAGAATTCTTTGCCTGATCTGATATTTTAAAAGTGCATGAACCTTTGTTTTGATGTGAAGCAGTGTATGTATTAGCAGAGAGTCATATGATACAACTACCAATTACGTATAACAAGTGATTCACTATCATTAAATATTTCATTTCTTGTTGGCAGGGTAGTCGAAATTGCCGCCAAAAGTTTGTTCTTATTACATAATGGGATTTTTATCAATGATACATGAGTTCAGATTGTAATGTGTTCCTTACCATTCGCCATGGTTCTGTGTTGGTAAGCCACATAACCAGAGTATATTGTTACCCCAGTAACCCATGCAGAAACAGTAGGTGACGTCTGGACACACAAAAAATATCTGATTGCATCTAAGACTGCTGACAATCTGTATTATAGATCTAATTTGAGGAATAATAACTGCCTGCAGTCGGAAGAAAGCTTCAGTAATATGCTCACATAACCCTCATTCAAACATTACAATTTTTTTTTTTGTAATGACGCACATGGGTTTATATTTTCTGTGCTCTCTACCTGTAATGTTAAATTATTCTTATTCAAACCTGCATGTTGGCCTCACGGTCTTCACGGGTCATTTTTGTATCAGTGACAAAGCATAAACACATAAACACATCAGCCCCTGGCTGATAATGTAATCTGGCACCGGCTCCCGAGGATCGAGCTGAGTGGAGGAGAGGAGTGTGCACAGCACTCCGGAGGCTAAATTTACACACCGGCTGTAACCCCGGGCCTATGCAGATTCTATTAGCACTCCTGAACAGTTCAGTACGCCATCAGTCCGCCCGTTCTGTGTGAATGACGAGCATGCTCTCTCTCACACCAACATCTCTGTGAAATGGGCTGCTGCACTTTGTGTGGTTAAACGGATTCTAAAGTGCTGCTGTTAGAAAACACGGATGGCAGCGTAGCTCAATCATAGGTACGGGTACAAGTTTGTACACGAGTTTGCACCTCCCAAGATTTGCATTTGAGTGCCTACCACACGGAACAAGATGATGTCCTCTATCCATCTTGAAAACATGCAAGACACTGATGCTGAATCACTGGGACAACGCCACTTTAAAATCCCATCCAGAGTGGAAACAGAGTGCCCCCTGTTGTAGGCTGCCACTGTTACCCGTCAGCTGGCGATTTACTGTGGATTTATTGGTGATTTCCTTCAGGACCTGAGAAACTCATCCAAAGGCAGAAAGAATGTAGGTAATGGAAGTTTTGGAAAGCAATAGCCGCTCGGTTCAACAACTATGAGAACATGCAAAAGAGTGGCTTTTGTGATGGTCGAAATTTAGATTAGTTTCATATATATTCATATTGAAAAAACTGCATTAATTAGGACTAGGGCTTTAATAAGGACATGAAAGGGAAATATCACTTAAAGCCCTGGTGCTGTCTGTTTGAGTAATGAAATGTAAGTCAATTGCACCTACGCTACTTAGAATTACTGCTTCTCAAATTCTATCATGCACCATAATACCATTTGACAGCAAAAAAAATGAGATGTAAAGGTTAGTTGTGCTCAAAAGCCTTACATTTTCCTCCTTTAAATTAATAAGAACATGTGCAAAAGTGTGACGTCTTTGGCTGCATTTCGACAGTTACATGTAAAATTATGTTCTCCTCTGAACAGTATTATTGTAGCTTCTCCGCTTAGGAGCAGCCATCAGCGGGCATGTTCTCAACAAGAATCAGAAATAGAGATTAATCCCAGATCAACAGTCTCTCTCTCAGAGATGTGTGATAAAGTGAAGCTTTTTTTTTTTTTGAGAATGGTGGTTTCTCACCATCTATTGGGCATTATTAGAGAAGAGCCCTCACACCGAAGTGTGAATCATCTCACCACAGTGCTGGAGTGCATATTTAATGCACTTTCTCATTTAGCTGAGGATAAAGGAAGACTTTGTCCCACTTCTTAAAGTGTGTTGACTCAATGACGTGCAGCTCTGAGGAGGATAATGAAGACAGGGGGTTCGGGGAGGGGGGGAAACGATCACTGATGTGCATGTCGCTGCAACATTTTGTCAATGAAACCATAAACAGATTGTGTGCTGTCTTGAAGACGGCGACGCGACAACTTTGGCAGGTCCAATTTTGACCTGATTAACTGTGAGACAATTGACCTAATCTGATTTCTGAATTTAGGTTGGACTTCAATGATTGGTCGGAGAGGGCTGGAAGTGGGTCAACGATGCAGATGCAAGTAGCACATCCAAATGGGACACCCGGCTGTCAGAAGTAAATAGTGTAAATGGTGAATGCGATCGCCAGCAGCCACACATGATGCGTCAGAGCCGCCCTGCAGTGACCTTCAGGTGCCTCCTCGGGTAAAGAGCTGGAAGTCCTTTGTTGATAAACTGATTTTTACAAAACAATTGTTTCGATCATCAAATGCCAGAAATTCCAGCTTCAAAACTCATAATGCTTTCTGTATTTGTTAGTCTTCCGCTACATAAAACTAAATATCTTTCAGTTCAGACAAACAAAAAATGTCAGTCACTCACTCTTCTCTCAACTTTTTGATTTTGGCACCAGGTGAACAGACTATTGGAGTGGACCCCATTACTCTAATAGGGCTCATCACTGATAGAACTTAATAGAATAGAGTTCATTTTTTTGTCTGGATTACAGTCTCAAGGATACACAGTGTAACAACAGAAACAGAAAGAGCTCACTTTTGAAAACAGATAATGGAGTTTTTTTCAGTCTACTGGATAAATCGATTGTAAATTGATGAAATGAAGTAGGATCAGGTGTATTTTCTGTCATAATGCTGCTGATAGTGCAGCTGCTGCTTTTGGACACATGATGAACTGAAAGTTTGCGCACGACAACATCAGCTGTTCTGACCTTTGATGTGCTCGTTGACGACGCTCTCCAGCCGGTCCAGCCTCTCGATAATCCTCAGAGTTTCCCCTTTACTGTCCTCCTCCAACTTTCTCTCCGCCTCGCCGCCGCCGCCGCCGCCCGTTGCAACTTTGGTCCCGCTGTTGGCCACGTAGTTCGTGATCCAGCCGACGTACAGGAGGCACACGATGTTGGTCATGCCGCTCAAGACCACGCATGTCGACACCAAAGTTTTAGTTCTCCTTGTGCACAGCATCGCGACATCCCTCCATGGGCTTCTCCGAGTTCCCCGGCGCGTGCAGGCAGGCAGGTGGATGAGCAGGGAAAGACGCACAACGGGTAAGGGGGGTGAAATGTGTCCAAATCAAACTATAAAGCGGCGCGATGCTGCGAAAGAGAGTCCCGAGGTAGGTCCTGCTCCGGGGGGGGGGGGGGCTTTCACAAGCTTCAGGGGCTGCAGCTCGCGGTAATGGGCTGATAGTATTTGCTGATAATGATACAGAGAAGGAGAGTCAAAGCTGCGCTCAGTCGCTGCGAAGCTGTCAGACGCAGCGCTGCAGCCCCGCCCCCCGCCGGCCAGGAGTCCGCGTCCGGACCAATAAGGAGGCGAGGAGGCGGGGCTCCGCCGCTGTTCGCTGTTCGCTGTCCGCTGTCCGCTGTCCGCTGTCCGCTGTTCGCTGTCCGCTGTTCGCTGTCCGCTGTTCGCTGTCCGCTGTTCGCTGTCCGCTGTTCGCTGTCCGCTGTTCGCTGTTCGCTGTTCGCTGTCCGCTGTTCGCTGTCCGCTGTCCGCTGTTCGCTGTCCGCTGTTCGCTGTTCGCCCCAGGGCTGAAGTGAATCGACTCAGTGATGGACAGAGACACAGGAGGTAACTGAAAGAGCTGACAGCCACATGTGTCCGACTGAAAACAGTAAGTACATTTACTCAAGTACTGTGTGTAGCATGTAGGACTAGGAGCCCTGTCTTGGTTCTCCTCTTCTATTTTTATTTTTCTATTTTTTCCGCCTCCCCGGCGTGTGCCGTTTTGAGCATGGACGTGATTGGTCCATAAATAGGCCCGGCACCTGTATAGACACCTCAGGGTCCTTAGCAGGCAGCTTCCACCTGGCGATAGCTCCGAGCTGTGTGGCTGGCAGCGTGTGTGGCGTTTCTCCCGTAAGGTAGTAGTTTTGTGAAACTGCCCGCACCTGCTGTGTTGTAGCCAGAGGCTCACTGTTGTGTCCGGGGGCTCATGTGGAAAGATGGACCGTGGCCATCAGTGACCGTGTGCAACAAGGTATGCTGCTGTTTTTGTCCGTTGCAATACCTGTGTGTTTGTACGGTATGTGTGTACCTTCGGTGGAATAATGTGCGCGTGTTTCTTTTTCTCTCTCGCTCTCTCGCTCTCTCTCTATCTCTCTCCATCTCTGCTCGTGCAGTGGCGACCTGAGTAGTGGGGTCTGGGTTCGGAGCCCTTTCAGCCTGTGTGTGTCTGTGATTTGTAGCGGCAGGTATGTTGCACATTACGTGAGGATTAGTACCATGTTTTAGGCCCCTTTCTCGCACTGTTTATTGAGCAATTATATTTAAACTATTTAATGGGTGTATTTATTTAATGATTATAGTAACTCTGTGATTCGCCTTGGTATTTAAACGGGTGTCTAAGGGAACATACTGCTGCAAACATTTGATGATATGTGATGACTGTACAGCTACTAATGCTTGTCTTGTATGTGTTTCTTTTGTAATATTTTATGTGTAGATCTGTATGTTGGCGTCGCTCAGCTGCTGTTCTCTTTGTAGTCAATTTCCGGACAATTGTATGAAGTGTGTGCAAGTGTGGTGAACTGCTGCTGCCCCTTTTTTTTGTATTAGTTGAGTTGACTTTGCCCTTCCCTCCTCTGTCCTGGTGGCCAGAGGGTTGCATTACCGATTGTGAGGTGGCCTCAGGTTGAGGGGGGATTTACTATTCTTTTTTGTTGTTTGTTTCTTTGATTTGTTAGTCTCCCCCTCCCAATTAGCCGTGCTCCCTCAACACCTCTCTGGCTCCCTGCCCTATTTACTGTTGGTACCTGCCTAAGCAGGGCATACAGCCTCCCGTGTGTCACTTTAGTGTAGCTGTGTGAACGTGTGCAATCTGCCTAAGTGGCTGTGTTACCTTTTGACTGTGTGAGACCAGGGGTGGGTTTTCTCTTTCCCCCTTTTTTGATGACAAGGGTTGCAGTGCTAAATATTTTGAACTATTTGTGTTCTGCCCTAGGGGTGTGACTTCCCTCCACGTGTGTTTACGGAGGCTGGGCCCTGGTGCAGCCACCTCTCAGTTAAGTAGTCGGTAGCTGAGCCAGAGATTGGGGTGGGGGTTTTTATGGTCCCTTATGTCCTGTTTATGAATTTGTTTATTTGTTTTCTTCTTTGTTCCTACTTTTGACCTGCGCAACACTTCTGGGAATTTTAATATATATTTAATAAATTTGTACTTTTATACTTTTCCAAAACCTGTTGTTGTCTGAAGTTACTGAGTTCCTCTTGCTCTGTGTGTAAAGTAAAGGGGTGGCGTAGTCAGCAGTAGGGGGCGCTACATTTTGGCGTTGTCGGCAGGGCCGATACCTGTGAAGTGTTGCACTAGGGTTTTTTTTTTTTTTTTTCTTTTCCCCCCTTTCTTCGTTTGTTTTGGCGCAGCAGTGTGTGAGTGTGTGTATGGGTGTAGAGAACAGCAGCTGACAAGAAGATGGCGGAGCTCCAGCGACTACGAGAACGTCTGGAGCAACTTGAAGCAGAAAATCAAAGACTTTCAAATGCCCGGGGCGACCGTGCTCAATCAGGGCAACAGGTACTCTACATCCCCAGGGAGAGGCGGTGCCCAAAGTTCTCTGGCACTTCTTCGGGTGGATCTCTGTCCGTCGAGGAATGGGTTGAGGAGGCAGAGAGCTGTATCCGGTCAAGATACATGTCTGATCATGAGAAAGCCATGTTCTTGTACGATCATCTTGAGGGTGAAGCCCGAACTGAAGTTAAGTATCGACCTACAACAACTAGAGAAAACCCTGAAGAAATTATTAAAGTGTTAAAGGAGGTATATGGTTGTGCTAAATCCTACGTACGATGGCAACAGCGTTTCTTTGTTAGAAAGCAAAAGGAAAGTGAGTCATTATTTGAATTTTCACACGCATTGATGGAACTCATGGAGAAAATTAAAATGTCAAAGAGCAACTGTATTACTAACCCAGATTTAGTTTTGAGGGATCAGTTTTGTGAAAATGTGAATGACCCTACCCTGCGAAGAGAGCTCAAGAAGCTGGTGCGAGATAACGAGACATGGACCATTTTGGATGTGCGGCGGGAGGCCACTAGGTGGGTGGAAGAGGGCCAGACGGGGCGTGATCGGAGCCACCATACGGTGGCACGTAACAGTGAGGTACACTACACGTCTCAATGTGAGGCCACACTCACCCAGACCTCAGAGCTAGCCGAAATTAAAGATTTGGTACTTAAACAACAAGCTCAGATAGACATGCTCGTGAAGCATTTGGGTCAGGCGCATACGAAAGCTCCAGTTTCTCAGCCATACAGTGGGGGTCGTTATAGGCGGGCACCAGACGGGCGGCCGATCTGTCTAAAATGTGATCAACCAGGGCACATAGCTCGTCATTGTCATACCTCTCGTCCCCTAGCTAGTGGGCCTGCCCAGTCGCCATCCTCTACTAGTACCCCAACACAGCCCCCACCTCCGGTGGCTGGCACCAGCAGCATGCCGTTAAACTAGAGCCACCCAGTGTACAGAGCCATACACTGGGGCGGGATGTATCTGGCTCTGCTCCTTTGCCCTCTCAGGGCCAGTTAGTGGGGAAATGTCCCGTTTTAAACGTCAGTATGGGGGGGGTAGTTGTTTCTTGTCTTGTGGATACTGGATCTATGGTCACCACGATTACAGAGAGTTACTTTAATGAGCATTTTTTTCATCTGCAGAGGAAGGAGTGTAGTTGGCTTGGCCTGAAGGCAGCAAATGGGCTGGATATACCATACAGTGGGTATGTGGAGATGGACATAGTTGTGTTGGGGCAATGTATCTCGGGGAGGGGGGTACTGATAGTTAAGGACCCCATAGATGCAGTGTCTACCTACCGTAAAACAGCCATACCAGGTATCTTGGGAATGAATGTGCTTGGAGAATGTTACCAGGCTCTTTTTGAACAGTTAGGCCCCCAGCTCTTTCACTCCCCTCTGATTGAATCGGCAGGCCCGGCAGCTCGACAAGCTCTGAAGCAGTGTGCAAGGATCAAGGCCGTCGTCAATGCCCCCACACCCTTTAGGGTCAGAGTCCAAGGAAAAGCATCCGTCTGCCTCAAAGCAGGGGTGCTCACGATGGTCCCGGTCTCGTGCCCCCACCTGGAGACGGTCGACTTCCTGCTGGAGCCGCCGAGTGTTGAGGGGGGACAGTTGCCGGAGGGCCTCTTGATGTCTCCCACTCTTGTCCGGGCTCACAAGGGGCTCATGTATGCACCAGTGCTGAATGTCAACACAGCCGAGGTGTGGCTCTCACCACGTCGTGTGATTGGCACCGTGCAAGCTGTGTCAGCGACTCCTGTTCGACGTACACCCATCACTGTAAGCCCGGCTTGGGAAGAATGTCGTGCATACGTATCTGTCCAAGAGGTGGCCCCATCCGCCAGTGTGGCCCCTATGCAAGACTTCACGGGCCTAACTTCGCAGCAGGCCGTTCAAGCCCAGTCCCTTCTTGATAAATATAGCGTTATATTCTCCCAGAGTGAGGCAGATCTAGGGTGTACGCCCCTTATCACTCACGAGATACCTCTGTTAGACGATGCTCCTGTTCGACAACCATACAGACGCATCCCCCCCTCCCAGTATGAGTTGGTAAAGTCACACATTCAACAGCTCCTGGACAGCAAGGTCATCCGAGAAAGCGCCAGCCCCTACTCCTCTCCCATTGTCCTGGTGACTAAGAAAGACGGGAGCCTTAGGCTCTGCGTAGACTACCGCCAGTTGAATGGCAAGACCCGCCGTGATGCCTATCCCCTCCCGAGGATAGAAGAGTCACTGGATGCATTGTCAGGGGCCAAGTGGTTTTCCACATTAGATCTCGCCAGTGGTTATCACCAAGTACCAGTGGCGGAGAAGGACAAGTATAAGACTGCCTTCTGTACGCCATTTGGTCTTTTTGAGTTCAACAGAATGGCATTTGGCCTCTGCAATGCACCCAGTACCTTCCAGCGCCTCATGGAGCGTATCTTCGGGGACTGTCGTTATCAATCCGTCCTCCTGTACCTGGACGACGTCATAATTTTCTCGTCTACTATCGACCAACACCTCGAACGGCTGGAGGAAGTGTTCCGGAGGCTGGAGGAGCAGGGACTGAAGGCGAAGCTGTCGAAATGCAAGTTCTTCCAGCGCGAGGTGAGCTATCTCGGGCATGTGGTGTCGGCAGAGGGGGTGTCCACCGATCCATCTAAAATCGATGTGGTGAAGGAGTGGAGGCGTCCAGGCCACCTTGCCGAGCTCCGGTCGTTCCTGGGGTTTGCTAGTTATTATCGCCGTTTTGTGGAGGGCTTCGCTAAGCTAGCTGCCCCCCTACACCAGCTGGTAGGGAAGCTCAGTGGGCCTCGGCGAAAAGGGAAGACGCCGCCCATCCCTCTAGGGGAGGCCTGGGATCAGGCTTGTGAGGAGGCCTTCCAGTCCCTCAAGCAGAGACTCTGTTCAGCTCCGGTGTTGGCCTATGCTGACTTCCAGAAGCCCTTCATCCTGGAGGTGGACGCTAGCCATGGGGGTCTTGGAGCAATCCTGTCGCAGGAGCATAATGGGAAGGTCCGACCTGTGGCTTTCGCCAGCCGTGGGCTTAAGCCGACAGAGAAGAACATGGAAAATTACAGCTCCATGAAGCTGGAGCTTCTGGCAGTCAAGTGGGCAGTTACAGAGAAATTCCGGGAGTATCTGCTCGGCAACCAATTCACCATCTTGACCGATAACAACCCTCTCAGCCATTTGCAGACAGCGAAGCTTGGTGCACTGGAGCAGCGATGGGCCTCACAGCTGGCCTCGTTCAACTTTGTCATCAAGTACCGGCCCGGCAGGAGTAATCAGAATGCCGATGCCCTGTCAAGGCAGTATCTGGAGCGGTTCGCCTTTGGCACTGCAGTGCCAGGACTGGGTGCCTTGGCTGCACGATACCAGCCTGCTGCCCTGGGGGGTCACTGTGAAGAAGTGACTGCCTTGCCGGGGCGTACGCCTCAAGACCTCCAGAACTTGCAGGAAGCAGACCCTGTCATTGGACCTGTGCGCCAGTACCATCAAAGGGGGCGGTGGCCAGTTGCTGAAGAACGAGAGGCGATGCCACAGGCCAGTCGCGTCCTTCTCCGTCAGTGGGACCGGCTGGTGGATCGTGAAGGGGTGCTGTACCGCCTACTTCAGGCCTCCAGCGGCGGTCCCGAAGTGCTTCAACTACTACTGCCCCAGGGGTTGAAGGAGGAGGTGCTGCGGAGTGTACATGACGACCAGGGCCATCAAGGAGCAGAAAGGACCCTTCGACTCCTGCGAACCCGCTGTTTTTGGCCAAACATGGCTCAAGATGTAGAGCAGTGGTGTCAAAAATGTCAAAGGTGTGTGCTGGGCAAGGCGGTACAACCAAAGGTGCGGGCCTACTGGGGAACTCTGCAAGCAAGCCGGCCAAATGAAATTCTGGCCATGGACTTCACCTACCTAGATCCCGCGAGTGATGGCCGAGAGAATGTGCTCGTTCTAACGGATGTCTTCACGAAGTATGCCCAGGCCATCCCGACCCAAGATCAGAGGGCGACTACTGTAGCCCGCACCCTAGTACAGCAGTGGTTCCATAGATTCGGCCCACCAGCA
Source organism: Eupleurogrammus muticus (assembly GCA_036785175.1). Lineage (NCBI taxonomy): Eukaryota > Metazoa > Chordata > Actinopteri > Scombriformes > Trichiuridae > Eupleurogrammus > Eupleurogrammus muticus. The sequence goes on along the minus strand of JAYKQN010000010.1, from coordinate 15,996,942 downwards.
CGGATACACTCCGACCAGGGCCGGAATTTTGAGAGCCTGGTGATCAAACAGCTCTGCCACTTGTATGGGATTCAGAAAAGCAGAACAACACCTTACCACCCGCAAGGAAATGGTCAGTGTGAAAGGTTCAACAGGACGTTGCATGACCTGCTGCGCACACTGCTAGCTGCAGAGAAGCGTCGCTGGCCCCACCACCTGCCCCAGCTCACCTACGCCTACAACACCACTCCTCACCAGACAACGGGCCACTCGCCGTACTTTCTAATGTTCGGGCAGCACCCGCGACTGCCAGTGGACTTTCTTCTTGGCAACAACAACACCCCGCCTTTGCCAGACAGCCTGGATGAGTGGATTCAAAGGCACCAGCAGAGTGTAAGCCTGACTCAAGAACATGTCCGGCAGCGGGCTGCTGACCAAGTGCAGAAGCGGAATCAAGGCCACAATGACCAGGTGAATGATGCAGGGCTTCGAGATGGCCAGTTGGTACTGTTGCGCAATTACGGACAGGGTCGTAACAAAATCCAAGACCACTGGCAGGGCACCACGTTCCAGGTGCTACGCAGCACGGGTACCACTTACACTGTGGCGCCGTTGGGGGGCGGGCCCTGCCGTCAAGTTCACCGGACCGAGCTGAGGGCAGTGCCAGAGGGGTGGCAAGTTGAAGCAGGGGGCAACGACCAGCCTGTAGAGCCGACCAATAGACAGCGAGGGGAGAGAGGCCCTAGTTCTTCAGACCTAGACCCATCCGGTGGCATGGCGGTGGTGTGCAGGGAGGAGAGGCCTCAGGGGGGCTCAGGCCTGGCCAGACATCTGGCTGAGGGGGCCGGGACAGCTCCGTCTGAAGGTCCCCCCGCTCATGGCCTAGTGCCTCCTCCTGAAGTGGAGCTGGAAGTGCCTCTGCTGTCTGACGCCCCGGAGTCATCTAGAGCCTCGTCCTCCGATGAGTCACCTGATCCCTTGGACGATGCGCCCTTGCCTTTGCGGTGTAGCACCCGAACCACAGCAGGCTTGCATTCAAACCCCCACCGTCTTCCACAAAGCAGTGTCGGAGCAGGTGAAAAGAGTGGGCCACAAGAGGAGGCCCACCACGAAGAAGCATAAGCTGTAATCGTCGGGTCGCCGATTCAATTGGAGGGGGTGATTGTAGCATGTAGGACTAGGAGCCCTGTCTTGGTTCTCCTCTTCTATTTTTATTTTTCTATTTTTTCCGCCTCCCCGGCGTGTGCCGTTTTGAGCATGGACGTGATTGGTCCATAAATAGGCCCGGCACCTGTATAGACACCTCAGGGTCCTTAGCAGGCAGCTTCCACCTGGCGATAGCTCCGAGCTGTGTGGCTGGCAGCGTGTGTGGCGTTTCTCCCGTAAGGTAGTAGTTTTGTGAAACTGCCCGCACCTGCTGTGTTGTAGCCAGAGGCTCACTGTTGTGTCCGGGGGCTCATGTGGAAAGATGGACCGTGGCCATCAGTGACCGTGTGCAACAAGGTATGCTGCTGTTTTTGTCCGTTGCAATACCTGTGTGTTTGTACGGTATGTGTGTACCTTCGGTGGAATAATGTGCGCGTGTTTCTTTTTCTCTCTCGCTCTCTCGCTCTCTCTCTATCTCTCTCCATCTCTGCTCGTGCAGTGGCGACCTGAGTAGTGGGGTCTGGGTTCGGAGCCCTTTCAGCCTGTGTGTGTCTGTGATTTGTAGCGGCAGGTATGTTGCACATTACGTGAGGATTAGTACCATGTTTTAGGCCCCTTTCTCGCACTGTTTATTGAGCAATTATATTTAAACTATTTAATGGGTGTATTTATTTAATGATTATAGTAACTCTGTGATTCGCCTTGGTATTTAAACGGGTGTCTAAGGGAACATACTGCTGCAAACATTTGATGATATGTGATGACTGTACAGCTACTAATGCTTGTCTTGTATGTGTTTCTTTTGTAATATTTTATGTGTAGATCTGTATGTTGGCGTCGCTCAGCTGCTGTTCTCTTTGTAGTCAATTTCCGGACAATTGTATGAAGTGTGTGCAAGTGTGGTGAACTGCTGCTGCCCCTTTTTTTTGTATTAGTTGAGTTGACTTTGCCCTTCCCTCCTCTGTCCTGGTGGCCAGAGGGTTGCATTACCGATTGTGAGGTGGCCTCAGGTTGAGGGGGGATTTACTATTCTTTTTTGTTGTTTGTTTCTTTGATTTGTTAGTCTCCCCCTCCCAATTAGCCGTGCTCCCTCAACACCTCTCTGGCTCCCTGCCCTATTTACTGTTGGTACCTGCCTAAGCAGGGCATACAGCCTCCCGTGTGTCACTTTAGTGTAGCTGTGTGAACGTGTGCAATCTGCCTAAGTGGCTGTGTTACCTTTTGACTGTGTGAGACCAGGGGTGGGTTTTCTCTTTCCCCCTTTTTTGATGACAAGGGTTGCAGTGCTAAATATTTTGAACTATTTGTGTTCTGCCCTAGGGGTGTGACTTCCCTCCACGTGTGTTTACGGAGGCTGGGCCCTGGTGCAGCCACCTCTCAGTTAAGTAGTCGGTAGCTGAGCCAGAGATTGGGGTGGGGGTTTTTATGGTCCCTTATGTCCTGTTTATGAATTTGTTTATTTGTTTTCTTCTTTGTTCCTACTTTTGACCTGCGCAACACTTCTGGGAATTTTAATATATATTTAATAAATTTGTACTTTTATACTTTTCCAAAACCTGTTGTTGTCTGAAGTTACTGAGTTCCTCTTGCTCTGTGTGTAAAGTAAAGGGGTGGCGTAGTCAGCAGTAGGGGGCGCTACATGTGAGACCTACGAAATGGTACAAGTACAAACAACTTCTACTCCACTATATTTCAGACCATTTTACTTTCTACTCCTCCACATTTATCTGACAGTTAGGTTACTTTTCAGATGAAGACTTACTCTGCATAAAGTCTATACTGATATATTGACAGTGGTGGATGAAATACCCACCACTAAAAGTCCTAATTTGAGAGTCCTACTTAAGTACAGAAGTATAATATAGTAGTATTATACTACTTTATTTAATCAATAAACAAATGAGAGCATGATGTTTTAATTTATCAACATGGGGTAATTTTAGATACTTTGCTGCTGATTATTAGTAATAGTACTACATCATGATATTGGTCATCTTTAACACAAAGTGCATAACAACTTCAAGAGAACTGCAACAATTTCATGAATAACATATTTTAGAAAGTGAGATTATATATTTCTTTTCGAATATATGAAGGTATAGGTGTATAGTAAAACATATTTTTGCGATATAGATGCAAAGAAAGGCTTCAGCTAGGATTCAAACCTGCATCTGCTGTTGTTAAGGAGGCAAGTGCACTCCCCCACACTACTACAGTACACCTACAGGACTTAAGGTTTAACAATAATATTTATAATAAGGACGTTTTGACTATCCAATCAAACAATATCACAAAAAAGGACACAAAAATCCATTGAAAAAAAAAACACAGATAAGGATACACACTATTGTACCATGCACAAACTATATTGGAAAGTTGTGTTGAAGCTGACAGTCAGAGAGATATATAAGCCACATCTACTATGTTTAGTAGTTAGTTATAAGGGTTACTCATGATATCATTTTTCGCAAAAACACCAGTGGAAATGCTGATTCCTATGATCACATTTTCATTGCAATGCTTAAAAGCCAGATAGGTGAAAGTAAGAATTAACTCAAAAAAAAAATGCAATTTTAGGGAGGAAGAGAAATGACCACGAGTTTGCATGTGTATGGGGTTTATGGGTGTGGTTGATTTCTGATAAAATGATGAACCCCGCGTCTTTTTAGGTTGTCTCAACCACTAACATACATATGCACACAAACACACAAAGGCAAATAATAAAGCTAAAAAATGACTTTGAACAATTATTTGCTTCAATTATGCTCATAAACACACTCACAAACGCTTATGAGCATAATTGATCTTTGAAATGCAGATGTAGGTGTTTTATTGACATATATGGAAAAGGTTCAGGGAAAAAATTGTTATAAGTGAGATTAGGCCTGTTCTCAAAATAAAGTTAATAAGCCTCCAGATTGTGAGTGGAGAGACGTGGAGAAGAGAAGATGAGGAAGTCAACGCCCACATGTTGTAGCACATGTGACCGTATATGTCAGATGTGGCTCAGGTCAAGAAGACAGGCAAGAGAGGCTGTGTGTAGGTGTGTGCATGTCGACAGTAAACTTTAATTTTGTTCTGTTCTGAGTAAATGTGTTGTGTCACTGTGAATTACAAGCATTATAAGAAGTATCTTCCTATAAATAAACTAATTTCATTTTTTTTTGTTTAAAATAAATATAAAAATGTAGTTTATTTTTCATTTTATAGTCAGTGAAATATGTGAAATATGCTATCATTTTCATTGTTTAGTTTAAAAAGGAGTCATGGAGCCATTTTTCAACATTTGTAAAACTTTTTTGTACAATATCTAATTCAAAGTATTAACAAGTTAAATTTGGAGCGTGTTGTGACATGAGTTGCTGTGACAAGGCGTGATCTTTTTATAAAGATGATTATTCTGTGTTGTTAGGGAGTACTGTCAGGTCTGACAATTAAGAGGTGGTTAAGATGGCACTACCGGCTGTAGCTGTGCTCAATGATACAATGTTCATGGTCCGTAAAATTGAGGCTGTCTTCTTCCTCTTCAATTGCTTCTTAAAAGCTTCCACCATTTGTCCTCACAAATAAAAGTAAATGCTGGCCATTACTTATCATAATGAGGTGTATGAGACAAAAACAACTGGGAACAGATGCACATAGGGTTTTATCAATCTGTCAACAAGGTGGTCTGCATTTTTACCGTTTTGTGTGCACACAGATAATTACACTTAAATATGCACAGCAGTATAAAGAACATACAGCACCTGTAAGGAAAAAAAAACATAACAGTAGCACATAGTCATTTCATTTTTTCTAGAATCATTCTGCCTGGTCATATTGGCTGTTACAAAGCTGTGGATATACTCTAGAGAGGATGTGTCCAGCTGTGTTAACTGCAGATGTGTAGTAGTTATATTATATAAATATATATATTATATTTCACCTTTTCCCACCTGTGCAGTAGGTTTGCACCTGGGTTTGACTTGTGGAGGCTTCAGCGATCCATATTTGTCAAATAAACTGATGTCTTTCAAAGTTCCTTTCTTTTTTAGATGTGCACAACACAGGGAATGCAGGCCATGATGTGCATGCACATATGTACCTGAAAGCAAAGCGAGTAAACAGGATCAGTGGCCTAAGTATTGGCCTGTGAGTCAGAGTGTGTTTGTGTGCATTGTACAGTAAATAGGAGATTTCATGACTTTGTTGCTAGCAGGCGGTTTGTCCAAAAACCCTCATTGGTATCACTTTCCCACCTCCCTGACTGAACTGTCTCTCTCTCTCACACACCCACACACACACACACACACACACACACACATCCACCCACCTCTGGCCACCTAGTCTGTCTACCTGAGAGTTTCACACCAACAGATGGATCATAGTTAAAGCTTCTGGGCTGCTGCTTTCATCTTTGTCTTTCATCCACTGTGCACCAATCACAAATAAGCATAGATAGACGCGCACACACACATACACACGCCTACACACACACACACACACAGACACGCATATACACACACGCACATGGTGGTGAATTGAAAACTCTCCATTCACCTTAGAGCACTCTGGCAGATTCAGCCAACTTGCCTATGGTATAAATAATGCATTAGGTCTGAAATATTAAGGCACTCTGCTGCTTTCAATCGTGTCTGTGACTGTCTGTCTATCTGTCAGTCTGTTTGTTTCATGCCAATGTTCTTTCTCTCTCATTTTGGTCAACAAAGTGGGCAAAAAAAAGTCTGTGTGTGTGTGTTTTTTTCAGAAGTATGAGGAGATCCTCTTTTTTTTCTTTTTAAGAAAAAAGGGACAGTCTTTGTCATCCATCCTGTAACTCATGCACACAGTGGTGAATGTGAAGCTGATGAGCAGCTCCAAGGCAATCAGAGGGAATATCAAAGATTTTCCATGGCTCAGTTTTATCAAAAAGACTTGTTCATTCGGCCTAAAGTCTAGAGTTACTCCTTGTTCACATATGCAGACTGTGTGGGAGATTCTCTCTTGCTTCTTATGATAGTGAAATTCACTTTGCTTGTTTTGCATTAAACATACCCCATGGAGTATTCTTTTTTTTTTAAATCCTCTTCTTAATTGACCATTTCTCACCAAGTCACATTGTGTGGCCATTGGGAAAACTGTTACACAACTTGTAGCCCTACGATTGTGTTCCTTTTAAACAAATGTTCAGTTGTGCTCACTCATTTAAAGTTTCTTTTAACATGGTATGACACTGCGGCAGAAGTGAACTGGTACGGTCTTGTTTTAACAAAGCTAATTAAAAAACATTGTGAAACCCACCAGTGAAAATACCAATTTGACAATCTAAGTGGTAGGCAGAGATCAACAGAAAGGTAGTCTAGATTTAATCAGCAAGATCACTCTATTTAGTTTCAGTTTCTTCTCTGGTTTCATCAGAATTTCTAATATGCACCTTAAAGGTAGTGCACAGGATTTATCGGTTACCATTTGTAAGCAGGGCTTTAAAATTCGGCCACTCCAACCCAAGCATGATGAAAGAGATGGAGAGAGCAATTGGTGGTAGCAAGATCATTTCTGTGAAACAGAAATAATTATTATTATTTTTGAGGAACATTCAATAGCAAAAACAAAAAACACATATATTACCCTGCAGGAGGGTGCCACATTGTAGGATTTTGTATGACTGAGATCATCATCTGGTTCACTGTGGTACTGTTATCTGAGCCCCCCTCCCTTTGCTCTCCTCACCCATTGGTCCTACCGGACCGCCACAGGAGAAAAATGTACGAATATTCGAATACCATGGCAACAAACAAAGCTTCAAGACATTTCATACAGCCCTAATACAGGCATTTTTGAACAACTCCCTGAGATCTACATTATTAAATATTAAATTCTCACATGGTACAGACACCCTTGGCCTAACGCACAGCAGTTCATCCGCTTTGCTTTGAAATAGAGAGATTTGTGAAATGGTGTGAAACTAACCATCTTATGCTGAATAGCAGGAAGACTGGCTGGATGGGGTTCTGCTCTTACAAGTACATCACTGTACATACTGCTAATGTACTCAGCCACAGGCTCCATGTTAAAAGTCTCAGCTATAGACTTCAACAGCCGATGTATTATAGACTCAAGGTCTATGGAGTCAGGCAGAGATTTAGGTTAACATTTACTTATGCAGTTTTAGTGCATTATAAAATATGGTATTACAGCTTGGTATGGAAAAGTGACTATACAGTTGAAATCACAGATTACTCTTTTTTTCAAACAATTTATGAATAGTACCTTATCAGAAAAGGCGCAGAAAACAGTGTCAAATTCTATAGTATTCTATAGTATTCTATTTTTTTTTTTTTTTTTTTTTTTTTTTTTTTTTTTATTACCTGGCGCCGCGCGAGTGGCAGCCTGTTACAGCAGCTCTCGCTCACCTGAGTTTTTCTTTTCTTTTTCATACCTTTTAACTTAATTTGTTCTTACTTTTTTCTCGAGCTACGACATAAGGATACTTTTTTTTTCACTATGGAGTTCACTTTCTCCGTGTTTGTTGTGGCCGTTCTGCTGTTTTTTACACTTTTCGTGTCCGGGGACCCCGTGAGCAGCCATGGCTCTATTGTTTACAGTAGGGATCAGCTGTTGGCGCTCCGTAGCTCCGTAGTGTTGCCCGAGGAAAGACCCGACGTCCCCCGTGAGATAAGGAGAAGGAGACGGGGACGCCGTGCGGGGACGGAGCGCCGTGCCAGGAGGAGGAGATACCGACCCGTCCTCCCGTCCATTATTATGGGGAATGTACGATCTCTCCCCAATAAGATGGATGAGCTAGCAGCGCTAACCCGGCACCAGAGGGAATACCGGGAGAGCAGCATCATGGTGTTTACGGAGACATGGCTGAACACGCTGACTCCGGACACGGCGGCTACACTGGACGGATTTAATCTGGTGCGCGCGGACAGAGGAAGGGACAGCGGTAAGAAGAAGGGAGGAGGACTGGCTGTTTATGTTAACGACAAATGGTGTACCCCCGGGCACATCACTGTCAAGGAGCGGCTCTGTAGTAAGGACATTGAACTGTTAGCTGTTAGCATGAGGCCGTATTATCTGCCGCGGGAATTTTCGCAAGTTATAGCGATAGCTGCGTATGTTCCCCCCTCTGCTAACGCAGACGAAGCTCGGGATGTCCTACACACTGTCACCAGCAGGCTGCAAACACAGCACCCCCAGGCCCTCCTCCTCATCTCTGGAGACTTCAACCATGCTTCTCCATCCTCCGCTCTGCCCACTTTCTCCCAGTACGTCACGTGCTGCACCAGAGACAATAAAACACTGGACTTATGCTATGCCAACACCAAGGAGGCATACACCTCATCACCCCTCCCCCCCCTGGGAAGATCTGACCACAACCTGGTGCATCTCCTGCCTGTGTACAACCCACTGGTACACAGGCAACCAGCTGTCTCCCGCACAGTGAAGAGATGGTCTGAGGATACTGAAAAGGCTCTGAAGGACTGTTTCGACACAACCGTGTGGGAGGAACTGTGTGATCCCCATGGGGAGGATATTGACAGCCTCACAGACTGCATAACGGACTATATCAATTTCTGTGTGGAAAACACTGTACCCACCAAGACCGTACGGTGTTTTTCCAACAACAAGCCATGGATTAATTTTTTGAAGATTAGAGAGGGGAAAAACATTTACAGGAGGAAGATGGAGGATCAGCTGCAGAGGAGTAACGTCAGTGGAGTATGGAGAGGCCTGAAAACCATCTCAGGCTACAAAGAACCAAACTCCCAGACGGCAGGGGACCAACAGTGGGCGAATGACCTAAACCTATTTTTCAATAGGTTTGACCAGTCATCTGCCCCTCCCCCGGCCCAGCCTGCCCTGCTGCAGCCCCCCCTGACTTTACCTCCTGGACAATGCCCTCCCCTCCCCCCCGCTTCCACCTCCGCCTCTCAGCCCTGGCTGAGTTCACACTTCCCAACGACACTCCACACCATCAACCCAACCCCCTCCCCAACACACTCGGGCACACAGCCCCCCCTCTCCAGCCTGTCCCTCACAGCACTACAGGTGAGGAACAAGCTCAGGAGGATGAAGACGAGGAAGGCTGCAGGTCCAGATGGCATCAGTTCCAGGCTCCTGAAATCCTGTGCAGACGAGCTGAGCAGGATTGTAGGGCATATCTACAACTTGAGCCTGAAACTGGGGAAGGTGCCACAACTGTGGAAAACATCCTGCGTGGTACCCATCCCCAAAATGCCACACCCCAAGGACCTCAGTGACTACAGGCCGGTGGCACTAACGTCCCACCTGATGAAGACACTGGAGCGCCTGGTCCTCGACCATCTCCGCCCCCTGGTGAGCCCACTGATGGATCCCCTCCAGTTTGCTTACCAGCCTGACATCGGGGTGGACGATGCCATCATCTTTCTCCTCCACCGTGCTCTTTCCCACCTGGAGAAGCCTGGAGGCACTGTGAGAATCATGTTCCTTGATTTCTCCAGTGCCTTCAATACGATTCAACCAGCACTCCTGGGGAACAAGCTGGAGAACACTGGGGTGGACCGTCACCTCACATCCTGGATTCTGGACTACCTCACCAACCGTCCACAGTATGTGAGGACACGGGACTGTGTATCCAACACAGTCGTCTGCAGTACGGGGGCCCCACAGGGAACGGTCCTGGCTCCGTTCCTCTTCACCCTCTACACTGCAGACTTCACCTACAAGTCACCAACCTGCCACCTGCAGAAGTTCTCCGATGACTCTGCCATCGTTGGCCTCATTGAGGATGATGACGACAGGGAATACAGAGAACTTACGCAGGATTTTGTCAACTGGTGCCAGCGGAACCATCTCCAGATCAACACGGGGAAAACCAAGGAGCTGGTGGTGGACTTCCGTAGGCGGGTATGCAATCCCCCGGCACCAGTGAACATCCAGGGAATGGACATTGAGATGGTGACATCTTACAAGTACCTGGGTGTTCATCTGAACAAAAAATTGGACTGGACTGATAATACAACTGCGCTATACAAGAGGGGCCAGAGCAGGCTCTACCTGCTCAGGCGGTTGAGGTCTTTTGGAGTGCAGGGGACACTCCTTAAGACATTCTATGACTCAGTTGTGGCATCAGTCATTCATTATGGGGTGGTCTGCTGGGGAGGCAGCATAACAGCTGCAGACAGGAAGAGACTGAACAAGATCATCAGGAAGGCCAGCTCTGTCCTAGGGTGCTCCCTTGACCCAGTGGAGGTGGTGGGAGAGGAAAGGATGATAAGGAAGATATCATCAATGATGGAAAACCACCTCCACCCCATGCAGGACACACTGTCTGGACTGACGAGCTCCCTCAGCAACAGACTTATCCATCCAAAGTGTCTGAGGGAGCGATATCGGAAGTCCTTCCTTCCTACAGCTGTCAGACTGTACAACAAGTACAGCTCTCAGTAACCCCCCCCCCCCCCACCCAACAGAACAACATGGACAGTGCAATACATTCATAATTCATATTTATATATACCTGTATATACCAGTGCAATACATTTTTTTTTTTTTTTTTTTTTTTTTTTTTTTTTTTAATTCATATTTATATTACCTGTATATACCTGTTACCTGTATATACCTGTATATATCTGTATATTGTTTTGTTAATTTAATTTTTTAATTTTTTTTTTCTTTTCCTTTTTAAATTTTTAAAAAACATTTTTGTAACTTTTCTAACGGCTGCTGTAGCACTTTAAATTTCCCCACTGTGGGACAATAAAGGAGCTATCTATCTATCTATCTATCTATCTATAGCCAGATCTCCAACTCTTCAACCAGCACCATGTGGCCCTGTGTTAATTGTGTGCATATTTTTATTTTATTGTTTATTACCTGACAGAGAATCACACAAGAGTTGTGATGCTACCTTCCCTACATCTCAGTAAATGGCAAATTAAATCTTGATTGATGTCCCAGATGCTTGGGACCTGCAGCCAATCCAAAACAGAAGCACAGCTGTTTTCTACTCAACTAAATTAAAATACTTGATAAAAAAAAAGACAATGGAGTAGCTAACCGTCATAATCAGTGGCATGCAGATTGCCTATGATATCCCTGTAACAAGCTACCTGGGCTTTAAGAACAAACCGATGCATGGAAATGCGTAGTTCATGAAAAGAACCACTCGGCTGCAAAGTGGCAGGACGGGGGGCAGGGGGCGAACCGTCGGACCTGGGTATGTGGATCATGTGCTAAATACTAAACAAGACCACACGCATCAGGCTAATGGGAGGAAAGATGGAGCCTGTCACTTTGAGTATGGTTGTGTGAACAGGGGGTGAGTGCCCTTGGAACAGTGTTGGGCCATTATGCAGATACTGTAGGGGCAGCGCAACATGCAGATCCTCATGTTGTGCGCAGCAGGCAGTTTGTCTCATGTGGATTCAGTATTTCTAGCCTGAAAGGATTGCTTTTCAAAGTGGCAATTTCTGAAAGGAAATGACGGGTAAAATATGCTAAAATGAAGCTCATGGCAAGTGCAACATGCATCTGGATTTCTCATGGCATGACACACTTCCAGGTGAGAAGACTTAAAAGACGCTGTGAGGGGAGCTGTCTAAAATATCCTTGTCATGTTGGAGTTTCATATCAGTGGACACCATCTCTCCGACTTGCAGACAATAGCTGATTATGTGGGGCCCATTTCTGACTGCAACAGGGGTTTAATTTAATCAGTTTCCTGCTGGATCAATTGAAAAGCCCTCTGTGTTGACAAGTGTTTCCTCTGACGAAAGGATGAGAGCTGCATTCTCCTGCGCTGCAAGCTAATAGCACATTCAGCTCAGATGAGTGGCCGGCATGGCCCTGCACAGAAGTGCAGCCCAGGTTAGACAATGCTCCAAAACCCCAGCTTCATTTTACATACTTGACGTCATTCGTTTGGGCTTATCTATCAAGATGTTTTGTGCAAGACAGATTTCAGAAAACTTCATTTGAATTTGGAAATAAGAGCAGGAACGCTTTAGATAGCCCTGCTACACCGTTATCAGAAAAGTCCCCAGGCATCTTGTAAACCGTGTGCTTTTTAAAAAAAAGGATCCACTTTCCAAACCTGCAGCACCGTTGCAATGAAAAGACACTTTTCTTTCAAACCTGTTGCACATTGAGATTCAATAAAAAAAAAAAAAACTTTTCCTTTCTAAGTGGCAGCACTAATATTTGTAAAGGAGGACGAGATCTTTTCCTATAGAAGAATTTTAGAGATGAAAAAAGCCCCACAGGGTCAATTATGTGATGAGTCCCTGAGCTGGTACAACGGTCGGCTGTGGCTCTCAGTGGAGGAAGGATGATAGAAATAGCTCTTTAAAGGACCAAAAACACACCAAGGGCCTCATATAGTATGCCCTGTGAACAAACATCTGATGCGCATCACATTGTTTGGTTTTCTCAATATGTATTAATCACGTTTATAAAATGTCAACACGTGCGATGGAGCATTAGATGCTTTTGTTTGTGTAAATACGCAATGATGACTAATCAAGAATCTGTTTAATCTGTTTAATTAATTCTATGATCACTCACTCCAAGTCCAAATAAAGTCATCAGTTTCCTTTTTTTTCCAATCAGGGATCTCAGAAATAATTTATATAACAGGCTCAGAGGCTGATGGAAATCTCACAATTTTTTCAGGAATTTATTCATAAACCAAAGTATTGTACAAACATATATAACAAAATCCGGAGTTTTGTCTTGTACTAAGGATTACCAGTTTAAAAATGCATCATCAGAAAATGATTGTTTGGTTGGAGTGTTGGTAATTACACTGGTGGATAACTTATTGTAGCTGTAAGTGAAATTTCACTGCATTTCTGCATGTTCTGATATATTCTAACTAGCCCTGAGTGAATAGCAATAGAAAAACGTGGACCCCTGCCACGGTATGGATGATAAATAGAGTCAAATAGAGTAACATTTGTGGAGACCCCACTGAGTTATCTGTCAGTCCTTCCAATTAGCCTGCTATCCTGGAGCTCTCGCTTTCTAAGGCTTTTTTTTGGTAAGATTCTTATTTTCCAGAACAGTTCAACAGGAGTGTGCTTAATAATGTACACACTGTAGGAAGCCTATAGATGCTGTAATCATTTCATCCACATTGCCATGTGCTGTATGACTGGTAGAGGACGTCTCTTTGTGCTTCATGAGAGTTTATTAAAAAAAAACAGCTTTTAACCCTAATTACCACTAGTAGACACGTTGACCTCCACACGAATGAGTTTCATTCTGTCATAGATCACAGGGTTAAAGAGTCCAGGGCTTTATTGTTAATATTTAATCAGTCTCTTCAGTGTTTAAGAAATGAGTTCCCTGTACAATTCTTACTTAGCTTACCATATGATAAATGCCAGTATACATTCAATAAGTGCCTTTCTATGATAATAAAAAATATCCTTAAATCCTAAGCGATTCCCTCTTAAAGAGCTTACCGCTGCTGTGCCTCCTGATGTTACAGTAAATATATCCAATCAGACATGCTGACAAGTGATAAACTGCACCAAAATTGAAATCATTCATGAAGTAATCAGCCTATTTTGACTTTGCATTGAAATGTCATTTAATCGATCAAAGAGATTTGCGAAGCGTGAAAGCTCTACTTTTGTTATTGCGCATGCCTTTTCTGAAATTAGGCCGTCAGGAATTGCAAGAAACTTTGTTTTATAAGTGTTGAGTCTCTGCCAGATACGCTGGAGTAATTTGCGGGGGGAAAAAAGTTCTGCAGTTAGTCAGGAGGTCTAATGAAATGGAAAGCTCTTGATTTGTATATGAGCTGAGTGACGTTGCCCTGCTGCTTTATTCGATTTCCTGCCATATACACTGACATTATCTTAATAGCAGCAGTAAAGAACGCTGTAAATAATCTCTTAATTTTCTCTTTTTTGTTGTTGTTCCTTAATTTCTTTCAAATATTAAGACGATACACCTGAAATTCTTCTGAATCTTCCTTTGTTTCTTTTTGTCGATGCTTCACTTGTGTCAATCCCTCCTTTTCAGCATTGATCTGGACTCTATATATATCACTTGTAAATGTGTGTGTGTAATACAGAATAGAGGTTTCATTTTATAATAATCACTTAATTGTGTTATTGGTTATTAGAATAAAGGAATAAAGGACTTCGGGCAATTTATGATTTTGTGGGGCCAGCTTTTAATAATCTGAGATAATAGTGAAGTGCTGTGGAAGGAGATCTCATCGCATGCAGATGTCATTTGTTGTATTTCTCTTCAAGGTAAGGTAAGGTACACTTTATTCATCCCCATGGGAAAATTCTGTTGTTACAGCAGCAGCAGCCAGCAGAATAAAATGAAAGAAGCGGTGAGAAAATAAACTATAAACAAGAGCTTGCCTCAAGATTAAGATACCCCAAAAAATAAAAATGATAAAAAAATAAAAAAATAAATAAAGGTGTGAAGTAGGTTGCTGTGATGTGATATCCATGGTTGCCAGATATACAACAACAATAACATAAAAACTACATGGTACCATAAAAAAAAAAACCCTGCTGGACATTGGAATTACATTGTGTATGTGTATGTGTGTGTGTGTGTGTGTGTGTGTGTGTGTGTGTGTGTGTGTGTGTGTGTGTGTGTGTGTGTGTGTCAGTCTGTTGCTATGGGAGCTGCCTCCACAGGCCCCGTGAGAGGATTTGTACCTGATAGACGTCACCCTACCCAACATCCTCCTCTCAGCCCAGGACACAACTAACTCACTTGATCAGGTTGTTGACATTATTTCTGTCTCTGTCTGAGCTCGGGCAAACACCAATAAGTTAACAGCACGAAAAGCCTCAGTATCCTCACCAGAACAAGACAAGTTGGGCCCTCGACCATGTTTCTGTATGAAAGAACCGCCACAATATCCAGTCCCCTGGCTGTTCACATGATGTCCTGCAGACACTGACAATCGTCTGGCATTCAAGTGGAGAGAGAGCCGAGTTCAGGCCAGTCAACCATGGCTGTATCATCAGAAGCTTCAGTGTAACGCAGGTACTTGTGCTGTGTGTCAAGTCTGATGTGAAAAGTGTGAACAGAAAATGAGAGAGGTGGGACCAATGTTTCTTCATTTTCTCTTCAAATTCAAGCTGTCTTTTGCATGAATTGCTCTACCTTTTTCTTGAATTTACAGCCTTTCTATCTAGCTGATAATCCTAACAATCATGACAAATCAATCAGCAATCGCCATATCATGTTTTTACTATCAGCTCAACTCACTTGGATCCTTCACAGAGGTGATGCCAAAGTACCAGGTGCCATCAGCAACTTCTGGCCAATGGGAAGCCAAGAAAAGCCAGTCGAGTTGAGTTGTACAATGCGGTAGGAAAGCAGCTTTAGAGGCAGGCAGGCGGCTTTCACGCCTGTCGCACCATGAACGTGCGTACATTTATCTCTGTGTGCGTAGTGTTGGTGGGATGGGGGGGCAAAGAATTACAGCTTTCTGCATGTTTTTAGTCTGTGTGTGTGTGCGTGTGTGTGCATGTGTGTGTGTGCGTCATCCTTCATGCTAAAGCTGCACTCTGCTTACCTGCTCCTGTCCTCTGCCCATTCAGCCTCTAAATGAGCTCTGATGTGCTGGCTACAGCGGATCTAATATAACTAGCGGCACCGTGGTGGCTATCATTGCCTTTCACCTGTGATGAATCAGGCCTCCATTAGTACTGCTGTCATCACCACTTTTCCCCCCAAATATCGCACAGTACAAGTGAGCAGACGAACCTCGTAGTTCTGGTTGCCAAATCGTTCCTGCACCCTTTTACAGCTAAGTGTAAAAATAGAGTTTTTGAAATTAGATGCTGTAGGGCAGTGCACCACAGGGATTTCTCTCCCCGCTACCAATCCCTCTGCAGTGCTCCAACCTAGACTTCACCACCTTTATGCTCACGCCACAACAAACCTATACTTTCTGCACAGCTATTATTGACCACTGGATTTTAGCACTTTTATGCTCATGAAAATTCACCCTCTCCTTTCTTTACACATGAATGTTCAATATAGTCCATATGTTTCAATACATAACTTTTGTTCTCTGTGCCATCCATCCGTAAAATTGATTGCAGGCAGTAGCACCCTCCTGGGCCCCAACCAGTACATAACTTTACCACCAAATGACATTTGGTGTCTGAAAATAAGTCATGCATTGTGCCTATTAAAGATCAATGTCTCATAAACCCCTTTGAGACATGCACTGCAACTCTGAAATTATCTGGACATCAACCAGAGGGACCATATGCATTAAGACAAACACCCAATAAGTTGGCTCAGAATCAGACGTAAAGCAGCCAGCCGTCAAGTGCAAAGACATTGCACTGCTACTTCTACAATATAGGAGCAAACAAGTGACAGAAAGAAAAAGGTAAAAGAATAGATGTCATATAGAATAGTGTTCAGTTTGACAAGAAGAGAATACCAAAAAATAAAGTAAAATGGTAGAACTTATTAGGAAGGACTCGTCTAGGAGACAATGACATCAAAGTCCTGTTCACATAGCAGCTTTGTGAAAGAAAACATACTCTGCTGGGTTTTCTCATGGCTCATGTTGTTATTGCTGTCAAAGGTTAACTTATTGTCTATATAAAAGACACAATTCCTTCCACCACACCATTCTTCACAGTGTTTTCAGAGGTGCAAAGGTGATGACTGAAAAATAAGTTTGTCTTTTCCCCAAACTTAGTTTAGATCCACGATTATAACAATAGAGTGATTAGAGCAGCTTTAACCAAGATTAAACTGAACCAAATCTTAGGAGGTGGCAAATTAGACAACGATCACACACTCATAAGAATCATTTTCATTACTCTCATTGAAACTAATTACAAAAAAAAGCCACCCTGGGTTGCTAAAAAGCGGTGACTGATTGGGGCCATTGAATCCAATTCCTGGCTGTACTGTATATCACTGAAAGCAACTGCATCTTTCTTCAAAATCTGGCTCTTCACATGCCAAACTAATCTCTGGCCTATTGTCTACACCACTGAGCGTGTGATTGGCTGTCAAATGGCCTGCGTGATAGAAGCGACATGACGCCAACAACTGGCAGGATTGTTGTCAGTCCAGCACGCCATGAAGCTGTTCAAGAAACGTCCCCCAGGGGGACAGAATGGGACCATAATCTACTTCCTCTGGAGAGCTGTCAATTATTCAACTAGTCCTGAGCCCTAACTCAAGCAGCATCCACGGCCCACCCTGGGAACTGACAGGAATCCCCAAAATGTTGCTGGATCCCTGCTAGGTCACCTAATTTGTTTCAAGTGCTGTTGGCACCGTTTTCAACACACATAATGGAAACGTATCCAGGCCCTACATTGCCCAAAATGCAGTTCATCTTTTCATTGCACCTTGTCCGATCTCAACAAAGTCCTGCATTATTTGATTGTGTTGATATATATGTTTGTTCAAACCCTGATGATGTTACTTTGCATATTGTCACTCTACATTGTTGGATTATGGATGTTTTTCTATCAGATGTTTTCTCATTTGGCTGCTTTTGTGCACAACTAAATATGAGGCAATCTACTTTATGTAGATATACATATGCAGATGAATCTCTTAACATAAAAAAAGGGGGGGGGGGATTTCATCATGTAGCATTTTGATCTCATTCTCTATTCAGCTGTCAAAAAGTGATTGTTATATAAGGTTAAAACTAATAAAGCAACAGAGGCCTGCAAAGTCGTGACTTGAAGCCCAGCTACATCATTCCCACTGAGAGGAAAACGTATGACTCAACACTTGTTTTCTTTTTCTCACGTTTTGAATTGCATTCAGTGAAGTATGCTCCCACCCTGCACGTCTATCACCAACAAAAGCAACCTGCTCTATGAAAGCCAATAATGGACTGTCTCTTCAATATTTTCCATCAGTCCAGTGAGATTTACTTTGTAAAAACAGCAAGACAAAGTTGACTCAGGTATTCATGTTCTTATCCTTTTAGCCTAGTGTCAAAAATCTATTAAAATTTGCAAATAATAGAAAAACTGCAGTAATCCAGAGATTAGATGAATAAATGATGGGCTGCAGCCTGACATAGATGGGTCTATCGTAGTTTTTTTTTTTTATTCTAGTTACAATTCCTTCTTCTTATGTACAGCTTTTTGGCTTTTTCCAAACAATATTCACTGTGTTACGATGCAGCCATCTCAAAGAGCCCTGCTCTTTGTCGAAAAATAATATATCTCTTTATAGGTGATCCCCCAAAGGCTTATTTTGAAGGAGTCGCAATACTGGAAGCAAATGTTATCCTTAATAACATTTTGGTCAAATTATTTTGTTTCTGTGTTCATCTTGACAGTTACAGGGATGCTTAATGAATTGGTTTCTGTGCAGAGAAACTTCTAATATACAACACCAGACCAAGGCTAATACCTACAACCTTAGAATGACTTTATTTTAGCTAAAGAGTTCAGATTCCAACAAAGAGAAGTCAAATTTTGAAAATGTTAGTGACGATGGGGATGAACTGATCTTTGCTAATGACTTTAATACTTCAGATTTCTCCACTGAGCGTAACATGATTAAGTCACAACTTGACACGTTTAGCACTTGATCATCAGCAACGGCTGATGAGGTTTGTAAAATGTTTAAAACAATTAATCCAACAAAGGCAAAACTTCACTACTACTACTAAAACATATAAACTCTCTCTTTTCAATGAATCAACCACTTGCAGGTTTTGAACCCTCTCTATAACTGAACGACTTTTCTTTGTACATGGTGAAATATTCTCAACTATCCTCTAAATATATTCTGCCCCTTTTGATGCCACCTCTCACTAAACCCTTTGTGAATGCTTTTTTTCAAACTGAGTTTGTTCAGTCATTTCTTTGTAGCCCCAGGATTTAAATTTCACCACTTGTCAAGAGTTTAGAGATGGTATCTGTTTTTTTTTCCAAACTTTCAAGCCATTATCATTAGAGCCAGCTGGGAATGGTCATCGTCTACAAAAAACGTACACCAGTTTATTGTTACAATCAACTTGCCCTTATTGGAAAATGTATTTAATCTCACTCAGAGACCAGAATCCTGAACATGCATGACAACAGTAACAGCCACAAGGTGTCATTGAAATAAACAACCGAGCTAGAGGAACTGCTCCTGAGAATGTGTAGAGGTTGACAGGAACTTTATCTCTGTACTATTCCTTCTAGATGTTTACTTTTTCAATAGATTGATTCCACATCGTATAAATAACGTGCAGTCACAGAGAAAATTAAGGGGGATGCTGGTCACAGCCTCCTCTTAACGAACACTTCACCAAATGATGCCCAGAACAGAACCGTTGAGTTATGTCTCTAAAAAATCTCAAATGTATGATGAGCTGATGCAGAGAGCCCCAGCTGTCCTGTCTTTCATTTGCAAGATGGCGTTCGGTGTAATGAATTACAGTGCGAATGTGTCACAACTGCCTGAGCTCGCTGCAGGTCCCACCACGCTCTCCCTGCAGTGGAACCGTCTGATCCAGACTCAACCTCCTCCCTGCAGTCCTCATACTTTGTGAGAAGTGCTGCACCCGGGACTCCTTTTTCTGCCCCTCCGTTGCTATCTCTCTCGCATACACTTGCATACAAGACTCTTTTCTTTCTCCATCTTTATTCTGAGTCAGACACCTGCCTGAGGGTCCTTTGTTTGGTTCCCCGGGCTCTGACACTAGCGGTCGTTATGACTCAGAGGAGACACACTTTAGAGCCTCAAAGAAAGCTCCACTGAGTTAACTATAAAACTCCCTTTGTCTCTCGCTCAGTCTCTCACACATTCTGTTTTATTCTTCTCCCCTTATCACACTTAAAACTGTCCTTT
Source organism: Eupleurogrammus muticus (assembly GCA_036785175.1). NCBI lineage: Eukaryota > Metazoa > Chordata > Actinopteri > Scombriformes > Trichiuridae > Eupleurogrammus > Eupleurogrammus muticus. The sequence continues at coordinate 15,977,022 of JAYKQN010000010.1, read as the reverse complement.
ACTCCTTTTATTGCTGTTTTTTTTCATGTTGGCATGGTGCAACTGTCACGCACACACACTGATTAAAGATTGAAGAATTTCTGCCAGACATACGGATATATTCAGCATGTGTGTGTGTGTGTGTTTTGAGGAATCATTAAGGCTGCATAAATCAATGTTTTTTCAGATGACCTTTGGTCATGTCATCCAATGTGTTATTTTTTTGGTAGTTATTTCGGGCTGCCATATACCTGAATGCGCACATGTGTATTGGATGTTGCATTACCCTGACAACCAGAAAATGTTAGCTATCATCTCCTGTCAACCTGGCCGAAATGGGAAATTGGAAAGTCTGAGCCGCCGGTAGCCCAGGAGGAACTTAAGCTCAATGATCTGTAGCATTTCTTCACCTTGCTACACAGTGTATTGCTCCATCACTCTCAGCTCCACATGGCCAGTCCACATTTAAACAATGGTACTAATCCCTCTATACTGCCAGCCAGTGTAATTACAACCACTGCTAACAGGAAAAACTGAAACCAAGTAGTTGAACAATAACATTTTATCACTGAGTTAGGATTACAGCACTTTTTTTTGACGGTATTAAAATCTATTAGAATTTAATTACACAGCAGTGAGTTGAAACCAAAAGCACTAAAATATGTAGCTGATAAAAAAGTAATCTATGAAACCAAGTATATTTTGGTCATAACAGAAAGTTTTAGAAGGGATTTTTGATGGAAAATATTGCAAATTGTTTCGTGATATGTGAATGTGATGCAGGTATCAAATGAAATCCACTGCAGAAAATGAAATGCAATTCATCACTGGCTTTTCTTTATCAGAAACAGCACAGGACAGAGTGCAGAAATCATCTTGTGACAGGATTCACGTATGATTCATGAAACATTCGTATCTTGCCAATCACAGTGTGAGAATGATGTGAAATGACTGTTTGTTTCTGTGCGTCTGAACAGCTGCACTGATCCGTTTTAAAAACACTTCTTCAAGTTCAGGTTCATGTTGATTTATTATTTGTCGTAAAAGGGAAATTTCTGCTGGAGCAAGCTAAAGAAACTACACAACAAGCCATAAAACATATGGTCATATAGTACACAACATAAGGACATAACCAGACATTAAACCATGAAAATGACCACAACCCACAATATGCATACGTACAAGTGAGAATCCAGCATGACCCCCCCCCACAAGATCACACTTTGCAATCAGGTGCAAACAGTGTATATACTGTACCTCATTAAAAGTATGAATAAATTAACACACTTGCGTACCTCAGTCTGAATCTGAATAACTGACACACAGTGTCATCATCCTCTTCAACATCCCCTCCATCCCCGGGTGGTGGGCTGATCAGCAGCGGTTACATAAATGACACTGGCAGCAGCAATATAAATATGAATTAAAAAAAAGACAAAGTGTGACTTGACAGGAGATTTGATCATAGCCTCCGCTCGTGTCCAAAGTGATAAATGCCAAATTTTCTGTCATATGTTCACTTGATAAATGAGGGTCGATTGCACTGTGTGCAGAATTGTAACTGAATAGAACGTCGAGCTAAAGGGGTGTTAATTCCAAGGATTTAACGAGTCGTTTACAATTTATTGTTCCGAGGGGGAAAAGCGATACGCCTGAGCTGCATCGCATCTGTACCCACCGTTGCCAAACTGGACGTACCTGTCTGTGAAGAAACCTTGTGAAATCGGCAAATCACTTAATGAAACTGACAGAGAACTGCCTCAGTTTAACGTCAAGACGGGGATGCTCGAGGGCGCACACCGCTAGAAGAGATTTGAACAGGATATAGATGGTTTTTAAAAATAGTCCCCTGGTGCATTACTGACTGAGAACTGTGAGGAAATGTGCGTTGGAGCTGTTAGAAATCCCAGGTCATGCTTCGAAAAAAACGCCCAGCATTTGAATGCCAAACTACCAGCAAGAGCCTGTAATACATGGTCTTCTCTTCATCGAGTCAGTCTTCCTGTCCAAGTTTACTGATCACACAGCTGTAGTGGGCCTGACCCCAGGTAACAATAAATGAAGAAGCATGAAAGAAACTTGGCCTCCATTATGGAACTGATGGGAACAAAATTCACCCTGATCACAGGTGATAAAGGAAGATGATTGATTGGTTGGTTGGTTGGTTGACATTGTTCAGAGGAGGTTTTATATAACAAGGCAATGAACCCTTCCTGCTCCCCACTGGCTACTTTTTCATCCAACCATTAGATTCACGCTCCGGCTGAAAATAAAATGTGCAATTACTCTCACATCATCTCATCGGAGAGGAAAATTGGTGCTGCCACAGATTGAAAGGGAAATCCAGTCCGCATCTTGTCAGACATTCAAAGTGAGAGTGGATGTCACAACAACCAGACAGACAATCAATCAAAGAATGGAAATATAAAAGAGAAAAGGGAGAAGCAGGCATATCTGATTAAGAATATGACACTCGGTATGAGAGGAAATGAAAGGATGGGCTAAATGAATTTGAGAGTGCCAGTAGGATTGAGATGGCTGATTACCTGTGAAGAACTGTCCTTGGTAGTATTATCCTCGGAATTAATGCTCTGTTTGATTTGTTTACTCTGATATGTAATTTAAATATTAAGTAGCATCATTATCTTATCGCAATTAGCCTTTATATCAACATGTAATGTGTTCCATGTTGGTTTATAGACACTCAATCTGTCGTTGAAGTGGATCTAATCAGTACTTTATCAACATTTTGAGATTTGACTCAGTAGTGACTAAGATAGCCTGGGTATATCCATCCTTCATGCAAGTGAAGTGACTTCACTTTGCAATTTATTCTGGACACCAAGGACCCGATTTTCCCCTCAGCGAGGGAGCCAATCACAGAACGGTGGAGGGTGCAGCAAGATGTTGATGAGACTTTTAGCACTAATCTATTTCATTACCAGAAAGGGCTCTACATGCGTCATTGGGTATGTTTGATACGATTGGCTTTAAATACATATAGATGCACTTGCTAGACATTCATGGTGTCCAAAAACGTCTCTAGGCTTTCTATGTCTAGGCCAATACAGACATATGGGTGGTTTCCAGCTGGATATCAATCTACATTGATGAGGTCTAGTGTTAGCTAGGCTAGACTAAAGAGAACTTAAATATATCAGTTTCTCCCATCATTAATCTTGTTCTTAACTAATTGAAGAAAAACTGAAAAAAACACACCAATGAAACACAGCAGCTGCAAAATTACATCTACATTTACTTAATTTAGACAATTGGAAGCATCAGGAAAACCAACTGAATTAATGAATTTTATTTTATATGTACAGTATATGAGATCAGACCTACCAAAACTGGTCACTATGGAGAACCTTCCTCTTTTGTAATTCAACTTATAGGTGGACACACATTTCATATCCTGTTTCCTAATCTGTCAGGCAATCTTTTTGGGATTTCATAGGTTCAGGAATGCATCCATAGATCAACACATCTCATTTGAGCTATGCATTTCTTGTGAGATTCACTGTGTCGGCAGAAAAGATGATGCTTGATTGTATTAAAGGCCCCATGAAATGGGAGTAAGAACATATTTCATGTATTTCCCAGCAAAATTGATTTTGATTTGAAAAGACCTTGATGTAATTCTTTACATATATTTGGCATATACCAAGAGTGACACAAGATTAAAACTGTGAAAATGTATTTTTCAATTCAGCCTTGCATGCTTTCTTTATAGCCAACATTGATTCAAAAGAAAGAAAGAAAAAGAAAAGTATCTATCCTATAGTGGTTTGACTTTTGAAAACTAGAGCCAATCAAAAACTTTGTTTTAATATGTGAGATGTGGCACAAGGATTAAAATGCTGTGGAATCCTGCTTAAAGTTGGACACGTGTGCTACCACCTGTTTTAAACATACAGTAAACCTTCAAAAACATCACCTGTATTATTTTCTCCATATGTGAACACCAGCTGATGATAATTATGACAAATTAGCAATGCAGGGGGCTCCTGGTCTAAAAAAAAAAATGTAGTGACATGAGCTTGCAATCAGCCATGTAGCAGCCTGTTCTCCCTGCTGAGGTCAGACCAGCGCTTAGAGGCTCAGGAAGAGCCGGGGCCACCAGGATCCTGAATAAGGTCACTGCCTAAACTGACTAAGTAATCACAACTAACTAATCACACTGGGATCAAGATGATAGATTGATTGGCTATGGAAGAACCTTCTAAAATACTCACAATGTTGTGCATCATGACATTTAGTCCTAAACTACATAATAAAAAAAGCTCTATACAAGGAGAGAGTGATGGCGAGATAGTACTTCATTGTCTGATAGGAGACATATTGACTGTCCCATTCTGGCACTCTCATCCTATTAGATCCTGCACACACACACACACACACACACACACACACACATACACACAAAATACACAAAATGAAACTTGAAGGTCACAGATTTTACTGACTGGCAGTGACCAAGTTTGTGTGTGTTTGTGTGTGTGTGTGTGTGTGTGTGTGTGTGTGTGTGTGTGTGTGTGTGTGTGTGTGTGTGTGTGTGTGTGTGATTAACCAGGTGCACCTGTGGTTGCACATGGGATCATGAGCTGCTGGCTCTGTAATTAGAAGTCTACTAATTAATTAGAGAGAGGTTGACCTATTAATCAAATCACAGTTTTTACTTGAGTAAACTGAACTTCTACTCAAAGTAAAGTAGCTAGCTAAAGAGATTCACATGCATACAAACGCCTGTCAACCAACACCAGTGCAGTAAACATGTAAGTTTTGATACTGAAAAGCTACTCAAATATGATGAAGTGAAACATGGTCATTACACAACTAGCTTATTTCAGTGGTCTCTGTCTGCTTGATTAAATGCACCCAAGTACCATTGATTGCTTTCACACCAATAAAATCAACACTTTTGGTAAAAATGGTTGTTTGGTGAGCACCAAGCACTGTTGGTGTGAAAGCGCTTAAAATGACATTAAGATCAGATTTCACAGTGTTGAAAAAGCTGGCACAGTTCTCTGGATTTAGACATTTTAGCTGCTTGTGTCTCCTCATGTAATCCCAGACTGACGCGTTGAGGTCAGGACTCTGCGGGGGTCGTGCAATCTGTTGCAGGACTCCTTGTTCCTTGTGTTGCTGAAGATAGTTCCTCATGTTAAGCCGCAGATTAAATTTGCATTGCATGTCTGATAGTACTGCATTATGAATAAGAATCTGATGATGATCTAACCATCTGAAGTGCGGGTGGGTGAAAACGGTTTAGGAGATCACATAAAACCAATGATATGTTGAAAATATATTCATCATGTGACATCAAACTGAATGTAATAATCTAAAAAAAATGCTGAATTCAGTCCTGTTTTAACAGACAACTAAAGCACATCCTGGGTCTCCATGACATTATTTTACTTTCATAAATCTCCATTAAATCCACAGCGACTCAGCAATCTGCCTACAGTCAGCTGCTACCCCACATATCTCATGTAGGCCTCATCATCACATCTGAGCATCATGTTTTCTGGCCAATCTGTACTGTGTTTGTTTCTGATTTTTATGAAATGATGCATGACTTCTGATTAAATGCAACACATGGAGTTTGATGACATGAGATCATAAGTTTACTTTCTCCACACAGCCCTTCACCAAGCGTACAATGAGCACTGAACAGAAGCTCTATTTTTGTGTTATTTTTATGTTTTAACCAAATGTTTTCTTTTTTCGTTTTGTTTTTTTTTTCTAAAGTCTGTGCACCAATTTCACACTAGACTGGATGACTTCCACTTTCACACAGACTTCCAACATCTGTTGACTGAGATTAATCCAAACATCTCTGCTTCCAGTGCCAGTGTAAATGAATTTGACCCCGCTGAAATCTGTCCAGCCTCTCATCTTTTGTACACTGAGAGTGGTTCTGGCCTCTCTGCGACCCTAAGCACAACTGGCAGATACAGAGTACGGTATATTATGACAGTGCACAGTTTATAACAGGGTCACATGGGATCACACAGGTGCTGTGAGCAGAACTATGAACTATGAAGCAGCAGTTCAGAACCGCTGTGTCAACAGATAATGAAGGACTGCCTGATAACACAGTTTAATATAGTTTTAATCATATTTAAAACACTTTATATGTGCAATCAGAAAAGAAGCAGCAGAAAAAGACTCACCAGTATTAAGCTTCATCTCTGAATTTTTCCTTTGATTTGGGCTGATTTGATGTGAATGGGGGATTGGTTGTGACTGCATAGTGACAAAGCAACATTTTTGTATATGGACTGTGCACATTTCATATGGGTCAAGCGTTTTGGAACTTTTTATGACACCTAGACCTTCCTTATGATCAAAAAGCATCTCATTTTTTATGATAAGTCATGAAATGCATGCGGTGAATGCAAACTTTCCCTGACTCTCGATCTGAATTTCAGATCTACAGTCTTTTTCAGCCCATGGTGTTGGCTCAGTGTGCATATATTTAAAGATGCTCACTGGATTTGGAGGTGAATGTCTTCTTTTTTTTTCCTTTATGGAGGACCTTCGATCTCTTGGCAGTTCATATTGTTCTCTCTGGACTAGTCCTTTTGCTCATGTTGTTTTAACTCTAAGATGCATGTCGCTTTGGATAAAATCATCCCCTTAATGACATTAAAAATTTCCAAGGTCAATATATTAAATTAAACTACACATGTAATAATAATCCATTCAACAGATGTCAAAACCATATTTTGTGACTTTAGATAGCATTGTTACATCTTACATGGTAAATATTTACACTGAAAAATGAGCAAAGTCCAAATTAGTTTTTTAACGTCTTTCACATGCACAGATGTGTGTTTGTTTGTCTGCTTGAGACGAACATGAATAGTAACTAATAACAAAGCTGCTCCGAAGTACTATCAGAGGACAGAAATCGATGAAAACTGATGCCGTAACATTTCACGAAAATGTCCAACTGTTAGTGCGCACACACTCACACGTGGTGTGAGATATGTTCTATATCTTTCAGTAGAAAGGGCCCATGATCCCATCCTATGCTGAAAGCCCGACCCTGAGAGAGTGATGAAATGTCATTCAATAACAGACCTCTACTTCTACCAGCTCCATATCCAACTCTGTTGGCACCTCCTGTGAAATCACACTTACATGTCGACATATTGGCGAGATTCTAATGTACATTAGCAGGGGGTAGGGGAAATATTAATATAAAAGTGAATATTATAAATCACAGCAGCTTCTTTGAAAATCTGACATTAAAGAATCCCCTGAACTGCCAGGACAGGTTCAACATAACCAGCTAATGAGCTCATCAACTCCTTAATGAGGTCATTAGCAAAAATGTCCATGTCTGCATACTCATCTGCAAACAGATTAATACGTTAATCATAAATACATAGATATACTGATGCCATGTGCATAATTATTTAATTTCCATTGTTGGATAGCCAGTTCAATTTATTAGAATCAAGAACACAATTTCAACACACTCGCAGTATGGTAATTATGTGATGATTTGCATGCTCCCTCCTTCATTGTTATTCAGTCATTTCCCTTTTTATTATAAATTCTATGATGAATAACTTTATTAAAGGGGAGTGGTTTTATTCCTTAACACATTTTAAGGAAACAATACTGCACCCATTCGAGTTCAGCTGTTTGTCTGAAGAAGAATGTATATGTAGTGTGCGTGTGTGTGTGTGTGTGTGTAATAACTTCTATTAAATGTTTGCTGTGAAAATAGTCTACAATACTCATGTACCCAACACATATGACTGCCAACGCTTTCTCCAGGCACCTCCAGTCCATACACACTGAATAGGTATGATTAGTCATTTTCTCTGTATTGTTTTATCGTTTATGTACGCTGTAATACTTCTCTGAGCTGCCTCTAAACTAGTCTGCCTTCATAGACCGTTCTATACACCTAAAGGTGCCCCCGTCTTCATCAAGTGACACAACCCCTGTTGAGAAGTACCCTTCATAATTAGCCATTAACATCTGAGCAGCCGAGAAAACATCTGCTTTGCACCACTGGAGGTGACAGCTGTTCAGTCCAAAGGGAAGTCTGTCGGACTCGATGGTCTAGTCCAGGCTGACGCTCACGCTGAGGAGGGTCAAACCTTCGCTACTGACATACTCTTGCAGAACAGATGCAAAAACCTGCGCTCACAGCTGTAGAGTTTATGGTTACCTGTCATAAAGTTTGCTTGTGATTCAGTTTCAAAATGTATATTGAGAGGAACAAATTAGATCTCTAAGTTTTTGTGATGTTGTGTCAATATTTGGGGGGGGGCAAAATTCTAATCAGGCAATTGGGAAAATCTGTCTGAGTGTGCAGAGCCTGTAAAGTGTGTCATTGTTGATCTGTGCTACCTTGTAGTTTTTCTTTTTTATGACCCTTTTAACTTATGTAAGGTCTCTTTGAGTATCCTATAAGTAAAATGTTTTTTTATTATTATCATTATTAAAACCAGTCTCTGTTCAGGGTTTATCACAACCTGGTACATTGAAAGACTCTGAGTGCAATATGGAGTGCATACTGTATCATCCTGTGTTATATGAATGTGAGCTGACTTATGCCAGTCTCGACATTGTAATTCAGTGCAGACCCAGTGAGAGAAAAGCAGCTCCATCTGAAAGTTTTCTTGCTAAAAGTTAAAATGGTATTCGCTGCTGATTCAGCAGGCTGGGACAGAGCCATTTAATCTGTGATTGTAGGCATGCTTTGTCACTGAAATCACTACAATCCATAAATACAGCTCAAAATGAAATGTTCAAGAACATAATGCTGGCGGGAAAAAGGCTGCACTCCTCCTTTCTCAAGGCAGATTGACTCCATTTAAGGACATTGCTATTTTTTGTTTCCTTTTTTTATTTTTATTTTTTTTTTAAAAGAGGACATAACTCTTTGGTTCTAATAGCTCTGCAGTGATGCCTGGTAAATACACATGAGCCGACGACTTTCAGAAATGATGACAATATGTCGGAAGAATTATCCCACAGAACAAAACACCATAAACTAGTGTGAAGGATTTTTAGCTCCTGCAGCAACCGAACCTTTGGCATTGAGCTGAGTGTTTATCGTCTCTGTGTCACATTTTACAATAATCTATTCATCCTTAGAGAGTATTTACTTGACTGTGGCATGATGCTTTAAGGCACACACAAACTGACACCTCTTCTTACACGTCCCCGATCTTTGTGTTAATTACAGCTCTGCCCTTGAGCAGACGTAGTGAACAGTGAGAAGGCAGCACTCATCTGAATCTATTCAGGTTTGGACAATATCCAGGAGCTATATACCTGTACCTGAAATGTAGTTTTAGCTTAAAAGGATCAGGAAAGCATATATCCAAACAGGTGCTGTGTCCGTATATATATATATATATATATATATATATATATATAAAAAAAAAAAGCCGAAGCGCCATAATTTTTTGTCCCTTGTGATGTTATTGTTTCTGTTTATCAACCACCATATTTCTGCCTAAAGTCAATAAAATATATGTAGCCATGTAAATATATATATATATATAAATTGTAATAAAAATGATGTTAAGTGAGACGTTATTAGAGGTTAGCAGATACATCATGAACCACCATGACCTTAGCCAGATTGTGTTTATGCACACAATCCAATACATTGTATTGGAATAAATCACACATAAAACACACTTTCAATAAAGAGTGCAGTAGTTTTCTATCTGAACACAGTAAATTGCTTGTGTATAGTTGTTTCAGTATTCCAACCTTTTTCTTTGGGTGTATTAATTCAGCTACAAAATTTGTCTTTCTGCTAGTTGGGCCAAACCAAGGGCCAGAGAATCATGGCCAAAAGACTTGTTACTAAGGTCCCTGCTCACTATTGTTCATGTGTCTTGTATTATCATTTTTTTTTCATCCTAGAACTCAAGGAGATGTTTTTGTGAGCCTTCATTTGTCCACATTTTTTTTCTTGTAGAGATCTTTGTCACTATTTGTGTTGGTTCATAGAACCTCGAAGCTCATCCAGTAATGCAAAGAGGCACTGATTCATGGAGAAAGGAAAGCAACAGGAAACTAAAACAACAGGAAAAGTAAAAGGTGCCTTCGTGAGGGCAGTAATTGACTATGTGGCTGTCAGAGCTGAATTTATCCTCTGAATCCTAAACCTTGCAGTTTGCGTTTCTCTTCCAGGCCACTTTGTAATTAATAAATAGCATCCTACAGGGTGTATTTACATTTTCTGTGTGTCAGGCCGGGACTCGAGGCAGGACTCAGACGCAAAGAACTTAGTGAAAGCAGAATTTAGTGGTAAAACCAGAGACCTTTTAACAGAGTGACAAATGAATGGCTATGAAATTACAGAGGAGCTGGCGGCGGAGAGGCACAATAATCTGTAACAAGCTAAGGAAAGAAGAAAGTCACTCCAGGAGGAGGAAAAATGACTAATCCCAATAGCAAAAGAATAAATAAATAAGACTAACAATGAAACACTCTGAGAGGAGGAATTCCTGATCTCATATAAAACGGCTAATGAAAAAAGAAAAGTGAAGGGTTTAAGATATGAAAACTTTTATTCATGCAAAATCACTTACGAAGAGGAAAGCAAACAAACTATGAATGAGAATGTAAACTAAGATATACAAGTTAAAAACAAAAAACATACTTGTCTCAGGGTTCATCAGCTTATATGTGCAGCAATGGCTTTGACTGTGGACCTGACATAGAATGTTCACACTGGTCACATGTCCGACAATGCATTGTCAGTGTAAACATACTGTATTCATTGCATTTATGAATTCAACATAGCAAGTGTTACAGTAAGTAAAACCATATTTATTTTGAGACAGCAATAGTCACACACCCATTGCACTGTACAGGATTGTCAGGTTCAGACACTACTGCAGGACAGATGCTTTTACTGAATTGTTGCATCATGAAAGGGAATGAGAAGAGAAGTGAGATGGGTAGGACATGCCTTTCTGTAGAATTCAATTGTAAAAGATGTCTTTCTCAGAAAGTTACTTTTAATTCATCGGAATGAGGAGGATGTTTCTCCTCCAGCAGACGGGTTCTTTATCGTCCTTCGTTTAGAGAAACAGATCCAAAATGCAGGCATCTTTACCTTTTGCTGATTGCAGAAAGGTTTGATCTCCTCATCGCTTTCTATTCCTGCCACAATCAAAAGTACCTCTAACGCCTCCAGATTTTCTAAATTCAGCAGCTAATGTGGGATTTTAAGTGACGCTAAAAGCAGAGAACACACCATCCCACGTTAGAGATAGGTTAAAAAAGAAAAAAAAAATCAGGAGCTGCTCTATTAGCCTCATTGTTTCTTTTAATCCTGTGTTTTAGTCGTGGATGCATAAATTTGCAATTAATCCAATTACTGTAATGTAACAAGGGCTTGTGCAGGTTGTGGTGATTCCCATTCCACAAGGGCCACCAAACAAAACAGTACACTTATAATTAGGTTTCAAGTGTACTTACTGTTCTACACCATTGTTTTAATTGGAAAAGTTGACTTTTAAGTCAGAGCTGTTGTGGCTCTGGGTGGCGGCTCATACGGCCTCCTTTTAACACACTGGTGGGTTTCACACTCATTATTATCAGGGTTCAGTTAACGTTGACAGTTCTGCTGTCAGTTTCCACATTGCCTCATTAATCGACTGACAAAATGTCACTAGGCGGGCTAAGATTGGAAGTAAGCATCACCAAGCTTAATATATCGCTGGACATTCTGTCACCTGTCACCTTTTTACATGAATTTCTCTCGCTGAAAAAACATTTTGACACGCTGTGTGCACTCGCATTCAGCACTTGAAGGGTGAAGTCATGTTTCTGACTACAGCAACAAACCCCGGTTCGCTTGTGTCACGATTCTCATATCCGACAGACGACTTCCATAAACTTTCGCAGTGCTGGAAGCCAAAATTTACTGAATGTGGAAGTTAATGCACTGCATGGATGCAACAGCAGCGGATGGCTAATTCCCACCAGCAACTACAGCATCCAGACAGAGACACTCTCCAGTTCTAATGCCCCGTCGCTCTGTCTGCACGTGGATAATGCAGAGACACTTTCCCTGTGTGTGATGTCACTTAATGCAAGAATCCATTATCTCTTATGATCTCTGGGAGGTTGCCAAACCCGGCAAAACGGCTATAGGCAGGAAAGTGGGAATCACTGTGGTTGGGATGGAGGAGGTAAAGGCGACTCGCAGCCACTCTGTGCCGAGGGCTAATTTATCATTATTACAGCGTAGCGGCAGTCCCAGGTTGCTGACTCGACAGTCCCGACAATGTCGATCCTCACTTTCTGGCAGTGGAATCGACTGGAGTGATGCAGCGTGAGTTTAAGCACGTTTGTGTGTAACACATGCACTCAGGGTCTTCTGCACACAGCTTTTGCCCTTTTTCCAGCACCCTGATGTGTTTCATGTGCCAGGTCCCCAAGCCGTCTTATCAGGGTCACAGGAACTAGGTATTGGTGAGAGCCGCTGTTTATTGACATATCCTGTCTTCTCTCTGGTAGAAAAACAGGGCGTGAGCGCAGCAGGAAGAGATTTTGCAGTATTTTTTCGTCTGCCCTCTCAGGGCAGTGAGCTCCGTGCAGGCTTCGCATGCCACAGCGAAAGTTGTTAACTGAGGGCTTTCAGTTCAATATCAAACTGAGCTACGAGTTCCGGCTCCGTCGGTGAGGCCGCATTCCATTCGCAGGGGAGAGGGAGAGGCAGTCGGCAGGATGAATCTGTGCCCGAGCACACGTCAGTGCCCCGTGTCATAATGTGAAGTACATGAGTCTGGCTGACCATGCAATACCAATTACCCGTAGTTAGAGCTCGGTGATCTGTATGCAGCGCGAGTCTCGCCCTCCATAAGAAAGTCCTCTATTTTTCTGAAGCCCACATGAAGGCTAATGCTTCCTTCTCCATTATAGAGTACCTTCAGTCTACAGGCATGAATGAACGTTATGTCAGTATTGCCCCCAGACCACAGCCTGACATTTCTCTAGTCCACTGGAATGCCGTTGCAAAGGCATTTTATCGCGAGCTCCACAATGGGAGACATAATATTTGTTAAAGTTTGGCATGAAAGGTGAAAATCTGCCAGCGCTCGATAGTGTTGTTTTGTTCTTTTTTCCCCCCAGATGGTCAGGTATTGCTGCAAACAAGCCCTCCTCAGCACTTAAAAATAAAACTGACAAACCACGCTGTGAGCCCCAGGAATGAGTGGAGTGTGGTGGCATTGCTCGAACGCTGGATCCTCTGTAATAGCTCTGAAGTGATCCTTGTCTGGCAGCTCGCCCTGGGCGGAGATTGTCTGCCCGGAAAGCTGGAGGCCGCTCAACCTGAAGTGTTGCTGTGAGTGCCCCCTGCAGGCCGCGGTCGTTCTCGTCCCAGTGTGTGTGCGCCATTCACGAGGACAGCATCTAGATAACTTTTGAAGGCCCCTAGGTCTATCTGGGAATCTGTCCACCACTGCAGTCTCGTTTGGCTCCCGTAAGTCTACACACATTCTCAGGTTTACCGTTCTTTCACAGTGTGACCGTGACTTGCCAAACCCACGGGGATGCATCAATCCTCTCTATCACATCGATTTCCCGCAGCCTTTTCAGCTCAGTAGAGACAGCTTGTACAACAGAGCGGCAGCCTCGGCCGTACTTTTTGTTGAACGGGCTCAACTCTTCCTTTGACTTTCATACAGTGAACAAAGCCTTTTAGGCCCAGCTTCTCCCCCTCGGCTGGTGCAGCTGTAATTTCTCTTGTGTTTTTTTATTTCTGCTGCTGAGGATGCAGGTGGCGGAGCCGCAGGTAGGGAGGATGCAAGGAGCTGTGCTGTTGTCGACAATACAAAGGTGCAGTGCCTTAAATAAGTCCAATACTAGCAAAGCAGTGCATTTCTTTTTCATTACATATAACGTGCTGACTTTAATCGTGGCTTTTAACCAGTAGCACACCACCCAAGTGCTGCTCGTAGAAGTGCTCAGGGATGATGCATTCCGCAGAGCCTCCACTCCCCCTCAGCTCTAGAGGACAAAAGGAGGTTGGCTTTGCATTTATTCATATTTAATTTTATCCTCTCTCTGTCCATTTTCTAATGCGACCACTTTATTAATTTTTTAGGAACAACCACTTTAACCGCTTGACTTATAACACAAGTAAAGTGTCCAGTCTTGTTGCCCCACCCGCCGGAGCGCCGGTAAGACAGGCAGAAGATCCACATCTGAAACGGCATTGATTGTGTTTTTGTGCTGCTGCAGGCTTGACAGAAATAAATCTTCTTGTTCTGGGCTTAAATTGACTCTCTTGTCATGCACAGGAGCCTGATGAGGCGCTTCCATCCACTTGGCGAAGGCAGCATGACAGCTCTATCCAGTGTCAGGTTTGGATCAGGCGTTTCTCTGTTTTGGGTTGTTTTTTTGAGAACATTTATTGCTGAGCTGAAATGTGCATGCAGTGTAAGTGTATAGAATATATGTTGCCCTTTAGTGGCCAGGCAGCCAGCATAGGGATGCAATTAACAACTGTAAATTAACCTATAGATTATTGAAACCATTAATGGATTCGTTGTTTGGTTCCTAAAATGGAGTTAAATGTTGATCACTGTTACCCAAAGCTGAAGATGCAATCTAAAATGTCTTCTTATTTTTCCAGACCAACAGTCCATCAGATTACTATTATAAAAGACTAATTTGAATTAATCAGTTATAGAAATAGTAGGCGATTTTTGTCATAATTGGCAAATAATCAATTAATCGTTGCATGTCTAGTATAGAAGCATGGCACAAACCATCCATTTTGGCCATGTTTCAAACATTTTTATCCACATGTCCACAGGAACAGTGCAGGAAAACCAGCACTCGCCATCCTCATCCCCAATTCTAGTACTTGCAATATAAATATTAACAAAACAAGATCCGGTAACATGTGATATCATAAATGCAACCCTAGTTGTTTTCTGTAGGTTGGATATCTAAATTAAATTGTCACCTAAATGTGAAATAAGACATTTCTGCAACACGCCTATTTATTATTATTTAGTCAAAAAGTGTCAAATAAATAAGTCTGCACATACTCTTTGTTTCTCCCTAACCAGTGATACGAAACCTACTTCCTTGGGTAAATTGCTACCGTTATGATGCCAATGAAGCTTTTTTGTTGGTAACACAAAGCTTATATAGCTCCATATTTTTTATAGCAGCTGATTCTGAATCAGCTGCTGCTGCACTTCTCTCTGAGACCAAAGTAGCAGTTCACATCATATCGTTCTCCCATCTTTCCATTGGCTTCCTGTCTGTCAAAGAGTTCATTTTAAAATACTTCTGTTGGTTTATAGAGCACTGAATGTTTTAGGGCCAAAACACATTTGTGATCCGCTGCTCCACTATAAACCATGCAGGCAGCTCGGCTCATCTGGGACAGGTCTGCTTCAAACATGGAGAAGCAGCGTTGGCTTTTTGTGCTGCACATATCTTGAACAAACTCCCAGAGAAATGCAGGTCTGCTACAACTCTCCATTCTTTGAAATCAAAGAAGTTTGATTGTGCCTTTGGGTAAATCAAGTAACTATTGATTTCTTACAATGCGGTGAAACCTTTTTTTATTCCTTTTTATTAGAATTATATTATTATTACCTTTTAAAAAATAAAAAATAAAAACTTTAAACACCTTAATAACTATTTCAATTGTATTTAAATGTCCTCTTAAAATTATTATTATTTGTGCACTTTGTCTTATTAGTATTAAGGTTTTATATATATATATATATATATATATATATATATATATATATATATATATATATATATATATATATATATGTCTTTGAATTGTGTTGCATGCACTGCACAATGAAAGAATTTCATTCAAGAACCCTGGGTGCAGGGTCCTTAATATATATATATATATATATATATATATATATATATATATATATATATATATATGGTCCAAATAGACCTTTCTATTTGCCACATGCATAATGGCCTTTTCAGCATGTGTAAAGGCAGTTCCACCATCTATCCAAGCATTGGGTGTCCCTGCATGTAGGTTACAGCAAAAGATAAAAAACAAACAAAATATAATGGTAATTTAATTCACTTGACAAGAAACAAGCAAATGAAATTTCATTCTTCCTCCCTTTGGGAATTCAGAGCGAGGTGTACTGGATTCTCCCTCGATGCTCTCATTCCCAGCGGGGTGAATTAGGAGATTTCATTCACAGTAAATGCATTATATGTTGTTTTTAAAGTTATTTTCTTCCACTGTGATATTTTTTCTGAATTATTATCTGAACAATAAATACATTTAAAAACCATAAACATGATTGAGGTTCCTTTAATTTTTAAATTGTCTTTCTTTAATAATTGAGGCTTGTGGCTCCTGGTTTAAATTGATGGTGTCTGCTGAGTACAAATAAACACATGCACAATCATGAAACAATAAAAAAAAATCTAATATAATAATATACAATATAATTTCTGATTATACAACAACCTCCTTCTCAAAGTTGGTTGTCCTCAAACTTTGATAAAAGTATCCTACTTTTTCTCTTAAAGTGTAACATTACATTGAGTAATGTAATTCAGTGTGAAAATCCAAGATATTGTTTTTTAAACCGCTTGCTTTTGATTTTGTACATTTGTACCAACATTTGTCCAAAGGTTTAGGTTCACTGCATTGTAGTGATTAGTCACGATAGATAATGGCTGCACAAATACCAGAACTTGGTGATCAGAATCTGCATCTTTTAGGTTTAGGCTTCTAAAACACTTGGGTCAAGGTTAGGAAATGATTTTGAATTAAGTTTTGTCTCATGCTACTTTGCTTAAAAATATATATTTATATGTGCTGTTACATATTAGCACTACAACGATTCTTTATTAATAATCAAACTGGCACAACTTGTTGAACATATCATGCAATTGCGACTCACATCCTTGATAAATGTCAAGGTGGAGCAATTCTGCAAAATGTTGAAATGAAATAAATTCAGAGGACAGTGTAGCCTTGGCAGCAGCATGAGTGGCTTCTCTCTCGCTCTCTGCACTAACTTCCCCTTGTCACAGGTAATTTTCACCAGCCACTTCTCATTCTCCATGTTGCCAACTGTTGCCGTGCAGTTTCCTGCAAAGCAAAGACTTGAGCGGTGCTGAGAAACCTGGAGGATGTGATAAAAAAAAAAAAAAAAAACACAAAGTTTTCTCTCTGGGCTTATCTGCAGTGTGGAGCTTAAGAAAAGCCTTGGGTACACACAGCCATACAGCAGTGGAGAGATTAACAGAGATGGTCCACAGATTGCTGTGAAGCATAGAGAGGATTACCTGATACCGGGCAACAGGGTGCAAGATAGTATCTGCAACACAGCCCGGAAAAACAGGATTTCATCGTGAATTTTCAGAATCTGTGACTCTGTGTACATCAATTAATGTATTGTGTACTTATGTCCTAAAGCACTTTTTTATCTTTGATACGAACAGCTTTTTGTTGGCCATTTGCCAATAAGAGATAGGGTTATATAGAATTCGTGGTTATCTGTATGTTGTGTCAATCTGTGGTTTATATCCCTTTTATCTAGACAGTCATTGTACAAAACCTTGAAAGCACCGTGTCTATAATTGTATTGATCAGGCATAATGAGAAATATTTTTTATTGCACAAAGTGCATTACAGATTTTCTCCATCGCTTTGACTCGTTGCTTGAAACAAAAATGACATTCTCAAAACAACATGGACAAACCTCCGAACCACTCGGCAGGATTGGATTTCTCATTCATTTCATCAAAGTGCAACTGTATTAATATATCTTTGAAAATGATTAAGTACAGATACTCGACAGTTAGCACAATTTCAGAGTGAATACACATTGTCGATCCGGTCTAATGGTTGTTTTCTCCAAAACATATTAGCATCATTTCATTTTATAAATCATCACATGCAAAAAAGCCTGTTCAACCATGTAAATTATTCAAAACGACAGTGTAATGAAGTGTTGATGAAACTCCATCTTTTACAACACATTAGGCTCCACATGATTTTTGTTTATGTGAATAATAATAACACTCATAATTGTTATGCTTTGCCATAATTGTTGACATGCACAGAAATACTAATGCTCATAAGACAGAATGAGCAAAAAAAAGGGAAAAGACAAGAAAAACTAAATAAAGGTGGTCACCTGTGCTGTTTTTATAGTGCTTATTTGCTTATTTCATGATTGAATCAGCGAGAATGAACCATTGAGGTGTTGGGCCAATATATTGAAATGGCAAATATGTGACTGTCAGATTGCAGTGTTCAGTGGATTTATATAAAAATGCCACTTTGATTTGCATCAGCTGAAAATCTCTTTAAAGTTTTGGAGAATTGAGAAGCGGCTTTGCTCTCTATGTGTCATTTAAAATAATCGTACTTTGCTAGTGTCATTTTAGAGTGTTAACACTTGAAAACCTACAAAGCCACTCTTAATATAAAATGCAAGTTATTTTTCCAACTTAATCACAACTCTGTCTTCTCTTACCTAGACAAAAATATGGCACAGAGAGTAAAAGGGGAGGGGCGACACGGTGGTGCGGTGGGTAGCACTGTTGCCTCACAGCAAGAAGGTCGCAGGTTCAAGACCCGCCTTGGGCCTGGGTCTGGGGCCTTTCTGTGTGGAGTTTGCATGTTCTCCCCGTGTCTGCGTGGGTTTTCCCCGGGTACTCCGGTTTCCTCCCACAATACAAAAAACATGCTCAGGTTAATTGGTAAACTCTAAATTGCCCATAGGTGTGAGTGTGAGAGTGAATGGTGTGTGAATGGTGTGTGTGCCCCACGATTGGCTGGCGACCATCTGGGGTGTATCCCTGCCTCTCGCCTTAACGCGCTGGGATAGGCTCCAGCAGACCCCTGCGACCCCGAAAGGGAATAAGCGGGATAGACAATGGATGGATGGATGGAGTAAAAGGGGGTATTTCGGCACTAAAAGGGATATTTGCGTCACATTTGAGGACACATGTTATACAAATATGAGCCTTTGCTGGTGCACCAAGGTGTTGTGCTGAGTTGTAGGATTATCAGACATCTGGGAGCTTTGAGGATGTCATTTCTATCTCAAAAAATAAGCCAAACCAGGGGACAAAAACTGTAAAACACTGAGGTGTTCATGGAACAAAACCCAGATTTTTGTTTGCATTGCTTCAACAATGAGTGGCAGCGTCTGTCATTTCTGCACTGGATTCTAAATCCCTTCACATGCTTCAATGCAGCATGTAACGCCGCATTAGCATTTTTAATTTATCTTACTGATATCAGCCTCACTTTGTAGTATTCTGCCGTGTCAATTACTGCTGATGCAAACTGCCACTGCTTCGCATTACAAACCTAAACTAAAGTAATGTATTTGTAACTTGTCATTCAGCAAAAATGCATCTCCATAAATGCTATAAAACAAGACAATGGTCAATTTTGGAAGGTGTGAAACAGGGAGTCTTTGTTAAGCACTGTGCGTGTGTTAGAACTACAGAAAGGCTCAGTACACAGAGCTGTTAGATGAAGAGTGCACAGCATGAGGTCCTTTGGATGGGTTGTAAGCAGATTCAAGTCTCGCACTCCTGTCCCCATAGCAACCAGGATGAAATGCTGACAGATCACTATGGGCGTGGTGGGGGGGGCACTACCACACCCATGGTCATCTATCAGAGTTTATGCTGTGGACCTGACTACCCGAGTATATATATTTAATATGGTGTGGAATATATTGATGACTTCATGAGAGAATAAACTTTGTGCCACAATATTATATTTGACATTCTGGGAGGGAACCTCCTGGGGCATGAAATGTTTTAGTCCGCCCACAGTCATCTGACATCTCATCTGATTGTAGCGTAAAACTCTGTTTATGTTTGTTTGTTTGAAAAAAACATTTTTTGCTCACATGCTTCATGCACTGGCATGGATAAGGGCCCACGGACATTAGGGGTGTTCACGGCCCAGAATTTGGTGCTGCGCCCCTGCACCATAGCCATGATTAAGCACATGATGTGTTCTGATTCAGTATTTCAATGCAATGATTTAACTTAAAAAAAAATACAATTTCAAATGATGTCATTCAAGTTCAATTTCTGGTGGCACATATTTCTGCCCAGCCTGCACACACATGACAATATAAGAACAAGGATGGGATGCAAACACTAAACTGCCCCCCCTCAGACCACCCTAGGGGCTCAGTGCCAAGTCCATGCACCTATCTGGGATTCTGGGAGCTTTATCTATAGTGTTTGCCTATGGTACTTTCTATTCTCCTGCTTCATAATATCTTTGGCAACCCACTTTACGAATGCAGCTGATTTATAAACAAAACAAGGTTGCTATGGACTGTAGCGATAATTACTGATCCTAAAACTGTTGTGAGCAAGAGGGAGATTTCCTGACTAAAGCAGACTTAGAATTACAAGAACAGGATGCATTTGAACATGCTCATGTGACTTTTATGACATGACTGTCATGTAAGAAAGAACTGAATGTAAAAATTAAAAAAATAGATATTTTGCTGGTCTTTTTTTTGGTTTTTGCCTGAATTACAATGGTTACATATTTAATTAGTGATCTATACTGTAAATGGGTTGGTTGTTTGTTTTTTTTTGTTTCAGACAGAACAAGCGTAGAGCGAGATCAGTTAACATGGCCACAGAAGGGAAATTGTGGCACTTCACATTTCTGTGTCCATTGTGTGAACACAAAAACACAAAAAAGTGAACACATACATGTTGTAAATTTAGCTGCCACAGTGCTTTTATCATGAAGTAAAAAGTCCTGATGAAATGTATATTGGCTTTTATTAATAAAAAAATATATATAATTAAAACAGAATAAAGCACGTTTTCATATCCTAGGGTTTTCCATATTTTCTATTGTAATATTAAAACATGAGACCTTGAAGAGGCTCTGCTACAAAGTCAGCTGCGGATTTCCAGTGAGGATCAATAAGATCCGGATCTAATGTTTTAATGCTTCATGAGCTTCCCGCACATACAAATGTACCGAAGTAAGACTACAGGGTTTCACACATGCAGAGCAAACTGAGTCAATGAGAGTCAATTAAGATTAAAAAAGGCTTCTTTAAACATTCACTATTTCCATTTTGCCACAAAGAGCAACAGAATACTTCAGAATAACGGGAGGTACAGCCTGAGAGTTTTATTACATGACCCAAATGAGAGATCAGATATGTATTAGCACGGTGAGATTGTATTCACAGATCTAATGGCATCTACAAAGATTTCATCTAATAATGAAATGTGCTTCTATTCAGTGAAAATATGTACATATACTGTATATGTATTTCAAGCAGCAGCGAAGAGGAATAAATGATGTACAAAACTGAATGCAACGCTGCCCTCAAGACATGTGTAATCGCTTCTCAAACATTTTTGTTCTGATTCCTTTGAATGTTAAATAGGATCCTGCATCTAGATATGATCTCTTCCTCTCAGTTCAGCGTGACGTGCAGCCCACTGGTTTATGTCTACATCCACTTATACACATGATTTCCTCGGCTCTCTGAATCTTAAGAGCAATTACATCAAGCAAACTAATATACCTTTCTGCTACTTAACTGCTCAGTGTAAATTCAATCTGGCAGGTCATTACAAGCACCTGTAACCATAGTAACAATGATAGGAAAGGCTGCGTTTGAAACGTTGTTTATTCATGCATATTTTAATTAATTTATTTATTTTAGCTTAACTTGCCGCAGATGATCATTCATAAATAAGTGCTTCCTTTTTCTTACACTATATAACATTCTAATCAGATAATGAAAAGTTTGGAGGCAAAGTTCCTGCCGAAGTGTGTTTATGAGTGAAAACAAATCTTAATAATAGAATCTGCTCCCCCGGGGTTCACTCACTAGGTACATTTGTTTCATTCTTGTCATTTTATGAGCGTGCCGTTACAGGGCTCTACATATGCATGATCTATGAGTTGGATGTTGGTGCCCACATGTGTGAATGAGCCTGTGTGTCTTTATTTGAATAACAACCCTGGAGCGAAATATGCAACAATGAACTGATTAGACGGATAGAAAGTCAAGGATTCCAAGGAGATATGAATCAAATGATTTAACCCCCATTGGTGCAACGTTTCAAAGTCTGTATCAGCTTGAAGTGAACGTAGGGTTCATTAGATAGTGTCCCTATTTCAAATCTCATTTATAGGGCATAACTGGACTGAAACTCATTTGACCGAAAGACTATTTTCAGTTGGAAATCCCTGCATGGAGAACGGAGGGAAATTTCTCTGTGAATGAGACTTTCTGTGCAAAGCACTGGAACTAAAACAATCCTTTTATAATAATTAGAAATGATCATGGTGTGTGTGTGTGTGTGTGTGTGTGTGTGTGTGTGTGTGTGTGTGTGTGTGTGTGTGTGTGTGTGTGTGTGTGTGTGTGTGTGTGTGTGTGTGTGTGTGTGTGTGTGGGTGTGTCTTTCCCAGCTGGCCTGGTGGAGCCTGCACAAAAAACATTGAATCTGCATTGGTGGAGCATTTCAGAACCTCTAATCACAGTTAAAATAATTTAGCGAGGTGGGATTACAGGTGCTATGTGTAATTTCTGAGAAATTTCTTCTCAACAGCGGCACACTCGCTGTGACGTTCGTGTCAGTTGCAGCTCACACAGAGCATTGATTGTAGTATCTCTAAATTTGTGTTTTGCACTGTGTTTCAATAAAGTTCAGCATGTTCCTTACTCGGGCTGTAGCGCTCACACACACACACAGAACAGCGCAAACACACACACACACCGACCTTGCATCCTGTTCAGAGATTTGCAACGTGTCGGATTTGCGATCCACGACCATGACGAAACACAGAAGCGACTTAGTTGATAACTGTGAGTCCAACATGGCGGCAGACGGTAATTTACCTTTAGAAGCCATTAAATTATTCTAACAATGTTACTTATAAACAACAACATAACCCTCAGCTTCTCTTGAGTGTATATTTGACTCTCAAAAGCGATCCTGGGTGACCAGGGTTCCCATCTGATTTGACATTAACAGTAATTCAGAATATTCAAAGGGGTGAAAGCCCACAAATCCCATTATTGTGGCCAGGACATATAACCATGTCATAAGTCACTGCTCCACTAATTTATACAAATGTGATGTGGACTTCCAGTGCAAAAACACTTGCTACGATCAAAGTCAAAGTCAGCTTACGATGCTTGAAAGAAACAAATTATTCTTTTTTTAAATTATATCAGAAACGTCTGATTAGATGCCAGAAACTGACTTAGAGCATAGCTCGATTAAGCTGTGCATGTAAACCCACTGATTGTCTGACTTCATCATTGACTGTATAAGCAGTGGACATGTCTCCACTTCCTATTGATATGCAAAAAAAAAAACTAAAATCCTGGAGCTGCCGTCTCGCTTGTGTAATGTCATTTGCAGACAGAATATGAGCAATTGTGTCAGGGTGAAAAACAATTAATCACAGAGATGTCACTTTAAAAACTTTACAAAGATAACTTTTTTCATATCAGGAAGAAGGGAAAAGTAGAGAATCATCCTAAAACAGGTCTGGAGGTGATCTTCAACAAAACAAAACCACAGGAAACTAGAGTGACTCAAAATGCCACAGAATTCATTTTTCATGCTTTTAGTTTCCACAGCAACTTGCCGCCAAATTCCATCTAATTTTGCCACAGCACTGAAAAGAATGCCTTTTGTGACAAAGCGAGCAACATCGGGTGTGATAAGCTGCTGTCACATTATAATTTGAAATAGCAGGACACCTCTGCTGAAGAAATATAAATGTTCAGGGAACGGCAAATAGATTGTGAGCCCAGAAGGCTCCACATGGAACAACACCATGTGCAGATGTTTGCTCTCTGTACACCGACCACAACGACGCAGGAAGCAGCGAAAGGCTGGAGAGAAACGGCGGCAAACACGAGAGTGAGGAGTAGTCATGAGGCCGAGGGCAGGCGGAAACAGAGGGAATAAATAAATCAGGAATCGATGGAAGGAGATGTTTTACCCTGCGATGTCACGTGAGAAAGTAGAAGCGGTTCTGTCGTTCCAGGGGGAAAATCAGGATTTTAAAAGCGTCTCAGCTGCACTGAATGCTCACCACGCTACGTGTCGTTTCCTTCGCGTGTCCTCATGGGTGTGCGTCCTGCATTACATCTCTTAAACCTCACTAAGAGGTTGTCGTTTATTACGGAGCAACGCTTTTCTTGAATAAATGAAGAAAACGCCACTACGGGCAGGAATGAGCTGTGATGCTTTTGTCGACTGCAGGGTTCTCTGGGTTTGACTTAAACACACACACCCAGCACGGCCCACCATTTTACACACATGCCGGGAAAACCGCTTCTGTTGTTTTCTGAGGGAGCAGGCCACTCTCATCACAGATGATTTAACACTTTGGTTATGAACTTTGTCCCCAGAGCATTAACCACTCGGATTCTACAAACATGCTCCTGCTCTCTAATCATCAGCAGTTCCTGACACTGATTAACACAGGAAGGTTGGTATCAGTGTGTGTTTATTCTGAGGGGATGTGGGGGGGGTCACTCCATAAATCCACCGAAAGCAAATTAATCACAATCCATATCAGATATGGAAATGTAATCTAGGAGTATGGCCAATAAAAGTTTGATTTACTGTCCTGGAGGAATAGACGTAATCGTTGGGCCATTCTGATTGGTGCTGAATTCAGTTATGTAGCTCAGGATTCTGAACAATTTTTAAATGCTAATTCATTAATTACTCAGAGCAACTAGCGTTGGTCGGGGTGACACACTGATTTAAAAAAAAAAAAAAGAATCATTGTGTTTTCAGTATTGTGTCCAATCCATGGCGGTGATCCAAATGCTTATCTAATTGTCTATTATTCAATCCTAGTGTGAAAGAAAATATCACTTAACCTGTACTTTACAGTTATGAGGAGGTGCTGCGGTGCATGGTGCTGCGTGAAGGCTCTCTTCTGTTAGAGGGTTTCTAGAATGGTTTTGGTACTTCCTGTGTGTCAAAAAAACGTTTCCCACTTTATGCACGAGCGGCCTCTGATTCTGTCATATTGGATTCTCATTTCCTTTACCTACTACGACCTGTACCTCGCCACGAAGCTGAATTCTTGCACATAATGCTCGACAACCCCACAGGTTTGAATGAAAGAAACGGTTTCTCTTGCATCGCTGTCTCGGTTCCGGATATGTTCCGCTCTTGTTTTTTTTCCCTCAGTATCCTGCGGGCAAGAGGTCCGATGTGAAGTGATCACAGATTTCTGAGAGCTTTGACAAGCAGGCCTTTCATATCCACTGGTCGTGGTTGACAGCACTTACCTTCCTGCGGTCGATTCTCGGCCCTTGTTGTCAGCTTGTTGTCCGATGCCGAGGGGGGGTGGAGGAGAGGTAGGGGGGAGGGGCCTTCTTGTCAAACTCGTCAGCTTTCCCCCGGATCCATTCCAGGTCCTCGTCATCTCTGCTTTCCCCCTGATCCAGCGTCGCCCGGTATCAACGCATCATCTGCAGTTATGAACAGAATGTGTCTGTCAGGTGCCTCTGGCGCTTGACTTGACTCCCTTTGATGAATGGCGCGATTCCCCAGAAGACGCTCCAGACGCCGCTCAAGTCTTGCAGGCAGCAGGTGATTAAATGGCTTGATAATTTAACAAACCAGAAACAACAGAACATCGCAGGCTGTGAGCAGTCGGCTTGTGACGGACCAGCAAGGACGCGATCGATACGGAGGAGAGCAAAGTGTGTGGTTTCACACCCACATACGTGCACTTTATTTAATATATAGAATATGTTTTATTAATGCTCATTTGTTCACTGACCCCCACCCAGTTTCTCTTATTTGTCCCTGCTTTAATCACTTTTACGGCGACCTTTGCTGCGCTGCCGGCTGTTGCGGCTCCACTTCGCCACTTCTCTCGCACATGGACAATTTGAAGTCACTTTTTGTATCTTGCTTTGACCTCTCTCCTGGCAACTGTGTGCGCCTTGTGGTTCCATCTCAGCAGCGCTTCCTCTCTGTGCTGTGTCAGGGTTCAGGAGGAGGCAATGCCGCTGGAAGCGCTGCAATCTGACATTTCACTGGCTATTTGCCAGCACACCATCAAAAAGCTACTTTTCTTCTCTGATATATATTTATTTTTCTACACATCATGGGAAGATTTTTGTCGAAACAGCTGGAGTTCTTGTAAAATGAATTAGGCTGTTGCACGCTGTTCCTTTCCAGCGCTTTACGAGAGTTTAATCCGCGTAAATACGGTGACCCTGTCGACACATTTAAAGCTGCCCTCTCGTGTGGAGTTTCAGTTGAAATAAGTTGCATATTCCATTGCACTTTTTTAGCTCAGGTTTGCTTTCCAACTGACTCCGGGATAATATATCTGGGTGCTTGCCTATTAAAGGCTCCATTATTTGCACCAGCTAATCGCTAAGTTTGGCTGCCGGCTGTTTGGTGAGGCGGGCAGGTCATATACAGTGGCGTTTTGCTGATAACAGCTGCCTGCTGTGTGAGGAATGGCTAATGAGAGCGGCGAAATGGAACTAATAGAATCAAACCGAAAGGATGAGCTGAACCGTGTCGGAAAAAAAAAAAAAAAAAACATGTAAACAAACCTCCATGGAGCTGGAAAAAAAAACGGCAAAAAGTCAGGTGATAATTCTCTGTGAGCGCAGCTTGCACAGTAAGCGCAGTCATTATATAGCCTTTAAGCATTCTGAATGCAATAGCTATGGGTTTAAAGGCACAAATGTCATAAATTTAAAATGTGAGATAAAATTGAAAAAAAATGTGAAAATGGAATGGAATTCATCCTTTAACCGTACATTTTCAGACACACCACTTACAGTAAGACATATAGCCCTTGTGTGGAAGAGGAAAACTCCACATCTCTTCTACGCTCTCATTCTCCGAACCATAGCAGAGCCCAATTTTGCATCAACATGAAGTTTTGACTATCTTCCCATACTTCAAATTAAACTCAGCCCCTGAGAAATGGCTTTCCTCGCCTCAGCCCTATCCTCATTTAAGATCCTAAAATGTTCATTCTTGCCTCTCATTGCATTGATCTTTAGTTGTCTGAATTAATCAGTTTTTGAGATAACCGTAAAAAAATAGAAAGCTTAATTGGCTTATAATATCAGACATTTGCAAATTCAAGTCTCCACTCTCTGTGTTTTATCTGCTGACAGAGTGAGTCCCAGCGAGATCTCCATATGAACATCACACGTACATTGAACATTTTTCAGATGTCTTCTAAACAAGAGCGTATTGTCAAGCAGATGCCCGCTCGACGGAGGGTCACAGGGTCGCCAGAGTTATCAGATCTCACGCTAACATGAATGTCCTAAAACTGAATGCTAATCCAAAATTTATATTGAGGAATATGCCGCTTCAGCCAACTTATCACTTCAAGGCCTTCACCAAAGAAGAAAAAGCAACTTAAAGCCCTAATAACATTTATTCCCTCTAAACATTTCCCAGTAATAAATATGAACATCTTTTAGATTTGAACCACTACATCAAGTTATATTATATAATATCTGTTATATGAATATTCAATGCGGCTGCTTGAATAATAATAATATTCACAATAAAAATCATCATCATAGCACTTTCAGGCAAATTACAACATTTTAGATGATATATCTAATCAAACTAAAAGCCTCTGAAACCCTTTTCTGTCGGTCTGATGCAGTAATATGTTCTAATAACAACTCTCGGACACGTCCAGATTTACTATGCTGCACGGCGAGTCCCCGCGTGTAAATTTCATCGTACTCCACTCACGTCCAAGCTGATGTATGCCGGGCTTTGTGTGGAAACGACTGGTTTTCTGTCACACAATCTGTCTGAATGTAAAAAAGGCTGTTTGTGCAAAAAAAGCAAGGTTTCCCTGAGTAAATAAAGGCAAAATAAATGTTAAATGGAGGAGTTTTTCAGTGCATATCTAGTTTGGATGGTTGATTCGTTTGCAATTTTTTTTTTTTATTTCTAAAAAAGATGTTGTGCATTATGTTGGCTTGCTCTTCATGTTTAATTTATATCTCCTGGCATTTTAAACGGAACAGGAGTCCGAAGTCAAATTCATCATTATTCTCCAAATAGGAGGATGTTTTTATTCCTGATGAGACTTAGAGAAAATATATTGTAAGCAGCAAATGCTGCTCTGGGTTTGGCCTTGAAATGAAAGACAGAAGTAATTACCATTGGCTGCTGTTCAGATTTAGCATATTCCTGCCATTACAACACGAAACATTGTTTTCAGTAATGACTATATATTGTATGTGTAAGGTGACTAGTGGGTCATGATGTAAAAACCGAGAAAAACTGTTTACAATGAAAATGTGGTTGTTGTTTATCTGGATGAGAAAAGGCAGCCAATACTTAGCCCTTTTTCTTCTCCAAAAAGATTAGTTATTCAAAGCAAATGAGTTCATTTCTTACACAGGGCAATAGGTCTTGGCCTCTGAAAACACAAATGCTTCTGAACTGAAGAACTACAATCCTAACATCTCTGTGCTGCTCATCAAAGACCCTCACGCAAGTCTCGACTGACTTTGTGTTGAAGTGCATAAAGAAATCGCACAAATAACTAGTCGATACTGACGTTAAGAGGCAGGAAAGGAGCACAATAGCGCGAACCTCTGCAGCACGCCAGAATGCGGCCCAGCAGAGTTCAGGTTTCCATTTCAGACAAACTGTACAGCAGCTGAAATCACATTCACGAGTATATGTGGAGAAGATCATCAGTGAGATTCCTGGGACACTGAGAAACACTGGGAAACACTTTCTACCAGTGTTGAGCCTCTGCCTCCTAGTGGCTGTTTTGGAAAAAAGAGAATTGATTTACAGCTAAATATATATATATATATATATATAATAGTTTAATTACAATATATTTTATACTGTATTAGATATATTGTTTATTGCTATTTTCCTTTTTTATTTGCTGTGCACTTCTGTGTAAAATTCACCTTCACATTTCTGTGTCCATTGTGTGAACACAAAAACACAAAAAAGTGAACACATACATGTTGTAAATTTAGCTGCCACAGTGCTTTTATCATGAAGTAAAAAGTCCTGATGAAATGTATATTGGCTTTTATTAATAAAAAAATATATATAATTAAAACAGAATAAAGCACGTTTTCATATCCTAGGGTTTTCCATATTTTCTATTGTAATATTAAAACATGAGACCTTGAAGAGGCTCTGCTACAAAGTCAGCTGCGGATTTCCAGTGAGGATCAATAAGATCCGGATCTAATGTTTTAATGCTTCATGAGCTTCCCGCACATACAAATGTACCGAAGTAAGACTACAGGGTTTCACACATGCAGAGCAAACTGAGTCAATGAGAGTCAATTAAGATTAAAAAAGGCTTCTTTAAACATTCACTATTTCCATTTTGCCACAAAGAGCAACAGAATACTTCAGAATAACGGGAGGTACAGCCTGAGAGTTTTATTACATGACCCAAATGAGAGATCAGATATGTATTAGCACGGTGAGATTGTATTCACAGATCTAATGGCATCTACAAAGATTTCATCTAATAATGAAATGTGCTTCTATTCAGTGAAAATATGTACATATACTGTATATGTATTTCAAGCAGCAGCGAAGAGGAATAAATGATGTACAAAACTGAATGCAACGCTGCCCTCAAGACATGTGTAATCGCTTCTCAAACATTTTTGTTCTGATTCCTTTGAATGTTAAATAGCGATCCTGCATCTAGATATGATCTCTTCCTCTCAGTTCAGCGTGACGTGCAGCCCACTGGTTTATGTCTACATCCACTTATACACATGATTTCCTCGGCTCTCTGAATCTTAAGAGCAATTACATCAAGCAAACTAATATACCTTTCTGCTACTTAACTGCTCAGTGTAAATTCAATCTGGCAGGTCATTACAAGCACCTGTAACCATAGTAACAATGATAGGAAAGGCTGCGTTTGAAACGTTGTTTATTCATGCATATTTTAATTAATTTATTTATTTTAGCTTAACTTGCCGCAGATGATCATTCATAAATAAGTGCTTCCTTTTTCTTACACTATATAACATTCTAATCAGATAATGAAAAGTTTGGAGGCAAAGTTCCTGCCGAAGTGTGTTTATGAGTGAAAACAAATCTTAATAATAGAATCTGCTCCCCCGGGGTTCACTCACTAGGTACATTTGTTTCATTCTTGTCATTTTATGAGCGTGCCGTTACAGGGCTCTACATATGCATGATCTATGAGTTGGATGTTGGTGCCCACATGTGTGAATGAGCCTGTGTGTCTTTATTTGAATAACAACCCTGGAGCGAAATATGCAACAATGAACTGATTAGACGGATAGAAAGTCAAGGATTCCAAGGAGATATGAATCAAATGATTTAACCCCCATTGGTGCAACGTTTCAAAGTCTGTATCAGCTTGAAGTGAACGTAGGGTTCATTAGATAGTGTCCCTATTTCAAATCTCATTTATAGGGCATAACTGGACTGAAACTCATTTGACCGAAAGACTATTTTCAGTTGGAAATCCCTGCATGGAGAACGGAGGGAAATTTCTCTGTGAATGAGACTTTCTGTGCAAAGCACTGGAACTAAAACAATCCTTTTATAATAATTAGAAATGATCATGGTGTGTGTGTGTGTGTGTGTGTGTGTGTGTGTGTGTGTGTGTGTGTGTGTGTGTGTGTGTGTGTGTGTGTGTGTGTGTGTGTGTGTGTGTGTGTGTGTGTGTGTGTGGGTGTGTCTTTCCCAGCTGGCCTGGTGGAGCCTGCACAAAAAACATTGAATCTGCATTGGTGGAGCATTTCAGAACCTCTAATCACAGTTAAAATAATTTAGCGAGGTGGGATTACAGGTGCTATGTGTAATTTCTGAGAAATTTCTTCTCAACAGCGGCACACTCGCTGTGACGTTCGTGTCAGTTGCAGCTCACACAGAGCATTGATTGTAGTATCTCTAAATTTGTGTTTTGCACTGTGTTTCAATAAAGTTCAGCATGTTCCTTACTCGGGCTGTAGCGCTCACACACACACACAGAACAGCGCAAACACACACACACACCGACCTTGCATCCTGTTCAGAGATTTGCAACGTGTCGGATTTGCGATCCACGACCATGACGAAACACAGAAGCGACTTAGTTGATAACTGTGAGTCCAACATGGCGGCAGACGGTAATTTACCTTTAGAAGCCATTAAATTATTCTAACAATGTTACTTATAAACAACAACATAACCCTCAGCTTCTCTTGAGTGTATATTTGACTCTCAAAAGCGATCCTGGGTGACCAGGGTTCCCATCTGATTTGACATTAACAGTAATTCAGAATATTCAAAGGGGTGAAAGCCCACAAATCCCATTATTGTGGCCAGGACATATAACCATGTCATAAGTCACTGCTCCACTAATTTATACAAATGTGATGTGGACTTCCAGTGCAAAAACACTTGCTACGATCAAAGTCAAAGTCAGCTTACGATGCTTGAAAGAAACAAATTATTCTTTTTTTAAATTATATCAGAAACGTCTGATTAGATGCCAGAAACTGACTTAGAGCATAGCTCGATTAAGCTGTGCATGTAAACCCACTGATTGTCTGACTTCATCATTGACTGTATAAGCAGTGGACATGTCTCCACTTCCTATTGATATGCAAAAAAAAAAACTAAAATCCTGGAGCTGCCGTCTCGCTTGTGTAATGTCATTTGCAGACAGAATATGAGCAATTGTGTCAGGGTGAAAAACAATTAATCACAGAGATGTCACTTTAAAAACTTTACAAAGATAACTTTTTTCATATCAGGAAGAAGGGAAAAGTAGAGAATCATCCTAAAACAGGTCTGGAGGTGATCTTCAACAAAACAAAACCACAGGAAACTAGAGTGACTCAAAATGCCACAGAATTCATTTTTCATGCTTTTAGTTTCCACAGCAACTTGCCGCCAAATTCCATCTAATTTTGCCACAGCACTGAAAAGAATGCCTTTTGTGACAAAGCGAGCAACATCGGGTGTGATAAGCTGCTGTCACATTATAATTTGAAATAGCAGGACACCTCTGCTGAAGAAATATAAATGTTCAGGGAACGGCAAATAGATTGTGAGCCCAGAAGGCTCCACATGGAACAACACCATGTGCAGATGTTTGCTCTCTGTACACCGACCACAACGACGCAGGAAGCAGCGAAAGGCTGGAGAGAAACGGCGGCAAACACGAGAGTGAGGAGTAGTCATGAGGCCGAGGGCAGGCGGAAACAGAGGGAATAAATAAATCAGGAATCGATGGAAGGAGATGTTTTACCCTGCGATGTCACGTGAGAAAGTAGAAGCGGTTCTGTCGTTCCAGGGGGAAAATCAGGATTTTAAAAGCGTCTCAGCTGCACTGAATGCTCACCACGCTACGTGTCGTTTCCTTCGCGTGTCCTCATGGGTGTGCGTCCTGCATTACATCTCTTAAACCTCACTAAGAGGTTGTCGTTTATTACGGAGCAACGCTTTTCTTGAATAAATGAAGAAAACGCCACTACGGGCAGGAATGAGCTGTGATGCTTTTGTCGACTGCAGGGTTCTCTGGGTTTGACTTAAACACACACACCCAGCACGGCCCACCATTTTACACACATGCCGGGAAAACCGCTTCTGTTGTTTTCTGAGGGAGCAGGCCACTCTCATCACAGATGATTTAACACTTTGGTTATGAACTTTGTCCCCAGAGCATTAACCACTCGGATTCTACAAACATGCTCCTGCTCTCTAATCATCAGCAGTTCCTGACACTGATTAACACAGGAAGGTTGGTATCAGTGTGTGTTTATTCTGAGGGGATGTGGGGGGGGTCACTCCATAAATCCACCGAAAGCAAATTAATCACAATCCATATCAGATATGGAAATGTAATCTAGGAGTATGGCCAATAAAAGTTTGATTTACTGTCCTGGAGGAATAGACGTAATCGTTGGGCCATTCTGATTGGTGCTGAATTCAGTTATGTAGCTCAGGATTCTGAACAATTTTTAAATGCTAATTCATTAATTACTCAGAGCAACTAGCGTTGGTCGGGGTGACACACTGATTTAAAAAAAAAAAAAAGAATCATTGTGTTTTCAGTATTGTGTCCAATCCATGGCGGTGATCCAAATGCTTATCTAATTGTCTATTATTCAATCCTAGTGTGAAAGAAAATATCACTTAACCTGTACTTTACAGTTATGAGGAGGTGCTGCGGTGCATGGTGCTGCGTGAAGGCTCTCTTCTGTTAGAGGGTTTCTAGAATGGTTTTGGTACTTCCTGTGTGTCAAAAAAACGTTTCCCACTTTATGCACGAGCGGCCTCTGATTCTGTCATATTGGATTCTCATTTCCTTTACCTACTACGACCTGTACCTCGCCACGAAGCTGAATTCTTGCACATAATGCTCGACAACCCCACAGGTTTGAATGAAAGAAACGGTTTCTCTTGCATCGCTGTCTCGGTTCCGGATATGTTCCGCTCTTGTTTTTTTTCCCTCAGTATCCTGCGGGCAAGAGGTCCGATGTGAAGTGATCACAGATTTCTGAGAGCTTTGACAAGCAGGCCTTTCATATCCACTGGTCGTGGTTGACAGCACTTACCTTCCTGCGGTCGATTCTCGGCCCTTGTTGTCAGCTTGTTGTCCGATGCCGAGGGGGGGTGGAGGAGAGGTAGGGGGGAGGGGCCTTCTTGTCAAACTCGTCAGCTTTCCCCCGGATCCATTCCAGGTCCTCGTCATCTCTGCTTTCCCCCTGATCCAGCGTCGCCCGGTATCAACGCATCATCTGCAGTTATGAACAGAATGTGTCTGTCAGGTGCCTCTGGCGCTTGACTTGACTCCCTTTGATGAATGGCGCGATTCCCCAGAAGACGCTCCAGACGCCGCTCAAGTCTTGCAGGCAGCAGGTGATTAAATGGCTTGATAATTTAACAAACCAGAAACAACAGAACATCGCAGGCTGTGAGCAGTCGGCTTGTGACGGACCAGCAAGGACGCGATCGATACGGAGGAGAGCAAAGTGTGTGGTTTCACACCCACATACGTGCACTTTATTTAATATATAGAATATGTTTTATTAATGCTCATTTGTTCACTGACCCCCACCCAGTTTCTCTTATTTGTCCCTGCTTTAATCACTTTTACGGCGACCTTTGCTGCGCTGCCGGCTGTTGCGGCTCCACTTCGCCACTTCTCTCGCACATGGACAATTTGAAGTCACTTTTTGTATCTTGCTTTGACCTCTCTCCTGGCAACTGTGTGCGCCTTGTGGTTCCATCTCAGCAGCGCTTCCTCTCTGTGCTGTGTCAGGGTTCAGGAGGAGGCAATGCCGCTGGAAGCGCTGCAATCTGACATTTCACTGGCTATTTGCCAGCACACCATCAAAAAGCTACTTTTCTTCTCTGATATATATTTATTTTTCTACACATCATGGGAAGATTTTTGTCGAAACAGCTGGAGTTCTTGTAAAATGAATTAGGCTGTTGCACGCTGTTCCTTTCCAGCGCTTTACGAGAGTTTAATCCGCGTAAATACGGTGACCCTGTCGACACATTTAAAGCTGCCCTCTCGTGTGGAGTTTCAGTTGAAATAAGTTGCATATTCCATTGCACTTTTTTAGCTCAGGTTTGCTTTCCAACTGACTCCGGGATAATATATCTGGGTGCTTGCCTATTAAAGGCTCCATTATTTGCACCAGCTAATCGCTAAGTTTGGCTGCCGGCTGTTTGGTGAGGCGGGCAGGTCATATACAGTGGCGTTTTGCTGATAACAGCTGCCTGCTGTGTGAGGAATGGCTAATGAGAGCGGCGAAATGGAACTAATAGAATCAAACCGAAAGGATGAGCTGAACCGTGTCGGAAAAAAAAAAAAAAAAAACATGTAAACAAACCTCCATGGAGCTGGAAAAAAAAACGGCAAAAAGTCAGGTGATAATTCTCTGTGAGCGCAGCTTGCACAGTAAGCGCAGTCATTATATAGCCTTTAAGCATTCTGAATGCAATAGCTATGGGTTTAAAGGCACAAATGTCATAAATTTAAAATGTGAGATAAAATTGAAAAAAAATGTGAAAATGGAATGGAATTCATCCTTTAACCGTACATTTTCAGACACACCACTTACAGTAAGACATATAGCCCTTGTGTGGAAGAGGAAAACTCCACATCTCTTCTACGCTCTCATTCTCCGAACCATAGCAGAGCCCAATTTTGCATCAACATGAAGTTTTGACTATCTTCCCATACTTCAAATTAAACTCAGCCCCTGAGAAATGGCTTTCCTCGCCTCAGCCCTATCCTCATTTAAGATCCTAAAATGTTCATTCTTGCCTCTCATTGCATTGATCTTTAGTTGTCTGAATTAATCAGTTTTTGAGATAACCGTAAAAAAATAGAAAGCTTAATTGGCTTATAATATCAGACATTTGCAAATTCAAGTCTCCACTCTCTGTGTTTTATCTGCTGACAGAGTGAGTCCCAGCGAGATCTCCATATGAACATCACACGTACATTGAACATTTTTCAGATGTCTTCTAAACAAGAGCGTATTGTCAAGCAGATGCCCGCTCGACGGAGGGTCACAGGGTCGCCAGAGTTATCAGATCTCACGCTAACATGAATGTCCTAAAACTGAATGCTAATCCAAAATTTATATTGAGGAATATGCCGCTTCAGCCAACTTATCACTTCAAGGCCTTCACCAAAGAAGAAAAAGCAACTTAAAGCCCTAATAACATTTATTCCCTCTAAACATTTCCCAGTAATAAATATGAACATCTTTTAGATTTGAACCACTACATCAAGTTATATTATATAATATCTGTTATATGAATATTCAATGCGGCTGCTTGAATAATAATAATATTCACAATAAAAATCATCATCATAGCACTTTCAGGCAAATTACAACATTTTAGATGATATATCTAATCAAACTAAAAGCCTCTGAAACCCTTTTCTGTCGGTCTGATGCAGTAATATGTTCTAATAACAACTCTCGGACACGTCCAGATTTACTATGCTGCACGGCGAGTCCCCGCGTGTAAATTTCATCGTACTCCACTCACGTCCAAGCTGATGTATGCCGGGCTTTGTGTGGAAACGACTGGTTTTCTGTCACACAATCTGTCTGAATGTAAAAAAGGCTGTTTGTGCAAAAAAAGCAAGGTTTCCCTGAGTAAATAAAGGCAAAATAAATGTTAAATGGAGGAGTTTTTCAGTGCATATCTAGTTTGGATGGTTGATTCGTTTGCAATTTTTTTTTTTTATTTCTAAAAAAGATGTTGTGCATTATGTTGGCTTGCTCTTCATGTTTAATTTATATCTCCTGGCATTTTAAACGGAACAGGAGTCCGAAGTCAAATTCATCATTATTCTCCAAATAGGAGGATGTTTTTATTCCTGATGAGACTTAGAGAAAATATATTGTAAGCAGCAAATGCTGCTCTGGGTTTGGCCTTGAAATGAAAGACAGAAGTAATTACCATTGGCTGCTGTTCAGATTTAGCATATTCCTGCCATTACAACACGAAACATTGTTTTCAGTAATGACTATATATTGTATGTGTAAGGTGACTAGTGGGTCATGATGTAAAAACCGAGAAAAACTGTTTACAATGAAAATGTGGTTGTTGTTTATCTGGATGAGAAAAGGCAGCCAATACTTAGCCCTTTTTCTTCTCCAAAAAGATTAGTTATTCAAAGCAAATGAGTTCATTTCTTACACAGGGCAATAGGTCTTGGCCTCTGAAAACACAAATGCTTCTGAACTGAAGAACTACAATCCTAACATCTCTGTGCTGCTCATCAAAGACCCTCACGCAAGTCTCGACTGACTTTGTGTTGAAGTGCATAAAGAAATCGCACAAATAACTAGTCGATACTGACGTTAAGAGGCAGGAAAGGAGCACAATAGCGCGAACCTCTGCAGCACGCCAGAATGCGGCCCAGCAGAGTTCAGGTTTCCATTTCAGACAAACTGTACAGCAGCTGAAATCACATTCACGAGTATATGTGGAGAAGATCATCAGTGAGATTCCTGGGACACTGAGAAACACTGGGAAACACTTTCTACCAGTGTTGAGCCTCTGCCTCCTAGTGGCTGTTTTGGAAAAAAGAGAATTGATTTACAGCTAAATATATATATATATATATATATAATAGTTTAATTACAATATATTTTATACTGTATTAGATATATTGTTTATTGCTATTTTCCTTTTTTATTTGCTGTGCACTTCTGTGTAAAATTCACCTTTCAACACTGCCCAGTACTTTAAGAGTTGCATCTCAAAAGCTGCTGTTTTTTTAAAATGTTTTCATTTCTGGTACTTTTTGTTCAGTATGGAGCAGGATTCAGGCTGTTCATAGCCTGGCTGAGCATTAAGACTGGGACTGAAATGGCCTGGCTCAGCCTGAACTGTGAAGAAATGTAAATAGCCTACACCCTTCAATGCTCTGAAAGCCTAGTATTAACATTAATCTGTTTAATTATACATGTAAATATATGAAATGGGATTTTATTGGTTTAAGGGAGGCAACTGACTAAATTTACAAATATTATTTTACACAGTACTTACACTAAGGCAAAATTTTAACATATGGGATATGCTTTTGTAGGTGTGTGAATATGACCCTTTACACGTACTTCCAGTATTTAAGCAACGCTGGGCTAAACATGGAGTTATCCAGCTAGCTGCTGTCAAGATGAAGAAAGCGAAATGTTCAGTTACTTGGCCATATAAAAGTGTGCTTTTTTCATTTTTCATTTCATGTGGAAATTAGCTCCAGATAAAAGAACACATCACATCAGTCACCAGATAGCAGCCTATAATTTATCAGCAAATAATACACTCATAGTCTCCCTGTCTCCACCTCATTATTCTAGAACACATACTTCCATGTGCTTTACTAAAGCTGATAATTCTAAAGTGTCTCTCTCTTAGACACATATCCCGTGCATATTATTTCCCTGTGTAAATACCCCTGGCTTCACTGCCTTATTGAAAGGATGCTTGACATTAAAAAAAAGTTTTTGAGGAACCCTTAATTCCGCAGCCTTCCAATTCACACACGTCGCCGCCCTGATTACCCGTTCGGCGTGAAATGGCATTTGGAAAGAAGCTGAGCTCTGACAGGTGGCTCATCATTATTCCAGCGTGACGCCCACTCAGTCCCGCTCGCCGCGATGCTCGTGACGGGACCCGCACGCGACGTGGAGGCGCGAATCCTCCAGCGCGCGTCAGCACGTGCCGACGAGCACACAAAGACACGCGGTGGGAAGGCCTGTAAATCAGCGATGAGGACTAATCAGCGGGGCAATTAGCAAGCGAGTCGGCGACGGCTTATCCACACACACCTAAAACAAATATAAACAGAAAGAAACACAGAAGCAGATGTTCACACAAGCACAGGCGCACACACACACACACGCACGCACGTCATAAGTCACCTGAAAATGAAACAAAATGAGGTATTGACTGGTTGTCAGAGAGACAAACAACATCATTCACCCGGCGCAGGATGACAAAGCACAGGAGGAATCAATCACCAGGAGCAGGAGAGGGGAATACATATAGGGAGAGCAAAGGCCAAACAATCGACTGCTGAGCCTCGGTAAACCCACCTATTGCTGATGATGAGATAAAGTGAACAACAGGAGGAGCCGGACAGAACCGACTCAACAGCAGGGCCTTCTCCCACACAATCATCTCCCGTACACCTGCACCTCGTCTCTGAAAGCGCAGCCTGAATAGTAAGCTGGGATGTACTCTGTCAGTACTGCATTCCTGGAATGTTCTGCCAGTTCTGCCCACAAATACATGAAAAGTTAGACATGGAGGAATTAATCCTCACGCTAAGTCAAAATAGTGACTACCACACTAGAGATAATGAGGTGTTTAGAATCATGATGAAATTATTTACCATATTAGCCTCCTCCAGCTAAGAAAGTAACTTTATAAACTCATAAAAAGGATCAAGCACTCTATAATAAGTGTGTTACTTTAACTCTCATTAGCTGCAATGAATGCTGGGAGGTGTAGTTTCAGTTTGTAAGGGTAGACACTATGAGCGAAACGACAAAAAAAAACTTCAAACAAGTTAAATTACCGGCCAGTGGAATAAGATAATTTTAACTTAATTAAAAACTAAATTGGAGTAATCGTACCAAAACTAAATAACTATCTGTTAAGGTTTTAGTTTTTGTAGTGAATAAAAATACTTCCTCCCTTGGCATCCACTTAGTTAACAAACCAATATGTGCAACTTTAAATTGGCTTCTTTAAAGTATCTTATTAAGCTAAATTCTCAGATATCTCTGCCACAACTCTTCTTCTTCTTCTTACTTTCATATTTACATAGGGGGAAAAAAAAAACGTTTTGCCCAAAACCTCAAAAATAATATCCCCTTTAAATCATAGGAAAACCAACAAAGACACAGTATGAGTCTTACCAGAAAACAAATTCAAAAATACTAAAAGTATTAATATGCAAAATAATAATTTTAAGTATCTGTATATGCCATCTGTCATCTCTACAGTGCGCCTGCACACACATTCTTGCAAACAAACTAATGAACACTCCAGGGCTGTATGTTGCTTGGGAATGAAATACACAGTTTAACTCGCATCAATCATGTGGGGGGGTCCAAAGAAAAGACTCCAAAAGGTATCTGCAACACAGCCTCTACATGTTGAAACAATACAGCACAAAGCAGGAGCCCCACCACCTGGAACCTCCTCCTCATGCAGGTCCCACACTGCTGGGGGACGGCGTTCCGTCTAGTGAACAGGCTTTGTTGCAGGTCAGCAAACATGGTTGCGTCGGTTACTCGAGCACGTGTAGGACGCCCCAGCTGATCCCATAAATCTTCAGTTGGGTTGAGGCCTGGGATGTTAGCAGGTTATTTCATTCTCTCTGCTCCCACATTCTGGAGGTAGTCTGTGATAACCTCAGCTCTACAGCCTAGGGGCCATCCACACCAACGCAGCTGTTTTTAAAACCGCCTGTTGCTCTACACGGTCCAGGTTCAGCAGGATGAGAAAACCATAGTTTCTTCCTCTGTTCTTCTTTGGGATTTCAGGGTGGCTGGCATCCAAAAAGTTGCATTGCTGCCTTCTGCATTACTAGATTACTGTACTATATAATCCAGAAGAAATATCCCTTTGCCCTTCCACTTGACTTTTTTTTATTAAATGATTTTCAGAGACCCCTCTTTGGTCTTTGGTAGATCTTAATTTCGTGTATTGCAATTTCTTGTCGACATTGTTTGATGTCACACTGTGCGACCAGAAACTGAGATACATGTTTTACTTCTTTGCTGAAATTCTGTCTACAAAAGACTCAGACACATGCAGGAGATCAGCTTGAAAGAGGTATATTTGAAAAAGCATTTCAGAAATATATATATTTATTTCTTTCTTTAATATATTTCTTTTGGATTATATAGTAGGATATAGTAAAATTGTACTAGTCTTGCAGATGGCAGTAAGCAACTTTTTGCCAGCTGCCATAAAGCCTCAAATAAGTAAAAGAAACTGCAGTTTGCTGAAACCGGGCTTTAAGGAAAAAAAAAAAGCACCCTGGATTCTCGTTACTCAAAACTTGGTTAAATGTAGATGAAAGGCCGCACTGTGCAGAGAAACACACAGTTTAAAGAATATTCACAATCGTGTGGACGACCCCTGTGACAACCCTGGCTCTGTGATAGCGTTGTCATCTTGAAGGA
This sequence comes from Eupleurogrammus muticus, assembly GCA_036785175.1. Classification (NCBI taxonomy): domain Eukaryota; kingdom Metazoa; phylum Chordata; class Actinopteri; order Scombriformes; family Trichiuridae; genus Eupleurogrammus; species Eupleurogrammus muticus. The sequence continues at coordinate 15,936,313 of JAYKQN010000010.1, read as the reverse complement.
TGGTGTTGGGTCCAACACAGCAGAGACATGAGATCACTACTAGCTGCACAATCTCATCCCAATATCCTTCACTACTGAGACTTCCTTCAATGGTGACTAAAAGCTTTGTCCTCACTTCAGCTTCCCCCACACCATGATACTTCAGTTAGATCAAACTCCTCTACAGGAAATGGGGAGGGAGGAGACGGGAATGATACAAACCAGGCACATTGCAGCTATATGACATGCATAGTAGCCATTTTCTGGCTGACAGGGTTCTGCTGGAGAGAGAAAGTTTTAATTGAGTTGCAATTTTCTCATGGGCCTATATGTCTGTTGATTTACACTGCAGTAGACAGCATGTAGAATGATTAATGAAAACTAGAAAGCACATCTGGTTGCTGTTTGCACATAATTCAAATTCACAGTGTGCACGTCGTCACTTCAGGTAGAGACGGAACGGATACCCGCTGCCTTCAGATGACTGTACAGATTCATAAAGAAAGACCATCCGTTTAGGCAATTAGTTCATGAAGATGACGAATCACTCATTGATCTCCATTCTCAATGTATTCCTTGGCTTTAATTCCATCATTAACTCCAATGTGAAACTCATCTTGTATTATTATGCACAACTTTTCACCATTAATATTCTTTCTGTCTTTCTTTCTTTCTTTCTGGTAGTAATTAGGCCTCTATCACTTGACACTTGACTACTTTCACTTTCTCAACACCTATATTAAGCACAGTCAACATGCGGAAGCAAGAACAGGCCGTAATTGGAGGCAAGTCTATCAAAATGCGTTTCTACAACATCCCCATCTTTATTATCTAGAGAGGACTGTTTAGGTTTCACCTGCAGCTCAACAGAGAACGCAGCGCTTGTTAAAATCAATCTTGTTAATCAAGCCAGACATCTCCTCTCCTCTACCACACCACCTCTACCGCCTCACACCTTCGGGCCCAAATAAACAAAGAAGTAGATAAATAAGCAAAAATTAAACGAGCCAACACCTTGAGGAGATCCATCATCATTAGGGCGGAACGCTGGGCGCTCAGCTCACCGTAGATGAAAGCATGACGAAGGCCGGGGTTCAATCTTTAATGCTCCGCTGACTCGTTTTGGTGTGACTGGTGTACCAAACACCGCCTGTTACGCTAGCATGCATACAAATGTAGTTTCATAAAAACAGAATAATTGGGCCGCTAGCTGTGAGGGCTGCAGAGTCGCTTCTAAGCGTCAAGTTTGTGTTCTACGTTTATATTGTGTTGTGATTTTTTTCCCCTATTATGTGTTATTGGGTGCATACTTAGGCTGCTGGAAGCCTTAAGCAACTTAAATAGGTCTGACAGCGGAATACCTCGCCCTGGTGAAAATAGCACATCTATGAAACATTTCTTTTGATGTGGTCTTATATTATTTTGTGTTGTAGCCTACAGTATAATATACCTTAGGAGTGTCAGCATGGACCTGCAGAAACTTGGCAGAAATCTTTGAACAGAAGTTAGACCAGTTGGGTAGTTTTTCATTTCAGTTTTAATTGACTTTTTAACTTTTGCATGTGGTTAAAGTTTTGATATCCAAACTTTAACCACATGCAAAAGTTAAGGTGGCTCCGATTTAAGATGCAGCAAATACAGCAATGTACAGCAATGATACAGCAATTCACCAAACGAGACATTTATTCACACAGTTCACATCCTCTCTTGAGCAGAGGGGGGGCAGATAAACACTCTCTGCCAGGGCAATCACATCAAGTGATCACAACCTTTGGATACTGTGCGCAGTGTTTGTAGCCTCAGCTCAACTGCTCGTTACAAAAACACGACTGGTAACACCTTAGGCCTTCTCTGCAGTCAGAAAGAACTGTGCTGTTGTACACCGTTATATCTCACACACTTGTGTCTCTCTAAAGTTTAGGTGTGTGGCACAAGTGTGTTTGAGTGTGTGGTTGGTGCTTTGTGAGGACAGACTGGTCGCTGCATGCAGCAGTCATGATGTTCTGCAAATTACAAGGTAACACAGTCAGATACATTTTTTATGAGATGCCTGAAGTTATTTAAAATGCAAAATGTGTGTGATTTATGATTTAAACTACACTGATTTAAATACCTGATGTGGTTCCTTCACAGTATATTGCAGATTTACCTGCTGATTGAGGTGAACTACTCTTCAGGTTTTTTTAACAGGTACATCTAGCTCATACGTCCAGCTGCAACAATTAATCCGTTTATTGGATTGATTATTGGATGGGTTGATCAATTGGTCAAAACAAGACTTTGCCTTTTTATTTTTTGAATTGAAATCATGAGCTAACTGTGGTCGCATTTGATGCTTTAAAGTTGGTCAATGGTGCGTTTCATCTAATACATTTGCATCTATACAATTACATGTGCTTGAGTTGGCTTTATGAAACAGATTAATACTGGTTGGGTTTATTCTGATTAATTATGAAATGCCTCTCTTTGTTCTATTGTTTTATGAGCAAATCTTTACGTTTTTTTATCAGATGCAGCTGTTGTTGTAGTAGTGTTGAAGTACTGATGAAACCACCGTTATAACCATCCCAGCAACAAATGTTAATGCACTGTTCTAGTAACTAGTTGGTAAATATAGTTTGGCATTCCACAGCTAATGAGCCAGATATTTCCCTCAGGAGCTGGAGATAAATATACAGCAAAAGAGAATATGGGCCAGGTAGTTGGAAAAATGATTGTGAATATGTGTTGTATGTGTCATCATTATTTTCTTGTCTGGCAACTCTTTAACTAGTTTGCCATTAGGTGAGAGTATGCCAATGTCCTGCTCATTGGTGCTACTTTCTGTATGTAAAAATTTGGGTGAGGCAAGAATGAATTTCAGGTCCAAATGTAGGTACAGACACACTTACAAGTTTAGTTTGCTAATCTGAGTTCCGCATTCACACGAATATGAGAGACATTACAAACCTCAGATTACAAACCAAGGCTAACATACAGTCTAACATATGGGTCTCCAACCCTGGTCCTGGAGAGCCGCTGTGGGTGCAGGCTTTTGTTCCAACCAAGCAGTAACCCCTGATTCTACTAATGTAGGCCTTAACAAGGACCCTAGTGGTTGATTAGTAGAATCAGGTGTGCTACTGCCTGGTTAGAACAAAAACCTGCACCCACAGTGGCTTTCCAGGACCAGGGTTGGTGATCCCCTCGTATAACACTTCATTTTATACAGGGCATGAAATATAAATATGGGCCAAGCATCATAATGCCTCTGAAGCCTTGAATCACACATAGCCATCAAAAGCACAAAATACATCAGAATATTCCTGGATTCAGCTGACTCGTTGTGGCCCCGCAGTGCTCTTTCACATTTTCCACACAGTTTGATGCATGTAATGATCTGGCTAGTTTCAATTTGGACAGCAACTTTTACCCTCCCATGTAAGACCAACTTCACCACATTGCCCAGATATCCAGATGTGCAGCTCTCGTGTTTTGCCATCCTCCCAGAAAGAGGTTTTAAATCTTTGTACCCCATCCTGGACCAAATAACCTTTCCATTGAACAGGAAAACGGAAAAGGGCCTTTTTTGTGTGCTAGCCTTTAGCCACTTTTTCCTTGAGAACTACTCTATGTTAAATGTAGGATTGTTTTCTCCCAGTGGTTTGAGAGAGAATTATATCCCGAGGCTTGTCTACACCAAGGTTCTCTTCTCTTGCAAAGGTAACATCTCAAATTTGTGTTCCTGCTTGTATTATTTTATATTGTACAAAATATTTAAACATATCATTCATCTTCTCTCATTGGTGATGATTCCATGTCCATCCATAAAGAAGCAAGGGATACACAACATGAGGGATATGGCTATGTGATCCGGTGCCCACTCCAGTACATCAAGGCTCTGAGGCAGCCCCACAGTATACCTTAAGCCAACCCCCAGGGTGAGCTTCTGGTCTTTACCTCGCAAAGCAACTTCTTTGTGGATCTATGACCATATTCATAATCAAGCTCATCTGTACTATGGTCAAGGTCAAATTTAGTAGCCAGCCAGTTCCCATTCGACGTTTTCTTCTAAACAGTTTGACAGTTAAAACCATGCTCTGGTTATGGACTGACTGAAGAAATCATCTTCTGCTACTTCATCACAATATAGACCTATAACATTTAGGCCCAATTGGGATTTTGCCGCCACCACTAATGTGGAGCACATAGGAATCCAAATTTTGATTGATGTGGATGGTGATCTGAGTTGGAGCTGATTGATGGGACATTTTTTTTTTACTGCTCTAACTTCTAATGATCCTTACTCTGGTCAATGGACTTGGCAGAACATAACATCACCTGCATGAAATGAGCCTGACATTTCCACAGTGGACTGGGATTTCTATCAGCCAACATCAAATGACTGGATTTGAATATGAAAAAGGCACAGAGGCTTGTTCTAACTTTAGAAACTCACCCAAGCAACAAACCTCTTACAGGAAGCCCCAGTGCACACCACAGTAGGTATAAGCCATGCTGTTGAGTATCTGCAAAGTATGGGGGGAAAATAATGATCCGTCTGCATGCACAGAAAATATTGACGCCCTCTGGGGAAATGGAGACCACCTCCGGGGAAATTAAGCAAAGCTGGGTTATTATAGAGCTTTACTTTCAGACCTACTTTAGTGTTCTTGTTGTTCTGATATGTAATACATCACTCTGGATTGCTTGGGTTCAATAATGATGCATGTATAGTGCTGAGCTAATTCAACTGGTAAAATTCAGCTACATGGGTGTACAGTCTGAACAGTAACAGGATAATGTTCAGCCTACAGGTTTCCATTAAAGTCCCCTCACAGCTTTAATAAGCATTTCTTAGTTGGGTGCAGTGACTTCTGGAGTCTGGCATCCCCAAAGTGACGTCAAGACTGCAAAGAGTCACTACGCAATGCATCGCCTGGCAAAGTTTCATATTTCACATTGAAAAGTTTAATGGTCTATTTCCAAAAATGTCAAACTATCCCTAAATGCAATAGACAAATGTCCTTGTCACATGCACATGTCACAAACGGCGTCGCCAACTTCAGTCATGTCATCTGTCCAAACTTGCTCTTGATGCACAAAGGATTAGTCATGCCACAGTGTGCAATAGACTTGGTCACATTTCACAAACACTGAGGATGCGTGTTCAAAAGAATCACTGATCAAAGCAGCTCCTGCTGTTTGGAGGCGTTCTCCTGAGAGCGGTGCGATCGCTTCAAAGCATTCAACTACATGCCGGTTGGACCGTTGCCATTACTTGTTTGTTGAAGTTACCTTCAGCGGAGGCGGCGCTTCTGGTGAACTAACGGCACATAACCCAGCATCATACTGGCTGCCTGGTTTCCATTTGATGGATGTATACAGGAAGCGGTTGACACCATCACATTCAGACACAGGCTCCTCCTTAATCTGAGTTCCTAATTAGAGAGGAGTTCCTACAACACCTGATTCCTTTCTGATTTCTACATCTTCAGTACAAAACAGCTGTTATGTTTTAGACACTCGTAAATTGGTACGTCAGTGCTCAATACAAGCTGGGAGTATCTGTCATAGATGCATATTGCTGCTAAAGGATTAAAAGTAGCATTAAAACGATATTGATATCTTTTACATCTCAACTGACCCTTTCACTTGTTAAAGTCTCTCAGGTTTCTAAGCTCTTGACTTGTGTAGTTTGCAATCAGTAGTCCTTGAGTCACTTTTATAGTCAATATTATTCAATATAAAGTAACCCATTATGAAAATTGACATTGTAGAAAGTCAAACAAGACAGTGTAAAATAGCTTATTCTGCTTTCCAGAAGAAAACAGATGAATAGAATTTTAACAGTCAAGTCACAATGTGATTAAAGTAAGGACTCAATGATTAAAGAGGGGAAACTAACTTGATTTGTCGGCACAAATTCACTTTCTACTTTAAATGCACATAATGTAGAAGTCATTATTTTTGTACGGCAGAAAACCAAAACTCAGGAACTCTCAGCTGGGGGAAAAGCAACAGCTACAACAGTGTACAAGTCAAAATATACAATGTTTATACTCATTTTTAAATTAAGACATCTAATGTCACACTGATGTTGGGTTGACTGTGTTAGGGTTACATCAATAGTTAGGTGCTGTGTGTGTTGCTGCTGTTTGCAACGTACAGTCTAAAATCCTGTAATGAGATTAATCATTAGTTAAAAACATTCAATTAAAAAATTCATAAAACGATTATGTAACAAAAGTGACAACTATAAAATTAATTACAAACATAAGAAACATTGATAACAAATTTAACAGCAGAAATACTTGATAATCAATCACTGGAATTAATTATTACTACAATTTTTGCTTTTGTTAGAAGCATTTGAATGTAAAAAAATTTTTCCTGGCCAACAAAACCCCAAAAGGTTTGGTTCACCCTGTAACATGTGATGTCCGACCCAACAGTTCCAGTAAAAATTCTTGTGTGAGTGCTCAGTGAACCGGGCTGACACGGAGTTCTGGTTAAAGCCAAATAGAAAACCAACCTGCACAATAAAGCCTCCTTTATTCAGCAGAGATTACAGAATGGTTCTATCATCTTGACTGACTTATGTAGGAGTAAAGGGGCAAGAAAAGGATTTTAGATAAAACCTGCATCAAAAAAGCAGACTGATCCACCGAGCCTTTAAATGTTAAATCCACTTAAATACTTGGGGAGGGGGGATTCTGCCATCCAGAAGTCAGTGAAATCCATCTGGTTGCAAACACAACTAGACTCCCTTCCTCAGGAATCAATGGGAAGGTAATACCTGGAGGGTTTGCAGTCTTATCAGTGCTATGGGAACGGGAGTAGCACAGCATCCCGTGGATCTGATGCACTCTAACTGGTTTGAGTCTCGACACCCCGCCACTTGGAATTCTACACCAACCCAGAGGTTGTGAAGTGATTCAGGCCTTCACTGTACCAGGTATACACCACCCTGAGGGGAGGAATCTTCAGGAAACAATTCAAATGTAACATGTCTGTATATATGTCATTGATTTGCATCCCTTCCTTTTTTAAGGGTTCTTCACTTAATGAACTAATCAGTGTTACTAACCCTTGAAGGGCTCTTTTCCTATTGAATTTTTTTTTTTTTTTTGGGAGCGCTCTGTTTGCACTGGTGATTTTGTGATGCTGACCCAGATAAATGGCACAAAATGTATTGATCGTACTGCAATCCATTTAAGAAATTAACAACATTTTTCTCAACTCCTATTTCCTCTGGTAAGAGAGATGAGGTTGTGATCGGAAGCAGCGTGGCACTGGAGACAAGTGGTGGCTTAACCAGTAGAGTGTGCAGCATGAAATGAAATACTGCTGGCTCTGCATGGCCCAGTGGGCACCATCATTGGCCAGGAGCATTGCATTTTGGAGAAGAATGCCAGAATTAGATTCCACCTGCTCTTTAACCCATGGTTCAAAGATAAAAGCAGAGCATGCGCTCTCAGCCATTTCTTTTTTCATAAAGAGAGATCAGAATAACTGCACACTGCAGCTTTTAAACTTGCAGGTCCTGCTTGACATTTCAATGTGTGTCATCTGAACTATGCATTTGTACTGCTCGTACATGAACAGTCACAGCAGCCAGACACTTTTCAGCTGGATCAGGAAATCAGTTTGTTGCATGGAAAAAACCTTGTAGACAGGAGGTGTCAGATTGTAACCAAACCACACAAACATGGCCTTTTTCCCCTCACAGCCTGCTGGGAAGAAAGAAAGATGACAGGCAGGCAGTGTGTGCCAGACAGGGAAACAGACACTCATACACAGACCAACCAACAGAGACAAATGGAGCTTGAAATCTTTTTTTTTTGTGAGAAAATGTTGAAGCCTCTCTTCAAAGAATTCAGCGTTTTTCTTTGTTCATCTCCCATGTTCTCTAACTCCCTGTTACTCTCTCTGTTTGAGGACTATGTGATGGACATCGGTTTTGAAATCCCTGACAACTCAGATGGACATGAAGCACAGCTCTGAATGTGTCTACATCAGCAGGACGGTCTCTGCAATTGTAGAAATCTCGTGTACTCACTGCTGAAAACATCGCTGACATCTTAACCGTACAAAAAAATGACAAGAGGAACCAAACTGGTTCCCTGTCTAAATAATCTAATGATACAGATATTCCTCACAAGAAATCCATACACAGTGGAACTCCATCTTTGTTGCTATTTAGATGCTGATTTAGACAGTATTTGCAAGGCAGAAAATTGGTGAAGACTTTAACTTTATGGGACACAGAACACTGCATTACTCCATATTGTTTAGTCTGTCTTATCTCTATGACAAGTACCATTACTTTCCTGGTGCCCTGTATTCACTGATACTAATGTATTTGTATGTGTCTGTCACTGTTGTGACTAAATCTTCTGTAAGATGCAAAGTTTGACCCATGTTTCCTATGTTTGAAGTCCACTTTTTCCAAAAATTAAGCAGGAGTAAAGTACATATAAGCATTTATTTTAACAAAATTCTTAAAATGCAAACAAAATTTCTGCTCTACTTCTGAGCCCTAGCCATCCCAACAAGTAGCAACAAGTAATCAAATCTTCCTTTGAGTGAAACCTAAACAGTTTTATAAATCTGTTTCATTCTTCACTAAATTAAAAGAAAACTGGACATGAGACCCTAACCAATTTACCGTAAAGTTGCTGGCTGAGCTTTCTTGTAAACGGGGTGAATTTACAGCATGTTACTCACCAAACGGCATGGTTCACAAACATGTTGAATGTATTTATTTCCTAAAACATTTGCAAAGCCACAAGTGTATGCATTTTAAATCCCTTCCATCTAAAACGCAGTAAGAGGATTCTTTCTGTAACAAATTGAAATGTCCTAAACCTTTTTTTCCCTTTTTATTGAGTAACTTATCCGAAAAGGTTCAGGAAACACAGAAAGTTGTCAATTTCATTAGCCACTATTATTATTACTAGAAGTGCTATTGCGACTCTAATAACCAAATTGTGCTGCTGCTACTATCATTATATATATGTGATGTTGATCTGCCCGACTCCTAACACTCTACATCCCATGATGCATCTTATCATTTTACTGTTAACTTCAATTTGAAAATATGCATTAATACTGGTGTTATTTGTGTTTATTACTGTCAACTACCACAAACCCATCTCCATTTGTTCCAACATTTTGGTTGCTCAGCGTATTGTTGTGTATTTACAGAAACCTGAAAAGCGAATCAGGTTGTTCTCTCCATCTGTAGAACTTAAGGATCGTCTGTCCCACTGGTCTGACCCTAACATATATAAAAAAAAAACTGTTTTTCTGTGAAGAATTACTCTCTTGATCCCATTACCCCCCAATGCATTCTTGCTTGGCCCTGGAGAAGTCCTAATGGAGAGGCGAGGATGACTCAACAAAACTCAACAGAAAAGAATGAAAGTAATGAAAAAAAGTTTTAAAGCTTGTGTTTATGGATTGGGTTTTTTTTCAGTTTTACAGGATTAGAGGAAAATTTAAGGTTTGTGAATTGCAATGTCTGTTAAGTAATATTTTAGAAATGTTTAACACTGGTCCAGTAATTGTTTCAAAACAAGGTACAGCGAAGAGACAGCGAACACTAAAACTTGTCCAGTAATGGTTGCTAACAAATGCTGTGTGACTTTCCTAACCGAACAGAGACAGCGTGTACAACGTGTTTGACATCAAATGTACCACAAAGTGGGGAAATTCACAGAGAAAATCCAGGCAATCAATCAATCAACAATCTTAACCTGTGTTTCTAAAGGACTAGATTCTTCACAGCTTATCGACCATATTCTGGGCAGCTTTACAAAGTCATTCTATTTTGTATGTGCAGATTTTCATGAGCTTGAAGATGCTTTAAAAAAAAAGAATCACACCAATTTTAACAGTGCAAGGTAATTTTACCTTGATCTGAAGATGTGAAACCAAATCGGCTCCAGCAAAGGGAGCCAGAGAGCCATGAAGGTTGCTGCTGATCCACAGAACTATTGTCATAAATGATAAAACAGTCCCTTCTGCAGCTACAAACACATTACTAGTGAACTTTTATATATGGATAATATCAGTATATAAATACCAACTATAAAGGAGCAACCTTCATTGAGTGATTAAACTGACCTTCAATAATTGATATGTTCACTGAATGGTAGTTTATAGTAGAGTCCTCTAATGACATAAGCACCAGCTGAATTCAAAGTAAAATATATTACATTTTAGAAAAGTCAAGAAATAATAAAAGTAATCCAGGTAATTGGAGATCAAATAAAAACAGTGTGAGCTTAATTAGTATCATAACTTCTCCAGCCAGTATATTCATATATTCATATTGGAGCCATTCAATTTGGAAATGTCACTTGAAAGAAGAAGAAGAAAAGTATACATAAGTAGTGACTTACTGCAGGTATTTTGAGGGATATTGTTGAACTGAACTTGTTTCCTGTTCATTTAAAACACCTGTTGCTGTGCTGTGTATCCTCACATGAACACTATACTACACCCTTGTGGTCAGAGTGAGTTATACACACACATCATCTTTAAATGTGGCTCCTGCTGTGCATTAAGGATGGTTTGCACTGAAAACAATGTACATACATTACCATGATTTTAGGGGCTGCTCAAGCTCTGATGCCTCTACTCAGTCCCACAACAGTGTGTCCCATTGTGTGAGGAATGTAATTGCATGTGGAGCATCCACAGCATTTTCCAAGTATAAAGTATTGTATAGTTTGCTGTGGGTGTTCTGGTGAGACGTGATGTTATTGTGGAATGTGGGTCTGTGTTGCCTTTTGATTAAATATTAAACCCATGTCAGAGGTTAAAAGCCATATTCTGGACTTATCTAAGATAGAGCCAAGATAAGTGTCCAGCTGGACAGAGGATGTCATGCTGAGTTGACTTTTGGGTGTGGGGGTCAGGTCAGAGGTCAGACTGACCAGATCGTTTGATCAGCTCTACAGGCAACTCTGGAATGTCTGGAGGATGAAGCTGTTTGGGATGAATGTACAAAGGTCTCATATTGGCACGGATGCTTTCCAAGATTCATCATTTTTTGACATTGTCCTTTGTTTTTTAATAAACATTATTTTTTTCAGTTTTTACACAAGATAATTGCAATAGCACTGACTCCAGCTCAGCGACACCTAAAGCTTCTGCAACTCAGCTTGAGGTTTTGCCACCTGAGCACCACAAATGGATTGTGAACACCATATGAAAATTAGGGCCTCAGTTTTCTCCCATATCCACCATTACATCTGAGCTACAAGTATTATACAAACACATAAAAATGCAGGAATGAGAAAAAACTTATGAGAAAAAAGGAAACCAGGATAATGCTGATTTGATGTTTTAGCTTATTCAGGAAGCTTATTCATTTGAGTAACAATGTGCATGATTTCTGAGATGTTGAGTGTTTTATGGATGATAATGAAAACAAATCATGGCTGCAATTTTTTTATTGGTCTGAAATGAAATATGAATATGAAAATCATTAGCACTGAAAAGGCTCTACACCCAATGAGAATATTTGCAGCAGCATTTTCTCTGCACTGAAATAATATTCTGTTGAAATTACTTAATTTTATTATGTCAAGTGGTTGCATGAAATTTATTTATTTACCTCTAGACATATTTTTGAGTTGTAATAGTTTAACTTTACATATTTAAGGTAAATCCAATCTAACGCTATTTTACTATGTCTTAATCTTCAATGAACTTAACATTCATTCAATGATCCAATCCAAATATGTTTACTTACTCTACACATGCACAGATGATTGGAAACGAAATCATAGATAGTTTTTAAATTACTTTTAATTGAGTTAAATTAGTTTGTTTGAGGCGACACGGTGGTGCGGTGGTTAGCACTGTTGCCTCACAGCAAGAAGGTCGCAGGTTCAAGACCCGCCTTGGGCCTGGGTCTGGGGCCTTTCTGTGTGGAGTTTGCATGTTCTCCCCGTGTCTGCGTGGGTTTTCCCCGGGTACTCCGGTTTCCTCCCACAATACAAAAAACATGCTCAGGTTAATTGGCAACTCTAAATTGCCCATAGGTGTGAGTGTGAGAGTGAATGGTGTGTGAATGGTGTGTGTGCCCCACGATTGGCTGGCGACCATCTGGGGTGTATCCCTGCCTCTCGCCTTAACGCGCTGGGATAGGCTCCAGCAGACCCCTGCGACCCCGAAAGGGAATAAGCGGGATAGACAATGGATGGATGGATGGATAGTTTGTTTGAAGAGGGAAAGTACATTAAATAGCATAGTTTAATTTAATAACTTTAAAATCTGTTGGTTAACCATATAAAACATTTCACATTTACAATGGGTCAGAATAATGTTTTCCTGGTGTGGTACAGTGTTGGTTTACACCTTTCAGTTGTTAGTATGGGACCAGTTAGATTTCCATTTTGAGTTAAAAATTAACCACATCCTATCAGGACATTTTGTCATTTATTAAACTCTGTGCAAACTATGTATCATAAATGAAAAATCGGATATCTCTGTCACACAAGTTAATTTCTCTCTCCTGTCAAAGAACAAAGCATATGCAAACACAGCTAAAGGTGTCTCTCAGAATTTTGTTTTTTCTAATATTTATTTTATTTTCCTTTTCCAGGCACCTCCCATTTTAATGAGTCACTCAGGTGAGAGGCAGAGGAAGAGAGCAAGAGCGAGGATGACAAAACACTCAGTGTGTGTGTGTGTGTGTGTGTGTGTGTGTGTGTGTGTGTGAGAGAGAGAGAGAGAGAGAGAGCAAGGTGTAGAAAGCGTCACACCACCACCATTAGACACCTGTCAGTGCAGGTGGATCGTGTTGGATATCTGAACCTGGAGCTTTCACTGGAGGCCTCGCTTTTCCTCTTTGAATGATTTTTTTTTCTTGCTTTTTTCAAACTTTTTAAATTTGTACCCATGTGATTTGGTCATACTCAGACTTCAGTCTTTCTGCTGACACATCTGCGGATGTCGTCAATGGTTATCACATCTCCATTGTCGGACGAGGGTAATTTCCATCAGAGAACTCCATTCTGAGCCGAGGAGCCATGGCAGACTTTCCCTCCCAGGTTACCACAGAAACCAGCTCCTACCCCCAGCACTCTCAGCGGGGGGGCAACAGCCTCCGCGGCCTGGCTGCTAGCGTCACTACCGGGATAAACATGACTTTTTTCCGAAGCATCCCGGCTGTCCTCATGATGGCTGAAATAGTGAGTCACTCACGGATAAGCCAAATGTCTGTTTAACCATCTCAAGACAACTGAATTAGTGACGTAAGGATGGGGATACCCTAGACTGCACTTTTCTATTTGTGGGATTTATTTATTTTAGAAAATTATAGGATATCAACAGGCTTATCTTTTAACTAACTGTTAGCAGTATTTGCATCTATAGTTGGTTTGGTCTGATTTTAATAGCTAAGTTCATTAAGTTTTACACTCATGTAATGGCAGCAGCAGGTTATAAAACAAGAAACATGGATAAAGGGTGGGAATGAGGCTCAGTTTACTGAATATGGTTGAGTTAAATAAAAACACACACACACACACACACACACTAAGTCATTAAACCTAAAATTGCTGCCAATGTTAGAGCAGTTCTAGATATGTGTATTTGTGCTCTTTATCTGGTGAAACAGGAATTTGAATATGTGTCAACATGCTTTATTCCTTGCACTTTAAATGTCACCGACTATCTATCAACAAAGACACATGGTCACCGGTCAAAGCCTCTGCTGTTTGGTGTTGCAGCAGGAAGTCAGTTCTCAAAATGAACCTGATAAGGGGATATGATTGTGAGAGGCTGCAGGCTCTGTTGTGTTCTCTGTTGAATACCCTATGTACACTAGCCTCTGTCCACACAGAGGACATGTGACTGACAGGTGCAGGGAACCTTTGACCCGTGGGGGCCCCGTGCTGCCACACCCCCCCTCTGACCATCCCATCGTTACAATGAACTTGTATCTTCATGGAGGGGAAAAGATCACTGTTAATGTGCAGTTTGTGTATGACCCCACTGTTAAACATTTCTCAACTCTCTGTCCTTTATGAGTGTCAAGCTTTATTGAGTCTTGATGGTGTTGTAGTAGTAGGATGGGTTGGGTAGTAGTCAGCAGAAGTGTGCTTTAGTGGTACATAAAAGACTGATTAACAGTTGTAAAGTTTGTAGGATGTGGCCTAAAAGTAAGAATGAGGCAAAAAAAAAGTTGCTGCTTGTGACATTACACAGTAGTGGTAAAATTTAATTGGGGCCAAGCAGCAGAGCTGCCACACGAATCTACAGCAGCCGGAACGGTCGCCTGATTACTGTCACCAAGTTTCATGTTGCCACTTCAAACTCTAGCAATACCAACCAAAGCTGGAGGTATATTTCTGAATGTAACTTTTGACCTGTGCAGCCGCAAAAATCATTGTGGATTCAATTTTTGGGATTTCATCAAAAGCTTAAAACACTTCATAAGTCGAAAATTTAGTCTGGCCAACATCAAATTCAACATCATCATCAGACTAAAACTCATAAATGCTACAAACTACAACGATTGCCTATGACATTTAATCAGAAGTTGTTGTGAAGCCGCCAAACAGGAAGTGAGATCAAATCTCAGCAACTCTTTCATGTATCAAAACCAAATTTAGTACATGTATTTCAGACCCCATCGAGAGGACGCTCAAGAAATCTGGTGACCTTTGACCTCCAGGGTGCGCTGTAATTACTAAAAATATGTTTCGGCTCATATCTCATGTTGTGTCTGAGTTAGGTTCACTGTGGGTCGTCACAGTTTTTTTCGCCCATTCTTAAGGTCAGCGTGAGTATTCTGCTGTCATATTGGATTATATAAAAATCAGCTAACATATTGTACTGACCACATATTTTTGCCGATCGCCACCAAACTTGAAAAAAGATGTTTAGAGCCTGACACATGTAATAATGTGATTTTATTGACTGTCAAAGCTTTCAACCCTCAGAGCTAATCGAATTCGATGAGGAAGCCCCCAAACAGGAAGTGGTCTTATATTTCAGCCAAACTTTGTTGTATTTACTTGAAATGTCTTGTTGCTGCTTAGGAATGGCTTAACTGCATCAGCTTGGCCCCTCATTGCTATATTGAGCATATTGCAATTGCAAATTGTAATTCTAAGGCAATAAAACTAGGCAACACACAGTATTGCTCCATTTACTACTGTTTTACTATGTTTGCATTTTCCTGGCACCACTCCATAATAGCCACTGCTGGTGAGCTATACATTGTGACATTGTCCGGGAGTTAATAAGCAGTGAACATTGCCTTGTCAAATGTAAAACAGCTTAAGTGTTAGTGATAAAGAAATGTCATAAACCACACCACAACATTTAGGTTTGAATATATAGTTTCTCATTTATGAAGCTGCACTTGCATATTACATCATTCGGTACAAGTTTTGTTTTAAATAAAGATAGACTTGCCGCTGAAGCAATTTCTTTGCTGGTCAATATTTGACCTGATGCTAGTACAGTACAGTATAATACTATAATACAATATTTACTGTATGTTGGTTTGTAGAATGCTCAGAGGGTGGACACACTGGTAGTAAATAGGATAATTTGAAGCAAGGCATCCATACTTTGAGGTTGAGGTTTCAGTGAAACTATGAAAAATATTGAAATAACAGCACCTTTTTCCCCCTTTCTTCCTTATGGGACTGCTTTGTCCATAATTAACAGGATAAATAATCAGAGATATTTCTTTTAAATACCTTGCTGCCTTCATCAATTAAAAACAAAAAACTTAGCACCCTAATTAAAGCTCATAAAAAATTAAGCATTTTAGTCTGGGAACAGAAGCTATTGACTGTTCCTAATTCAGAACAGATGTCTTTGTTAAGATGGCTGCTTTGCAAAGGTCAACGTCTGAATGCCTCCTGTGTGTATGTGCATGTGTATCAAATGTGTTAAAAGTGAAACATGACCTGTGCATACATAATAAATTGCACTTTTTTGTCCTCTCTCGTGGGACAGAAACAGAGAGGCACGAGGTCAAAGAGGGGATCTTCGTAGGCTTTCTGTCTGGGTGACATCTGTGTTTTTAAGAAATGACAGTAGACGATGAGGTTTAACCTTATTTTAAGGCAGGAAAATCCAGTAGTGTTCTGTAAATAAAAACTATTGAGAGCTTTTGTCATTGGACCCTTTAGGAGATGTTGTTTCGGTAAAGAACAGTTTGTCATTTTTCAAGCTGTAGAGCCACACTTACATACACTACATCTATTTCGAAACATTTGTTTGCTTGTGCATGTTGCGCGTCATGAACTCTGCATACTGGCTATGGGGAGATCCCCTCTTAAATAGACAAATAAATCTGTAACACTGAGCTGTAATTTGTGCACTGAGCTGTGACACTGTTCACACACAAGCTTGTTAACCTTTATGCTAAATGAGTGGACTGCCTGTCCACCTCGAGGCATACTTTGCGGTATTTACAGCTTAAGTGGAAGTGTGATGATTATCTCTGTGGACTTAAAAATAGGACAAGCAGGGAAATAAGTCATTAATACACAAATACGTTAAATGAAAATGTTTAGACAGTTTAGGGTGCATTAGTGTCATGCCACCACAGCTCCAAATGAATGTTTTCAATGTATGAATGTGAACAATGTATTACCATTCATTTAAACATTTTATTATTGTATTATTGTATGAGGTAGGTCATCAATCACTGGTTAATGTTTGACCTGCGTCACCCGTCTCCTCCCTCCCAACCTCTTCTAGATCCTGGGGCTGCTCCAGTGGGCCCTGATAGCCAGCGCCCCCTACACCTTCCTGCCGGCATACGGCTGGGTGATGTTCGTGGCCATCACCCTGTGGATCCTCACCACCATCCTCTTCCTCATGATCCTGTTTGGAGCCCAGAAAAAGCTCACCGCCGTCCCCTGGCCTCTGACGGTACGGGCGGAGAGAGAGAGAGAGAGAGAGCACAAGGAGCGATTCACGCTGTTCTATAATTGCTGCTTATTCCAGGGCATGAACAAATGGATCAAATGTGCTCCTGCTATTTAGCAGCACTTTACTTGATTTGGTTTCAAATCTTGAGAATCGCCTCTTTATATAAGACATTATTAACAAAATAAGCAACACTTGAGAAAAAAAAGAAAGAGACACCCTTGTCTAGTGCTTATTAAGAGTTAAACCACTTAAAATGCCCCACCCACCCCAGACCAGTGAGAAATTAACATGCTGACAGAGCACAAGACTCCTGTGATAGATCTCCTACATGAACACGGTGTGTTCATGTAGGAGATATGATTTTTTTTAATTAAATAAATAAATTAAAACAATAAAATCACACTGTGCAGCTGACATTAAATGCACCCAGGTGCAGACTGCCCATGAAACATAATCTCTCTCCTCCTGGAAAAGGAGAGTGAATTACGTTATGTGACGTCACATGGAGTAGTACATGGGGACTCCTGGCAAACAGGAGATCAGAACTCTGACTAAGGTCTCTCTCCTCTCCTGCTGCAGGTGATGCTGTACCACGGGATCGCCACCATCCTCTATCTGACCGCCTTCCTGGCCAACGCGGCTTCTGTCCACCCCTACTACACTTTCTACAACACTTTCTACAACTACATGGCAGCCGCTGCTGTAAGGCCGACACCACACCAACACTCACTAACGCGCAAAGAGCTGGTTAAAAATGCAGAAAGAGGCCCCTTTGATATAATATGTCAAGTCTCATCATGTATCAACAATGACTGCAGAAGCATGATCTCTGAGCTCTCAGCTGTTTGGCTTCAGAAGGTGTGTTTCTGGCAGAATGTTTACTTATGAGGCTGTGGTAGGTACACTCACCCAAACGCCTACAAGAGACAGGGAAGTAGAGCAAGATGAAGGGTTTTCTTATTGCTCCTGTGGCTGTGGACACTGTCATGTGCTCTAGAGGTGTTAAAGTCCACCTTTGTCCTATAGTTGCGCACCTGCTCCACTCCTTTGCTGTTTAAAGGAGCCCATGTTCACTATAAATACATTTTAAAATATTAGATAAGAGAGAGAGAGATAGAGAGTGAATGTAAGGAAACACATGTGTGTGCATATGTGTGCGTCAAATCATTTGCTACTGGAACCCAACAGGACTTTGGCCAGTCCAAGAGTTTAAAGAATTCTGCATCCGGCGTGTATTTCACACCTACACACACACACAATTACTTTCACAAGGATAAAATGTCTGTTCTCAGAGGATAAGGCTAAAGGGGCACAAAAGCAAATTAGCTGAATTACCTTTGTTTGGTTATGACAATGGTGCAGTAATTTCAATATTGATCCTAGTTTCAGTCAAACCTCTAGAGTATTTATTCACACACACACACACACACACACACACACACACACACACACACACACATTCTTGGCCCTGGCCTCTGTCTTATCACAAACTCTTATCAGTTAAGTTTTATTGGGCACATACTAGCCAAATTGCATTGGTGTTTGCCAGGCATAATGGGCCATTAGAGCATATTTTAAGCTGAAATCTTTATAATCGCCATAAAGACCCCATTTATGTTGGCTGTTTCTGAAGTCATTCCAAGGTGTAATTATCTCTCCTCCCTCTTTCTCACTTCCTGTTGATGCTTCACTCTCCTCCTGTCCTCTGTGTGTCCGTCCAGTTCTTTGGTGGCGTGGTGACCGTGGCGTACGGGGCCAGTGCTTTCTTCTCTTATCTGGACTGGAAGGGGGATGGAGGAAACGCTGCCACCAACACAGTACCAACCTAGGACTCAAAACACGCCACGCTGTGCCCAGCAAAAGACTTTTTATGTTTTCCCTCAAGAGATCTTGCTAATTTGAATAGTCGAGTGTTGATGCTCAACTGTCAACAATACTACCCAGACCCTGGAAACAAAGATTACACGTCATTCACCCACAATATCACTGCCACAACACTCAATAGACTTTCATCCATATAGTATACATGTTTTTTAAATTTAATATAAAAGTGCCTTCAAATCCTGGAAACACCAGGTGTCTTGATCATGTGGAATAAATGCGATCCGTATATTCATAAATTTGTGAGCGTAGACCTTTAGATGAGTAATTTACCGAGATTCTGAAACAATTTTCCTGCAAACTACAGAATAAAATGCTTAGGCATGAAAATAGATTTTTAAATAGAATAGTTATTGTCCTCGGTTAGTCTACGAAAATCAGGTTTAAAGTGAAAGTGACCTGGAGGAGCAGGAAAGACAAGATGAAGGTTACAAGAACTTGTCTTACTCCAAAAGTTGGCAGCCTGATCAGAGACTTTAATATGAAGGATTTCTTCAGCAGTGACTCCATTGAGGTGTATTTGTCTGTAGGGTAAACATGAAAAAACCTACTTTAAGTTTATTTAGAATCTATAGTTTATGGATCGGCCTGCAGATGTACTGATGGGCTTGTACAAATGCAAATCCAGGTGATACCATGCCAGACTCCTGCATTATCTCTTGACAGACAAACAAATAAATTGTGAGAATCTCCTCTGGGTTGATCATCTGACACACATACAGGAAGAAATCAAAGGGAACTGTTTTTGATTTCCTCCAAATGTGCAGATAAATTCAGGTATTAGAAGATGCTCACCTTGATTCAAAGACTCAAAGACTGATCCCAAGCACTGATAAGAAATTGACAAGTAAGGTTGTGGATGGAACAATGTGCAGCTTTAACAGAATGGTTCCTGCAGTTTTGGCAGGACACCGGAAACTAACATTTTAAATATCGTTCCACTTATGTGTCACACTGCTTTGTTCCTGTTGTATGTGCCTTAATGAAATATGTTGCAACTTTTTGTACCAGGTATTTGAATAATAGTGAGATCCTGGGATGAATTCTGGGGTTGAACCACACACTTGTTCAAATAAAGCGCTTTGTCATTAAAGACTTTTATCTGCTTATTTGAAAATATGTTTTTACTAACAAACGACTTCAGCAGTATTTAACCATTGACATAAATATACTTTTGCAATTTAAACTGTTAAGACAAGTACAAAACATGCTGACATTTTACTGACAAGTACAGATCTCACACTCATACAAACACACACACACACACACACACACACAATAAAAATCACTTTTACAGGCATAAAACAATGCATTTCCAAACCGATTGAGTAATTCAAAACTGTAGATGTAACAAATACATTACTTCTGCTCTATTTCTGTGTAATAATACAAATGTCAAATCATACATTCAATCATTTTCTTCTCCTGCTTTCTGAGGGATTTGTCAATGCATGTCACATACATGTAAACCAGTAAACTTTTCAGAAAAACACAACAACATTAGTCTTGTAGCAACACTGGTGTTCTTGGTTCCTACTCCTCAACCAGGCAGAATGAATAAATGATAAATTGCAGTAATAGTAGAATCAAGTAAGAGGTTGAACTTTATATAAAGAGTAAGCTCCTCACCTGCAAATTCCAGTTTTAGAAATATGAACATTTCAAGTAGTCTTTACATTTAGTGCAATGTTTGAGATTAGGAAGAAGATAAAACATCCATCCATCTTTACTCTTTAACCATGAGGAGGCTCTTAAAAACCTTCCACATGCAAACACAGAGGGATGCATAAAAGACGGGCGCAGCAGAGTAAAAATACTCAAACTAAACACTAGCCACGAACTGAAAAGTTTCTGCGGGCTTATTTTAATGAACGAGTGAAGAAAGAGGCAATTAAAGAATTCAAGAGTTGAACTTTTCGATTGTGTGAATGTGCAAATGTCACTGTGACTCCATGGGATCTGTGTGTTTGGAGCCTGTGGGGAACTGAGAAGAGCTGACCACCATCAAGCCCGCCAGGTCCAGACCTCGGCCCTCCTTCTCCTGGAAATGCACAGATTCAGCAGGTATCAAAGCAGAGTATGTCACGCACTCCATACTATATTCTCAGAAAAGAGGGGCTGAAAGATCTTTTTCAAGCTCGCGGACAACTCACAGCTCTGTATTCCAGAAGCATCTCCTTGAAGGCCATGAAGTCAGTGAACGTCAGCAGCATGTCAAAGATGTCAGCTGGCACCTCCTCTTTGTGTTGCCTGCAACGGAGGAGAGACACATTTGCAATGAGCTTGTGTGCCACCTAGTGGCCCATTGCAAAATATGACTTCTTATGATAAACAGGTGCATTTGGGAATAAAAAGATGACTGGTTGCATTCGATGACACTATTTAGTGTCAGCAATTTATCTAAAGTGGCTTTAGAGGAAAATAACCAGAATCAAACATTGTTGTGATGTCTTACTTGAGCGACTCTATGAAGGTGTTCATGTTGAAGCCAGGGATCCTCCTCATTAGCTGCTGATCCAGGTGTTTCTCTAGCAGGTCGCCCTACAAAACAACAACAGGTACAATAATGGCCTTTAATTTACCCCCTTAACAACTGCATAAGTTTATGATAAGTTGTCACTTTCAAAAATTAAAGCAGTAAGTCCAACAACTCACATATTCTTTAAATATGGTCATGTAGCTCAACTTATTCTCATCAGAGTCATCAAACTCCAGGTAGTGGTTCTCCATGAAGTTTTGCTGAAGCTGCTGGAACTCCTCCTCTAAAGACAAAATAGCAGAAACAAAGAACATCACACATCTTGACCTGTTCATTGGCAAAACACCAAATCTGCAGGTCCTTGCCTCTTGGGTTGATTTATTTCCTTTTTTTGTCCACATTTCTTACAGAGAACAAGAAAGGACACCAGAGCTTTAATTTAAGGAAGCTTTTTTTCCCTTTCAATGGCTCTGTCAATCTTTTTCAAAGCACATAGACTTGTCCGGCTATCTAAAACTAAGTTGGCTTGTATAAGAATCAGAAGGCATGGATAAATGTTTAGGGTGTATCTTGTTGCTGTGTGTGTATCATTCAAAACACCAACTTCTTCCATCTGTCAGTGGTGGGTCTACATGAACCTTATCTTGGGTGTGTGGTTCCATTTATAGTCCTACCAATAATGGTGTCCTGTATACAGCCAATAACTGCATCGAAAGCTGATTCTGCTGCTGAGGACCTGAAAGAAGAAAAAAAAGGGATTATGATCATGTGACTTAAAGGCAGAATCAGTGATTTGGACTCACAACTGCAGAAAGTAATGTCTTTAGATTAACACAGAACCATGGTGGGATTTATTTTAACAGACAGTGTGCCTGTTCTATCGGAGTCTCTGTATATATGAGATGCTCTAGGGAATATGTCTGTATTAGTTAGAGATTAGTTTTCCCTCAAAATGATCCGGCTGTCAAATTTGTGTTTCAGTTTCACTGTGCAACAGGTCTACTACTACTACTTCTTCTCCTTTCAGCTTTTCCCTTCAGGGGTCACCACAGTGAATCAGTTGCCTCCATCTGAACCTGTATCTGTGTTCTCTTCTTCATGTCCTCTCTCACCACATCCATAAAACTCTTCTCTGGCCTTCCTCTAGACCTCCTGTCTTCAAAATCAGCATCCTATTAATAAATTCAATCTCTCTCCTGTGGACATGTCCAAACCATCTCAGTGCTTTTCTATTATTTAATAAGCGTTTTTTTAATAAATTATACGAAGGCGCAAACACATCGATGCCTCGTATAAAACCCAAAGCTTTCTGGTAAGCAGTGGCGTTTTGTTAGGAGCTCGTTTCCCGTATTTGGCGAATGGAACTGAGACTCTCCTGAGTGCAGAACCCGCAGAGGTTCAGGGTTTACACGTATCCCCCACACGTTTTTATGGATCCACTGCTTTTTCTAGCAAGACGGAGCCGAACCCACAAAGTCACCAGTTAACACGGATACTCGGTTTCAAAACGAAGCGGCTTTAACCTACCGGGAAATAAGGTAGTCCACCTCCTCGTCAGAACAGTCCAGGATGCCTAGAGAAAGGAAATGAGAAAGAGACGACCTCTGAATACTAACGTGTTGCTAATGCCTGTTGTTAAAAACAAAAGTAGCAGCTGACGACTTCCACAACAAGTGCAACGTTGACGCTTATATCGACAGCCACGAGCTGACTGCTAGCGTTAGCTAAAAGCTAACAAACACACGTAACTCAAACAGTACGAGCTGTGGAGGTTTGTTAGCGGCAGCTCGCATATTCACAAAGCTCAAAGTGTCGCTTCACATTTTCATTACATTTAAATGCATGATAATTCCTTACTTAGTCCTTGAACGTCCATGTTTTATTGAATAAATCGCGAACGTTGATGTCAAATTTGCGAATGTAATGTTGTTACCAAGGCAACGACGGCGACCATGCGTGCGTCTTTGCGTCACGTCCGCTAGAAAAAAAAACGTTTCGGGACGTTGGCTGAGAATTTCATATTAGTATCTTTTATTTTTACCTTATTGATCAACGTACAAATATAATACACATGTTTGCTGTCACATTAACCTCACGAAAGCTATTATCTCACTACCTTTATATATCCTCCAAACTGAAATACAGTTAACACCAGTGCAAGAATACACGCAAACAGCAGTGTATTAGGACAATGTAAACTTAGGTACACATTGTCAAATTATAATATAGAAGAATTATAACACAAAAGTCAATGCTGTAGTTCAATATTAAATAAATGGGTGTTGGGTCTGATCTGAAAACATTCAGCCTCATGGATGTTATATATTCTGGAAAACTGAATAAAAGTAAGAACCCTGTTAATAGTTTGTAAATCTGTATTGCATACAGAACCATGTCTTCTAACATCAGTATTGATTTGTTGTATCTTTCCCCAACCATAAAGCTCAAATCAGAATTCTTGAGCAAATGTATTCTTAGAATAAGCCTTATTACTAAGTAGAACATATAGGGTTATAGAAATGAGACATAGTAGCTTACTTTTTACATCAATATTTGTTTTTATACCGACTGTGCCAAAGATTATATTAAATCAGTTGAAAAATTAAATCATCTATAATGCAAAAACTAAAATTTCAAGTAGTTCAATTTTAAGAAGATTATCTTATACCACTGGGAGATAATTTTTTGTATTTCAAGTTGTTTTATTGATTTTAGTCTATTTAATCAAATTTTAGGAAAGTTTTTTAAAATGTATTTCACTTGTTAAGATTGTAATTTTTGCAGTGCAATTTCTGTTGTCATTCATCAAATTATTGCAGTAAAAATGAACATTTTACACAGTCTACTTGTGTTATCTTTAAAACGACAAAGTTCCTCCAAAAACAATGTTCTGTGCTGTCCCAAATCATCACATGAAAAGTAACTCATCAACTGTTACTTGATTGAATATGATGTAAATAATCACCACCCAGTCATACAAGAATCACATGAACATACATTTATTACAAATATCACAATCCAGGAAACAACAATTTTTTAATAAATCACATCTTTGGGAACTGTGGGGCAAAATTCCTTTATAGATGTTTAAATACAACTCACAAAACAATTCTTTACAATCCTGAACTTCATCTCTACCCATAGAGACATCTCATAATTTCTTCCGCCTGCATGTATAAGGTGCTCCAGGAAATACAAGGTAGCAAACAGTGACCAGACCAGTCTTTTTGTCATATTGAGACGTATTTTATCTTCGGAAATCATTCCAGTATGGTCTGAATGATTTTACAGCTCCAGTTCATGCATTTTGGTGGAGTAGGATATCTTCTGGATTCATTTTATAGATAATTTGACCTCAAAATAGATTCAAAATCATTCAACATAATAATTTGACATGTATGTTTTTAAAGTTGTATGAATTTTCTTGACTTACAATCGCTTGCATTTTTGCTTCACCACCAGTGTCCAAAATACAAATATATTTAGTCAACCCAGAGATGCTTCAAGTAAAGGATGCACAGAGCGACAAAGATCCAGGAAGGTTGCCATGAAGACAAGAGGGAGAAAGATGGAGAAAAGGCAAAATGAGAGCAGATATGTGCGAATGTTGTTATATAAAGCAGGACGAGGGAAACCACGTTCCTGGATCTGAACCAGTCTCACTTACAGGAAATCTGGAAGCTATAGTTTACTTCCTGTTAGTTCTGTATGCACGTTATCCCACTAAGAGAGATGTGATTCATAACAAATTTAATCCCACTTTGCAGTGGGTTGATTCTTTGCTAATGTATGCGTTATAAGTATTTGACTGCCAAATCAGACCCAGGTCATCCATCATCCTGAGAAGTACCCTGGGATACTTAGTAAAGTGATATAGGGGAAAAAATGGATTCACTTGAACATTTCACATTTGTTTTAAACAATTTACTGATCAGCTCATACAACACTGTTCATCAACAAAATGTGTTGCACATCAACGCCACGACACATTTAGTGCTCACCATCATCTATAACAAAAAAAAATGTAATCACATCTTTTGGATCAAACTTTGCTGTCTTAATAAAGACACATGAGTTTGTCACCACAAACAATTAAGACATTTACTTGTGCTGCCTCCAAATGAGCCAAACTCATGGGTGGACCAGCATTGTAAGGTTTGCTAAATTGTTAGAACCAATTACGCAATCCCATTTCAATTTTATACTTTCCCCTCAGTGGTTCTTCAAACGTATGCATAACTTAGTTCGGGGGTAAGTATGCTATTTAAGGTACTGATTAACGTTATGTAAACTTTCACCCCTGTGTATTTATTTGCTGTGGCTGTTCCGTACATGAATGAGACTGGAGAAAAATCCAAATCTGACCTAAGACTTTAAATAAAGCACAAGAAGCAGCAGGGTTGACCGTGCTTAAAATCACTTTGTTGTAAATACTGATTCAAGTATTCAGTTTGTTGTAAAAACATAACTTTTACCATTCATTTTCAAAAGATGATTTGATATTATCGTTAACATTTGCTTATGTAAACTGAATCAGAAAACGCAGCTCTATATATAATCCTGCAATTTTTTTAGCTTTCTGAGACCAAATATATAATTTGAAAATTTCATTTTTTGTGATTGTGATCTCCTCCAGGAAATGAAATCAGCATAGACAGTGACTGAAGCAGAGGTGTTGGTACAACACTGAGCGAAGACAATGAAGATGCTCAGGAACACCATGAATCACACATCTACACCCAAAAATATCAAAGTAGGACACATCTCAAATTTATCTGTACCTTGGGTTTAATACTGTACTACAGGTGGTGACCAGCCCTTCCAGATCTGCAGACGTGTGCATGACAGTGGTGGGATTAAATAGTAGTAGCCTCTGAACTGAAAGCACAGTGGGATCCTTGTATCTGAAAGGAGGTCTGATGATTCCACACGAGGGCTTTCAGATGAGAAGATGGTTCAGTTTATAATTGGTTAAATAATCACTTCTGCTCTTCTTGTCTGAAAAACACACTGGTGAAGAAAGTTGATTCTTGGCCCAGCTTCTGCAGTGAGTTGTCAGAAGGATACAAAAGAGGAGATGTAAGTAAATGAGGGAAAGCTCTCGGGATCCAGCTGTGGTGTGATTCCTCTCCTCTCATCTCCTCTCTTTTTGCTCTTTACCCCTCCATCGTCGCCTCCTCTGACCAGAACTCGATCTGGTATTATTACAACACTGTGGCCCCATGCTAGCAGCACTGCTGGGCGAGAGGCGATTAGAGGAGGAGGCTGTAGGGCTTGTGTGTCTCTCCTGACTGGAGAAGGGACAGGAAGTGTGTCAGGAGACATGTGCAATGAGTCTGACGCGGGTCTGGATGTCTTGGCGGCACAGGGGGCACGTTTCTAACTGTAAGGCACACTCCATACACATACCACTGCAAGATGGGAGAAAAAAATAAAGAAATTATTATCAATTAATAGAAATTATCTATCCACACAGAATGATAGACAGATGAAATTCACTTTTGTAATGAATATATTGTAAGAATAGTGCGGGATTTATTTATCCACACGAGATGCACACATACCCATGTCCACAGGGCCTCAGCTCCGTGTCTGCCATGACGTCACAACACAGTGTGCAGCAGTTGTCTCGAATGCTAACCTGTTTTAGTAAGGCCAGACGCCGGTGTCTGGAAAACACACAGAAAACAAAGATAAATTGGGTTTGTATGCACACTTTTTGACCACTAGTCACTCTCTGTAAAATGCCTACATGTTATAATTCTGCTATACTAAGAATGTTGATAATAATGTACCTCAAGGCTCTCAACTTACTGGCTAACTGATTTTATTAAGTAATTATATTTGTAATTGAAACAAAATAGCACGACAATCTACGACAAATAGAGTATAAAAAAAAAAATTAAAAAGAAAAACATTCCTCATCTCTACATGCACAACAGTGTAAAGTTTATTGTGGCCGTAGCGAACAGAAAAACAACAAATTTAGTAAGAAAAGATCACAAGTGCTGTTGTCTTTTCACAGTTTAATCACGGTCTAAATGCAGTGTCTTACTCCAAAACGCGTTCACAGACTGTCATTAAATCCTGGCACTGTCAATCTCAGCCTGAATTCATTTATTTTATAATGTTCTATAATAAACATTGAGTCATGTTTGCATCATGACTACCACCTTGTTGAACACTGGGTGCAATCAAATGATTCACGGGGACAGTTGGGGACAGATAAGTTACTGTTGCCCAGACTGTCAATGTGTAGTCTATTTTAGGGGCTGCCATAAAGCCACTGGGAGGACCAGCTTCATTTCTTACCTGGGTAGGATGATCTTTTCACTGGGCAGCAGTGAAGCAAAGTCGTTAAAGGTGCTGAACTTGACTGAAGGTGGGTGGCGGAAAGGCTTGGACCCAAAGTTGAACTCACACTGCTGGTATGACATAAAGCTGGCTGCCGCAAAGAAACCGGACCTGGCCAAGACAGAGGTCGATGTAAGAGATGCGATTAGTTGTGAAAAGTATAAAAAAAAGAAAATTAAATTAAAAATTAAAACAAAAATAGAAAACGCTACAGCATTTTAGAACGTGACCAAATGTGGACTTACGTGGCCGAAGAAAAGACCTGTTTCTCTGGCGGCAGCTGATGCCCATTCAAATAAAAGATCATCTGCTTTTTGCTGAGGTCCAGCAGGAAGCCGATAGCATCTCCTAAACAAAACACATGAAGCAGAATGAAGCCCTGGCACATAATTATTACAATTATTACTCCATATAGAAGGTGAGTCAGTGTTTGAATGCTGGCAGTGACAGCAGCATGTGGGTCGTAAAATCAGAAAACTCCACAAATGAGTCTGACATTTAAAGTGCAGTACCCCCTCTCCTCAACTGACAATTTAAAATGTCCTTTGAAGTGTATGACATTAAAAAAAGGATTACTAAGTCACAGTAGTGACTTAGTAATCCTAAGTCACTACTGTGTGTGTGCGTGTGTGTGTTTGTGTGTGTGTGTGTGTCCATTAATGTGTTGTATATACCTTCTTTCCAGCACGGGTGAG
The DNA here is from genome assembly GCA_036785175.1 of Eupleurogrammus muticus. Classification (NCBI taxonomy): domain Eukaryota; kingdom Metazoa; phylum Chordata; class Actinopteri; order Scombriformes; family Trichiuridae; genus Eupleurogrammus; species Eupleurogrammus muticus. The sequence continues at coordinate 15,908,026 of JAYKQN010000010.1, read as the reverse complement.
AGTGAGGTTTACTGCGAGCGTTGTACCAGATGAGCTGCCTGCAGCCATCATACGCACATGAGTATTCATCGTCTCCAATCCCATATCCCTCCTGTAACACACACCAACACACACATATGCAAACATAAAAACGCTGCATCATGTCACTGCAGAACAATCAAGGAACAAAGAGAGATGACTGAACGGTATGGATAATCAAGATGAGTACATGGTTGAGGAACTTGCTGTCCTTGGTGGCCCATCCTATTTGCATCACGCCTGATGTAATAACCGTCACCTCATAGTACCAAACGCCTGAATCCACACAGAACGTACAACGCACGCTCTCAAAAGACGAGGCGTCGCATCGTGCCTGAAGAGGGGGGAAAAAGGAGAGAACAATTCAATAATTGGGAAAGTGAAAAAATATTTTGATTGTATAATAGGGATGGAACGGTTTATGAAAACTATCAGTGCTGTTCGGATCAACTGTCTCAGTTCGGTTCATAATTATGAGCTGCTCATTTTTCTTATTCAGTTTTTTCTCATAGGCAAAGAGTTCACCCTCCAGAACAGAAGGTCAACCACCCGTAGTAAGCAAAAAGAAGAAAGGGAAGCAGTGTAGCCTGGTGTGGCAGATAGATGGACAGTGCAGATAATCAGTTGTTGTGGAAACTTGCGTGGGTTCGGTGAGTGGGAAAGAGACAGAGTTAGAAGATGACCAGTAGCACTTTACAGGTATGCAGTGAGGCTGCATTTAGTGACCTATGAAGAAAGTTGTTGACGTAAGTGCAACACTGCAGCTCTATGATTAAAGCACTGGAGCTACGATATACGATATGTCCTACAAACCGTACAGCAACATGGTAATTCCTGCACTGTATGAAGAGACATCATTTCAGATGTAGAGACCTAAGTCTAGCGCTGATGGAGCCTGTGCTTCTTTATAAAAGGGAACTTTATTTAGCGAAAATTGACATATCAATGTCTCCTCTCTTACAGCCAGAATCTCATCTACTTTTAACCTCAGACTGTAACAAAATCCTGTTTTCAGCTGAAAATATGATTGATTTTCCTAACAATACAATAAGTAACGACAAAACCGTGAAACGAACCTAAACATAGGTTTTGAAAACCGCCCCACTCCTAGTGTATAAGGTTAAGTTTCACAAAAGGAATGAAATGTGAATGTCAGGTGGAGCTGCTACTGATTAGACTGACCTCTAGTCCACTGGGGGAAATTTTGAGGTACTCGCTGACATCGTTGCTGTTGAGCATGGCATTGATGTTAGTGAGGTTGACCTTCTCGTAGGTGAATTGACGACCTTCCTTTAGGACTGAACAGAGAACACCAGAGGAGCCATTACCACATTTTTGCCTTCAGTTAAACATACGCATGCATGCACACTCATCATGAAGATTGTTTTAATAACTGTAATAGACCTTATTCACTTCAGCATGTCATCCTACACGTACATATGCTGAACAAAGGCTACTTACATAGATTGTCAAGGCTCCACTGTGAGCAGAATCCAACCTGTCTCTTCAGGTAGTCGGGATGTTCGGCCCACGACTCTAGGACAGCGAGTCGATTACTGATACAAGACTCAGACACAGTCAGTTTGTTCTCACCTAGGGACAAGAAGAAGCAGGTTTCAGAGAGAATGAATATACAAACAACACAATCAAACACTTATTGTCACAGAATGGTACAGCAACAAACCAAAATGGAAATCAGTGACTTGAGTTGTTATCAATAACTGAATTGTTGTACTGGCAAGTTATTTTTGAAATCAGCATCTTAAGAAAATTGAAATAGCCCAGCCATCAGTGCCTCATAGCATAATATTTATTATGAATTTGCAAATAAACCACCTCTAGGGAAGTAGTAATAGTACAAATTGACACTGGATGAAAACACCGAAAAACCATCACTGCTCATTGCCTTGATGGTCCCATTCATTCCTATTTTGGCATTTTTTGAAAGTAAATCACTAGTTTCAATCTGTGGCGTGGAAGGTGGGGTGAGGTAGAGTGAACCTACTGGTCTGGGAGAACTTCTCTAAGGCAATCAGAGCAAACAGCATGACAGTGGGGTGGGCCTCAGAGCTCTGGAATAGGATTTACAAAGAAGACACAGAATAAATAGTCATCAGTTCAATCACTTTTGTTCTTTTATGCAACACCTAACAACAAACATGTTAATTCAGTGGACACAAAAAGGTAGTTGACAGTGTTTTTCACCATTTGACACTGACACCTACAGACAGTCATGCAGACTGTTTCAAACAGTGAAAGCACAAATGTTCATGTTAAACTTGAACAAGAAAAATCACCTCAATGATTCTGTTGGCTCTCGCATGGCATAGAAGTCACTGATATTCATGTATATGTTTATATTTTGTAGATCATCCATCCATCCATCCATTGTCTATCCCGCTTATTCCCTTTCGGGGTCGCAGGGGTCTGCTGGAGCCTATCCCAGCGCGTTAAGGCGAGAGGCAGGGATACACCCCAGATGGTCGCCAGCCAATCGTGGGGCACACACACCATTCACACACCATTCACACACACACTCACACCATTTTGTAGATCAATGAATTATAAAAAATGTTTTCTGATTCCCTCTTCTGCTTCATGTTGAAGACAAATGCAGTCATGTTGAAAGGATATTCAAACCAGCTACAGTTATCAAAACATTTTTGCTCAAATGAACCATCAACATTTGGTTCTTGTTTTGATGCAGAATTGACTCCCTCAGAGCTCTGACTAAGCATAAGAAAGTAAATTCATTCAAAACACAGTGAGACTGTCTTCTCATAATAAAACAATTTGAGTTGTAGTAAAGTAGTAGAGCAGTAAAAGCAAAAATTCCTTTTTCTGCAAATGCCCAACCACACAGATTTAAAACTCAGTTGTAAACCTTCTACAAGCCTAACAACATGGTTGATCTCACACTATACATTAATTTAAAGAACTCAGATGGGTTAACACTGCACTTATGTATAGGAATCATTCCATTTTAAGTATTCTCATCATCATCATCATCATCATCATCATCATCAGCCTTAAACAAGCATGATAGTTATAGCAGTCACCTCACCAGTAAAGCAACCACACTAAAAGAATCAGATGCTAAATGTTGTTACTTTGGGTGAACTTGCAATTTGCAGAATGTAACTATGCACATCCATCATATCAGGGTTTCACTTTTTTGCTCACCAGGCTCTCTAGAAGGTACTCCAGGGTTCCAGGGCTGAGCAGTCCAATACTGGCTGGTCCTTAAAAAAGTATAAAAAGAATACAATAAAGAACTGATATTAATAAGATCAAACAACTTGGAAATACAAAAACCTTCATGTTTTTATGTCTTCTGACACTCTCCCTCCTGTCAGCACATCTAGACTACCAGAGATGAGTCTTGTCTAGGGAATCACTCTGTGCTTTTTAAATTAATTATGTCATCTGTAAATGGTTAGGGTACTCAGTTGGTCACAATTTACTACCTCGCCACTAATTGCCACCACAAAGTATACATTGTACGCATTATTCAATCCGGAGAACTATTCTTTTTTTGCACATCCAGCATTTAGAGAGCACATTATTTATTTGGAGTTATGTACCTGTATATCCAAGTCTAATATTCACTCTTTTATATTTGTCTCATCAACTCCAATAATTATCCAATACATGCACCTAGTTGCTAAGCATTCCTGTGCCATTTTTAGCCTCAACAGTGATGAAAAGCCTTGTTTCCTGGCATCACTCAATTATTATTGCGATGGGGCTACAGTAGATAGGCAACATGCTCACCTTGCAGTGAGGCCTCACTTGTGGTTTTAGAAGTTTTATAACAAAAAGATTTTTAAAAAATGTTGGGTAACTCAAAGCTGTTGAGCTTTTGTAGCAAGCTAGATGAACTGATATGACTGAAGTATACAATGCAGTGTGTAAATAAGGACTATACCAGCCAGTTTCTCTGCCAGGCATCCGAGGACAGCTGTGGTGTTTCTGTGTTTAGCAGGGTTCAGAGCGTCCTGTCGTGCAACAGCCGAACTTAGACTCAACATGTCAGAGAGTTTCTGGAGAGCATCCTGGAGAGAGGATATGAACCGGTTACTCTAACGAAGGACACATGCATGGACACAGACACAGACACACACACAGACACACACACAGACTACAAACGACTACAAAGCAATTCCAATCTTGAGGAGGAAGGAGATTGACTATTAAGACTTTCATTCGCAGCATTCCCAAATTCACAAACGATCATAATGGAGGCTTAGATACAAAGCAGTACAGTAGAGGGCACGATATTGCTTTTAGGTGAGGATTAATGTGATTCTAAAAGCCGACAGCTGGACAAAGCACATCACGTTCACTAAATTGACTGACTTCATTAACAGGGACAGAGTGTCACTCATGCACCAGAAGCCAGGTGCTTTGCAGCTGTTTCAGACCTGCAGTTCTAGTCCAGCCTGTGTCACTTAGATAAGAAAATATGTCGTTGTTTCCATCTACAGACATGAACATTGTGCAGTTTATTCATTTTTTGATCTGAAAGCTGAAGAGTGCAGAATTGATACTGTGCAGTGTCATGTCCTCAGTTACCCTAGAGAGAGAAGCAGGGGGTTCAAACATATTTTATTTGCTCAAAGAGGAAAAACAATGGGCAGGGAGAAAGGGGGTTAAGATTATACGCCAAAAGAAAAGCACAAAGAAAATAGTAGTAACGGTTGATTAAGTTCTGTCTTTGGTGCTGAATTTCTATGTCTATATATTTAATACCCACTCTAGGTTAATATGACACAATGATATCTTATGTTTATTTGTGACTACATTTTCAGATTTAAATTGTGGCTACTTTTCATATGTTTTTATGTTCCTACTAAGTTTAGGTGGTCTAACAATGGTAAAGCGACTCATATGGCAAGATTTAATAACTGAGTTTATAACTGAATCTGAACTGAAGCTAGTTCCTTAGATGTGTTGCATCTTGGCAACATTTTTTTGGAAATTATATGCATTTCGTGTATGACAGCAATGAAATCACTACAGAAATTAGCGTGTGGTAGAAATTAAAACATGTAGTTCATGATTAGTGGCTTTTCCCATCAGCCACGAGATTCTCAAAGATGATGTACTAATTATATCTTTATTTTTAATTTTAAAAAACCTACCACTTTTTGTTTGTTAAACAACACCACACACATTGTGAATTTATTGCCCAGAAATCAAGCTCCTTTTGTCTAAAACACACACACACACACAAACACACAAGCCTCTAACCTTGGTGGGTAGGGGACACTCATCCAACAGAAGCGTGATCACTGCGGGGCCCAGCGGGTCGTCTAATGGGATCACTCGAATCAGAGACTGGACGACCTCCAGCCAACCATCATCTAAGAGGAAACGGGAAAAAGATGGACTTGAGATCCAAATGACTGAATCCATTTAAACTTTCATGCCTAACAAAGCCTGATCCATACATTTGTACTTAAAATATATATATATCAGACTAACTAACTATTTCAAAACATATTGCTTCAAGTCTGTGCATTCATATGGAAAAACATTTGGCATTCCTCCAAGAGAAATATAATCAACAGATGAAGATTGTTTTCCTCCAATTGATGGAAATAACAAAATGTGGCAAATGGTGATTGGGGGGAGACTCTCTATTAATTCTTGCCACAAATATTTCTTCAGACTGGGTAGACCTTTTACATATATTTTTTTTTCCTTTTAGCACCAGTCTATTTTTACTTCATGTGTTGCATTCATTGCTTGATTCATTAAAAGGAAGAACACAAGAATTCTTCATCCTAATGAAAAAAGTAATAGAAATAAAACTGGCACATACTAAATTAGAAGCAACAGAAGCAGGTTAAATACAACACACATTACATCCTGTCCATTAGGTGACTCAGTAAAAAAAAAAAACACTATTGCTATAGCTTATGAAAGGAGCAGCCAACATGAATAATGTAAGATCATTATCACATGTCAAACTGAAAGTGACTGGCTGGCTGCCTGCTTGACTGCCATCAGGGTTCAGTAGCTGCAAGCTAATATCCAAGTTGGCTGTTCTCACACAACGCCACGCCATGTGATCATCAAACAGTATGTATGCTTGACACAAGAGTCCGAAGGCTTCAGCACACCAAACACGTTCTCACAGACACACACACACACACACACACACACACACACACACACACAAGCAAGCATTATTCACCAAATGCGCAAGAAAGCAAAAGTACATCAAACCAAAAACAAACACGAAACCCAACTAGTAAGAGCTCTCGGTTACTGTCAAACTCAGACACCAATATAGTTCACGCGATCGGGATAGCAAAGTAGCTGACAACACTTAAACCGAGAGTGATGACTATGTCCTTTCCCCAGGTGAGGCACAGTCCCTCCTCTCAGGCGGGACTGGGAAGTTGGAGAAATGCTGAGCCAGCAATATTACAGCAGCATTTTAAGTAGGAGACAGGTGGTGTTGTAGCTGGCCTCCTCTGTTCAGTGCAGGTTTCTGCAGTTCAACAAAAAGCCTCTTTCATACTCGTTTATGACCAATGATCTTTGGTTTCTTTCCAACAATTGACAGACCTGCATTTGAACAACATATATTCCACAGATTGAATTATAGATATATATTCTAGCTAAAAGAGTAAGGAGGGTTTCCAAGTGGTGTAAGAAAAAAGAAAGGTATATCAAACTGGAAAAACGATTGCTGAGTAGAGGAAAAAGACTGCAACTCTGTCTGCTGCTTACAATGTGAGTATAATACCACCGCCTCAGCATTTCTCCAAAACAACAACACCAGCCTGAGGGGGATGGGACTTCATACTCTGAAGGCACCTAAGCCCCAGAGATATATAAATGTTCGGAAATCAACAGCAGTCAGTAGAAATCGTGAATCCCCTGCATAAATTGCAAAACATCTTAAATACACATCTTAAGTCAGTCATTTTGATTATACGTTTTTACAGTTGTGCACATGACTAAAAAGCAACAAGGAGAACTTTTTGTTGATTGAGACAACATTAGCCACGTTGTCAAATGGGCATTTCTAAGTGGATCTTATGTTCCTCTTTTCCCATTTCATATCGTCTGATCTGGACATTTCAAACACATGAAAATAGCTCAGCTATTAGATTATGTCACAGTTCTTTGTATGTGAGTGGTGTCCCTCTGGGTCTGTCTTGATATGTCCATGCTAGTGATGCAAATGTGTTTTCTTTTTTTCTTACCTGTTTCGGCCATCTCGTGCAAAGTGATCATGGAATAAGGGGGCTCTTGGTCACTGAAAAAAAACAGTTTGCAGAGGATGTTAAAACAGACAGACCAAGGGGCGATTTATTGTGTTTACCCAATTTACTGACTTTATCCAATTGCTATAGCTCAAAATATCAGTTCTACATTTTATGTGCATGCTTTGCACAAATGGAGGTGCTGCCTTTTGGTAAGAATAATCAACCAGCAAAAACATCTCAAATGTTTATTGTCCATGTGATCAGTGCATCTGTAATAATATAAACATGTGATTCAGGCCGGCATGTACTGCATGAGCCATTGTGTTTGAGTAACGGCCATTGCTAGCAATATCTCTTAGAGAGGTTAAAGCAAGCAAAGTAAAATTGTGATGGATTTACTTCAGTGGTTGTTGTTGATGATGATGATGATGCCATTACTATTGCTTTTCAAGGCCCATGCTTTCTATGCTTTCTGACAGTCATTTCTTTTGAAGTTACACTCTCAACAAATTCTTAGAAATGTATGGGCAAGTTTCATATGGGGCTAATGAGACATATCCATAAGGTGATTTTGCAAAACAGAATACGTCAAATTTATCAGCTAAATAGAATGATGTTTTTGCATTTTGATGCAGTAACTAATACATTTTTAGTATCTCTTGAAACTAGGGTGCGAAATATAAGCACCAGCTCCCAATATAATGCACTTAATTTTAATTACTCGATTGATTACCTTTTTGATTAGTGAAATAATCATTGAGGATAAAGTGTTCAAAATTTTGCCTGAAATCCCAGATATTCTATGTATAATTTTATAACACAGAAAAAAGCAATACATTTTTAATATACGAGGATAAAACCAAATGTTTGATGTTTTTACTTAAACAACAAAATAGTTATTTTGATGTTGGATGTGTCAGATGTTCTGTTTCCATTGGTTGGCTGTTACTTACTTTAAGATGCTGTGATTTTCTAAAGGTACAAGAGCAACAAGACGAGGACGCTGTATGACTGTCACAAGACGAAAATATGTCAAATATGTATAATATGAAGCACACTAAATCGCTTCATTCGGTCATAACCTAACCTAGAATGATACACAGGAAAAAGTCCTAATAAACAAAACTTAGAAGCTGGAAGTTGTAACTTTCCTTGCACTTGGCTGAGGAAATGCAACATTAATATTTGTCAGGATTTCTTGCAAACACTTGCTCCCTTTCATTAGAACTATTAGTGCTGTAACTGGGAATTTTTATCATGCCTCGGTGTTAATGAACTACATATGCACTGAAAAAAGCTACCATGCAGATGTCACAAATGCTGTAAATTGGAAAGTCCGTCTTTGCAGTTATTAATTAACTAGGCTGGGTCCGTTCAACCTGCACTTGTCATGCTTCAGTATTTTACTACAGTTCCATGAAAACACACATTTGCAAAGAGGGTCAACACAACTCCAGGACATGCTGGAAGACAAGCGATGCTTTAGTGGTCAGGTTAAGGTTAACGTTAGGGAGAGGAGAGCAAAAAACATGGTTTCTTATTTCAAGTCAGCAGGGAAACTCTACATATACATTATCAATGAATAGGCTACTCCTACTCCTTCACATTTTTGTATCAATTGCATATCTCTTGAACCCTGCCACACTAAATTATCATTTTTACTGCATTTGCTTTTAGCACAAACCAAAACCATGATGAAGGGAACGCTAAAGACTCACACTGAATGACTTTTCTCCAAAAAGTATGACAGCACAGCTAGAGACGTTAAGGATTAAAGAATCTGTGCAAGCTGCAATAATTCAACCTTGCTACATCATTGCAGCAAGCCATCTCAATGCCAAGAGAGGAAATACTGTAGAAAAGAAACTGAATTGTACAATTCTCCCTGTTTGATGGCAGAAAGTCGAATCCACACATTGCTCCTACGATCTTTATTTACTGTTGCTGTGGTTTCGATCAATCAGATCTTTTTCAGGCACCAAAAAAAAAAAAAAGTTTACGCTGCGTTTCCCAGCTAGAAAGAGTGTATTGAACGTGCATGCATTTTCTCTATTGCATGCCACAGATTTAAGAAAATATTTACAGCAGTTGCTTAGTAAGCTCTGTGCAGATTTCAAACAGTAAAACACCAAAATAAACAACAGGCTACACGCTCTGAAACTCCTCAAACAGAAAAAAATATTCTGTTGAATAAAAGGTTCTGCTTGTTGTATTTTGTTGACAAAGGTCACGTATTTTTGGACAAGGACATTTTTTGCCAAAGGTAGAGCCTCTGAAATGACGGGAATAAAAAACTTTCAATAAATATCTGGAAAAAATGTAATATTATCTTTTAGTTAGAGTGAGAAATTCTGGTCCAAATTTAGGTTCATGCTACAACCAAATCAGCCTCGGTTTTAGAATACAAAGATGATGAAAGGTAAAGATATAAAGTGTTGTGAATGGTGACGCGATTTCCTTTGTTATTGTTTATCTGCAGGAAAAATTTTGCTTTAAGCAAAGGTGATGATGATGATAATGACGACGATGGTGGTGGACACAATAGCCAGTGGCCTGTTTGTCATTATTCTCACACTGTAACATGTTTCCATGACCCTGGCTTAAGAACATTCATTTAAAAACAAACAAATCTGTGTCTCCTGCCGTCCACGTCACTACATTATAAGGATAAAGATATTATAAAAGTGATATTACTAGACTTACTTGTCTACAAGTGTCCTGATGACAGCCAGCGTGTCCAGCACCAGGCCATCCACATTCTGCTTCTTCCGCCGTGGCTCATGGGGCCCTCGCCCCCTACGTGGCGGCCTGACCGGGTCCCTTGGACGACTGCTACGAGCCTCTCCTGCATCAACACCTACACCTGTACCGTGATCCACCCGTCTGGCTTGTCCTCGGGTCGCCCTTGTTGACCCATGGTGATGGTCTTCCAAGTCACTGTCCTCCCGGCACACACAGCTGTTACCCATGGTTCCAGTGCCGGTGACCACACTGGCGAGGGTCTCCCAGAATGGAGGAAGGGAGTTTGAGGAAAGGAAGAGCAGAACCCTTGCAAGGCTCCTGCAGGCACAGTAAGTGATCCAGGCGGCTACTATCATATCATTTGGAGAGCTTGGTTTTGGGGGATTTTTTTCCCAGTGGGCTGGGTGGGTTCGCCGTAAACGATCATACTCTTAGCCGAGCGAAGGCGTTCGATTGGGTTTGGAGCAGGTCTTTATATACAGCGGCCTACGTGGACCAGGAGGGGTCAGGTGATGCAAAGAGAAAACCTCTGAACATCACTAACATCACAAGTTTCAGGTCCAGCTTTCATCCAGAGGCTTTACAAAGCTGTCGGAACAAAATAAAGGACAGAGAAGTTAAAAAGTGAAACTTTAGCAGAGCTGCTTCTTCAGGGTTAACGCACACTTTCTGAAATTAAATTTAAAGTCCACCTGAAACAGCATTTTGAGGGTTTCTAACACCCACATCAGGACACTTTTACAGTATAAATTGGATAGGCAGACAGGAGGAAACTTTGGAAGGGATTTAATGAGACCATCAAAAAGTGGACGTATCCTACATGTGCCGGACAAATCAGACAGCTGCCAACACTCATCTTATCTTTACTGTGAAGGACCATTTTTCTTGCTCGACAGGAGGATTTAATGATACTATTGGTGGAAATTGCTCTGGGCTCATTATAAATGTCACATGAAATGTGTTTTCCCAGAAAAAAATGTGACTGAAAAAATGAAAAAGGAACATTATTTTAAATTGTATTTTTTGAAAATGTCTAAACCAAATGTGATTATACTGATACATGTATATGTATACATATTCATCGAGCAAATCAATCTAACATGCAATGAAGTAACCAAATGAAAAATGCACTCAACTGTGTCTCACTTATATTAAATAAATAAATAAATAAATAAATACGGTTTTAAACACAAAGCACTGATTTTAAAAATCACACTTTTTTTAATTATATTTTGGTATGTTTAAAACAATTAGCCAGGCATCACCTGAACATTTAACACCTAATATAATCAATATATAATTAACAAGTAAGACACTTAATCTTCTAAAATTTCTAAAACCTGATGTAAGCCCTTCTAAACGGACTTTGATCTTTAACAGCTGTTAATCAAGCGATCAATCGTTTGAGCAGCAAAGCTGAGTGACACACCCCATGAGATAATGTCAATTCAGTCACACATTAAACTGTGGAAACTACTGATCAACATTAACCATATACTTCCTCGTCTCTAGAAGAAAGTAGCCGCTGAACTCGCTACCAGCTGTTTTCTAACTAAAGCGAGGCTTCATGTTAAGAGTGTCAACAATGAGCTCATCGTTTCCCAAATGATTATTAGGAATGTTGACAAACCAGAGCTCATTAGTTAGCCTGCTAGCAAGCTAGCCTCCCACCAAGGAACAATTGCAACATTAACAAATGAATATCAAGTCTTACAAACCCACACTCATCAGTTCGTTAGCGACTTAATCATGAATGAATACTTACATTATCAGACATTTAAACGCAGTCACGCCAGAGGAGGGAAGCTAACATAACAGGCAGCTAGCCAGCTAGCCGTTAGCCAGCTTAGCCTTGATTCTACTGTCAAAACTCCACAAGTTGTCTCGCGACAGTAACGGGCGACTAACGGGGGCCACCCGCATGCCAAGTGAAGTAAGGAGGTCCGGTTACACGACTCGCCTATATTTCACAGCACACCCGAACCAGCACATCCATGTCCCGGTGAGCTAACACTAACACTGAAGACGACGCTAGGGCTACACCGCTAGCTGCTAGCTGCTAGCTGCTGGCTCAGTTCCGTAGCGCTGGCAGCTGAGAGGCTGACGGAGCAAAGAGGAGGATTTCTGCTCGACACAACGTCAACATGCAGACAAAACTGCGACTTCCCTGCTTGTGTATTTGATTGGAAAATGGTTCTCTCTGTCTTCTTTCAGCATCTGTGTGTGTGTGCGCTGAATCAGATTGTTTGTTATAAGATAAGACTTCTGTCTCACATGTTACAGCAGTGCGTTTTAGGGAGAAGCTGTAACGTTACTTGAGTTTTTTTTGTAATATTCCTGTATACTATCATTTTCACTCCGCCGTTTTTTTCTCATTTATTAAACATTCTCATTGTGGAAACACTCTCATCATGGAAACAGGCTCAGGTGATACGAGTATTACTTGTTATATCAATAATACAATGGTAGCCAGTTCTGGATCAATAATCAAATTACACAAGTGATGATGTGGAAACCTGATGCCCCCAGTGATGCACAAACCCTGAGAATAAACTTCATCATTCCCAAACTTCTACCTGCTTACTAAGAACGTTTACTTTCAATACCAATACAAGGTAAATTCAATATAAAAAAAAAAAAAAAACTCTTGCTGCTTTTATATACAATAAATATCAGATATTTTTAGGACTCAAGTCATCTTTTACTGTCACTGTCATTCAGGTACTTTATACATCACTGGTGCGGGGGACAAGGTAAAACACAATAGTAATTAATTATATTTGAATAAGAACATCGGTGTGTTAGGCCAAATAATAATTAAACTTGAGCTTTGAAGATTTTACAGAGGCAAAAACCCACAACTAAATTTGACAGATTAAAATGTACTATTGTATTATATCATATAACGAGCTATATTGGGTTACAGTAGCTGCTAGCTGTATTATTCAAGTGTGACACTGCACTTGTTTAATAAGCAATATAATAAAATAGAATAAAGCTAAACATGTGAAATGATCCCCTGAATTCAGACTTTTCCCAGGGTTCATAAACACAATCCACAAAATTCACAAACCTAGAGAAATGTATGATATAACTTATAGCTAATCAAGAGAAAATTCAATGAGAGAAAAAGAAAAACAATAAATTACATTTCTCAGGTGAATCTGCTTTGGGACACTGAGGGGTAAAAAAAAAAAGAAGGATTTGAGAATCAGCTCATTGATTTTCAAAAAGGTCACATTTATTATTTGAATAACATTAACTCAATATTCCCTTGTTAAAGAAATGAGGTTAATCTTCAAATAAATAGAGCATCCAGCATTTTATAGGTATTCATAAGTCATCCATGTTCAGCATTTAGAGCGTGTGCTGTAAGTTGAGACAGTCATGCACTCTGCTTCGCTCTACGGCTGTGTTGAAGGAGTTGTTATGATACATGCCATGCTTGATCCGGTCTTCAGAGAATGATTTTGACAACCGGTGGGAAGTAGACAGTGGGCTTTCAGTGGGTGGAGAGAAAAAGCCATATTCTGAAGAAGTGGTCTTGTACAGTAGATTCTGTGTCTTTACCCATGGCGCTAGCGGTGGTTCATCTTTAACTGCAGGAATCTTCATGCAGGAGAAAACTGGGTTCCCAGGGTTGACACATGGTTTTGTATTTTGTACCTGCTGCTGCTGATGAGGAGATGATATCATTGCAGTACCTATACAATGGAATTAAAAACCTCAGCTTTAATACATTTACAATAAACCAAGCTTATTTGTTGCATCTATGAACATGCAACAAAAGAAACACTTTTTAAATGTCACCTGGAAGATTAATAGCCTTCTTCCTAAAATACTGGATAATGGTATGTATGATATGAAAGTAAAGTAAAGTACTTAATTATTTGCTTACTACAAAATGAAATCGAATTTTCGCTAAATATATTGGTATAGTGTTGATCTTTCTACTTGAATACCTTATTCACTTCTACTAGCCGCTACAAAAGGCTACGTGGTAACTTTACAGCGAAATTCCTTTCTGCGACTGTTTGAATGACACGTTTCACTGACTTGAAACTGTGAATGAAACGCCATTAAATCATGATCCAATCACACATTTGATATAATTTGCCTACTTACCTTTAAATGCAGTTAAACTCGCTGCGTGCTCTGGAAGCTCCGAGGCTGGTTACCATGGTTACGGCCTGTAAATTCCTCCGAGCTGTTAAAGCGTTCTTCAGGAAATGCGTTCAGTTGCCATGGAGACCGTTAGTCGGGATTATTATTTAAAAAAAAAAAAAAAAAAAAAAAAACGATGGGATCATTGCGGGGGCAATGCGGAGCTAAACCATCAATCAACTAGACAATTCCTGCAGCAATTGTGAGGGTTCGGGCTGGGCCGTTGGGTGTTGGGACTCTACTGTGGCATGATATTTTCATAGTGATGTTATTTATCACTATTCGTCATACAAAAGTGAAAAATCTCCATGAGAGTCTGCCCCTGACTGACTGACACCATGAATCAGAGTATAGTACCATCAAGGCCAAGCAGAACGGCCATGTCTGCTTTTAGTGGAAATAATCACCTTCAGATAATGGGAGAAACAAAAAGAAAAAAGAAAAGCTGTTGTAGAGCAACAAAGAAATCTAAACAATGAATGTGATTTGAACAAAGGTGTCAAATCACATTGACTTCTATGGGTTTTTAGGTTTTCTCCTGGTAGTTATTAGACTGCTGGGCAGAAAACAGTGGTGTCGTTCGGGTATGGCACTCGCCATACCTTTATTTATTAGTAATAAATAATAAAATCAAATAAAAAAAATATTAAAGGACTTTTCATTTAACGAATTGATAGCATTTGTTTTAAAGAGTAACAAAAATGCTTACCACCACCACCACCTCAATCAATTTCTGCTTAGGCTATGAACTGCTGACAAGTAAATATTAAATTCTGGAGATATATTGTTAATTATGACAATAAAAATACAATTATAGGAGAGTATGTGACCTTTTGTCACTTTAAGTACACACTAGTTCTGTACTTTTCCTGAATTGCAGTTTCAATGACAGACTGCAGTTGATCTTTATCTGTCATATGTGAAAGACAGTGAAATATAATAAATAATATAAAAAAATAAACAGATTTTAGTTATAAACATTACTCAAGGAGTTGATGTAATAATGGTGTTAACTACATTAACTAAATATTGTTTGTATCTTTTTAATTGATCTAAAACTGCAGGTAAATTAAGTTGACATCGATTTATTCTATTTATTTGTCGTTATTATTATTTTTTTTTTAACGTGAACAAAAACAAGAAATAGGTGAAAACAGGAATCAGACCCTTGCACCAGAACATTCAAAGATTCTTTGAACATTGATATAAGATAGAATTCTAATGATCTAGTTTAGTTTAGTCCAGTTTAGTCTGGGTGGTTGGGGTCCACTATGGGCCTGATGTCAATAAGTTGCTCATTCTAGTTTGTGTAACAGTATTTTTGTGGGTTGTGCTGGCTTTAGTCCTGCTTCTAATCTGAGAGCAGTCTGGGGAGGTTAAACCCCCAGCACAGCTCTCAGGGTCCTAGAAGCACTCAAGCTTCTCCACCACGTCAAGGTAACAGCACAGGGAGAAGAAAAATAGGAGAAAGGGACCGGACAGTCTTATATGTGACGTCAGCACTGGGAAGTTCTAATGTCACAGTTCTAATGCAACTCTCTGGTCTGTCTTTCTGATTACATGTTTTTAAAGTCATACACCTAAACAGTTTAAACAGCATATGCCATTCATAACACATGTATACCAGGATTTAAAGGTGAAGTTGTTCATTCACAGCTGAGCAGCAACAACTTGATGTTGAGCTCCAAAAAATTTGGACATCCTGGATCATGACTATAGATCACTGGTCCCCAAACTACGGCCCGCGGACCAGATACGGCCCGCCTCTACATTTGGTCCGGCCCCCTGAACAGTACCAGAGAGCATTTTGATTTTTTTTTTATATACCTTATTTTCACGACGACAAGGCACACATAAAGGCCTTATATTTTCGTGGATTGTGTATAAAAGAATAGGGATGTGCATTATGCAGAACATAGTTGTTTTAACTACCCTGAAAAACGCAAAGAGACACGCTTATAAGTTTAAACTGAAGGTAATCAGCTACGCAGAGGTACACGGGAAACGAGCAGCCGCGAGAGAATATAAGATAAATAAAAGCTGCAACAAGGTTACATTTCTGGTATGAAAAAATCTCTATGGTGTTGGATAGGAAATATTAACTTATATTTATTCCTCTTTGATTTGTCCCATGAGCTGCACATATGATGTACAACTGTTAAAAAAGAAAATGGGAGTCTTATACCTGACATCAGCACCGCGATAGAGCTGAGCTCCAAGCAAAGTTGGACATTCTGGATCATGACTATAGATGCCTCATGGTTCACGATAAGTTAAAGATTGCATCAATTGAACCAAGATAAATTCATGACCAAGCTTTAGATGGAGAAGGACAAAAACAACATACAAAAGTATGGATTTTAGATCTTCTAAAATACACATGAGGATAAATCCACATTTGACCCCTAGTGGAAAGAGATAAAATTCTCACTGAAAAAAGAATTTCAGAAGTCTCAAGTTTCACATTTAGAGTTAAAAATTTCTCATAAAATGAGACAAGATGAGTTCACCACTAACCTCTAGGAAGAGAAGAACACATATGCCTTAAAAAACAAAGAATTTCAAAAGCTTTAATTTTAACATGAAGAGTTAAAGATTGCTCTATAAATCAAGCCACAAATTATTCACCATTGACCTCCAGGATGGAGAGAGACACAAACGTCTTACAAAGAGTTTCAGAAACTTACATTTTTATGTTTTTTTTTCTCCATCTGGAGGTCTGTGCTGAAAAATTCGTGGCCCGTTTATAGAGCAATCTTGAACTTTTCATATACAATGTAAGCTTCTGAAACTCTTTGTAAGATGTTTGTGTCTCTCCATCTGGAGGGAAAAATTCGTGGCCCGTTTATAGAGCAATCTTGAACTTTTCTTGTCTTAAAAAGGCTTTGGAAGTTGACATTTTTATATGTGTCTCTCTCCATCTGGAGGAGAAAAGTTCGTGGCCCGTTTATAGAGCAATCTTGAACTTTTCTCATCTTAAAAAAACTTCAGAAGTTGACATTTTTATATGTGTCTCTCCATCTGGAGGGGAAAAATTCGTGGCCCGTTTATAGAGCAATCTTGAACTTTTCATATACAATGTAAGCTTCTGAAACTCTTTGTAAGATGTTTGTGTCTCTCCGTCTGGAGGCCAATGGTGACAAGTTCGTGGCCCGTTTATAGAGCAATCTTGAACTTTTCTTGTCTTAAAAAGGCTTTGGAAGTTGACATTTTTATATGTGTCTCTCCATCTAGAGGGGAAAAGTTCGTGGCCCGTTTATAGAGCAATCTTGAACTTTTCATATAAAAATGTAAGCTTCTGAAACTCTTTGTAAGATGTTTGTGTCTCTCCGTCTGGAGGCCAATGGTGACAAGTTCGTGGCCCGTTTATAGAGCAATCTTGAACTTTTCTTGTCTTAAAAAGGCTTTGGAAGTTGACATTTTTATATGTGTCTCTCTCCATCTGGAGGAGAAAAGTTCGTGACCCGTTTATAGAGCAATCTTGAACTTTTCTCATCTTAAAAAAACTTCAGTAGTTGACATTTTTATATGTGTCTCTCTCCATCTAGAGGGGAAAAGTTCGTGGCCCGTTTATAGAGCAATCTTGAACTTTTCATATAAAAATGTAAGCTTCTGAAACTCTTTGTAAGATGTTTGTGTCTCTCCGTCTGGAGGCCAATGGTGACAAGTTCGTGGCCCGTTTATAGAGCAATCTTGAACTTTTCATATAAAAATGTAAGCTTCTACAGCCTTTTTAAGACGTTTGTGTCTCTCTCCATCCTGGTGGTCAATGGTGAATAATTTGTGGCTTAATTTATAGAGCAATCTTTAACTCTTCATGTAAAAACTGAAGCTTTTAAAATTCTTTGTTCTTTAAGGCATATGTGTTCCTCTCTTCCTAGAGGTCAGTGGTTAGCTCATCTTGTCTCATTTTATGAGCAATTTTTAACTCTAAATGTGAAACTTGAAACTTCTGAAATTCTTTCTTCTGTGAGAATTTTATCTCTTTCCACCAGAGGTCAAATGCGGATTTATCCTCATGTGTATTTTAGAGGATCTAAAATCCATACTTTTGTATGTTGTTTCTGTCCTTCTCTATCTAAAGCTTGGCCATGAATTCATCCTGGCACAATTGATGCAATCTTTAACTTATCGTGAACCATGAAGCATCTATAGTCATGATCCAGAATGTCTAACTTTTCTTGGAGCTCAGCTCTATCACGGTGCTGATGTCAGGTATAAGACTTTCCATTTTCTTTTTTAACAGTTTTACAACATCATATGTGCAGCTCATGGGACAAATCAAACAGGAATAAATATAAGATATTATTTCCTATCAACACCAGATTTTTTCATACCAGAAATGTAACCTTGTTGGATTCATCTCCACCGTCTCTAGTGTTTCCTGATGACCTTCTGGGATGAGGGATGCATGTTGACTTCCATTATCTGCTGCCTTATACTTTGCTTGGTAATCACCAGGGTCTGTCACTCGTCTGTGTGCTACAGCTTGCTGAGTGCTGGCCTTATATAGGCTGAGATTCTTTGACTTTCTCTGACATCACAGGTCATCACATGAGATTTGATGTCACATTCAAAAAATGCAATTCTGACAAAGTAGTGATGCTGAACTGTAGCTGTTTACTTTTGAATCTCTTTGGTGGAGCTGGGCCGTAGCTACGGTTACTCACACACACAGCATCAAAAGCTGTTCCACATGCCCTGAACAACTGCTCATAACTCAAACCCTAATTCATAATCACAAAATGTTTCCTGCTTTCCCTCCATATTTCCTGAAAGCTGAGGGTCTCCTGGTCGTGGTGATATATCTTTTATTTCCTTAGCTTGAAAAATGTTGGCACAGGAGCAGGTTAGAAATTCAATGTTTTACTAAAATGCAGGACGAGTCAGTGAAAATTAATAATGGGAGAGATAGGAAGAGCAGGAGCACGAAGCTGCGCTTGGAGGGTCATAGCGCCAAAACCGTACAACTCTCAGCTTTCTTACTCACATTGGAGCGATTGGAGGGGTCATGCTGAAGTTTTGGAGTAAAAATTATTAAAGTTAGTACATGAATCACATTTCAAAATCAAAAGCTTTCAGGACGCAGTAGGTGAAATATGTCAAAGTCAAGGCCCGCGGGCCGGGTGTGGAGAGGTTTTTTTCTGGCCCCCAGGATTATATACATTTATTACTAGACAATTCCCGTGGCAATTGTGAGAGTTCGGGCTGGGACGTTGGGCGTCGGGACTCTACTGTGACTTTTTAAAACCAGCCCAACTCTCGGCAAGTGTACCCTGTGCACTGTGCCGAGAGTTGGCCTGGCTGCACCAGCCCGAACTAATTCTCTTTAGCATAATTTATGATAACAGTGTGATCGTATCAAATGTTTTCCCTTCGGTTCCTTCGGTAAAGTATAGTAGGATAATGACAATTAGTAATAATTAAAAACAAAACAGAAATAATAAATGTAAATGCTGACATGATCGAGGAGGACATGTGGGGCAGTTTAGTAACAAACGTATAATTAAAAATCTTAAGACACGTTGTACTTACTGCGTTGTTTTTATAGTTAGTGTACAATGTAAAAGTATAAATATAGTGAATAAACAATTATTAACACAGACAAAACGTCTTTGAGCACTAACTACATAAGTAAACAGCGTGCTCAAAAGTGCACATTTCTTATTCTCGAGATTTCAAAAATATGACAAAAAAGAATTCGATTATGAAAAGTTCCTCAGGAACCTGGATTTATGGAAGTACAATGTAAAAGATTACATCGAAAGTCAGATTTTTTTGTTTATTTTTATCGCAGTCTTACATCCTTCGCTTGTGTATATGTCGGTAATTGATTTTCCTCCGCACCTGAATGCAGCGTCTCGTTTAACTTACGTCACCACAGAGCGCCAGCTCGACGTGCAATTCCCGCGTCTCCGGCTCTCGCATGACGACTAAAAACAAAACAAAAGCACGCACTTACCGCGTTTTTCCCTTACCTTAACGGACCTGCTGTTCTCGCTTTCTTGTCTCGGGGGCCTGTAGGCGTCTTACGGGGGGAGGAGAGCGTCTAACAGGTGGAAGCTTGACTCGACAGAAGCGTCGACAGCTGGAGCTGCTGCCGTCCGGAGAATGGACAGCGAAATTCAACGAGATGGAAGAGTGCTGGACCTCACTGATGATGCCTGGAGGGAGGACAGGCTGCCGTACGAAGATGTGACCATCCCTCTGGTAAATGCTGCTCATACACGCGGTGCTTGGCATCAACAGCCAATTCCTATTCAAAGATTTGACTTCACTACTAATACTTTTGAATTCCTCTTTTTTTTCAAATGTAAACATCCCACGGTCAGTGGTTTTATATAAATATTTAGGTCTCCTGTAGCTGAAACCTGGCCGAAACACATGACATTTAGAAATTATTCTGGTTTTGATGTCATAATAGGAGTGGGAGTTAATAGTAACCTCTTTCTCCAAATGACCCGACCTCTCTGGGAGGGGACAGAGGGATACAGGGTTTTTTAGAGCGAATGTGTGGGAAGGCAGACTGCTTTGCTGCTACAAATCTTATTGTGTACTTTTGGACCATAGGAGCTGCTATTGCATGCTATTGTTAATGAAGAGATCACAGAAACAAAAATATAAAAATGGGAAAATGTCAAAAATCTAAACGCCAATTCACTACAGATTACATGTTAAATTTTAAAATCTTTCTTATAACCCAAGGACACTATATACATATGCAAAAATAAATACAATTTATGCAAAGCAAAGTACATCTCATCCCTTCTTCCTTGTCCTCTGGTCAGAGTGAACTGCCAGAGGCTGAGCAGGACAACGGAGGATCTACAGAGTCTGTGAAGGAACAGGAGATGAAGTGGACGGATCTCGCCCTGCAGAGCCTGCATGAAAACACGCCGAGTAGCGGGAGCTGAGACACACAGCTGGAATCAGACTAGAGAAGCAACATAAAGTGCACATGTGCACGTCATGTTCAGCCACATTCAATTTTCTGTCCACACCTATTCTTATTGTGTCTTTTTGGAAGATTTCCAGAACATCAGCTGAGCAGAATTTTTCTGCGGAAACGGACATTGCATTCACAATAGTTTTTTACTCCCCTCTTTATAATTATTAATTGAATGTATTTACTTATTGCTTTGTAATAACATAAATGAGACTTGCTGTTGGTTTCTGATGCTTTTATTGAGAACTAGTCATATTCTGAATATCCTATAAGATGGCCATCGAGCCAGCCTGAAACACAACAAAACAATTAGCCCATATTTTTATATTTCAGAAATTGTTCATTCTTGGCAGGATTTAGTTCACTCTCAATCACGTTACATCCAAACATTTCCTCATCAAGGAGAGTTTCACTGCAGCTGTCAAACAGTTTGCTGTGTCCCATGATCCCCTGAAAGAAAAGAGCCGCTGTAGGAAAGATGATAGCAGTTCCCAGTCGGAGCTCTTCTCTTACCTGGTTCTGATAAAAGATGCAAAGTTAGGATTTGCTTTGGAACTAATCAAGTTTTCTGTTGTATTACTCAGGCAAATCAACCATCCATGTGCTTACCTGTGCCTCAATGCTACACCACACTGCAATAACTGAAACCTAGGGTAAAAATATCTTGTTTTTGGTACAATTAGTCCATTATTGAGAAGACATATTATACTGGCAGATAATTCAGCTTATTTCAAGTTGTTTTCTTGATATTTGATTTCTGATTTCTTAGAATGAAACCAAATTGACCCAATTTGGAGGAAAAAAATGAAATTAGACAAATTATCTGCCAGAGGAATGAGATAATTCTTCTCAATATTGGTCTAATTGTAACAAAAACAAGATATCTTTACCTGAGAACCAAGAGCCCTTTCCTTTCTTCCAGTTTCTGTCAGTGGTTTTCTTGACTTTATTCTGTCAATGATCAGTGTAGTGACATTTGTTTAGCTCAGGTTTCTTTGCTCACCATATTGACCTTTGAAAAACTGTATGACTCCTAGTCCTAACAATGTTAATTGCTAATCTCTTAAAGCAAATAGTCACCAGGTCTATTATGTGAATATGAGGTTTGGTCCATGAACGAGTCTCCACCTTTATGAACCATGGATGTTTCAGGAGCTTATGGTCAAAGACACAGCTACGAGCTCCAAAGCCCAGATGAATCAGTTCTGCTCCAAGGTTGGTCACCAGCCACAGACTGATTATCATATGCAGAGCCACGTCAATGAAGACTTAATAGCACCTGATCTATGGCGCAATCTGTGAAGACAGAGAAAAGTATGAGTAATATTCTTAACCACAATATCAAAGTTTTTTAAAGTGGTATGTTAAAAAATGAAATCAACATCTATAGATGAGTATTGTTTGTCAGTGAGCATTAATCTCAGATTGAGTTACGTTATTATCATCTTTGTTTATTCAAACAATTGTTCATATAGTCAGGATCCCCAAGCCTGATAAAGCATCCTGGGACCATATTTATGAAGTTTCTTAGAACATTTTTATAATCATGACATTTTATGAAAAGTTCCCTGAAATTAGCAATAGATCTTGGTGAAGATAAGAGAAATTCATAAAGCATTTAACCCATTTTAGAGAACTCCTAGGGGAAAACTGTTTACAGTATAGAGGAGGACCTTTAATAGGCTGAAGAGTTTCTTAAGCAGTGGATAGTCCAAAATTAGAAGGGAATTAATAAAACTCTGCAGATTAGATCATGCAAGGAAAATCTTGATGAGATGCATTCACATCTCCTACTGAATAAAATATATAATAATGCCAGAATATTAAATAGATTTAAGTATTAAATCACCCCTATGGTAAATAAACATGCAAGTAATACACTGCATGTGAAAGGCTCCTGCACAGGGAAACATGAGGTTTCAAACATGTTCAAAGTTACCTTACAACTTATTAAACAGAGATTAATGAGATTGAGAGAATGTCGATTTACATAAATTAGTATTCATTGCATCCATTTATTTTTTTGTTTCAATTATTTTTTATTGGTTTTAACATATAAAACATAATAATGACACATGTCTTTATATCAAATGTATCATCAGTTATTTTTCAAACTATTGATTATCTTGATCAAAGTAGTGATGAGCAAAGAAACCATTACTACACAGTGTGAAATGGAACACTGTGGTGTGACAAGCAAAGTTAACTGACTGATTGATTCTTGGATCACGTCTATTGATTTCACTGTCTATTCTATGCCTATTATCCCTAGGTGGGCATTGTTCATTCTGTTCTTTCTCAACCGACTTTCTGTCCTTTTCTTGCTCAGAGTTACTCTGTGAATGTTTCTGAATCAATCCTAAAGTGGGGTTCTTTGCTAGAAGAATAATAACATTTATGAATACCCTGCAGTATTTTTTATAACATGGCACAAACATGACAAATGTCAAACAGTGGTTTAAAAAACAGTTTCCCACATTTATAATAATCTTATCTGCTTCCTCATCTGCCCTGCTGTTGCCAGGGGCTTTCAGCTCACTTTGCTGTTAAATATAGTTATTAAATAATAATTTGTCTAATTTGTAATTTGTCTAAAACTGAGCTGCTTTAGGACTGGAGCCAGATGTCATATGTGTCAAACCGTCCCAGTAACTAGATGTGTCGACCACCGGAAGATTTGTGACAGAAGCGTGTCGTATGGTAGCAGGCTGCTTACTGTCTGACGAACCACACGCTGCTGATGTGAATTCATCATGCATTCCAATAACTTCTTCATAAATGTAAACAGCTACTTTCTTTAGAGTCTGGTGGTGGATATATGGTTTGCATGTACTGAATGTTCTGCCTATGTAAAGGATTCTTTGCATAGCTGCACCCCTATATGACCTACATGTGCTTCCAGTCATAACCATAAGGAACATAAGGAAGGGTCACGCCGGAAAGATCCCAGCCTGTTCAACAAATAACAAGCAGCTCATGACATTTTCATTGTCCTTTTCTGCTCATTAGAGTTATTCAAGCAAAAAAATTCTTATTGTCAAATTAGTAGAATATTTTGTCATGATATGACAAAACAAATTAATCAACAATCTAATCCACCCTCCATATATAATTACACTTAAATAAGTCAAGTCATTGATTTTTGCATCAAAGCCATTAAAACTTGATTTGATGCAGCCTAAATAGGACCTTATACTAAATAAAATCCTTTGAATTGGTCAACACAGCAATTTTTCTTTGTGCAATGTGTGTGATCAAAGGATCAAATTCCTTCATGAACCTTTATACACACATGCACAAAGACACACAGTAGTAATTAATATGTATGCACTCAAAACTTGACTGTGTCTTTTTAACAGATTATGAGACTAAATTAAATGTGGATTGCCTGTTTTGTGCACATGAAATAGAAATCTCTCAAATACATTCAAAACCACCCAACAGGGAAAATCTCCATCAGTGTGCGAATGTCTCCCTCGAGAGCTCTTGATACAAACAGCACCCACAGGATCCTCTGAAGTTCGTCATCATTCCTTGCTAGTTTTCGACATCAGATGCCATAAACTAACAGGCTTAATGCACTTGGTACAACATAAACTTGAAGGATATTATTTTTATATTTATTTTCTATTGAAATGCACTGTGTTTTAACCTCTTGGGTTTACATCCGTGGTTTTTTGTCACCAAAAATTACAAATAAAACAAAAGAGAGGAGAATTTGTAGAGCTTGGTCCAACTGAGTGAGAAGAAAAGGGGGATCATCCAATGAGAAAAACAAAGCGTAAAGATCTGAGAGGTTTAGTTGAGGCCTGAGTTGGCAGCAAATGAAGAAACAGTATATACTACATTTGCAGATTAAAAAATACTATGGATAAAAAGGCCGAGCTGCTAATGCAGCACAATATAGTTTCTGGCATTACCTCAGTGGATCATTTTAGAATAATCTATGGATTTTAGGTAGAGAAAGAATGCAAAGTAAGAGACAAAAAAATGACTCATTAAACTACATCCATACATAGGCAGTGGTGTAATTTTCTTTGGGTACTTTTCGGAGTATATGTGAGTACTTTACTCTACTCTTATATATTTATGTATAGCAACTTTCACTTTTACGACTCAAAACATTATGTGTGACCAAGGGCATTGGTTTGATTTTAACAACATTTGTGACATAAAAATGCTCCATGGTGGCACCTATGACAAAAGCTTTTAGCATGCCAGTCTTTATATAAATGTGTAAAAAACAAAAAGCTATATTTACTCTTATTATCACATTGCTGGATAATCATTTGTCGCAATGCACAATCTCATGTTTAACATACAGTGGGTACAGAGACCCCCTTAATTTTTTTTTCACTCTTTGTTAAAATTGCAGCCATTTGCTGAAATCATTGCAGTTTTTTCCCCTCATTAAAGTACACACAGCACCCTATATTGACAGAAAAAAAGATAATTTTTTGCAGATTTATTACAAAAGAAAAACTGAAATATCACAAAGCCATAAATATTCAGACCCTTGGTTGTGACGCTCATATTTAACCTGGGTGTTGTTCGTTTCTTCTGATCATCCTCCTGGATTTTAGTCCATTTGTGTTAGATTATACTGACTGGGCCTGAAAGCCACAGGGAGAAAGAGAGAGAGAGAGAGCACAGTGGCCTCCATAATCCTTAAAATTGTAAGGGGTCTGGGACAACCAGAATCCCTCCTACGTCTGGCAAAACTGATGCAGCCAGGAGATGGGAGAAAGTTCTAGAAAATCAAGAAAGAAAGTCAACCATTACTGCAGCCGGGCACCAGTTGGAGCTTTATGGAAGAGTGGCCTAACGGACGCTTCTCCTCAGTGCAAGACTGAGGACAAGCTTATTGCACCACTAGTGCCTGTAGGCTACGTGACGCACACATGTGGTCGCCTTTTTTTTTCCACTTAACTCCTTGATCCTGACGCATCCAGTACAGAGAAAATGTTTTTTTCAAAAGGTATGACATGAAATTAAAACATTCTGTAGTTAAATATGTACAGAAAAGGCAGAAGAAGAAGACGCCGATACGTTTGATTTTGTCAGCAAAGTAGCCAATTGATTAACTATTTACAGACTCCTGGTCTGTTAAGTGAGTAAAGCAAATAAACGCCCTGACTGTATTGATGCATATCATTTCAACACTGTGACATTTTGGGATGCAACAAAAATAAATGTTAAGCTATATTCTGAGGAAAAAACAAAGTTTCACAAATATTATGTATTCTAGCCATTTTGGGATTGGAATTATGTGATAAGATCTGTTATGTGTTGTATACACAGACAGTAACACTCCTATGTATACAAGCTAAGTCACTGCACAAAAGCTACCACCCCAGTTATATGTAACAGGTTAGCTGCCACGACGATAATCTTTTCCAAAAAAGTATCTTAATATACAAAACTAACAGCGTTGTTTCTGATGAATGCCATCAAGACAGATATCATGCATATTTTTTATAGGTTTATGCTCCTTATAAAAGTTTCATTAGATTTGGTATGGCAGTCTCCTTGCCATGCACATTTCTGGTGCAGTCTAGATTTTAAGGATTGTCCCACCCACCATAGAAACCATAAACCAGTCAAATCACCTGTTGCTTGTCAAGCACAGGTATGTCAACATTGGCTCCAATTTCCGCTCAGGTTTAGTCTAAGTCAAATCTCTACTCCAGTTTCGGACTCTGCAAACACCACTGTGTGAAGGCCAGCCAACAATTTGAAAACACAAAACCTCCAACTCTAATGAAATGAGAATGAAATCCCAGCCCTATCATGTCGATTCAGTGGCCGTTGCTCAACTGTGAATCTTTACTGGTTACTGTCTGTGGTATTTACTGGTCATATAATGACTCAGCTCATGAGGTGCTGAGTCTGACATTAATGATGAGTGGAAAGACACCAGGCGTCAGAGAACACCACAGTGGCGTGGACAAAAAAAAAAGGGGAACAATGCTGCCTTCAAGCTCCCAACACAACAGTCGACTTCAACGAGCCGCAACACATTCACATGCATTAATTTCTATATGGAAATGTGGAAATGTGTGAAAGATAATGAAGATACAAACAACTGTTAAATAGCAGGTTCTTGAAGTGACCAGAGTATTTAGGATATTTACTTTTTCAGAAACTGGAAATAATCATCATCTAAGCTACAAAACAGATTTGCATCCATTTCTTTTCCAATTCCAGCATTTTCATGTGTATGATGTTCTCAATGTAGGTGTTTTGTTTGTCCTCCGCCTAATAAAATAATTGTAAATGTAGGTTATATGTCATGTGCACTCGCCTCTTGGAATTGTTTTTTTTTTCCTACAGCACACGGCCCCGGAAGGCAGCACCATTACAATAGAGCGTATTTACTTTGGTTTGCTCCCGGGCGCCGGGTGAAGAGGGCCGTGTGCAGCAGCAGCACAACACCCACGGCGTGCACAGGGGGCTGAAATAACAAAAGCATGTGACGAGTAAACAGAATTGTCCCTCAGCTCTGATTACACGCCTGTAGTTGTTCTTTTATTTTACCCCTTGATTATTATTATTATTATTGTTATTGTCATTATTATTTTATTTGATTAATTTTCTTAAGTTTAAAATCAAATTCTCGGAACACGTGGTCAAATAAAAAATATTAAATTCAGGTAGAGCCTAAAGCTATCTAGTGTCTTGTGAGTACAGCCGACAATAATAATAGAGGGAATGAGAATATGTGAAATCAAAAGTGATGTACTGTAGTGTTTAACTGCTAAATGAAAGCAGGGGTTGGTGTTACAACGCTGAAATGGGAAACTACTGTGATATCCTGTCTATAATATGCGCTATTTTATTATGAAAGCGCAAAATATTATGAATGTTAATTATTTTTTCACCATAAAACCACATATGGATTCCTATAAAATCACTATACACACACATTTACCAGAATGCCAATGGGAGGCACAGGTAGCTCTTTTCCACCAATAGCAACCTAAAAATATAATAAAATAACATATATTCTGATCATTTCACCCTGATGTCTGTTCTTGTGACTGTTTTATATAACCCCGTTTTACATTCATCATTGCTTGGGCTTGGTAACTCCGGGGGAAGACACGAGGTCCGGGGTCTTATGTCATTTTTTCAGACCACACGCCAACTCGCCGCTCGGAAATCTGCTGCGTAGTTAAGTCGTGTGCACAGACCTTTGTAATGAGTAACTACGTGCCCGCGTGCAGCGTGACTGACGCCCTTTTTTTGCACGCGGGCTTGTTGTCAGCGGGACGCTATAAAAGCGCCGCCCCGACGCTGCCATTCACAACACTGACTCTGACCAGTCGAGACGCGCTACCCTCATCCACCGCAGAGAAAAACCTCACTCCACCTGAGAAATGGACCCTTGCGAGTGCTCTAAGAGTAAGTTCTGTTGAAAATATCGCTGGTTTATAGTGTTTTTAACCGGTAACAATGTTTTACGAGGTCTGCTGCCGTACGTAAAATCCTGAAGCTGAATTGTCTTGTGTTTTCAGCTGGAACCTGCAAGTGCGGCGGATCCTGCTCCTGCAAAGACTGCTCCTGCACCTCTTGCAAGAAGAGTAGGTCCCATTTTTACAGACTCTGACTTTTTTTTTTTTTTAAGTCCAGTTAAGGCGGCTTACATAATGTGCTGCTAGTAAGCCATTTTATTTACTCAAGCCACCAAGTATTGTATTCCTAAAACTAATTAATTTAGATGGCTTCATGATTTTGTTGCCTTTTAAAGCTCATTACATAAGCTGTAGTAGGTCTGGTGGCTGTAATTGGCTGCATCCCAGATGGTCACCTCTAAGCTGCTCCACTATCCTAATGTTTAGCTGAGGATTTTCTGCCTTGGTGTATATTTTATTTTTTTGCAAGCTTGGTTTAGGGGCTAACAATACGCTTTAATCCCCTTCCCCAATGCAGGCTGCTGCCCATGCTGCCCATCCGGTTGCAGCAAGTGTGCATCAGGCTGCGTATGCAAGGACAAGACGTGCGACACCAGCTGCTGTCAGTGAGGAGTCTGCGACATCCGCCTTCTCCCATGTGATGGAGCCTGTGTGAAGCCACTTTGTTGTTTGCTGTTGCAAATGTCTTTTGTACTGTTGTTGTCAATGTTCAAATAAACTTCATTCCTCAATGTGGATGCGTGTCATGACTTTGTTTTTAAGTTGGCCACTATTGCTGGTTATCGTAGAGCATAACTAAGGTCAAAATGCACAAATTCAAGAACATGACCCAACAATCTGAAACTAAAGGGTTTGTGGGGCTGCCCTCCCTGGTGAGCTGCTGGTTTTAGGAATCTTCCTACTCTAAACACCTGATTCTAAATTCATCAGGTAGCTTGAACTAATTAGAATCAGGTGTATTGAAGCAGGGAGATTACAAAATTCAGGATTGGGGGAACTGGGTTATAAAATCTGCTTTTTTTTTAAAGGCATATTATTGTCCCTTATGTAATATAAAATGGGGGGGGACAAAATGGTATAAAACGCAGCATAGGATAACAAACCATTCACACTACACAAAGACCATTTTAAGTCTTATCACTGCAACTCTCGGGTTTCAAGCCTTAATTAGTAAATCCGTTGTAAGGTATTGATTTCATGTAGACTTTCGCACACGAATATCACAAGATGGTTTCACGTCGACCTTGACGTGGGCGGAACCAAAGCTGGCTTGATTAGTTTCCCTTCGGAACTGACGCACACCGGAAGTTGTCGGTTAGCCTAGCCAAGCTGGAGTCAGCCAAACGTTGAGTGTCTCTACCGTCGACATGGTCTCCGAGTAGACTCCTTTAACCCGACCGCGCCGCTGTTAAAACCCCCAGGAGCCGCCCGCCATGCCGAAGGTCGTGTCCAGGAGCGTCGTGTGCTCCGACACCAGGGACCGGGAGGAGTACGACGACGGCGAGAAGCCGCTCCATGTTTACTACTGCCTGTGCGGCCAGATGGTGCTGGTGCTGGACTGCCAGCTGGAGAAGCTGCCCATGAGGCCCCGGGACCGGGCCCGGGTCATTGACGCGGCCAAACACGCGCACAAGTTCTGCAACGTGGAACAGGACGAGAACACGTACCTCAAGCGGCCCGAGGGCATCGAGCGCCAGTACCGCAAGAAGTGCGGCAAGTGCGGCCTGCTGCTCTTCTACCAGCACCAGGACAAGAACAACCCGGCCACCTTCATCGTGGACGGCGCCGTGGTCAAGTTCGGACAGGGCTTCGGCAACACCAGCGTGTACAGCCAGAAGCAGCCGGAGGCCCCAAAGAAGGTCCGGGTCATGATGACCAAGCGGACAAAAGACATGGGCAAGTTCAGCTCGGTCACCGTGTCCACCATCGACGAGGAAGAGGAGGAGATCGAGGCCAGGGAGGTGGCGGACTCCTACGCCCAAAACGCCAAGGTGATCGAGAAGCAGCTGGAGAGGAAAGGCATGAGCAAGAGGAGGCTGCAGGAGCTGGCTGAGCTGGAGGCCAAGAAGGCCAAGATGAAGGGAACCCTCATTGACAACCAGTTCAAATAGAGGCCACTGCTGGGTTGTGGGTCTTCATCTGGTCCGCGGAGAAAAAGAGGACACTATGTGGACTGGCCCGCGGTGGGCTCAAGCTGTTGACCTTAAGTTTGGCTTGAAATGTTGTTTTATACACACGTTAAAGACCATTAAATCTTTTTATTTTGTTAATAGTTTGTTTTTCTTGGCATAACATTGCAAGTTCTTCAAATGTGTTCACGATTTATATTAATGTAACTTTAAGGGCTTTAAAAAAAGAAGTCAGTGAGTCATTTTCTATACCTGCCTATTCTTCATTAGTTTCACAGGGCTCTTCCAGAGCCAATCCTAGCAGATACAGGTGAGAGGCAGGATACACCCCAGACAGGTCACCAGTCTATCATCGGGCTACACACACACCAGTCCCTCACACACTCAGACCTACGGGCATTTTATATTCCCCAGCCCAATCAACCTTAGCACATTTTTGAACTGTGGGAAGAAGCAGGAGAACCAGGGAAAACACACAGACAGAAGGGGGGACATGCATCCTCACAGAAGGATCCTAGCTCAACAACTTGAACTTTCTTGCTGTGAGGGAACAGCGCTGTCCACCAGCCACCCCAGATTAATAGTTTGATAAAGAATATATATTTTTGACAAGCAGCTGAAACCTTACCTTTTTTTTAGTGCTGAATTCCCTCCACTTACAAAGTGCATCTGAAGATAATAAATCTTAATAAAAAAGCTAATTTAAAGGTAAAAACTCTATCCACCACTTCACACTTGATAGCAGTGGGTAAATGTCTGTCTTGTTTTTCTAAGGTCTGTTATGGATTTTTGGAGTAAAAATCATGAATTATGATCACATGATTAATGACTGGTGACATTTGTCCATCGTCTGGTTCAGAATGTAACCTGTAAACGTGATGGAACCCATCACTTAATTTTTCCCCCCAAACGTCCCTGTTTTAATTCTAATTGCATTAGAATTGTTACACATAGGAGGTTTCATGCCCATCCAGACCAAAGAGGGGCATGTGCTCAGGTAAAAGTCAAGAAAATTACAGAGAATACACCAATAAACAGCTCGTACTCTGCAGGGCTCCAAAGTCCACTTGTTAAACACTGGAGTTTGAAAACTGGAAATGTCACTGTGGTGCAATAAGTCTGGACACTGAGTCCCTGCAGTGTTCTGACTGTATTTATTTCATCAGTTGTATTATTGTACAGAGACACTTTGTGCCGGGATAATTAATCTTAACGTCGATGTTGCTGACCTGACTTTGCTGTCAGCACTTTGGTTTATGATTAATTGTCATGCAAAACTAATGACAGTCAGATTAAGCGACAATGCCAAGATTTCACGTGGTGTAACCATAAAAACTTTGTACCAGTTAGATTAACTTTGTAAAAAAATGTGTAATATTAAAAACACATGCTATCAGCTAGTTCTATATTTTAGATGGAAATAAATATATCCAATTTATAATTCTTTTTTCAGTTTCACCATCTGACATTTTGTGAAAAAAAAATCACACAAAAGTTTGATTTTTGTTAAAATAAAAGAACCAAACTTAAATGACAAGAAACCAACATGAACCTAAAATGTGCATTATGAGAGACCTGATAAATGCTTCTTAAAATTGTATTTTAAAAGGTTTTTGACTTTCTTGTCTTGCCAACTATGATTCGTCTCTGACCTTTAATCACAAGCTTGTAAGAATATAGTACTACTGAACTCAAGTCTGCGCACACGGCTGTAGACGAATTAGTTTAATTCTTCAGTTGGTCAAACTCAAATGTCCATGAATTATACTTCAAATTTCCATGTTGCTTTTAAAATGTGGGTTAAATTTAGTTTTACTGCTAGATACTGGTGTTTATTATTTGGAGAATGTATAAACCAGAAGTTTGAGGTTTTTTGTGCTGGATGGTTTTTAGACAGTGGATAAATGTTGGCCCTTAATTGGGTCACAAAAAATAGGGACATTAGAAGAACAATGTGTTTTGTCAACTGGATCATAACTTGGCTGTAGCTGATAGAATATTTAAGCTTTCCCTTTGTCCCCCTTAATAAAGAATGGACATTTGTTAGAGACATTTAACAAGGACACAAAAATGCAATTACAAGATCTAACACTTACAGGTTTTAACTGTACAGGCAACCAGAGAAACGCTAACATGAGTAGGTGATAGCCTCAAAATATTTCAAGTAAATTATCAAATGTGAGTTAATTTAGAAAATAAAAATATGCAGTATGCATAAAATGTTATTTTAAAAGATCCATCTCATGGATGGAACCTCTTTTCTTAAATGAAATGGCAGCTGGAACTTGAATGAATGACAATTAATGAATGACCCATGTCTCCACTATCTCAAGCATATGAATAACACAGTGACATCACAATGTTACATAGCAATAGCAGAGGACCAAGACTATTGCTGAGTGACCCAATTGAGTTCATGTTAAAGATGTACTGTGCTGTTTGTGTACACACTGTAGAAACAGTTCATACTGTAATATACAATAAAGTATAACTCTTAGGCTTTGTATTCCATGTGAGAAGATCTGCTCCAACACAGCGGCAGACTGTAACCATCTGGGCTTTGTGCTGGCCACATGGCAGCAAATTATGAGATTCTACATAGACTTATATTTAGGCAAAAGTGTTGAGTCTACAAAAGTAGAACAAATAAATTACCCATTAAAATACATCTAGAGTATTTAAAAAGGTAATTACTTTCATAATTTAATGAGAAACATCCATAAATATGAAAAATATGATTTACAGTTATTTTCCTATTCTGTGTGTATGTGTGAAACTGTTATATAAAAAGCTAATATTTATGAATGATTGAACCAAACATTTTTTCCAAATATATTATAATCAATAAATATTGCAATTTGTCAGCAGTCAAGTTCATACTGGAGTTAAAGATAGTGTACTTATTTACTAACACATTTGGCAATCAACTCCTTTGGCTCCAGTATTTCCAAACAGATCAGTTAAACGATTTCACAGTTTAGCAATTTTCAATAAAAGCATCAATATTTGTATACATAATACATATATCACTTATTAATTAATTATTAACATAAAGTTATTGTTAATATGTTTACAAAAATAATGTTTTATAATTATAAATACTTGTAGCCTGAGTTAAATAATAAAATAAATTAAAAAAAAATAATAAATGTGAAATTTACATCTTTTATATCTTGGTTTTATATTTATTATCTATGCATATTTTATTTTCACATTTTTGTGTTTATATATTTATTCTTTTGTCCTTGTCTCTCATACATACCAGTTAGTGACGGTAAAGACCCAATTTGTTGTTTGTCAACCGCCAATAAAACCAAAGAAGAAGAAGAGGTAGCAGCCGTCCAATCAGCGCGCTCTCTTCCCACAGAGCCGGGCAAATACGCAAAATAACACACTTCACTCAACTCATGTTGCTACTGAACTAAAATATACAGCCACTAATCAGCTGAGCAGTAGAAAAAGGACTTTACTCACCTTCGTCCTCCACTACAGGTACGAAGTTTGTCTGCTGTCAAGACGAGAATTTAACCAGAATATTAACGAGATTAAAGTTGATCAAACTGCGAGCGCGCATTAGCATTTAGCCAGTTAGCTGCTGTGGAGCGCCATTCATTTTGACATGACGCTAACCAGGGTTAGCATACTAGCAAACACGAGGTTCCCATCCTCACTGTCACTCTGGGGTATACTTTGGTATTTCATTTTCCCCAACAGTCGTAATGACCGGTTCCTCCGCCACTTGTACCAAATCGCTCGCCAGGAGGTTAGCATCGTGCTAACGTTGAGCTAACTTGACAGACACAGCACAGCATGGTGTCAGTCTGGGGATGTCAGCTGTTAGAAGATGTG
The DNA here is from genome assembly GCA_036785175.1 of Eupleurogrammus muticus. Lineage (NCBI taxonomy): Eukaryota > Metazoa > Chordata > Actinopteri > Scombriformes > Trichiuridae > Eupleurogrammus > Eupleurogrammus muticus. The sequence continues at coordinate 15,873,537 of JAYKQN010000010.1, read as the reverse complement.
TTCACAGGCGCTTGCTTATCCTTAATACTTGTTTTATCCAGAGACTAAATGGCTGTGAAGCTGAAGCATTTGAGAAGGGCGTAAAAGCACGTTTTCCATGTGATTAAAAGTAAATCCTCAGCGAAACACTATTGCTTCTGACGTATTCATTTTGTCTACATGATTTAAGCGATGTATCAGTTCTCGCACTCGCATATAAACTCTTTTAATTGCATTCCTTTTACAGAGCAATGTAATTTCAACCATCACTTCAGGTTTGTTTTGAGGGCTGTCAGTCTGTGGTTAGCCGTAACTATAACCATTTGGATTCAGGTCACTTAGTCTTTTTAGGCCATTGCACTTTTTACCCCAAACTTTAGCTGACATGTTCAAACGTCCCTGTGCTGCTTATGATACTAATAAAGTGCTTTGCTTTGACACATAACTTTATTTTCCTGGTTCTCCCCACATTCAAAAAGCTGTGTGATCAGTGTTTTTATCTGCTAGGTGGCTACAGTGATTGTTATTTATCTTTAAATTTAAAGTAATAAATCTACTACATTGTTTTCTCTTGTTTGCAATTTCTGAGCTCACTATTGTACTCTTGGCAGAATTGACCAAACTTGGCTAATATAAAGGGGTTGATGATACATCTGCTATATCTAATTTTATATTTTAAGTATTGTTTGTGGGTCACATTCAACCACATAAATAATACAGAGGTCAAATATATGTTTTCATAGCACTTTTTTTAACAAGCAGGATTGAACCAAAAGCAACATACAGGTAGTGATTGTTGTCAGGATTTTTTTTGTTTAACTTCCTTCTAGATATTCAATGTGAGACATATTTCCAGCTGGTTTTAAAGCATTTAAAATATATTATTTTTTCTATAAACTTGACAGTTCAGTTGGGAACCACCGTCCTAATACGTCTGCATACATTCATTGTGGGTCACATACAGTGTCTCTGTTTTATCTTTAAACCCTCTTCCTCTCTGTCTGCAGGTATGGATGCAGAGGGTTTCGGGGAGCTTCTGCAGCAAGCTGAGCAGCTCGCAGCAGAGACAGAGGCGGTGTCGGAGCTGCCACATGTTGAGAGGAATCTTCAGGAGATCCAGCAGGCGGGGGAGAGGCTTCGATCCCGCACCGTGACCCGCACCTCACAAGATGCTGCCGACGTAAAAGCGTAAGGAATATGTCCTGTTATTACCTAGGCATTGTTCCACTTGTTACAGTCTGTGCTCCAGCTTCCATTTCTATAAGCACTTCATGCATGAGGAAAAATGGCTTTCTACAATTTAAATTTTCTTAACCTGACAATATAACACCAGTAAATTGCCCCTTTTTTTAAATCAGGTGGTGATATTCAAAACCATTTGATTTTATTCATTGAAGATAATGGTTTCTAACCCCCTCTTTAATATTTTAAGGCATTTTTAATTAGGTCATGTTTATTCAAACAATTAGATGCATTAAAATGTCATTGTTGGCTGTATGTGGTCTGATTTTCCTTTCAAAAAACAGATCATGAGCTGACCTGATATGATCTTTCACCACTGGATAACACCACCATTGTAACAAAGTCTTTTGTGCCCCCTAGTGGATATCAGGCACAACTACAGATGTTTGCAAATCTTGTGTTTAGTCCCTCCATCAACTACATTCATTCAGTCAACAGCTCTCTGTCTCACTTTCAGGTCAATCCTCCTCGGTTCCAGAGGTTTAGACATCTACCACATCTCTCAGAGGTTAGAAAGTCTAAGTGCTGCCACCACATTCGAGCCCCTGGAGCCGGTCAAAGACACTGACATACAGGTATGAATGACATAATCAGCTGTTAAATAATATAAAGCCAGCTGCTTGGAATCCATGAGTAATGTGTGATGATAGCATCTGTTTTGGTAATCAAGTCAAAAATGTTGTCATACTCCTTCCAGCTCAACATATTTTCTAAAATGAAGTAATTTTCATCCGTTTATGAACTAAAAATGTTCATGTACATGTATCTAGTCTCAGTTTGATTATTGTGATGCACTTAGATCTGGTATCGGCCGGAGCCCCCTCCGAAAACGCTGCTGCTCGATTTATTACTGGAACAAAGAGGCATGATCACATTACCCCTGTGCTTGCCTGCCCTTCATTGGCTCCCTGTTAAATTTCACATTGATTTTTAAAATCTTATTGCTCACTTTTAAAGCTTTAAACGCCCTTGCACCTACATACATCTCTAAATTATTGACCAGGTATGTGCCCTCTCAACCATTAAGAGCCGTGGATGGAGCCCTACAGGTTCCTCCTAGGTCACAGTTGGTGATTAAGAGTGATTGTTTTTTTCGTATTAGAGCTCACACTATGGAACACTCTGCATACTGAACTCGCACTCATTTATTCTTACAACTTCTCTTTTTGTTCTATACATGCTTTTATTATATAAATTTTATCGTCTGGAATTTCTTTTTATCTGCCTTAATATTTAGAAAATTGCTGTGTATATAAAAATCACAATTAGTGTTATTATTAGTCCAACAAAATTATTCAGTGAATAACTTTATGTTGATCGGACTAAATGAGACATTTAAAGTTGTCACCATCGGCTCTGCTTTCTGACTTCTCTCAGCCAAACCGAATAATCAATTAATTGAAAAATAATCTGCAGATTACTTGATAATAAAAAATAATAATTTTAGAGAGAAAAACCTCAGCAGCTGGATTAACAGGCTGGGTTTTTGTAGATGCCATAAAATGATCGTTGCATTTAAGGACGATGAGCTGATGACGTCACTGCCTGATGACCTCGTCAAATGTCTTCTGACTTCCTGTTTCTGTTTTTCCTACCTGTAAATGTGGAGGCACCGGGAGTGTTCCATTAACTATAAAAAAAATTGTATTCTTCCACCTGTGATTGAATGTAACATAAGGTTCAGTGATGTATTATGTCAATATCATGAGCCTAGATATAGTCTTATATTTTGGATATTGTATGATTACCTTTCAGTAGATTGAAGGACATTAGTGGACCATTGGTTGAGATGTGTTTGGAATATCACGTTGCTTTCAACATATTTAACTTTCTTTTTTTTTTCTTAAATGATGTGCTGAGAATCTGTAGCAGGTTTGGATTAAGAAACAACAATCAGTGGGACTCTCTAAAGAGAACTCAGTGCCAGGAGGAAGTAAACTGATAATGACATGGGAGTAGAGGTGTAAAATCTGGTCTATTGCTCATATTTATGAGAGGAGTCTTATGGTGTCATAACATTCAACTACCATATTAACAATAATTGAATCCGAATGGTTCTGCATCACTCCATGGCAAAGCCAAATGTCTACATAAACATTGGACTGTGGTTCAAGCTGTTGTTTTACACTTATATAGTGAAATATCAATTAAATCAGGGGAAACTTGGCTGTGACTTTTGTAGTTATGATCAGCTATTTGTTTGCATATGTTGCAATATATATATACAGTAGAAGCTTATGTTGGATAGGAAGATATTATATTATGTATATATTTATAGGGAATTACCCCTTCTCCCTAGCTCCATCTGTCTCTGTTCCTCCTTCTTTCTTTCCTTTCTGCTTAATCCTCTTTGATCATTTATGTCCTTTTTCCCTTCTCTTCCCTCTGAGCTTTTTCACTCATAGATGTGATTTTACTCCAGTGTTGCTTGTTCTTGTCCTTCTTACTATTTTTACATTTGTATGCATCTACTTGTTTTTTTTTCCTCCTATACTATTTTTTTTATTCTTTCTTACAACGTTTTAAATCTAAATGTCTTCATTCTTCTTGGTCAGCCGGATGTATTCTTGCCTCAGTGGGTTTGACTGACTGACTGGAAGAGCACTTAGCTGCTGGCAGGGCACACACACACGCACACACACACACACACACACACACACACACACACACACACACACACGATGCAATTTAATTTCAGAAGTAATGTGCAATGAGTTCTTTTTAGTTTTTTTTTCAGTGTTAAAGACAAATCACAGCTCCACTTGAACAACCAGATTCCAGGATAGTAGCATCCTTTAGTATTCACATTAATTCAAGAGCTGATATTGATAGTACATGTCACTTGAACGTTTGTTGGACTTATGGAAGTGCAGCAGTGTAATGTATAAGCAGGCAAAAACAACTAATAAATTATTACTTTTTTGCAAAAAAGATAAACTAATTACACATTATTATCTTTAATTTTATCTTCATTGGTTAATTTATAAACCCATTAACATTCAGCAGAAATACATAATGGGGCTTTACATTTCCCAACATTTCATTTTTTAAAACATTTTAAATAAAACATTTAATCTCATGTAGTGCACTTGTGAGGATTGGCTCATTGAATTAGGAAATTAAATGTGAGGCATAATCTGTAACTTTTCTGACTAAAAATTACCAAATTTAAGTTAAATATCTTGTGAGACGAATACTTGCGTATCAAAAAGGTTTCCAAATTTATCCTGAATTTTAACTTAATTATTTATTACTATTAATTTTAATGAACAAGTGATGGTACGTAATTGTCTGCCAAGGGTAAAAAACTGAGCTTGGGTAGCGTGCAAAATAGTGTTGGAGCAACATGTTTTTTTCCCAATGCTCTGTTGCTATTTATCTATCCGTAAAGCAAGTGGCGTGTGTCTGTGGCTTGCGTATCTCTCTGACTTTTTGTCAGATCATTCTCAGTTTTCGGATACATCTTGCACATGGCACAATGGCTGCACACCTTTTTTGTGTGGAATTTTTCGGATGCATATTCGAAAGATCATCAGCATCTCTCTGCAGAACTGCAGATCTCTCCTCAAAAGCCACCTGTTAGGCCTCAGGCTATCACAGACTACTGTGGGCTCCAGCCGTCTTACTCTAAGACACATTCACAGACCCTCAGGAAGTCCCAGCGCTATCACCTAACAGAACAGAATCTGGGCCTAAACACAGCAGTGTTTCCCACACACTGACTCTGCAATTGCCTCTGTTGTAGTGCCACACAATGCTATTTTGTCTGTGGAAAACATATATGACAGTAACATGCCCAGATACTTACACTATACAGAAAAAAGTACCAAGATATTTTTTTTATCAAAAATCTAGTTTTACTTGGCCTTTTAATACAACTTAAAAATTGATATGTAGATTGAGATCCATAGATTGCAGCCTTTTTGTTCTGCACTAACTGTATTTGCATGTCTGTTCTTACCTCCACATATGTCCATTTCTTATTCAATGTACAATTTGTCTTTTAAGACTGTGTGATAGTCCAACACAAACTTTGTCAAGCATGAGAAATTTTCCACCTTTTCATAGAAATGCAAACTTCTTACAGGCACTGCACTAGTACTTTTGATTGAGAGAGCCCTAGAGGCAGAAAATGGTAGAGCAGGTTGGATATTAATTAAAGCATCGGCGGTTCAATTTTGTCTACGTCCTTGAACAAAAACTCTTTTTATTATGACACTTGGGCTGTGCAGGGAACATTTTTAATTGCCTTTTGAGAAGTGTTTGTATTGAAATGTCATGTTGAAAATGGCTCAGATGAAAGTACTGTGCGACAATTTTAGGCACCAAAAGTAAAGTAAGGATGTGATTTTGTTTTATTCATAGTTCACTATATAAGAGTAACAGACAGAAACCTAAATCATATCAATATTTACTGCGGCCTAAGTTCTCGTCAATATGGTACACAGTTTTTCACCCACAGATGCTCACAGGTTGGTTGTTAGGAAGCTTTTCTCCAAATTTAGGTATCTCCGCTGCTTTCTTATCTTCATGTAATCACAGACTGACTCCACAATGTTGAGATAAGGGCTCTACGGGGGCCTTGATCAGGCAGAGGCTGTTTAGCCAGCTGTCGGTACAACTACAACTTTTAATTAAGATCATGAGAGCATATGCACAGTTGACTAAATTAAAATTGTGACTAATTGTGACTCTAATCAATCTGGTTGTTTTTGGCTACACGACAGAGCCGAAAAATGAAGCAGGCTCAGGGGGCACCTTCAGCTAGAAATAACAAAGCAACAGGGAAAGCTTGTGGTTTAAAAGTGAGACCGCTAAAAGAAAACAGAGCCAAGTACTGATCAGCATTAAGCTATACTGCAGCTCACTTTTCTCCTCATCCAAATCATTCTTTATCTTCCTGCTGGGGCAGTTTCAGTCAGATACACTGTTGATATACCAGGTATAATGATGCTAAGACGTAATATACCACAATACAGGATTAACAATAAAGACATTCTAATTTTTTTCTTAAGGCCTTGTTCTAATGAAATAGTAATTCTGAGAGATAATGCTAGTGCTGTATCATGTTGATAAATGTAAGTTGGAAAGTACAAAATAAAGAGTTGTATTGCTTCTATCTCTAAAATAACGTTTCCATTCTCTTCTTAGTTTCCTGACTAATACATACATCCAGTGCTTCACACTTATAATGGATTTCATTCTCACCTCTTTCTAAATATGAGTTGTGTGTCCTTCTCAGACATCTTGAATGACATTGCTGTATTTCAAAGGTGCCTCATGGCTGATAGACAGCTCTGTATTACTTCATATCACTAAAACCCGAGCACCTGCAGGCACAAGTGTTTATGAGTGAGTAAATCTTTTTGGCGTCTTTTGATCTGTAAAGCACTGAAATGGAGTAGAACACATTTTATTATACAGTTTCATATAGGTGATGAACGAGCGCAATCTGGCGATATCAGACACACTCACACCGAGCCAAGGATTATCTTTAAAATCTTTATTAGATTAGAGCATATGGATATAAAACATTTGAACATACACAGCGTTTAAACGGTTTAACGACCTGACATCTGTAAGCACTCAGCTTTTTTCCCAGAATATTATCTGTAGTCGACGAGAAATCTGCCCATGGGTGTGCAGCATCTCTGTCTGGTGAAGGATCGATGGAATCAAATGTTTAGGATTATGAGTGGTATATTGAGGCCTCACAAATCACTGGAATAATGCAAAAAAACACATTTGTATTGGTCAAATTTGACTTGAAATGTAAACTGGATTGAATGAAGTGCTGCAGGGTTGATAAACGAGTCTTAAAGGCAACGCAAACATGCTGTGTATGTGAATGTATGTCACTAAATGTGCGTAAACCGAGGGAATTGGTGTGTGATTGATGTGTCTGTATGGATGGCCGAAAGCAAATTACAGTAGTAAGGATTTCACTATACAGTAGAAGCCTAGATAGGAATTGATGTCAGCTTGTTGTGTGTAGACCATGTTTCTGGACCATGTATGGATTTAACAAGCTAGATCTTTGTTATTGTGTGCTTTCAGCATTTTTACCTCTGAGTCTCAAATAAAAGAAATGGATGCATTTAGGACTTATCTCCTTGTCCGATTTTTTTTTTTTATATGCGAAACCGAAAGAGCAGATTAGTAGATTCCATGATACTGAAAATCAATCTGTGCAGTTATTTGCTAGAGATGTACATTATATAAGTGCTGTGATAGTTGTTGTATAGTCTCTATACAGTGGGGAAAATAAGTATTTGAACACCCTGCTATTTTGCTATTTCTCCCACTTAGAAATCATGGAGGGGTCTGAAATTTTCATCGTAGGTGCATGTCCACTGTGAGAGAGATAAACTAAAAAGAAAAATCCAGAAATCACAATGCATGATTTTTTAATGATTTATTTGTGTGATATAGCGGCAAATAAGTATTTGAACACCTGAGAGAATGAATGTTAATATTTGGTACAGTAGCCTTTGTTTGCTATTACAGAGGTCAAACGTTTCCTGTAGTTTTTCACCAGGTTTGCACATACTGCAGGAGGGATCCTGGCCCACTCCTCCACACAGATCTTCTCTAGATCAGTCAAGCTTCTGGGCTGTTGCTGAGAAACACGGAGTTTGAGCTCCCTCCAAAGATTTTCGATTGGGTTCAGGTCTGGAGACTGGCTGGGCCATGCTAGAACCTTGATATGCTTCTTACGGAGCCAGTCCTTGGTTTTCCTGGCTGTGTGCTTTGGGTCGTTGTCGTGTTGGAAGACCCAGCCACGACCCATCTTCAATGCTCTGACTGAGGGAAGGAGGTTGTTCCCCAAAATCTCACAATACACGGCCCCAGTCATCCTCTCTTTAATGCAGTGCACTCGTCCTGTCCCATGTGCAGAAAAACCCCCCCAAAGCATGATGCTACCACCCCCATGCTTCACAGTAGGGATGGTGTTCTTCGGATTGTACTCTTCATTCTTCTTCCTCCAAACACGCTTAGTGGAATTATGACCAAAAAGTTCTATTTTGGTCTCATCTGACCACAAAACTTTCTCCCATGACTCCTCTGTATTATCCAAACGGTCATATGCAAACTTAAGACGGGCCTTGACATGTGCTGATTTAAGCAGGGGAACCTTTCGTGCCATGCATGATTTCAAATCATGACGTCTTAGTGTATTACCTACAGTAACCTTGGAAACGTTGGTCCCAGTTCTTTTCAGGTCATTGACCAACTCCTGTCGTGTAGTTCCGGGCTGATTCCTCACCTTTCTTAGAATCATTGAGACCCCACGAGGTGATATCTTGCATGGGGCTCCACTCTGATTGAGATTGACCGTCATGTTCAGCTTCTTCCATTTTCTAATGATTGCTCCAACAGTGGACCTTTTTTCACCAAGCTGCTTGGCAATTGCTCTGTAGCCCTTTCCAGCCTTGTGGAGGTGTACAATTTTCTCTCTTGTGTCGTTGGCCAGCTCTTTGGTCTTCACCATGTTACAAGTTAAAGTCTTGCTGATTGTATGGGGTGGACAGGTGTCTTTATGCAGCTAACCACTTCAAACAGGTGCATCTGATTAAGGATGATACATGGAGTGCAGGTGGACTTCTAATGGGCGGACTAACAGGTCCTTCAGGGTCAGAATTCTAGATGACACACAGGTGTTCAAATACTTATTTGCCGCTATATCACACAAATAAAACATTAAAAAATCATGCATTGTGATTTCTGGATTTTTCTTTTTAGTTTATCTCTCTCACAGTGGACATGCACCTACGATGAAAATTTCAGCCCCCTCCATGATTTCTAAGTGGGAGCAATAGCAAAATAGCAGGGTGTTCAAATACTTATTTTCCCCACTGTATGTTTTGCTCAAATAGAGACTGATACTTTCTCCAGAATTCGTTGCTGAAACTGGTAAAAAATATCTTGAAAAGAAGGAGGAAAAAAAATGCATTCTAATCCAAAGTTTTCAGGAGTGACCCTTCCATGTTGAGGCGGTGACATGCAGAAGTTGTTTCACTGCATAGGGGAAGGTAGAAAAAGAGCAGAGCAACGTTTCCAGGAAGGCATATTCTTGACATTGTTTGAGGGGGTGTAGGGATGTCAGCGGCCATTCTCGCCGCTGGCCAAGCAGCTACCTCGCATTTGGAAATCTCCGGAAGATCAATAGGCAGGAAGATCTTTGATTGTCTGGTGTACCGAGACTCAGTCGCTCCCGACATCAAGAATCTGAAAATATATATAAATGTCTTTATCAAAATATCCATATAAACATGAGAGCGACGGAGTGGAAACCAGGAAGAGTAGATGCAGATCACATGAAAAGAATGGACAGGGAAAGGAAACGTATAGAAGTGGAAGGCGTAGAGCTGTACTGGTGGAAAAATGGCGACCGACTGCTTTATTTATTTATTTATTTCTGTCTCATGTCCTCGTCGCACTTTTGACTGTTCCATCCCTCTGCCAGGGCTCTTTCTCTCCTTTTTTTCTCCCTCTCTTTTAGATGGTCCTCCTGCTGACTATCTTTCTACTTCACCTTGTCTCCTCTCTGATTTTTCTGCTTTTCTTGCTTCCTCACATTTACATCCTTTCTCTTTCTCTGCTCTCCCCAGCCCCTTAAACACACACACACACACACACACACACACACACACAATCTTTCAGCAGTGATGGCATGCGCTCAGTGGATGCAGTTGGCTAAGCCCAGAGCATCTGCTGAGATAGACGAACACCACAGACATTGCTTCAGTGTGTGTGTTCGTGTGTGAGCGATACACAGGGTCTGTGTGCTCCGTTTGCACGCCTGTGTCTGTGTCAGTTGCAATCGATTGCTGGCGTATACAGTTTCTGTGTCCTTATGAATGAATGTGTGTGTGTGTGTGTGTAGCGTAGACTTAGCAGCACGTGGGTGCAGGCATTTTCATTCTCATCCCTGCCGGCTTGCACATATGATGGCGAGTATATGTCATGGGCTTGTGTGTAGATGAGTGTATGCCATGTGCACAGGAGGAGGTGTGTGTATTAATGTCTGCTTTGTGTGCATGCTGTTATAGTCAGCCTGCATATAGGAATGACCCCCCCCACCACCACATGTGCCTCCCAAACCCTTCATTAACTAAACATGACCCTTAAGAGCATGATTAGCCTCATTTCAAGACAGGATGTCGGAAGCCATCAACTGAGGGGGGGGCGGAATCCATTACTATAATTGTATTGAGTTGAGGGAGGGAGCGAAGAAAGGATGCATAGATGGATGAAAAAGGAGGAAAATGAGGGAGGGAGGAGGCAGAGAGCCGTCAGAGATGCTGGGATGAAGTGAAGGAGGGAGGCAAAGAGAAAATGTGAGGATGGGTGTCAGCTGATGGTAGGAACTGATACTCTATATGAATCCATAGCTCCTTTCTCGCGGTTCCCCCCGTGTCTGAACGCTCAGTTGGTACGTCCCTCCGACAATAAAACTACCTCCAGTGAGTCTTGATGTGGCACTTCCACTCGGTTCTCCGGCTCACACATGAGAGTCACTGGCCTGCTTTCCAACGGGGGGGGGGGAGGCTGCAAGCTGACCGCCATGCCGGCTCGACACGGGCGACAGGGAACACGCCCCAGCATGGCGGCCACGGCTGCCGCCCTGGCACACAGCGACACCGGAGGGACGGAGAGGCGGAGGGGTGAATCGGGTCGGCTGGGGCTGTCAAAGATGCCCAGGCACAAGAAACAACTCTTTTCTTTTTTTCCACCCTTTTTTTTTTTTATTTTGAACTCATCCTGTTTCATCCATCTGTGTGTCTGCCAGGCAGACACGCAGGCATTGAACATGAGTGAGTATTACCTATACACGCACACATACACACACGTACATAGTCACATACACACATACTCACAGTATCAGACAGACATGTGCTTTGCTTTGTCTGTCACACTTTTGCCACCTGTCTGTCTTCCTTCATCTCCTCTCTGGTTATTCTGCAATGTCTGTAGCTGTGTAAACAGGGAGGTGGTGATGATGAGGATCAGAATGATGATGAACAAAATTACAATGATTAGCTATTTTTAATGTCTCAAAAAACATACATGCACATATAAGTAAATGCATGCTGTAGTTTGTTAATGTATATATTTTCGCTACACAGGAAGTGAAGGGGTGAAGGGTGGGGCTACTCGTTCACTCACTCTCCCACACACACACACACACACACACTCGGGTACTAGTGGACTCATTGTGTCATGGCAAATGAGGACAGAAAACCTCCTACTCTTAGTTTCAGGATGCCTGGCACAGAGAGCTACGCTCCCTCCCTCCCTCCATTTCCCCTTCAACTGCTCTTTGACCGGGTCCTTATGTATCCTATAGAATCCCAAAAAAATCCATGTGATGAGCATGAAGCCAGATCGAAAGGGTGAAAAGTCGAGCTGGCCCATTTCCCCGAACGTACAGTGGAGCTTCATTCAGGCGCAGAAAGACTTTCATGACCGAGGCTCATAGAAAGAGGCCCTCATGTGTGTCGGGCCCCTGTGTGCATGTTAACATGCTTATTTAAAGACACACACACTCACCTATTACAGACCTTTTTAAAGGTGTGTGTTGTCACGTAATTGACTAAAATGCCACTGGGGCTATGACGAAGTGTATTTTTTGGGATGCATATCCACTGATCTTAATATCTCTGCATCAAAGCCGCAATGAAAGATGAGGTTAGATTAATCTTAATTTCTGCCTGTAATTTTATCTATTTTAGTTTCTGATTTATTTATTTTTTTTTAATCTCCTGTAATGAAATTCTTCTCTGTGGCTGTGTTTCCTCTAGAAGGTTCTGGGATGTCTGGCCAGCGGGCTGTGAGTGGTCATGGTGGGTTGCAGATCTTTGAGGACACACAATACAGGGGTGGGGCAACTGAAAACATACTGTACATCTTTAGACACACCTATAACCCAATACTCATTTGATCATTGAAAATAATAAGCCTGTGTTGAAATGTCTCAATTTACTCTTTGGTATAAATGTATCTGAAGCTCTTTCAACAGCCGCCATGATTTAATGTTTTTTTTTTTCTTTTTTAATTATATTGTGTGTTTTACCATTTTAGCACAAATGCAAGGAAAAAATTAAGCGTCGACAGTGATTAGTCTGTGTGAAACGCTGGTACAGTGTGTCTCAGGCTAAATAAGGTGCCAACTATTTCAGCAATCGGAATTAGCATTTTTTTTTTAACACTACAAGTACTGTCATCCTAACACATACGTCAAACTAAAAATTTGATGCACCAAAAAAAACCCACTTTCTATTAAAGAGAAGAGGTCATTTTGGCCCCAACTACGAAGATGTCAATTTACATTTGGCACAAAAAATGTTGTATAGGCAAAGTGTTTGGCAGAGCGAGCACAGCTGGCATCGGGCAACAAGACGACAGCGATGAAAGATCTTTGCCTCCTGTTGTATTTCAGTTGAGGCAAAATATGCTGAGGCGACTGCCGAGCAGAGTCATCCAGGGTTGCCCGACGTCTTACCGGCGTTAAAGAGGCTGTTGGAGAGAGCAGCACCTCCCTGGCCTGCCTATTTCTGGAAGATGGCCGTGTCATTTCCCCTCCTCCAATTTAGCAGAATAATGATTTTTCACTATGACGAATACAGTCTTCTAATCTTTTGTATTGGATACATCCTATAAGCCTGTGCTAAAACTATTCTGTTTTATTGACTGGTCGGGTTAGACTGCTCGAATGTAGACCTATTCTCAGCCTCTCGTGGGGGGAAGAAAGTGTGATAGCGGAAGAAAGAGAGAGGGGAAAAAAAAGGGAGCATAGAGAAACCAAGGGCATGAAGAACAGACCAGGCAGGCAGTGTTTAGAGACTTATTTAATAATTCCCTCCTAAATGGACTCATACTTTCATGGTTTTAGGAATTGCACCAACACTTAACACTGGGGAAAAAAATAACAAATACTTGGTGACCTGAATATATATATATATATATATATATATATATATATATATATATATATATATATATATATATATATATATACACACACATTCTATTCTTTAGAGGAAAATGGCCTTCCTTCTGTGTGTGGCACGTCCCCAGCCGCTGCTACATGGACTTCTTGTAGATGAGTTTAAACTAATCGTAGAGATTAAACAAATATGGCTTAGCCGGGCGGGTACAAGCCATAATCCTATCTTTTTATAAGGTGGTATTAAAAGAAGACTGGCTAGATTGTTGTCAGGCGTTCAATCGATTGAAATAAGACACAAGGCCCCACTTGACTTCATTATGCTTAATATTCTGATCAGACCTCTTCACCAGTCCTGCCACTGCAGCAGCGATATGGTTTGGATTTAACACATTACTTCCTGCAAACCGAAGGACGTGAACACGACTTTGCAAAGCGATGTTGTATTTATACCAGCATGCGGAAAAGCCTTCTTTATTTCACCGGTATCAGTTTCTCTTAATTGCATAGCAGTAGCACAATATTTGAAGGCCGTGTCAGTCGACCCGGACGTATCATACCGTCTCTTTTCTGGCTTATGCAAGGCTGCTGCGTCATTGGTAGGAAGCAGCGGCAATGGGAACGTCTGCTCTCTCTGTGAGGAACACAATGACTGGAGTGTAAAGCCGAGAGCTGGGAAATAAACAAGACTGAAGTGGGAAGGTGCAGCCAGCAGGTGAGGGTTATAGGGCACGCGAGAGAGAGGAGGCAAAGAAAGACGGAAGCCGGGAGCACTCACATCTTTGTAGAGCTGAATAATCTCTAGCCATTTTTGAGAAATACACTTTCTCCTACCAGGTGCGATGAAAGATGAAAGCAGATAGTGCCAAAAGTGTCAATTATGCCATCACAGACAGAAGGAACATTTTTCCTCTACCTTAAGATGCTATTATGTCATAGAAGAAGGCCTGTGGTTAAATAGAGTTTTAGAATGCAGCCTTTCTCAGGGTGTTCAGGGATGATAATAATCTGCTTCATATCTATGTAAAGCAAATTCACATATTCACCGCACTTCTTGGCTACAGGTACATCGACCTCTAAGTCAATGAAGCTGACAAAGAATTAACGCTAATCCAAGCAAATGCAAGGCATCATCAAATTTTTTCAATATGCAGTTTTGCAATTTTTTAATATTAAGAAGTAAGAATGATGAAAACTGATCAATATTGAGGTCGTTTGCTGATGATGTGAAGAGAAGAGTTTCATTTTCATTTACAAATTGGTGTTCCGATCTTAACTTTTTGAATAGCCAACCAGCACACTCAAAAAACATCATTTTATTTGTGTAACCAGTGACTCCAAATAATTGTAGCACACATATTATACAAGTTCAAGGATTATTTTTTTTTAATCTGCCACAGTTTTTAACATTGATATGCAGCCGGTCGGCTAAATAATTATTTCAACATTCCGATGATGTCAAGAAAATGCTGGCGATAGTTCTGCTAATTGAGTAAGTAACAGATAAATTCATTTGTTTTTCTGCAATTTGCATTTGTTTCATTTCATATTGTGTGTAAAATAAGTAATTCATCAAAAATTAATTTCAACTCAGGTCAATTGTGGTTGCAGTATTTTTGACATGCTGATTTAATTGAAAAAAGTGTGTGTGTGTATATATATATATGTATGTATATATATATATATATATATATATATATATATATATATACACACACACAACTGGAATTGTCCACATGAAAAACCTGCATGATGATATCTTCTCAGGGAAGAAAAGCTTTTGTACGTACACACATATTTTTTCAAAAAGCAACACAGCCGGTGAGCCGCTCTTGTCTTTGCATCCTGCAGTACAAAGTGCACAAAGCTCAGCCGCCATTTCGGTGCCTCTTCTCAAGATGGCGGCCCCGTCTGCCCGCCTCCGCTCGCCGGATTCCTTTCTGAAGAGTGCTGACACGTACTTTCCCGTACACTCCAGTTGTTATATAAGTACCGCTCAATCACTTGATTGCTCAGACTCTGTATAAGATAAGTAGTTTTGTTATATTCGAGTGGGATGTGGATAAGTGACTGTTTTCGCAGGGAGAGTCGGAGGAGGAGCAGGAGGAGGAGGAGGGGGACAGATGTGTGCAGGAGCAGCCATCTTGAGATCACATCAAAATGGAGGCTGCCTGCTGGCTCCATAGCAAGATGGCATGTGGAGAATCAGGGAAGCCCAAACTGCGGCCTCTCTGTCCTGCCTATTAGTCTCTATAAAATAGTGACCATACATTACGCTAATCTTGACACAAGCCTGCACATGCGGGTGTTGGGAGAGAAACTATGCAGCAGCTTCTGTTTCCCGTAGAGCTAATGACGGCGTGCCTGCTAAATCTGTCCTGTTAGAACTCTGCCGTCGCTTTTATCTCTGCCTTGTTTTTGTCCTCACCAGTGGAGCTAATATGTCTTTGCTTTCTCTCCCCGTTTCTCCCTGTCCTCCATCATGCTTTCTCTCTCCCTCTATCCCTCCTGTCTCCATCTTTCTCTCCCCGACCGTCGTTCTCTCTCCTCCTCTTCGGTCTGTCTCTCCACAGGGCTTCTTGAAGAACGAGAGGGACAATGCTCTCCTGTCAGCCATCGAGGAATCACGCCGCAGGGTCAGTATCTGCCCTGCAGTGTCCGATTGCTTTTCAGGTCAAACCGAGAGCTACAGACGGGTGACAGAATCCACATCCTGCAGTGCGGGAAACCATTTAAAAGCACCTCCAGAATCAGACAGTGCTACAAGATCCACAAATCTGTATCTTTCACTGGTGAAATGGTACAAGTTTCAAAGAACAGGATACAGATAATTACACTCTGCAGCCTTGACGTTAATCCTTGTCTCACAACCGAAGTTCTTCCGTTTAATTTACAGAGCACTGCGGCGTTTAGGAATAAAAGTATAACACAATATAGGAACACTTAAAAACAAAAAGAAACTAAAGATAATTTCTGCTTGCTGTGATCTAAAAGTTAGTCTTAGTCTTCAGGGAATGGTTCTGAAATGGCTTCCCTGATGTGCAGAGCTAATAGGCCCTGTGTTTAATTAGCTGCTGCTCCCATTATCTCTCTGCTCCCTGAGAGACGAAAACAGGATTTGTGTGCAAGGATGGAAAAAGCGATCGTACGAAGGATTAAAAAGAACACAGATGTTATATGTTCTTTCAGATTTCTATCTTGCAGATTACAGTACGTTTGTGCCATTGAGCTGTCAACAGCTGTGTAAAGCAATAAAAATCATGCGTTTTGAGTTTGTCGCACTGAAGAAAAATGTGTCATTTAAAAAAGAAGGCAAAGTATTTAAAGTTGGCTTGTAAATCATGAAAAATTATAGAGCATTCTGGACTCTGAAATGCTGTCAGTTCTGAACCTTTACCTTGAATGAGTGGTCCAGGCTCATGCTGAACTCCCTTATAAAAATGCATGATTTAAAATTGCAGGCTGTAGTTGGTCGGCTCCTCATGTCTCCTTGGAAATTAACTCACATCCTCATAATATCTTTTTATTAATAATATTTGTTATGGGAGTGGTCATGCTAAGTAGGAGTCTAATGCATCATTGAAGCATGATTTCAGACCCACTCAAAAACCATGAATACAAAAATGTAAAAGTTTGGTATTCTTACTCCACAATTTGGTCCTACATGTATTATGTGTTTATTTTACATTTACAACATTTATTATTTACTTTTCTTAACAGGTATAAATATCTTGTTTTGGTACAGTTAGTCCAATATTAAGTAGAATTACCTTATTCTACTTGCATTTTTTCCCTAATTTAAGTCATGTAATTTTTTTTTTTTTATTTTAAGAAAATATTAGTCTTGAGTTCTTAAAACAAGAACAATTTAACTCAAATCTGGGGGGAAAAACTTTAAATAGGATAAATTATCTGCCAGTGGAATAAGATAATTCTACTCGGTAATGGATATCACCCGTCACCGCCCATCCGCATTTACATCCATTCAAATCAGAATGGATGTAAGTTAGAGAAAGAGGGTGTACCACTATATGAAGATGATGTTGTTAGCCTACTTAAAACCATCTTGTTCACGTGAGCTCATGCGAACGGGTTGGATTTAACCAGACTAGATCTTTGGAACTTAAAACCACAAATGTATATTGTAAGTGATATCAAGACTTCATATAAAACCCAGAAATAGTATAAAATATGGGACTTTAAATTACATAGTTTACTCTGTTGTGCAGTCTCACAGTAACTATTTGACATAGTATAATGTTGTCCAAATGTTCCATTCCTACTGTTGTCTGTATAGTAAAGACCAACTGAAGCTGGATTTTTAAGGGAAATCCTAAAATCAATATTTTTAGTATATGTATTTTTGCTATTATATAACATTTAAACCTTTTATATAGGGACCTTAAATACTAGACTAGAAGAATTGTGAGTAGATTTGAATTATGCATCCTCCATGATGGATAATCTATAAATTCAATAGAGACAGTCTTTGTGAACTACCTCAACTCTCTTCTGCACTGACATATTATGGAAATTCAACTTAGAAATGTTAAAAGCAAGAGCTTAGGGATCCAGGCAGTGACCAATTTAACCCAGTAAATGGTGACTCTAGTCTAGATTTGTATCTCCCTGAGCTGGATATTGAAAGGATTCAATTATCTCATGTTCCCATTATCTCACTTTGAGTCTCTGTGGAGAGTTAAAATAGAAGGCAGAATGTCCTGGTGGAGCGCAATCTGGACACGAGTCAAGGCGGCAGTGTGTGCCCTTGTTGGGCTCATCTTTATGTTCTTTACATGGGGTGTGTGTGTGTGCGTCCGCGTGTTTTTGAGATTTATTCTTGTACTAAATAACTCAACTATCCTAGATGTACTGTTCTACTGATGCTGTTGAGATCACCATTACAATGTAGGCACTTCCCAAAACAAAACTGTATGTTTCAGACATTCCTGCTGGCTGAGGAGTACCATCGTGAGTCCATGCTGGTCCAGTGGGAGCAGGTGAAGCAGAGGGTGCTGCACACACTGCTCGGAGCCGGGGAGGACGCTCTGGACTTCAGTCAAGATGTGGAGGTACGAAACACACACAGCTGGTTTAGGAGAGGGAACCTCTGCATTTAAAGTGGTGAAAATGAAATAAAACAGGCACTTTACTATAGAGGTCAGTGTTATATTAAAATGTTAGGGTCATTTTAACTTTGCAAAGAACTCACCTGAGAGTTGAGGAGAAAGTTAAAGGTATGGTCATAGTAATTTGAGGTTGTAGAATTCACTGCTTCCAAGACCCAGCTCCTCACTGGCTCTCTGTTTGACACAATCTGTCATAAAAAATGAATAAAAGACTAAAAGAAAATGCAGGTCCACTGCTGCTGCTTGTTAATAATGAAAAAGAAGAAATGTCTATTTCGGGGCTTGTTTAGTGTTTGGTAGTGAATACAGATTTCATTCCCAAAGTGAGTCAGCTGTCAATTGACTTGATGTGACAATTATTAGTTGAAGAGCTCAGTGAACATGAGAAAAACATGAGACTATTTGCATTTTATTCCTAAACATAGAACAAATGTTTAATGTAATTTAAAAAATTACACATGTTCCCTAAATGCCCCACATACAGTCTACTACAGCAGCATTTTTGCTGCTCTCAACCCAGTTCTCTGGTTTTTGGTATTTATCATCAAAACTAAAATTGCATTTGTAAGAGAACTCCGTCCTCACCGAGGCACATGGTGATCCTGCACACCTTTATATGGGCCCAGGCTTACTGACAATAAAGAACCAGCATAAAGTCGGGAGGATGCAGCACCTCACGTCTGATAAATGTTGCACTCGAACACACCACAAAGTCTACAGCCTCCAGTTCTGCACCAAACTCCTTCTACATGAAAGTCAGTGTAATCACTACTTTGTGCACCTCATCCAAAAGAAGAACTCAGAAAAGCAAAGTAGCCACTGTGAATGAGAATTAAAAAGATGCTCAGTTTTGATAAATTGAGAATATATTGGATTTAACTGAGCTTTTTCAAAAATAAAGGAAAAGGAGCTATGCTTTTAGGATAAATTGATTAACTTTAACATGATGGGTTAAGCAGATGACTGAATGCTGAAGCATGTTCAGTCTCTAAGTAGATTTGATAATGTTATTAGATCCAAGCTGTCCATCCACTAACCTAAAAAACAGCATAATATCATAAAATACTACTACTCAACCTGTGTGTCGTTAAGGCATTTTTGGGCTCTGTCTGTTGTAGCCGAGCTTCGTGAGTGAGGTGACGGCTCCAGGAAGGAGCACCCTGGACAGCGTGGAGGTGGCTTATGGACGACAGGTGGGTCACAATGAGTCTAATCAACTTAGAGCTGGTTCTTTATACTAATAGAAGAGAGAGCGGGGAAATGTAGGATTGTGGCTTGAAATCATCTAAAAGGTTTTAAAACTTTCCTGTTGTGTGTTGCTTTGCTGTTGATTTTTCTAAATCTTTTGCAAAGTGCTAAAGACTTTATTGTGAAGACTTGTTGAGAAGTGTGTTTCACAAGCAAAATGCCTAAAATTGGAAATATGCAATCTGCAATCAATATATAAAATAAAGATTAACAAATTAATTTTTTTTTAAATAAAGCAAAAATTCATGGTGATGCTGACATTGACATTAAGAAAACTAAAACCTGCAAGAACATAGATATACAGCAGAAAGTTATATTTTACATAAATACATAAAGAGAGATTTCATATGTGTGTGTGTGTAATGACACTTTCTAAATGATCGTAAATTAATTATTCTGTATCTTACACCTTTTTGTAATATTTGACAAATATCAGTATTAGAATATGATCGATCAGCTGACATGTATTTCTGCTATTATCAGCCTCTAATATTGATGTCTCAATTAATTTAAAATTAATTTATAAAAATTCTTTTATTCCAAATCTGGTAAAACATATGCAGGGACATCCTTTCTATTGTTAGTTTAGTTAAAGAGATTATGTATACACCAATCAAATTAATATGTTAACATTTTTTTTGTTTAACATACATATTTGACTCCCATCTTAAGTATGTTGGTGCGTCATTTCCTATTATGACTGTCATAGAATAGAATTGAATCCAGGTTTGTAAATTCTAACTAGAATCTATTAAGAGTGAATCCCCCGGTCATATTGTTTGGGTAAAATTGGGTCACAGCAGGGCAGGAAATGGCAGATCAAACATATCGATTGATCGGGCAGTAGAGGGGTATTCTGGGTAATTCTCGCTCTCTCTCCCTGTATCCGTGTGTCTCTCCACCATCCCTCCTCCCTCACCATCCTGTGTGACCTTCTCTCTTTCCCTTCTGTGTTTTTCTCTGATCTGCTGCGTGACGCATCGCTTTAAATGCCGCTTCCCTCCCGATCATGTGCAGACACATCGCGTGTGGCGTCATTTGTCTAATTTTTGTCATATTTTTTGACGATCTCTTCAATATTTTGCTTCTTTTCCTGTTGTTTTTTGTTGTGAACCACTTCACTCGGTGGTCATAGTGTTTTGCTTTCACCTCGGAAGCGGAGGGACGATCTGTAGGCGGATTTACATTTTTTTCCTATTGCAGATGAAGCAATTAGATGATGTACCTGAGCATTTGTTTTTTCTTTTTTGGAGTAAATAACTAATCTTTTTTGGTCTTTCTCTCCCCTTACAACCATGTCCTCATCCTTCAGATCTACATCTTCAATGAGAAGATAGTGAATGGTCACATTCAGCCTAATCTAGGAGACTTATGTGCTTCGGTAGCAGAAACCCTGGATGACAAGGTAGCAGCATTCATCTGTGCTAGCATCATAAAAAGAGCAATTACTCTCCGATGTTGACAGTTTTGTCATCTGCTGCAAAAATGTATGTTAATGTGACGGCTCAAATGCTGTACATTCTGTTGTCTAAATGCATTTCTGCTTGTGGCCGTCGCCCTCTCTCTTCCTTCCAGAACGTGACCGACATGTGGCTGATGGTGAAGCAGATGACGGATGTGCTACTAGTTCCAGCCAAAGACACCCTCAAGAGTCGCACATCTGTCGAAATGCAGATGGCGTTTGTGCGCCAGGGTCTCAGCTTCCTTGAGAACAGGTAGAAGTCCAGTGGCATCCAGTGGGGTTAATCTTTTATCGTATCTATAGAAGCCATGGACATGTAGTCGGCCAAATCTGAGCTGAACTGCACCTTCTTGTTGAACTTGTGTGTTTCTTCTCTCTTCCAGTTATAAAAACTACACCATGGTGACTGTGTTTGGGAACCTCCATCAGGCCCAACTCGGGGGGGTGCCAGGAACGTACCAACTAGTCCGCAGCTTCCTCAACATTAAACTGCCAGGACCCCTGCCTGGCATGCAGGTAACACTACTGATTATAACTGGATGCACACAGTTTAAAAAACACAATGTAAATAGTGTTCATTTGGAAATGTTACTTCAAAACAAAGTGACATCAGTTTAAACCATGTGCGACAGGACGGTGAGATAGAAGGCCACCCAGTGTGGGCTGTGATTTACTACTGTCTGCGCTGTGGGGACCTGAACGCAGCCATGCAGGTGGTGAACAGAGTGCAGCACCAACTAGGAGACTTCAAGAGCTGGTTCCAGGAGTACATGAACGGCCCTGACAGACGGTGAGAAGCGCTCAGCCATTTTTGTGGGGCCAAAGGATGTAACAAATAATCATCAGCCTCTTCTTTTGTCTGTTTTGTCTCATCACTTTAGCCTCTCCCCTACTTCTGAGAACAAGCTTCGTCTCCACTACCGCAGAGTGCTGAGAAACAGCGCCGACCCCTACAAGAGAGCCGTCTACTGCTTGATCGGGAAATGTGACATCAGTGATAACCACGGAGAGGTGGCAGATAAGACTGAAGACTATCTGTGGCTTAAGGTACACCATTACGGATGTAATCACACATTTTAATGATTTGATTCACAATTCTTGGGTGCCAATTTGATTCAAGGACAAGATTGGTTCGTTTTGAAGGGACTTAAAAATCAAAATCAGTTAAATTTGAGTGCAAAGTTCAATCAGTGTAAATGTCAATAAACACCTAGATAATAGTGCAAATAGTTTACTTTTATTCCTCGATTTCTGTTTCTTCTTATAGGGGAGTCGCGTGTAGATTAATTATGAATTTAAAACAAATGGAAAACGAATTCATTAAAAATCCTACAATGTGTTTTCCTGGATTAGGCCTTTCATCTTTTTAAGTGGGGAAACTTGCACAGTTGGTGGCTGACTCAATATTGCCCCTGTGTTTGTGTTTTGGCATGTGTGCATGTGTGTTTTATGTCATATATGCCCTGAATGATCATGATGATGCCACAAATTGTTTGAAAAAATCTGTGATGTGCAACACAAGTAAAATGAGTGTCTTTGAAATCGTCCAATATCCAGTTCAACCCAGGTTCGGCCATGCTACCGTATGTCTTGTCTGTTGGTGCGTGTGATGACGTCACAGACAAGCAGACTGAATCGAGTAGTGCTTAATGTCTTGATCAATAAAAGTAATTTAAAACAACACATCCATAGAAAGCCTGTTATGCTTGACCCCAGTATGTTATGTCCTAGTATCGATACAATTGATTTATTTCCTTTTAAATCAATATTAGATCGATATGTCACTCAAAAGCCCAGTGTGCATTAGATCACATATAAATCAAAACATCGATGTAGTAGTTGATACCATATACACAATGCTTGCACTATTCGATGTCTCATGTTAACTAGTAACAACCAAAATCTCTCCCTTTCTCTTGCCGTATGTTCTATATTTCCGTCTTCTTCCTGCAGCTGAGCCAGGTGTGTTTCGATGACGACGGCAGCAGCTCTCCACAGGACAGACTGACCCTGCCACAGCTACAGAAGCAGCTGCTGGAGGATTATGGTGAGCGGCCGCTTCTTTGCGCCAACTCTAGAGGAGTGCACAAATATTTACACTGTAGTTTCATTTTGGAAAACTTCCCTTTTCTCTGCCTCTCTTTCCTATATCCTACTATCTCTACCTACTACTGTAGATAACAGTAAATCAGGATTATAAATTACCTTTTTTTCCTGAATATTTTCTGTTAGTGTTTGTCCAAAGTCTGTGCTTCTTTTCATTGGCCTAGTTTCTCTAAACTGGGAGAATGACAACTGAAGGTGAGCATCAGGATTGACATTACATTTTTCGCTGGGATCAGGTGCAGGCAATTTATTATATTTAAACAAAGGACCTTGAAAACAATGGAGGTTAATGAGTTTCACAGAAGAAGCAAGCGAGTTATTCATGTGCCAGAACTCATGCGTAGCACCCGTGGCCGAGGAGCTGCTGTGAAAAGAGAGCAGTCGTAAGAACCGCACACATTTACCACCGACTGCCGTTGTTGGGGAGATGAACATTGAGCTTTTGTTTCTGGGTCAAGGTAACAAAAAAAAATTGGACTAAGCTGTTACTTTGGTGCTTAAACAGCCATGGGCCAACAAAGATACACATTAGGGCAGTTTTAGTTTTTTAATTAAAATGCCTAGTTATCTTTATTGATGAATAATTGCAATGGCACAGGGCGGCAAAGAAAGTGTTTGTAGATGCAGTATTTGTTTGCTGATGAGCAGGAAAAGTGAATACAGCATGGTTATCAGGAACCAGCAAACAAAGCCCAACTGTATCACTAAGGCAAATTGGCTGCAAAGTTTAGTAGTAGTATTAATCTAAATAACAATGATACCTCTGTGTGGTTGTACTGAGAGGAGACTGATTCACTCCTCTGAATCAACACCTGCCCTGGAGCAGGGAAGCCATTTTAAAGCCAAATCAATCTTTTGTAACCTGTGTTGTGTATGTTGTGTGTGTGTCACCACACGGGACTTGACACATTTTCATATGAATCATGAGCTGTTTGGGGAAATTGCTGCACTCACCGATACACCATGTCTAATGTAATCCTGTCGGATTATTTCATCTAAAGTATCACTAATGTACGTCAGTCAGTTGTTTCGTGAGCCAACCTTTATTCCATCTATTGTAAATACTCGTTTGAAGAGGTTTGAAGTCTCCTGGTTAACATCACGATTTTGAACATTCCAGCTTTAACAAAATGTATATTTTTTGTTACAGCAAGCAGCTCTAAATAAGCCTCAGCAGCTGTTGCTGTGAACAAGATGCAACGACACGGTAGCAAATTCACAACCAACTGTCATTGTGCAAAGAAACAAAGGTTCATGAGATTATGGGAAAAAAAGCCCTAGAATCTGGAGGTGAATTGATTTTTAAACTGCCAAATGTAGAACTCGCACCACAGTTACTCAACTGTTGTACTGATGATTCATCCCCAAGAGTTTCTCACTCCATTTAAACCTCAGATTCACTAAACTGCCAGTCACCTGCTGTCTGTGCAGAGAAAGATAACGCCTCTCACTTCGCTTCTTCTAAAGGCCTGTTCGAACCTTTGGTAAAGTTTTTAAAAAAAAATGACAGTGGATAAATGCATTATGCATACTGTTGCTTTATTTTGTGTTTCCCATAGCAACAGTCACAAACTACCGTGGATGCTGGAATGTCCGATTTTGGAGCATCTGTGATGGCAGATTCCTTTTAATGAAAGTGCCATTTAAAGGCATAGCTCAACATTTTGTGAAATACACTGATTTGGATAAGAACAGCAAAACCACCACTTATATCTATACTATAAAATCTTGCTCTATCAGTTTCAGATCACTCAAACACATTTCTAATAAATAAACCACATGCCTGCCCCACCCACCCCCAGCACCAGAATCATATAATCATAATAGGGGCATTAGCCTTTCTCTCCCACAGTTTTCTCCCTAAGGTGTTGCCTTCTCCACAGGCCAATCCTGCTGCGTTCAGATAAGACTACACTCGTCTCCTCTCTCAGTAGCCGTCACCCCTCTCCCACCCTCCCCGCCGTCCCCTCTCCCACCCTCTCAGCTCAGTGGGGGGCGCAGCCCGAAGCCTCATTCTGTTTTCTCCCTGCGTCTCTGCTCCCTTGGTTGTCAGATAGTGTTCCTTGTTTTTTTCCTCCATCTTGCTTCACAGCAGGACATAAAAGCCCAAAGCCTCTCTCTTCATTTCTCGCACATATTGCCAACACTCGTCCACCCTCGTCTGTTCTCTCCATCCCTCCGCCGCCGCGTCTCCTTCCTCCTCTTTTAACCCGTATCCCTCGTTTTCAGTATCTCTCCTCGCACCTGCGCCGTTGTTCTTCCCCCTTTCCTCCCACTGATTTTCTGCCTCTTGCCTCTTACATGTTCCTCCCGTTACACGCACATTTGTTCTTTCCCGTTTCTTGTTTGCGCACTCTGCTGCAGCCCCCTCCACACACACACACATGCACAAACACACACACACGCACACACACACACACGCTCTTATCACTCCTCCCTCATCCTTTTTCTTCTCTTCATTGCTCCCTCTCTTCTCTCATATGCGCTTGCTTTTTGAACTAAAGTGCTGTAAGTGTGAGATAAGGCTATAAAATGGCTGACATGGTCCACCCTGTTCTTCTCCTCAAACTTCCAGCCGGCGAGGGGGATTAAGGATTATAATTAAAAAGTAAACTTGATGACTAAGTACCTGCGCTCGACAAAATGTTTTCAAAATGAAGTTTCCTTTATCAACTATTGCACATTTATCAATTGCTTTTGAACATTATTATTGGGAAACCTCATTCACGGCTGTGTTAAAGCGTCGTTTACTCAGATTTCCTCCATTTAAGGAGTATTTTATGCTGTGTAGTAAGAAGAAGGTGCAAGTCCTAGTGATATTGTACCATCTGTCCCTCATCCACACCATCCCCTTTCTCCTCTTCTTTGTTTTCCACCAGGCGAGTCCCATTTCTCGGCAAGCCAGCAGCCCTTCCTGTACTTCCAGGTGTTGTTCCTGACGGCTCAGTTTGAGGCAGCCGTGGCTTTCTTGTTCCGCGTCGAGAGACTTCGGAGTCACGCCGTGCACGTGGCGCTGGTCCTGTACGAGCTGCGGTTGCTGCTGAAGTCGTCTGGCCAGAGTGCTCAGCTACGTGAGTAGGATCCCCTTGTTTTTTGGGAGAGGAACTTTAGAAAGTGGTTTTGGTTTTTAAGTTGGTTGCCTTCTTCCATGTGCAGTGAGTCAGGAGCCCGGTGACCCTCCGACCGTACGGCGCCTCAACTTTATCCGCCTGCTCATGCTCTACACTCGCAAGTTTGAATCCACTGATCCACGAGAAGCCCTGCAGTACTTCTACTTCCTACGGTAAGGCATCCTACATTAGACATGGATGATCATTTACCGTTTTTGATCAAAAACCATAATTTCAGCCACCTGCAATCTGGAGACTGTCAAAGCTGCAACTCTTTTTTTTTCCTGTTTTCCTAACCCAGTTTTGTTTCGTCACTTAAATCAACCCTTTTTTGCTTTAATTTTTTAGTTTTTCAGTTGTAATAACTGTATAATGTATGTATGGCATGCTTCTTATTATTAAATAGGACTATATTTTTCATTATAGCTGTTATTGTTTCAATTGTATACCGTAAGTTTCTGTGATGCTTATAAATGTTGTTGCGCATGTAATCTTGATTTGAAGAAAAAAAAAAAAATAGAAATTGCAATTTCTTTTAAGGAAAAAACACAATTACATTTTGCTTAGAATCGTCCAGCCCTACCCAACACTCTCAGATAGAGAGTTAGAGAGAGTGGATATGTGACAAATATGAGCCAAATTTAGCTGTTTGTATCTAGCGATGTTTACTGCAATGCCTCTGGTTTGTTTCCACAGCAATGAGAAGGACAGCCAGGGAGAGAACATGTTCACACGTTGTGTCAGTGAACTTGTTATTGAGAGCCGAGAGGTGAGTGACCCACTTCTACACAGGCTGTGAGTCTTTCAACGCCAGTTAGAACTTCTTATACAGGTCCAGTTAACATTGGGTGCCCACTAGCTGGTGGGATAGCTGATGTGTCCGTCCCAGATACGTTTTCAGTATCTGCATGTCAGCAGAGCCGTTATTAGACCATGTTTCTTTAAGAGAAAGCGTGTCACCACTAATTGCCCTCATTTCGCTTCTGACCTCGTCTGGGACGTCCTGATCATTATTAAACCATTTCAATGTTTCCATCTAACTCGGTAGAAAACAGCAAAGAGCCTGATCTCTTCCCCATTTCCCTTTGAAATCAGTTTAAAGCTAGCCAAGGATAGGTTGGTTTAATGTTTTTTAAATAGTTTTTAGGAACCATTTGTGGCAACATTTAATGAATAATACATCTACCGTAAATATAAAATTTAACATTCAGCAAAAAAGCAAATTCTAAACTTGACTGAACATATCCCTTTCTGATTTTTTTTTAAATGTATATAAATTATCTTATCACAAGTAACTTGACACACTTGAGAAATGTTTTTTTTAACTTTTTTGAGTAGTATCAAGAGCTACATATTTTTTGTATTTATTTCAGGCTATTTGCTTTATACAGCTAATGTGTACCTATCTTTTGTAGTTCACTATATATTTGACATGTTTTTGATATAGTACTTTTGTTTGACTTTCTTACAGTTTGACATGTTGTTGGGGAGATTAGAGAAGGACGGCAGCAGGAAGGTAGGAGGACTGACTTTCATCTTCCTCGGCTCCACTACTTTTACTTGATCTTGAGTCAAGTCCATTTGATTCTCTTTTCTCTGCTTCACATTTTTATTCCGTGGTCTCATTGTGAGCGTTTCAGTCTGTCAGACACGGTCAGAGATCACTTAAAACATCCCCTGCATTATTAGCAGCACTCTGCTCTGCTGTAATGGATCAAAACTGTCTCTGAAATGTTTGAGTGTAGCTCATCTTTCTTGATGTTTCCCACAGTGCCTGCAGCCCTCTGCAAGATGTGATGTTTAAGCCCCCTACCACTTCACTAATTCACATTGCCACATGTTTCCTCCCACACATATGGCAGCCACATTAACGCTGAACAATGAATCTAAATTTGATCGAAACCCCAAATAGATAAATACCATTTTAAATTATTCCTGCACTGCAGAGATCTCCTGGCCTACACATCATAATCTGCAGACTTATGAAAACATTGCTGTTAAATACAGATTTCAACGAAATCAACCCTGTGACCCTAAAGAGAAATAAGTGGGAATAGAAAATAACTGACTTACTAAATAATATTAATCTGAAAATGATCGTTCCCTCTAATGTCACAAATCATATCGCAGTTTAAATATTGATCAAAATAATCACAAATATTCCTTCTCCTCTGCATAGCTTGGAGTCATAGACAAGTTTGCTGGGGACACCAGAGCTATCATCAGTAAAGTGGCTCTAGAGGCTGAGAACAAGGGCTTGTTTGAGGAAGCAGTCAAACTCTACGAGCTGGCCAAGGTGAGCAGACGTCTCCCAGAGCACCGTATTCCGGCAGGGCCTATGTCACTCGCATGTGTTGGCTTGGTGTTAAATCCTTCCCACTGTTTTCTTTCCCCTGTGTAGAACCCAGATAAGGTGTTGGAGCTGATGAGCAGGTTGTTGAGTCCAGTCATTGCACAGGTCAGCGCTCCTCAGTCTAACAAGGAGAGGCTAAAAAACACAGCAGTGGCCATCGCTGAGAGGTAAAACACACATTCACAATGGCCTATTTCAAATCTCGTCAAGATCCTAGAAATGCCCAAGACTGAGTGATGTACTGTTTACTCTGCAGATATCGTAGTCAGGGTATAGCAGGAGACAAGTCCGTGGACAGTACGTTCTACCTGCTGTTAGACCTGACCACCTTCTTTGATGAGTACCATGTTGGTCACATTGACAGAGCCTACGATGTGAGTACAGCTCTGATACAGGGTCTCCAGTAATTCCCTTCCGTATGTTCAGCGTTTATTTGCTAAATTTACCGATAATAGATTGCATGTAACCAATCGCTTTACACAAAACAGCTCATGTTAACTCTGTAATCTCCGTGCAGGTGATGGAGCGCCTAAAGCTTCTTCCTCTCAGTCAGGACAGCGTGGAGGAGAGAGTGGCTGCCTTCAGGAACTTCAGCGATGAGGTGAGATCTGAATCTTTAAATACTTTCAGACTTCCTTCTAAAAATGTAGATTGGAATTAAAAAAAGCATCAAAAAACCCTTTCCCTTTGTCGTCAGGTGCGTCATAACCTGTCAGAGGTGCTGTTGGCCACCATGAACATCCTCTTCACCCAGTACAAGCGCCTGAAAGGGGCGCCAGCGGGCACGCCAGGACGGCCACAGAGGACCATAGAGGACAGAGATATGGTGAGGAGGAGATAAAACAGTGTTGTCAACTCATTCTGATTATAGCAGAATGAAGCAAAACATTCTGAAATCCACAAGGAGAAATTATATCCGATCTGTGGGATATTATGTATAATGCCAGTACCAATATTTATCATTTTGGCAAATGTATTTTTAAAAAATGAGAGACATTTATAAAAAATAAATCATCTTGAGATCTTTGGTCGAAAATTCATCATCCTTATTAAAAAATGATAATTCAACTGTGGTGGTAATTTTGATCTGGCATCTCCAGATATTTATTAGCAGTCTCTGTTGACACAATCTAACATAGAGAAGCAGTGAACTTGTTAGTCACAGCCAGATTTTCCAACATAATTTGTCTTCAGCACCTTTGGAGGTCAACGGGATCCACAGAAACCGTCACTTTGTGCTTTAGCAGCTTGTTAATATTCCACATGTCATCTGCTTCTTACAACAGCAACTGCGCAGCCAGGCCAGAGCCCTGATCACCTTTGCTGGTATGATTCCCTACAACATGGCTGGAGACACAAACGCAAGACTGGTGCAGATGGAATTACTGATGAACTGAGACGTCAACACACACACACACACACACACACACACACACACACACAGACATACAGTCCTGTACCTTCGTGACACCAGAAATCACACAAGCATTTTTACAGTCGCTCATCTGCTTTCATCAGTGTGACACATCCATCCTTTTATCACCGTTCCTATTATCAGTCTGTCCTTTTTGTTTAATTCCTTTGTCCCCCCATTGTGTTGTTTCATATTTGTATGATTAATGATTTGGAATAAAAAAAAAGTTTACTTTTCAGTTGTCTTTATTTATTTGATTTTTTTTTTAATCTTATTTCAACATATCCATTGCGTTCACATTCTTCTCCATTTACCCTCCCTTTTTTCATTAGCTAAGTGTTTATTGTAGTTGTTGAATGCAGGAAGTCAGTTAAGTTTTTCAAAGCAAGAGCACAATGTTATGCATCTACGGTAAATTTCCAATCTAGAGCTTTAAAGTAAAATGATCAATGTTCCATTTTACAATGGTCACAACAGTTACTGAGGCTCTTGTATAACTTCTCATCGTTTTAATACGCATGCTCACACTTTGTGGTGTGAGGGCCGAGTATAAACTCGTAGATTTGTGATAAGAAACCTTCATTCTCTATGCTGTCCTCTCATCATTTGTGTATCATTTATTCTGGAGGATAAATGAACAAACCGCAGCTGCTTTGCGATTTCAAATTGGGTTATTTATAAAGTGTCCAGAAGGACAGCAGGCAGTTAGATTTGGGGAACATGCCACTGTTCATATCATTTAATAAGAGGAACTTTTTTGACACTACGAAAAGACATTTGCTGCTACACTGAGGTGATTATAACATGCACAAGACTGTCTTCAGCATAGATGAGTGGATGAAATGACTGAGGATTGACCCTTTCTTGGTAACAGGTTAATTTTCTATAGTTTAATATCTGTTGATCTGCAGGACTTCATGGTGTATCTTCATGTTGGCTCCAGCCGTGTTTTTTTCCACAGGCTGTAGTGCAGGATCTGACACGTCCTGTTGCTTGGCAGATGGTTGGTTGGCTTGAACGCCACCACGGGACCAGAGGGATATTTCTCTATGTATCAGATTGGTGATTTCTGGGGGTAAAGAAGGGAGGGGACATTTTCTAATGAACTGCAGAAGCTAGCTAGTTTTTTAAAGCAGTCAAGAGTTTGGCTTATTCGTAAGGTTTTCAGCCTGTTTAAGACAATTTAGAACCGGAGAACTTGTCCCACGTTGGACACACTTATTACCGAAGGTGAGGTCTGCTCACACCTACTTATATTTGAAATTTACTGAGCTTTCTCACACCTTTTTTTTTTTTTTTTTACCAAATATTAAGTCTTTATATAAGTAATCTCATACATTTTGCGGAAAGTTTTCTCTATTTTCTTCTCTTTTTGAGTCAGTGTTTCAGTTTGTGATCCACCTGAAATACCCAGGAACAGTGTAGCAAGGCCCTGTCAATTGATCAACACGTTTCAAACTATCACCCAGTATCTCCTCTGTTGACTTTGAGGCCTACACATTCTGCCCTTCAGCCTGGCCCCAGAGAACACAGATGGAGGCTCATTCTGTCTGCTCCACATACCGAGAGGAGAAGTTGAGTTCATTCAGGGCCACGGACAGAGCCGAGCAAACTGCTCTGACATTTATGCTGTTGCATTTACTACAGATCTGCCTGAGTTGGCAGCAGAGACCCTCCGACACGCACCTGTATCCCTAACAACCTGGAAATCTCCTGGAATATAAATGGTATCTGCTTACCCAGCAGGGAGCGCATCCAACCTTATTTGTTTGTGTGAAAAGTTTTGCAGTGACGGTGACTAAAGTGCCTAATTTAAACACCAGTCAAAATGTCTTTTATTTGTCATTGCCCTGAGTAATTACTCAATTTAATAACGCATAAGCCGTTGTCGCAGTTCAAAGTTTAACTTTTTTTTTTGTTCGAACAAAGGATGAGGAGAAATGTACGGACACATTCCACATGTATAATTGACTAGATTCTCCCAGTTTTATTCAAATGATAAGTCATTTGCAAGTTGGTGATCAAAACTAACTGAGTATTTAATATCTCCAATGTTTTCAGTGTGGTTACTGTGTAAACTACAACAGGACAAAACTACTGTGATTTTTTTTTTTACCAATTCACCAACAGAAGACGTGCCTGTCAGGTGTGTGTGCTGCAGCTGGTGTTGTGAATCAGGCCGATGACAGACACCTCCTATTACCCGGCTATTTCACAACACCAGGGTGGCACCGCACCACTGCCGACGAGACCCACAATCGGAGCTGATGGCCAGGCTGCAAGAACAAGCTCATCACAGCACTCTTCATCTCTTTGAATCTGAATCGTGTCTGAGTTACACCTGCTGTACTGATTCTATTATTCCCCCCTCGCTTCATAACATGTTTTTTTTCCCCATCCCATAATCTTCAATCACATTCACTTTTTCACAAATTGAGCTAAATTACTGCACCATATGTGCAGAAAAGAATGTGGAAAAAATCTGTAATGCTTACGTGACAAGATTTTCTTATCAATTTGATTGGTCAATAAACAATTATAATATATACACCCATGCGTTCCTCTAGTTTCTTTGCTTAAGAAAAAAGTTTTTTATCAAAATGAGATAATGACTTTTGTCATTTTTAAATGAGTTTTGGTGTGGAATCATAGTTATACATCTTTATCTAACACCACAAATGTGTTTTAAGTTAAAGAAATACTATAAAGATAAGTCAAATAAAATTCGCTAGATAAGAGCAAACCAAAATGTGTGTTGTGAGGTTTTCACTAAAGAAATTTAACTAACTGATAAAATCTTGGGGAGATGCAGCAAATGTATAGGCTGTAGTGGTGTGGATTCAAAAAGTTAAAGCAATTATTATATTTGTGCTTTACATTGTTTATTAATGATTGACAGGTCAGCTCAATATGCAGATCCTTTCAATATCATATCAAAAAGTGAAACTTTCATAGAACAGATTTATACCCACTTTACTTTTTTGAATCTATGATCGATAAAATGTCACTTTGAAAAGATTTTGTTAAAAACAAATTCCTCTAACCGCAACTTCGACCTAAAACAGATGGTCTGCACCCTAATACCAGAGAGGCCCCGATGATGTCAGGGAATGTGGAGCCCGGCCTCCGGGTGGGACGAGTTGGCACTGTAGGAAATACACTGACCCATTTATGGCGTTCCCTATAGATGCTGTCATTTCCTACCAGACACCATGCAGCACAGCCCTCTGCTGTGACCTGCTGACACTAAAAAACACATTAAATTACTCCTTCCCAAATCTTACTTTGACTCCACCTTAGTATATAACTGTATTTATTGTATAGTGGGCTGTATTTGCTTAGAGAAACACACTGTCCATACAGTGTATTATGTCCATGATGGTGGACTCAGTGCTGATAGTGTCATCTTGTGGTGAACATATGGTATTATTTAAGGAAAAAGCTCATGATGTCACAATATATGCAAGTGAAAAGGTCAAAGCATACAATATGTAAATGTATGCATGTCTGACTGCATACATTTAATAATTCTTGGTTTTGGTAGCAAAAGGTGAATGCACTCAAAGATTTATTTTTTTTTCTTTGCCCAGACTGCACAGTTCAACAAAGAACATGCAAAAAAAAGTTCCCAAAAAAAATTAAGCAGACAATCCTCACATTTCAGAAGCTTCAGAAGGTTTGTCCTAATGACTTCGATTTGTCCTAATGACTTCGATCAGGAGACATATCAAGACTGTTCTGAGTCCAGTCACTATAATTATCATTCATCGGCAATAAAAGCGGCGGTAAAGTTAGTAAAAGGTGACTAAGGCTTTTTTATGTTTTTTGTTTTTCGTTTGGATAAGCGCACATATGCATCACCTTTATACATTTGGTGTTTGAGGCAAGCAACATGAAATTAGAACGCTGTCGATCAAAGGCAGAAAGAGTAGAAGTGGGCGTGTCTTTAAGGACAAAGTAGGCGTATCTTCGCAAGAAGGCGTGTCTTTAGGGACATGGTGGGCGTGTCTGTATAAGTGGGCGTGTCTTAACGCTGCAGGACGCAGACACCTTGCCTTAACAGACAAACTGTGTGTGACAGGTGTTTCTAATCAGAGACCAGCAGGTGATGAGAGCGGCTGCGACAGAGGAGAACGTCCCGTTTGACGGCAAATACCGCATTTAAAACCAAGATATTTATTGTTTTTTAAACATATTATTTCGGCAATGATCCTTAAAGGCTCAAAGGTGAGTTTAGACAAAAGTTTAAAGAGTGTGAAAATAATAAAATAAGGAGTTATAGGGTTTATTGGTGTGGGTCAGGGGTGATACTTATTTGCACGAGTAAAACAAGAGTACTAAGTAAAAAAAGCTTGAAGGTAAATAACGACACTACTTTATAGTGTTATTGTTTTCCCACAAATGTAAAACACACTGTGGTTCAACGTCAAAGCTATGTTCTGTCTTCTTAAAACTGACAGGTCAGGCTATATTCAACTCTTCAGCATAGTCTTCATGTATGTTTTGGCTACATCAGGCCATGTTGCACGTTTAAATGTATAAAGGGCCAATGCCAAAACTGTCATGTAGCGTAACTCTAAAAAAACTAGTACCTGATGGTTTAGTCCTCTCAAAATGTTAGGAAATAACAAAAACACATGCTATCAACTGGTTTTATATTCTAGGTAGATTAAATTTTACATTTTTCTTTTTCAGTTGCACCATTTGACATGTTCTCATGTGATATGTCGAATCGCACAATTGCTTTTTAAAACTGTATTTTAACTGTTTTTGATTTTCTCATCTTGCCCTCCATGGTTTCTCACTGACACATAAAACAAATTGTTTCCTAATTCTCTTCTTATAAAATGTAATCTTTTTGTCCCAAAATAGGTTCAAATGTATGTTTCATACAGTATAAAGATTTCTCCTGGATTCTAGTGCTGTAAAAGTATCATGTAGATATATTTACAGGATACAGAGCATGCATTCGCATTTCTCCATCTGGTTAAACTCACAAACATCTTCATTCAGAATCAGACTGTAAAGTTCTTACTTATACAATTGACCCCTAGTCTGGAAAGACTCATGGTTATAAGTAAAATGAGAAACGTGTAAGAGATTTTCTGTGAATATAAAGATGGAATCACAAGTACATGAAGCTAACAAAGCTTGTATCAGTATCGGGTACATTTTATTCAGGCGATTAAACTGATTGTACAAAAAGGTTCTCAGATGCCAACAAAGAACAAAATAGGAATCATCCTCCTTGCTCTTCAATTCTTCTGCTGCTCCATATTGACACCAGCACAATTATTTTTTTCATGTACAATTATTTACAACGGGTTGTTTGATTTTGAAGACCAGTTTTTTTCAGGTAAAACAAAGTATGCAAAATGATTTATATTTAGTGCTTTTCAGAAATGTGAATATTAACAATGGTGTTTTGCTCAGTTAAGCAGTTTGGAGATGTTATTACATGAGTTTCAGCTTTTCAGGACTGTATGCATTGTTCCCCTTTTTTTTTTTGGTGTGTATACAATGCAGAAAAACTGTAAAGTGGAAAATATAAATTGTTCAACCCAGCTGGTGGTCCTTGTGCTTCTCCTCGGCCTCATGCCCTACTGCCTCGCGGGTAAGTGTGAACATGTGGTCGGGAACGTCACGTTTTGCCTTTTTATTTGTGTTATTAAAGAGTTGCTTCATTCCTGTTTCTGTGTAGGATTCTGTAGTGTGGAGCACTGCACCGACGCCACAAGATGTATTCTGTCTAGAGACCAAAGAAAGTGCAAATGTGCCAGAGGATATTATGGTGACCAGTGTGACAAAAGTAAGCAAAGTTGTTGTTCTACTTTATCTCCTCCTGTGTAATAGACCATTTTCACAGCCACCATATTGACATGAAATAGGAGGTAAACACAGGTGTTACCAATGATACTATTTAAGATTCCATTCAGGTCAGAGTCAGGGTGCTGCTACTGTGCATGTTGGTTCACTGGAAAGACTCGCTATGCTAAATGGAACAGAACCTCTATTTATCTATGATCATGTCAATGTGGCTGCCATGATGGTCCCTTTTATTCAAAGGTCCTGAAATATCTACCAGATGACTGGTAAATTGACCACAGATGGATTCTTTTACTAGTTTATACACTATACAGAAGTTATGAGGATTAGTTTTTTTCCATTTTGACACATTCATCATATTGGTAAATAAAATGTCTGTATAGTTTTCAGAGAAGATGCTCAAACACAAACAATATCCGCTATCTTCCCAGCACAGAAATGTAGACAAAGCTTTCTATTCCTCAGTTGAGATCAAAACTGAGTTAAAATAATATTGCCTATGGACTAACATCCACCAGATGCAAGATCGTGAAATGTAGGTTATCCAATTCAAACAGATGAGTCCGATGAAAACCTATGACTGTCATGTTATGAATGTCAAGAATTCATTCCTGCAGAAAAAAAAAATTGTTTTCCTAGATGCACACATCAAAGTTACGTGCGGCCCAGACTACATAACATTCAGTGCTGTAGAAGATTTCTTCAAGTATCACAATGTGCCGCTGGAGTCTTTGCACTTGCCCAACAACTCATGTCGTGCTCAGAGAGCGGTCATCGACAGCGTGGTGTACTACGTGGCCAAGACATCCAGAGACGAATATGTGACCTGTGGAGGCAAGCCACTGCAGGTAGAACCTTTTTCCTTTAACATCAACCGCATGTGGCAGTAAAAGGACTGATTTTTTTTTTTTTTTTTTTTTTTTTTTTTTTTTTTCTCTCTCTCTTACAGAAGAACTTTACTCACATCTCGTATTCCCTAAGTCTCCTATCAGACCCTCAGATTACTGGAAACATTATCAGAGAGCCAGTCATAAAGATGGACTACACATGTGTCTACCCATACATCAGAACAGTCAGCCTGCCTTTCCCAGTCATCCCCTTCTCCAGGTAAGGAAGGAACACGCTTCACATCCTCTTCATACTATGGATCCTTCTGAGTTTATTTAATTTGATTTTTAACCCTTTCAGAAGAAAGGAAATCATTTCTGTTCAAGCGTGTGCTTCTGTGAAAAGAGCAATCAAATGGTTTTCCTAAACAGAATGCTGTGGTTGACTTTAGAAACTAATGTAACATTATGTGGTTCAGTCTAGTTTGAAGGTCCAAACAGCAGCTCACCGAGTAATAAAAGTTCTCAACACAAGGTCCAAACCTACTTGTCTCCAAAAGCTTTAAACCCCCTCTTGTGGTTGCATATGGCTGGTCATCTTCTAACTCTGGTGTACATCAATGGTGTAAATCTGACTGTATGAACTCCTCTGTACACAGTGAGATAGTGATGCGTGTGGATGAACTTGAAGCCACGGTGGAGCTGATGCTGTACACAGACCACACCTACAGTAAACCCTACAGCATGGCCCCCACCATTGAACTCAGAGAAAAGGTGGGTCAACGATGAGTCTCCCACCAGTTTACCACATGTCGGTCAAATCAGTGGTTGCATCACATCAGTGTTTAAACAACGCATCCAGGTGTACGTGGGGGTGACGGTGACGGAGCCTGCAGATTTCTTCCTGCTTCGGATAAATGAGTGTCGGGCCACACAGTCCCCCCAACCCAACATTACAGAGGGATCGGTTCATGTCCTGCTTCAGAACGGGTTAGAAGGCTCGCCTCTGTATTTGTTTTATTATTTCCACTGCTGTATCATCCATGCTCATTTCATTCTCTTTATCCA
Source organism: Eupleurogrammus muticus (assembly GCA_036785175.1). Classification (NCBI taxonomy): domain Eukaryota; kingdom Metazoa; phylum Chordata; class Actinopteri; order Scombriformes; family Trichiuridae; genus Eupleurogrammus; species Eupleurogrammus muticus. Next base: position 15,835,823 of record JAYKQN010000010.1, on the reverse strand, counting down.
GATGTGTGGAGGACCAAACTGTCACCTTCCATAAAGTGAGCGAGGAACAGTCTGGCCTTAATGGAGAAAGCTCCACTGTTCACTACAGCTTTGACATGTTTCGCTTCACAACAGAACCTCATGAGCTTTATCTGCACTGCACCGTGCAGCTCTGTGAGCCGGACGACCACAAGTCCTGCGTACCTGTGAGCTCCTCCTGCCTCCACATCCTGTCAAAGGATCTGAGTGTTATTGAATATATTGTTTATATCTTTGCTGTTATTGCTTCTACAGTCTATTGTTTTCTTTACAGAACTGTAATACCATCAGCAAGAGAGAAGCAGTGAGAGCAGATTTTGAGACACAGGGCCTCCTGTCATATGGACCCATCAGAATCAAAATGCCAGAGGATCCTCAGTCCAGTAAGATCCTGTTTCTTTCCGTTTCCTGTAGGATCAGGGAGGTGTTGTCTAAATACACAGTGATATTTCATTGTACCATTTACCATTGAATTTGATGGGGACATGTGATTAGTACCATTATCTATCTGATAATTGTTTCAGGTATTCTGATGGCGGTGGTGCTGCCTGTCGCAGGGGTCTGGACTGTGGGCTTCTTCTTAATCGTCCTGGTCACTGTTGCCAAAGCTGGCAGCAGGAGACTGGCACAGACCAAGTAGCACCACCAATAAGACTGTTGCTGATGCTGCTTGAATAAAACTGGAGAAGTGTCCATGTGCTCTTTATTATTTCTATCATATTATATTCTGTGAAACGCGTTTTGTGTGACCGTAGGACCACACTGTGTTAATGAGTGAGGTAAACTATAGCTCAGGCTTAAATCTGCACAGAGGTTTATTTTTAAGCACTGGTGACCCGTGGATGTTCTCTGGGGTGCAAGTGATGACGCTTGAGATCCTGGAACCAATAGTTTAAAAAATTTAATCTAGATCAAAATGATCTGGATTTGAAAATCCCATGTTTTGCTCTCCAGGCTCAGGTCATCCCTCTTTCTTTTGTGCTGAATTTGGATTACAAGTCCTCTAAATAAGATTATATATACCATGATGTAGTTACTATGTAAAAATAAAGACCAAAATGGAAAATTGAATTATATTCTCCAATATGACTTTATCGTCCCTTCTTTCTTCTCAAAATCTAATTTTCAAAAATGAACTCTTCAAATGCTGTAAACCAGATTCTGTATGAACTTCTAGGTTTAAGCTGTGTGGATGGATTCATAGCAGGAAAAGCAACTCAAATCACTCTTGAAGTGATTATTTAAAATATGCATCCGAAGCTCCCTTTGTCGAAACCTTTGATTATCATCAAAATGGAACAAGAATTTTGAACCTCGCTTCATTCAATATTTCCATTTTTCTTCAGCAAACTTGTAAAAAAAAAAAGTATAAATTTAAAATGTATGAAGTTAAAATGTTTATCCTCTTTACAAGGTGAGTATTTGTCTTGTTTGTTCCTAGCAGCAGTGGATTAAATGTCCTTCCATGTGAATCTCCAGCAGTGTGTGTCAGGCCATGTGTTCTGCATGAAGCCAGCAGATGGCGGCCCGAGCCTGCATCCGGCCTGTGCTGTGTGTGGATGTGGTTTATTAGAAGGAAGGAGGGCCCTGCTCCCAGTAAATCTTTTATCAGTTGCACAGCGGTTTGGTGGTCTCAAAAACATTTGCACAACGCGTTTCTGAGCCCAGTCTTAAAACCGGAAAAGTCCTTCTTTATTGTTGATGCAAAGCGCTGAAGGAGGAAGTCTGATCGCCTGACAGAGTTTAGCACAATGTGTGTGCAGTTTATTTTTTCCAGCAAGTTCAAATGTTCCTTTTAAGCAAAGGGATTTCTTTTCTGCTCATCGGCTTGTTCGGACGAAGGAGACTTGTTGCAGGATCCGTGCGGCCGATCAGCCATTGTGATCGTCGGACTGGTTCATGTGTTCTCTGCATGAAGCAGCTGCTGTATGAACATCTGTCCGACAGCCTGCAACCAGGAATGGATTCGTAAGCTCTTGGTGTTTATTTTATTGTCTGTAAATGCGCTTATAGTTGCGCGTTAAACTTAAACTTTTTTTTTTAGGGGGGGGGGTTATGAAAAAGAAAAATGAGCAGATCATTTCACTAGTCACTAGTGGTGGAGCTGGTGATTCAATGTGAGGAGAAGAAAAGAATAAACCCACACAGCACTTTGTCCTGTATCTCTGGCTGCTGGAGGAAGCTGTTTTTTCCCTTCATCACATCCACAACTCTTCAGTGACCATCTGGTGACTGACTGACCGCAGCAGAAGATGAAGATGGTATCCCAACAACAACACATCATCTTCATCCTATCAGCCTCCTTATTCTCCCTGAATCTGTGCAGCTCAGTGGTTGATGTCCCAGTGGAAGAGGAAGAAGGCTTCAGTGCAGAGGTACAGCTACCAACCATGACTTTATTGCATGTGGCTGCTAAAATATTATTTGTATGTACTTTATGACTTTACTTTTGTCATAATGACCCATAAAAAGCTCTGGGGGGAAACTTCTTTGAATTATAGATACCAAGAAGTACTTTAGTAAGTTCACATCCTACTAAGTTGCTGTTTTGGAAAGGATAAGTTGTCAAATGATCAAAGCACCAGATGTGTTGGAGCATGTCAGGTGACCTTTTGACCTTTTTCCAAATAATGCACATGAGGCACATACATGGAAAAATGTTTAGTATCATATAATGAATTTATGATATAATTGTGATTATGCCCCTGACACATTTTTACCTTTTGCTGATTTTCCATGAACACACATTCTGTCAGAATTTTTTATAAGGTCATTGTAACCAGTTTTAACTTGTCATCTGGTGTGCACGCTGATGATTGACGATATAATGCAGTTCTATTGTAAATTGTCTCTAAAGTTTCATACTCAAAATTCTAGGGGAAACTTTTTTTTTCTTGGAACTTGGCCACAATTTAAGTACTGTTTACTTCTAATTCCAAGATAAGGGATGAACTGGGTTTGAACGAAATCAGGAACACATTAAAATCGCTTGTGGGTGATTCATTAACCTCCAGACTGAAAACTGCTGATTGATATGGATTTTAGCTTGATAAGTGTTATTAGTTCCTTTGTTCCATGTCCTTCAGGCACATTTTGCAAATAAGCCTGCAATGACATGAGATTGGTTTAAACTTGTCATACTATGCAGAAACATAGATTTTGTGTGTGTGCGCACATGCACGCTTGAGGTTGTGTGTTGCATGTGCTCCCAGCAGCCTGTGTTTGTACTGTGGGCTTCATGCATGAAAGTCCCATGATCCTCGCTGTTTGAGGAGAAGCCCCGCTGTGTTGTTTTTGACTCTCCTCCTTAAAGGGGCGAATCTGAAAGCTTGACAGAGGAGCACATCGCTCTGTTTTCCTGGCGACGTGGCTCCACACGCTCCATTTGCCTGTCAGTGAACATGAAACAAATGTCACTGGACTTTCAGCCAGATGTGGGTGTTTTTCAGGACTGACAAACAAGTTTTGTCAGGAACCTTTTTACTTTGTCGCTTACCTCTCCTCTCCTGGTCTCATCCTGGCTGTCATGAGGGGAAGGCCCAGGAATGTCGTGATGTTAATGGAAGCCATCTGGTTTCTATCTCTACTTTATTTTTTCTTTTACCTCCTCCAATGCCTTTTCCCAGTCATTAGACTGTGGCTTCTTCCTGGAGCATCGCCTCCTTTTCCCTACAGCCGCACGGCCGACACACACATCTACTGTATATACTATATAACATTTCTCCAGGCCAGACTAATCAAAAACAACCCCCTCACGTTCTTTTTTTTTTGCAGGCCTGGCTCCGTAAATTCGGCTACCTGTCCCAGGCCAGCAGGCAGATGTCCACCATGCAGTCAGCTCAGATTCTGTCCAAAGCCATCAGTGACATGCAGCGCTTCTACGGCCTGGAGGTGACCGGTGAGATGGACCCTGCCACTGTTGCGTAAGCTCTACACTGTTCTGTTAGCTGTGGTTTCATTCTACAAGATGTTTTGTTGCAAGCACATGTGAGCAAACTGACCACAAACTGAATGAGTGAGGTCCCATGGGAAGTTTTCATGTATTCTACGGTATAGAACGTTCAGTTGTCAGATGAGAAAGCAAAGTCATCAAACCTCACAGCCAAGCGGCATCTTGAAGCAATTGCTTTTCTCGGTGCTGGATTTTCCCCCAACACACAAAATCATCACCGCACTAATGTGTTCATATTACCACCGCCTGCTGAACCAGGACCAGCAGTTAACAACGTTTTACGGTGATGAGCTTTGCGTTACACTCCAGTTGTGTTTTGTCAACATGTCCTCTTTATGAGGCTGGTCAGGCTGTAGGGACCCTGAACCCCTCCCCTCCCCTTCAGCTGTCTCCCACTGGGACATTGTGTTATTAAAATTCTGCATGCTAATCATCATATTTTTATATTTCATCATATTTTGCTCCTGTTTGCACCATGAATTACACATATGATGTTTGTCTATTTATATTGACACAAAAAGTTTCTTACAGTATTTTTAATTATGTGTGTGTGCATGTAGGGCCATGCGTCTACCTCGCTGCGGCCTCCCAGACCGAAAAGCAGGGGATCTGGTCCAGGGAGCGAGAAGGAAACGCTACGCTCTGACTGGTCAGCAGTGGGACAAGGACCACATCACCTACAGGTTTATAGCCGTGACTTATAGGAGCAGAAAGACGTTAGATCATAAGGCTTCTCTCACCAGGTCTAATATTCCTTCTGTTGTGTCTTCAGTATAATGAAGCAGCACGTCCCCTCCTCGCTGGGGGAGGAGAGGACCTACGACGCCATCCGTAAGGCCTTCGACGTGTGGCGCCGGGCCACGCCGCTCACCTTCGAGGAGTTACCCACCGACCACGCCGCCAGCAACAGCAGCCGGACCGCGGACATCCTGTTGCTGTTTGCCTCCGGTTTCCACGGCGACATGTCCTTGTTCGATGGCGAGGGGGGGTCGCTGGCTCACGCCTACTACCCCGGGCCAGGAATAGGAGGGGACACGCACTTTGACGCGGACGAGCCCTGGACGCTGGACAACCAAAATCCACAAGGTTAACAAGCTGATCTTTTATTTTTTTATTTTCCTTCTTTAGAGGAACCAGCCCATTTCTGTAGCTTGTTAGCAAAATACATGATCTTCATTTAATTAAGATGTTTTCTTCAGAAAGTACAACGTAACCATCATAATGTTCCACTCACATCTTTGTAGCTTCATGATTTGTTACATGGCGGAGTAGATCATATTATGTGTTTCAGGAATGTTTCAAATTGTACAGCAATATAAACAGAGTACAGAGATCACACTGAGCAGAACTATTCAAGGGATAATGATATAACTCTTAACGGTGACTCATTCAGTCTGGTTTATATTTTATTTCTGTGTAACTCTTAGTGAATATCAAGGCTTGTGTGATCCACTTTTACAAAGTTTCTGAATGAACTGTGCTCTCAGAAGACGCCGCTGAAGCTGCCAGTAGCACAGAAGACACACGGAAGCAAATAGCACAAATTTCATTGTTTATTATAACATACAGTACATGCATTTGTGTATTATTGTAACAACACATTATTGCACTTTGTTTCAGGCAAACGTCCTGATGTGAATGGACTATTTTTGACAAAATGTGGTGTGACTGTCCCTCCCGCAGGTATTGATCTGTTCCTCGTCGCCGTCCATGAGCTCGGTCACGCTCTGGGTCTGCAGCACTCGGACAACCCCGACGCCATAATGGCGCCTCTCTACCGGTGGATTCACACACACAACTTCACACTGCACGAGGATGACGTTAAGGGAATACAGCACATGTATGGTGAGATCCACAACTGCCATTTTTGAACATAATCACCAAACACCCCTAGAATATTCAGTTCTGAGTGTATAAAAAGAGACTATATCAGCAGAAAGAAGAACAGGCTTTTTGTTCTACGCTCCTTTATTCTTTGAGAAAGACATTTCTAACGGAATAGAGAATACAAATCACTGTGATTTGGCTGGAGGGTCAAATACCAGCTGTGGTCTGAGCTTCTATCACACTCGTCTCACAACTGTAGAGGAGGACAGCGAGCCCCATGAAGAAGAAGCATTGTGCATATGTGCACAGACACGCACACATCAGTGTGTCATGCATGCCGTTGTGGTGACATCTTTGTGTGTGTATGCCAGTAAGAGATAAAGAGCAGAGTGTACTCTCTGAGTGTTTCTAATGCAGCAGCCCTCCAATTAGAGTTGTAATTACAAGACAAAACACTCAGCGCAGCCATGTATTTATCACAGACCTTGTTTACATCCAATGACTGATTTATACTTTATTTTGCTTTAGACAAGTATTCATGTGTCTCTCTTGTAGCCACATTTCTTTACTGCTCACCGTGGTCACATTTCTGATTTCGCATTGCCGATCAAAAATCCTAATCCAGTTTGGGAATGCTGTCGACGGATTTAGTTTCCCCCAGTGCACCCAAAATCTTTCCACACATACTTATTGATACGCCTACGGTAGAGAGTCTGCAGCAGAGTAAACTGACGTGTTGGCAGGAGGTCGTCCCCTTGTCCAAGCTAAATGTGACAAAAACTTGCTGCACATACTTCAAGGTAAATGTTTTATACCATATTTATACCTTAGTTTCCTTTATTGGACAGTTTTAAAGGAATATGTTTGGAGAAGGATCCGTAGATGATAAATAGACACTAACTCAGCATAAACTTTGTTGGTAGGAATGAACATCTGGCTCCCTTGTGAATTGGTTCTTATGTAAGAGATCAGCAGTTTCCTTCCACTACTCCTCTTTTCTTGTTGCTCAACCGTTCAGGTGATGGACACAAAGCCTTAATGGGAAGGTTAAACATTTTTGAAAAGCCGCCCATCGCCTTTGTAGCCGTGTCAGGTCACAACTCGTCAGAAATTAGCTCAATTTCTGCCCAATGCTAGAACATCCATTACTTGCTTCGTTAGTGGCTGTAAATGGTAGCAGCTATATCACAAACTCAGTTGTGTAGTAAAATATATATAAACGATAATGTCAAAACTGCCATATGGTGTAGATTTATTTTAAATTTCTTAAAATGTTTAGAAAAACATGCTATCCACAAGTTTTCTATTATAAGAGGATTTAATATATAAAATTTATCATTCGTTTTCAGTTATACCATTTTACTTTTTGTGTCAAAAATCGCACAAAATCATGATTTATCATCATGATGAAAGTACACTTTGGGTGATCTGATTAAAGAAAAGTTAAAACTGTATTTTCAAAAGTTTGTGACTTTCTCAACTTGCCAACCATGATTTGTCTATGACCCACATGTCATTATAACGTTTAAATGCTGATGCTGCTTAAGTCTGTGTTAGAGTGGTAAATGAAACATCTGACATTAGACATAACAGTATGGTAAAAGTAGAACTCTGCACCCATTAAAGCTGCATTTATACTAAGAATGGATCAATGACGTATGTAATGTGAAAGATGTCACGTATAGTGAAACACACACAGGATCTTTACTGCCTTTTTTCAGCTCATTTGTTTTATTTTTCAGGTGTGTAACTTTATTGTTTGTTTGACTCTCACCACATATGAATTACAATTGCTCCATATGATAAATACATTTGGCCTTTTTTTTATTAAGGTATTAATATGTCAGTGTTGTGTTGCTCTGGTTCTGGCAGCAGAAAGCTGCAGTCGGACTGTTAACGTGTCCGGTTCATTGTGTGGATTCCAACTATAGATGTATTTCCCTTCCTGGCAGCTGGTAACAGTCATTTAGTGTTCTGTGATGAAAATAGCAAACTAATATGGTGGATCATTCATCAGCAGCTGTAGTGAGCCTCTGAAGGTTGTGTAATACAGTGCATTGTGTAGTAGCGAGTCTGAGGAAAATAAACACAAACAGACACAGACTGGAGAAAGGAACTGATTGACCTAATACATAAACAGAAAAATGAATAAATGAAGTGCCCACACAGAATAATCTGTACGCTGCTCAGATGTTGCAGCCTGCGTGCACTGTTCTCAGTCACCCCAAAGCTTCAAAGGAGAAAATAGATCCTCAGAAACAACCTCCAACTATGTTTTTCAGTTTGAAGATCACATTTCATGTTTAAAAATGCTGCAGATGCAGAATCTCCACAAGCGCAGCTGAGTCACAGGCCATTACGAGCGTTTATATATCCACGACAATCATTCTGGCTCAGGTCGATGTAATACGTCCTGAAGGCCATCAGCTGTCCGTGCACGTTGCGGAACGGGCTGTATCTGTGTGTTTTCCTCTCTTAGCAACCAGCACGGCGGATTTTTTTTCCAAAAGAGCAGCACGGTCACAGTCAATCAAGTGAGCTCAAAGCCACCTCACAAGATGGAAAACTACATTTCCTTTGTGTCAGGGAGTGAAAGAGGAGAAAAGGAGGACACTATAAAAATATATTATTTAATGTGACACATAGACAGCCTGGTGGAGGTCGTTTAATCTCTGGTCGGGAATTTGTTTTTGCATTTCAGATGAACTATGCGAGAGATGGAAAACAAAAGAGGATGTAGAAGTGAAACTTTCCTCCTTTTTTTTTTTTTTTTTTTTCTTTTAATCTCTGGCTTTTTCCTCTCAGGTTCTCCTCTCGTCACCAACGCCCCGCCCACTTCTCCTCCCGCCGACAACCCCAGCAGCGAACCCCCCACCTCCGCCTCTCCTCCTCACAATGAACCCACCCCCTCCTCCTCCTCCTCCTCATCCGCCGCCCCCACCGACCCCCCGCACCGATCGCCCGCCCCGACCGATGGCGGCGCGGATCCCCCGGTGCTGACCACCTCTCCCGTCCCCGCTGCCACCTCCCGGCCCGAGACGGAAACCGCCACCCCGCCCGTCAGAAAAGACGTCCCCTTCCCGCCGCCACCGCCCCGGCCCCCTGCTCCTCCCCAACCCCCCAAGCAGCCGGGCAACCAGGCCCCCGACATCTGTGAGGGGGACTTTGACACCGTGACCATGCTGAGGGGGGAGATGTTTGTCTTCAAGGTGAGAAATCGCGACAATGATTGTCACCTCTGAACTAACGCAACACACCCTGCTTCCTTCAAGTGAACAGAGTCAGTCAATGAAAATTGTTGCTTGTGCAGGGTCGCTGGTTCTGGAGGGTCCGCAGGAACCGGGTCCTGGATAACTACCCGATGCCCATATCGGTGTTCTGGATTGGTCTGCCCAGTGACATCGACGCGGCGTATGAGCGGCAGGACGGAAAATTTGTCTTCTTCAAAGGTATCGCAGACATCTTTTTATAAAGCAGGGAGCATCTGTATCTGTCACGTATCTCTGACTGTTTGTCAGACCAACTTCAACTAATACCAAGAAACACTTTTCTAACACGGCGCCCACATGCTGAGGGAGCCTGCGCGCTACATTGAAAAAAACTCCTCATTTTATAGTTCAGCCCTTGCTTAGGGGCACAACAAAAGTGTTGGATAGTTTCCACAGCGTTTCACGGCTACTTCTCCTTGGCTTCTTCAGAGTGTGCTCTATAAACATACAATGAGGAGTGAAACACAAATCTAATTTTTATTTATTTTGAACTGGTAAAAAACTGAAAGGAAAGGAAATGGTGGTCAGCATTTTTTTTTCAGGGTGATTTACAGGATGATGGTCACAATTCAACACAGCTATAACTCTCTCTGTCTGACACACACACACACACACACACACACACACACACACACACACACACAAATATTTGAAACACTAGAATCGATGAAAAAGCAAAAAACTCAACTGCTTTTATTAACGTGTGTTACTGAGTTCAGTGGTGCAGCTTTTCAGCTGCAGCCGGCCCAGTGCGACTCCGTTCCAGCTGAGCCCCAAAAAGGCCTCTGGAGAGGAGTGGGGGATTGCATCAGCCTCCGCCGCCGCCGTCGGCCCCGCTCCAGATGTGCACAGCTGCAGCCTCCTTTCACTTTTACAATCGCGGCCATAGAGGCCCGTGAACGTTTGATATATCTGTCGCCGGCCCGCGTCGCTGCTTCTGGGTCACACATGCTTTGCATATTCATCAGCTCCTTGGATGGCGTGCACATCGCAGACCTGGAGCGGTGCTGGCCAGGAGAATCCCTAACGATTTAACCAGCGAACAAAAGCATCGGCTTTCAAAAGCGTCGAAACGTGCAGCGATTGGTAAAAGCCTGCGTGTTGCAGAAACTGCAGGAAGTCTCGGAAAACAAGTGTTATATGCCAACCATTCCTACTCCTGCTGTCCTTTCTGCTTTGCATTAAGAGGGAATAAAACCACATGACATGTGACATATATTCTCACCAGCACATTCTCCCCATGGGCTCCAGCTTTTTCTTTGTTTCTAACTTTCTCCTCCTCTTCTTCCTTGTGTTGAATGCGCTCCTGTCCTCCATAGGGAAATATATTGTGATGTTTTTTTTTTGTCCCTGCAGATGATAGATACTGGGTGTTCAGAGAGGCTGACGTGCTGCCAGGATATCCACAGCCCTTACACGAGTATGGACGTGGCGTTCCGGCTCACAGCATTGACACAGCCATCTGGTGGGAGCCCAACGGATACACTTACTTTTTCACAGGAGACAGGTATGTCACAGATAACATATTAAAAAAATGACGTTATAAAGAGTCAGTACTTGAGTTCTATTGATCATGATCATTTTTGCCATGTGTAGGTACTGGCGATTCAATGAGAAGACGCGGACTTCAGACCCCGACTTCCCCAAACCCATCGACCGGTGGGGCCGCATCCCTCACTCGCCCAAAGGAGCCTTCCTCAGTGACGACGGCGGTAAATCAGCTAATGCATTAAGTTTACTGCCTTTATTCGAAGGAAAAGGGAACATCAGAGCAGTTTCTGTTTACATTACAAAGGCACGGAGAAGCCGCGCGCTGAATTTGTGCAGGAGGAGCGAGGAGGTGTGTGTGTGTGTGTGTGTGTGTGTGTGTGTGTGTGTGTGTGTGTGTGTGTGTGTGTGTGTGTGTGTGTGTGTGTGTGTGTGTGTGTGTGTGTGTGTGTGTGTGTGTGTGTGTGTGTGTGTGTGTGTGTGTGTGTGTGTGTGTGTGTGTGTGTGTGTGTGTGTGTGTGTGTGTGTGTGTGTGTGTGTGTGTGTGTGTGTGTGTGTGTGTGTGTGTGTGTGTGTGTGTGTGTGTGTGTGTGTGTGTGTGTAAGTGTAAGTGTAAGTAAGATTGAGAGGGGAAAAAATGACATTTCAGACCAGCGAGGCTGCACACCACAGCGAGAGGAGGGAGGGAATTTGGAGGCTTGGCCCGTCTGAGCTTTTTGGAAATTAGATTTGTGGCAGAGCTGCTCTGAAAGTGCTCCGTAGCAGTCACATCTCATCTCCACCCAACCATTCTGATCCTCCAGCGCAGACGCATTAACGCCCAGAAATGTTGCCTCAATCCAATCGATTTAGACTCTTTTTGCTTCTTCTTGCCAAATATTACTGCACAAAATCTCACACTGCAAACACTGGCATTTTAACAGGTGAAGATAACTTGTTTTTGTTCCACTGGAAGACAGTTTTTCCCATTTTAAATTTTTTTTTTTTCAATTTTTTGTGTCAAATTGGTCTTGAAGAAGAAAAAAATACTTGAAATAAGCTAAATGATATTCCAGTGGAACTATTCATTATTGGACCAAATATATTTAATATAACCAGGTTTAATGTCTAATCATGTACTAATACTTGAAATCAAAATGGAAATCAGAAATGCTCCCTAAAGAACACTTGTCCATGTCATGACAAATATTTAAATAGATAAAATTAATGTAAATCTGTCAGCTTCATGGCTTAATATTAGACTCTTTGTCTAAAAAAGATTATTTTTTACATTGATATTTGTCTGTTTCCAAAAAAAAGTGAGCAAAAAAGCTCAGGGGTGTCCTGTTAAAGAGATGGCATTACCAGCAACATTTATACTGTATACTATTTCTTAACATAAAAAAGGAGGAGATTTGTATTTTGCTATATATACATTTATTTTTACTGGTCAGGTGCACTTGGAATCAAATTCTGCCGTATGTGGACCATGACCTAATTGAATTTGACCCCACTGAAATAAATATGACTGTAGTAAAGTATTTTCATTTCTACAATCCCTTTTATTTTTCGCTCCTGCAGCTCACACTTATTTCTACAAAGGCTCCAACTACTGGAGGTTCGACAACCGCCGGACGGAGGCGGACAAAGGCTACCCTCGCTCCATCCTGAAGGACTTCATGGGCTGCTCGGGGGCCCCCGACCCGCAGCCCGACGTGGACGCCGAGCCGGAGCCGACGGACGACCCCGTCGACCCCACGCACGCCGACCCAGGACGCGGCCGAGAGGCGGAGCCAGACGGCGACAAAGGCTCCAAGTCTAAGGACGAGGACGAGAAAGAGGTGAACGTGGTGGTGACGGTGGCCGACGAGTCCAAGATCATGACCCTGATCATGGTGGCCGTGCCCCTGGTGCTCATCCTGTGCATCCTCATCCTCGTCTACGCCATCCTCAGGACTCTGCAGAACAAGGAGGCGCCCAGGGCCCTGGTGCACTGCAAGCGCTCGCTGCAGGACTGGGTGTGAGGAGGAGACGGGTTTTCGGTACTCGCTGGTGTTCAAATTCAACTTTCAGCAGTGGTGGAGAGAAAAGCTTAGTCTCAGAAAGCCGACGAGGAGTCACTTCACCGTTTCCAGCCCCTTGCTTCATTGAGAGAAAACCTTTATGGCCGATGTGAAATAATGCAGGAGTTAATAAGGTTGGAGCTGCTGTGCCTTTCCCTCTGCTGTTTGGGTTTTTCTCCGTGTGCCTTCCAAATGTCCGAAAAGTACCTCTATGTCATAAAAAAGTCAAATTTATTTCCATTACACCGCTAAAAAACATAAGCGTGTACAGTAAAGACACATGACACATTAGGGAAAGGCCCTTTCTATCACTTTAAAGAGAGGAGGGACAGCTGGTTCGTTTTTTGAGTGTAAATGCAGACAAAGTCGATAATGTGCATACATTACCCAGAAGCATGTGCAGCACATACACGCCAACATGATCGCTCCTCGCCATGAAAATAAATACACACACATGTACATATATTATGGACAAGTCTTCCACATTTTTTTAATAGTCTCCCAACGGATTGAGAACAGATCAGCAGATCATTTGCACTTTTTTGATGTTTGCTATTGTCTTTGTTTCGCTGAGGTTGCTCCACGGCGGATCTTTTCGTGATTAATAAACACGCACAGACACTCGCAGGGGGGGGGGGGGCAGTGCAGGAATGTCAGACAGCTGTGTGTGTGTGTGTGTCCTCCACTGAGCCCATTGTGTCTGCTCTATGTCTCTCAAACACACGCATCACATGATCTCAAAAAAAAAAAAAAAAAAAGTGCGCTCACTTGTGCACGCATGCACACATAAGCGACCACTTCTTGCCCAAACAAAGGCACATATATAGTTTTTTGGAGGCTCCAGCCTCCCCTCCTCCACCACAGTCACTGCTCAGACCACTAAAAACACAATCCCAGCAGAGGCATATTGATATACGGCCGGTGCCAGCGCCGGGACTAACACAAGAGGGGAGTTTTATTCACATTCATTGAGGCGAATTGAGAAATGTTTTACAAATTGTAAAAAAAAAACTAAAAAAAAACAGCCTGTGAAGAGTCAAAACAAGCAGTATCTGTATTTCTCTGCCTCACTTTTTTCATGCTGAATACAGTCAAATATGATTAAGTGCACAAAGGAGAAGCCTGCAGGCTCGAGAAGAATGGGTCCACGTCTGGTTTCCATTAGGCCCACATGTTGCTGATTTAGTAGTGTCAGGCATGAGGAGGAAGGGGGAAGAAAAATGTTTTTAAAAAAAAAAAAGAAAAAATGTTAAAAGAGGAGGGGATGAAGAGAAGGGGGCAGAAATGAGAGAGAAAATGAGGTGAGGAGAGAAAGAGAGGGGGAGATGGAGGGAGGGCTCTGCCAGCATTTCCTCTAGTGTTTCGTGGAGGAGGATGAGGAGGAGGAAGAGGAGGAGGAGGAGGAGGAGGAGTGGGCAGAGCAGGGGGAGAGCAGCGCTGGCGTTGTGCCTCCTGACCTAGATCGCTCAGATTCCGCTCCTCCTTATCCCAACTCTTGTTTTTGCCCGTCGTCGTGAGCTGGAGATGATTTCCTCTTCTGTCTTATTGTCCGTTCCCTCTTTTCCTTTTTTTTTTTGTTTTTCCATTCTCACTCTGTCTTTTCCTCTCTTTCTTTTTTATTCTTGGTTTCCTTGCTGTACCCCCCACCCCACCCTGTACTCCCAAATCTATTCATCCTCTTCACCGTTCTGGAAAGTGGACTCAAGTATTTTTTATGGATAATTAATGCACATCCTTCACAGCTGCAGGATGTGATGTTTCTCCTCCCACTGTCCGTCTTTTCCTCGGTTGTTTCACATTCTACAACCATTAACCCTTTGATTCGTATGTGTACCTCTACATTGTGCTCACTTTGCCTATCATACATGTTTCATTGTGCCTTTTTTTCCTGTGAATATCTGGGGGCATTTTTTTGTACTACAAATAGCATGAGGGAAAATCTTTTTAAAATGTTGTTCTCGCCTTCTTTTATTCTAATTATCTGTAGTTTTGTACATGTTTTTGTTTCTCTTCTGGATTATGTGGAGAACGGTAGTAGATTATTCTGATGCATGCAGGGCATGTTCTGTGAGGCCTGTGCACTCCCGTGTAGAGTATTTTAAAGATTTCACAATAAAACTCACAGGTAAAAGCAACACGTCTCTTTTTTCCATGATGTGCAAGTTCTTGACTTTATTCTCTATGATTTGTGTGTATTTGACCTGTTGTGTGAAATGTCAAGTTCAAGGTGTTGTTCCTGTTTTTGACCACTAGGAGTCGCCATTGCCTCTAAAATGTTGCAATAAAGCAGGGGAGTCAAACTCAGTTAAGTTCATGGGCCTCATTCAGTGCAGACCAGAACATGTAAAGCAATAAAGAGGCCATACATGACCCTGTTGTGGGCTTTATTTGACCCCATGGCCACACGTTTGACATCCCCGCATTAAAGCATTGAACACATTTGCTGAGAAACGAAAGTAAAGCGAAAAAAAGTGAAATCACATACAATAAAAAAGGTTGCCAACTGACATTAACTTATTTTCACCTCTTAAGATTCCAGTTTTTGCAGTGTAATATAAAGTCTTTTGCATTGTGGACAGCTGCACCATCACAGACAAAATGGACCATAGATCCATACGGTCAAACATTGAACCAAAAAGTACCTTACAAGAAATAAAACTGTAGGTCATGGTGCTCTCTCTGTATAATAAATGTCTTTTATTCGTCCTATCTCCTCTACTGTGTCAAGCTTTAAACATCACAGATGTTGCAAACAATGACAATAATGCTAAAAGAAATCATAGTCAGTCATTTGAGGACTATCAACTCAACTAGATTATTCCTACATAAAACCTTTAAATAGTGTGAATGTTAAGGTTTTTTTTTCCTCCATACACAAAAATATAAAGTAATAAACTCCCTGAAAGCTTTTTTAAGGATTAATTACATATTTTCTGTGGTTGCTGACCGTATGCATGAATGAGTTGTTTGGCAGAAATGTTTTATAGAGACTAATGGAAGGATCCTGTGGAGGGTCTGTGAATGTGACCAGCGTCTATGAGGGGGGGGGGTGTCCTAATGTCAGAGGAAATCTGGATTAGCTGCTGTCACAGATCAGCTGCAGCTTTACCTCCACAAACCACTTTCTCTGTCTGATCTTCCCTCATTTCTCCTCTCTCACATGTTCATAGTCCCCTTTTCTTGTGGATATATGTTTTATCGTTTTTGAATAAAACAGATTAGTTATTATTAACACATTTAAAAAAGATATGTGAATGTGTCAACAGATATGGTTTCCACCTCAATTTTCACCTCAATTTCACCTCAATTGTAGAATTGCTTAGTTTTTTCACACACTCATTTTTTTTTTCCTTCTGCCGCTGTCCTGTGGCGATGCCATTTTTCCAGCCAAGGGTCTGTGTCATCAACCTGTTCTCCCGGCTTATCCCCTGCTGAGCCGATAATGGGATCTGCCCACTGCCTCCTGCCTCATCAGCACCATAAATTGCTCTGCAGCTCTCACTCTCAAACACACAAACCTGCCCGGGCCTCTCTGGACGTGGGCTGACCGGTGCACGTGTGTGACCCGGTGAACGGGTTCCTACCTGCCCGCGGGTCTCCCGCTTCCCGCCTGTATCCTCAGACAGTGTCTGCATGTACGATTTTTTTTTCCACTGATGCTCTTGCAGGTTGCGGAAAGATGTGTAGATGAATTAATCACAACCGATAACAGCACGTGTGCCATGTGCCGTCTGTCAGTTGCCAGGTAGCGAGGGCAGTGGCTGATCCCTGCTAATCACCCTCAGCCATCATGCCAGACTCTCTCTGCCTCTTCACCCCCCACTCCTCTCATCTATCCATCTTCACATCAATGTAGACCTCCATACTGGTTGTCTCTATCTGCTCAAGTAAAAGCACAAAATTGTACATTTTTATAGCACTTGAATACACACACACACAATGAATCCTCGCTGCTTCTGTCAAACATCTATTGCAATCTTGAAGGAATTTGCAAAGACGTCCATTTCTGACAGATCCGGCCACAGGAGCAAAAAAAAAAAGAAGGAAGTAAATCATCAGCTCACTGAAGAGACCCTGACACTGACTAATGAGCTTTGCCTTCCTGTCTGTCTCTTCCTGACTGTTGGTCCAGAGGTTAGCTTTATATAGCTCCTGGCTGGCTGGGCAGCCTGAGGTCCTGCGTCACTTGTAATGAGGATGGGCGATAAAAGACGCAGGGGCATAGCACCGAATTCTGGACCCTGTACTTGTCATAGGGCCCCTAACCATGCCGGTGCATGAAGCGTGTGAGTGAAAATATTAAACAAGAATACAAATAAACAAGTATAAAGGGGGTTTTAAGACACAATCAGATCAGATTATATTGAAGGCTGCATTTTCATTGGTGCATTTTCCTACTTGTGCTCTAATGCCTGAGACTTTCGGCTGCGTCTGGTTTGTGTATTAACATTTAAATTATGATATCCATTAACTGGAGGCCCAATTCATTCAGTTGTTAAAAAAAATAAAAAATCTGGATCTTCAGGGGGTCCTCTTTCTACTTGGTCCTGGGTTCTTGTGTCTACTTTTTCTCCCATGAATAGGGGATGCAGATGGCAAGGTGGAGTACAGAGCAAGGAACAGGATAAATAGCATATTTGACTAATTTGTATTTGAACTCCTCTTTGTGATTTTATTGAACTGTAACTAACACTGAAAACAAATGATCTTCTTTCTTGAGACAGTACATACCACAAAAAAACACAGATCCTCCCAACGAATAAACAAATCGCTTGTTCCAAAGCCTGTAAATCCACGCAGTGTTTGATTATGCGGGGTCACCGCTTGTGCTGGTAGCAGTTTATACGTTACGGGGATGATGTCCTGACTATACGCTCCTCTGCCGTTAATCTGCAGTAGCTCACAGTCTTTGGACACAGGATTGTGCCGCGACCTTCAGGTGGTACCGGTTAATCCTGTTAGCCCCCGTGGGAACCGCCATGGAATACCCAGCAGACCTGTGCCGCCCGCGCTGCACTCTGTATTTGTACACCAGCGGCATGCAGAACCACCTGTAGACGCACAGGTAAGGAGAACAGTTGATCTTGTACACAGGGAAATACAGAATTTACCATGGTTTGACATATAGAGGACTAGAGTGGGTGTGGATGTGAGGTGCGTGTTGACTGGTGGTTGAAATGCATTATTTTAGAGGGCAGAAGTGTTGCTGTTACTGTGGTTATATAGTGGATTGAGATGTGTGTATTACACAGTAGAGACTTGCATACATTTAAACTAATCCTTCCCTAGGTTTTAACACAATTAATAGATGTATATGTCTTTCTCTTTGCTTTTCTGATGGCTCAAAGCCATATAACGCACTGAGGTGGAATCAGGACCTGATCCAGGCCTTTAAGCAGCGAGCAGGGCTGTAGATTAGAGGGGGGGCAGCGCTGCACTCTTTAATCCAATGTGGAAGAAGCCCCTCTGATCTCTGCTGCTTGGGACACTGTGTCAAGAATCACAGGGCTCACGCTGCTTTGTTAAGAAGCCCTGTATGTGGATTTTTTAATTTTTTTACAGATAGCGATTCTCACAGATAAAAAAACAATGTAACAACTATGAATGAGAGCTGAGACATTTTCTAAGAGGGAATGTGTTAAAAAAACAACAACAAAAAAGGTATAATAAACCTTTTAGTTGCACCTACAAAAAAAACACTTTAGTATATGAAATAGTGATTACGGATTATAGTCCCATGCACTTTGTAGCGGGATGTCTTGCAGGTTCGGTGGCTCCTCGCTGACGTGGATTATCTCAGCAGGACGATAAACTCTCACAGCGGATAATTGCACAAATTTGGGATTAAGACACACAAGTGGCACTCCATCTGCCTCTGTAAATCTCTGTCAGTGCCCTTGCATTTGCTATGCTGTTCACTTGTGACTGATTTCTGCTCAGTCAAACTGATTTAACCCTTTGTTTTAGAAGCAGAGTGTGTTATACCGTCACCTGAGTCTCCTCTGGTGTTTTTGACTGCTATGTGTGTGTGTGTGTGTGTGTGTGTGCAGCTTTCTGATTCACCTCCTCTCTGTATTAATTGGTGGAGTGTACTTCGGAATCTATTTCCGACTCTGCACCATCTACCACTGGAAATGTTTGTAAATAAAAAATAAAATCACAGTTTTTGAAGAAAAACAGTTTTCAATAAGACCTCAGAATTAAAGCAAAGGCAGGTGAACGACCTTCATCAGACCTCATTAGCTCCAGTTGAAAGCGCTGACAGATGAAGTGGCTGCTTTGATGAAAACACAAGGAAAGACTTATTGGGAATTACCGTCGTTATCATTAACAGTATGTCTTTTTTCTTTTTTAAAGGTTGACTGTGTGTGTTTGTGTGTTCAACAGGATGTTTAACTGGGTGGTGAAAGTGGTCCCCCAACCCCCTGAAGGTGCTGGGACAGAAGATGCTCCTGTATGACAACACACACACACACGCACAAATATATGTTATCTTATATAAATCCTGAGACAATAAGAGACAGTAATATTTAATGCATTATTTCTCTGTGTCTCTCTGACCTTTCAGGACCGCCTAAGAAGTAAAGAAGGTGAGGATTATTATCTGCATGAGCATATTTGTTCACAGCAACAGTTGTTTGGTGTCTGTATGTGACATTCTTTTTTTTATTTGTTCAATTTTAACTTGCATTCTCCCACAGCGAAGAGTCCTTCACTGAAAAACACAGAGGAGAATTCAGAGGACAGGTAAGCTCTCACCAACACCAGTGTCCATGTGTGTGTACGTAGAAGTATTCAGATCGTATGTCTTTCTTCGACTTGTCTGCAGCCAGAACCAGTCTGGCGTATTAGGCTGGCTGTCTAATGGATTCGTCAGCTCCCTGCCGCAGCCTGCTGGCTCCCCTCGACTCACCAGGGCTGACTCTGATTCCAAGGTAGGTGCAGACCTGTGTGTGAACAACGAGTCTAATAATGATTTCACAAGAATTGTACAACTGGACGCCCATAATAAATGTAATAATCATACCTGCTGATACTTGAGGGTGATATTTTCATTGAAATTCTCCATCCATTTTTATGCCCTGATGAAAACAGGGAAGCCACTATGACATCTTAATGTTTACCTAATGTTATATATATATATATATATATATATATATATATATATATATATATATATATATATATATATATATATATATATATATATATTTACATTTGTTATATATATTTATACTTTTCATTTAAATTGAGTAGATTTTGTGTAACTTACAGAAGATGAAAGAAAATATTACATAATCAAATGTCTTTTCAAGCAATAAAGTAAAAGTAAAGTAGAAAAAAAATATAATGTAATACAATGCGATACACATCCTGATCCCTGATTTAATTATCTTTACTTAAATATCCCCTCTAGACATATTTTTATCCATAAAGAAACATTTATTTGCTCTGATAACATTTGCACTGGAGACTCCATATCACAAAAAGGAAGTTGAATCCTGAATCAGGATTGGCTTCCAAACTACATGCAATGTCACAAATCACCCCTTTGAATCTGATCTGCACATTCTTTGTTCTGCACAGTGAAACTCAAACATTCAAACGTAGGAACAAAAAAAAAGACATTTTGGAGTGGAGAGTGACTTTTTAAACACTTCTATAATCCACAAAATCTGTCCCAAAGGAATCCTGGTTCATTTGTGTGAATAACATGATACCTTATTGAATCAGGGGTTTTGCAATTTAACTCTATAGACATGGGTCATCATCACAGAAATACAATAATAAGACTGGCACTAGATAAAACATGTTTGTCTCTATGTCTGATTTCTAAAATGTCTTTCTCTTTTCCTTTTCCTTTTCCATCCACAAGGAGGTAGAAAGGTAGAGTATTACTAGATAACTGAACATTTCCCACAACCTATACCACAGCAAGAGGTAAAGTCGATGTTTCTTTTTCTCTGCCAGGTCTGGTGTGATCAACTGGGTCGCTCAGGGTCTGACCAAGGTGCTGCCTCAGCCTGATGAGAAGTACAAAGAGACTTCCAACAACAGCAATGAGGAGGTCACGGAGGTGAGACACGAGCCTGTACACCAGAGGCCGATTACGCTCTACAACACCGCACTACACAACCTCAAACTCACTTGTGAGTCTTTGAACTGTGTCACACTTGACACGAGAGACTAACGCTGTCGCACGGGCTTATAAGACTAATCGTGTGTGAGGATTAGGCTGCAGGGTTTATCCAGGTTAAACTCCTCCATTTACTTCACGGTGTTCAGACCTGTCTCTTCATGTGGCAGCCATCTTACCTGGAGGCCCCAGTGATAAATGTATTGTTTCTAGTCATTCTGTGAATTCTGTGATACAGAGCAATACATTATACATGCATTGTATGTTACTCAGATGATTCATATCAAAGCATTTCATTGATGTTTTTTCATATTAAAATATACAATCATATTTACATAAAGACTGAATTAAGCACAAAGAATGTTAATAGTATAGAAATAATCTATCTGTTTTGGAAGTATAACCTTTTTAAAAATTAGTTTTCCTTCAATATGGCCACAAAATATGCAGTCCTGTAAATGTGATCACAGACAGACATTCATGCTTGGTGTAAAGCTATTCATATTACCTGGTAAATGGTATCCACCCATAAATAATAGAACACAGTCTGTTGTCTGTTGGCTTGACTTTTAAATGTGTTTTCCTGTTATAGGTGTTTGAAGCGGCAACAATGCCGGGTACGTTTCTTTATTGTGTTCCTGTTCCCTGTTTAGAGTTAGACAATTCATTGATCCGAAAAAATTGTAGAAAACAGAGGTAATGTACAAGTGGATGCATTTAAATAGCTGTTTAATTGGATCTGTTCAGATTTTGATCCCCTACCTCACATCCCGGTGGTGGAGATGGAGTCAGATGTCGAGGATTTGGAGGAACCTGAGCCTCAGTTCCCTCCCAAGTGAGTGTAAAAACCTTATCGTCTAAACAGCATCTGCTACGCACACACACACACACACACAGGTTGTTAAATTAACTATTCCCATATATGTGGATAACCCTTCTCTTTTTGTGCTGCAGCATGGTGAGCTGGATAAAGCAAATGATTCCTCAGCCAGTGCCCCCTGGTACCACACCAGCACAACAATCCACCAAGTCCTCCAGCTCTTCCCTGGACAAAAGTACACACACACACACACACACACACACACATACACACACACACACACACACACACACACACACCAAGGACAGGTTGTGATTCTGTTTGAGGGATGCATATTTGAACAGTGTTGTCTACACTGACCTTCATCTATTTCTTTCCTCTGCAGTTCTGTCTCCACCACCTGAATCTCTCAGTGGAATCTCCCTGGATACTGACGGCAAGGCCTCAGCGTACGTTCACATCACTCACTGAAGGGAGTAACTCAGCAAACACAGCAAACTACTTGACTTACTTGTCATGGCAGAAAAAAGCACAGTTGGAATGACAGAATATCACACACAATATAATGGCCCTGAATACGGTCATGATTAATGATATTATTCATAAACCTGTAAATTTCCGTCTTGTGTCAGGAGTGTCGCGTACAATACTGCTGTCTCTGTACTGAACCCTGCGTGACTTATATGTATCTCTGTTATACAAAGCATCATTTAAATAAAAATATTGGCTCCCTTGAAAAAATCCTGCTCATGGATAAAGTAGAACGCAATGGTGAAAGCAGGATGGCCGAAAAGGTTCTGTGTATGCGTATCAGTCATTAAAATTAAGTAAGAACTCATCTTTTGTGACATTTACCCCCTGAGTATAATTCCATTTTTCCTTTTGATGTTTTATTAAATAAGCTTTAAAATAATATCCCTCAGTTGAGGATTAACTGGACAGAGGCAGCTAATGTAAGAACGCTGAGGTTTGCAGCACTAGCAAATAGAGCCTTAGACATGAGGGTGATAATTAACCTCATTTGCCATTCCACTGATGTGGATTTTACATTGAATCTCTAAACTGTGCAAGAACTTAAGAGCGTCCAGTGACTTTGTTTGACTCTCCGCAGTGTGGTCGGCTGGTTCGTGTCTGGACTGGGCCTGAAGATCCCTCAACCCACCATTCAATCCAAAAATGAGCATGAGGTAAGTTTTAACATTTGATTACTAATCAAAATTTTCTGGATTAATATTAATAGCAATATATAAATTGGTTATTTATTGTTATTTACTTCTGCTTTCAGGGTGCAGCTGAAGTTCTACAGAAAGGTGAGATTAAGTTTTATTCATACCTATACTTTACCTAAGTTGTACAAAACCCTTTGCCATTTTATTATCACGGTTGAAAGCCACAGTTCACAGTTCAATCAAGTGGATTTGCAGTATATCTTTTTTTATTTACTATTACGTCACTGCAAATTAATGCCCCCAACTGGCCAAAAACATCTCATCTCCTGCAGATCAATGTAATATTTATCTCATGCATCTATATTAATCTGTTGAAGCGCCCTCTTGTTTTTGCCCCCCCAGTTTGTGAAGAGGTGTTTTGGTTGGACGGTCGGAGCCTAACTCAGTACCTCTTCTCCTTCTGTTTCAGGGGGGAAGGCGCTGCGAGCCCCTTGAACAGCAGGAGGAGACGACTGGGGGACGCTCCGATTCTCACAGACAGACACAGACAGACAGATATCCAAAAAATCACATTGTTCTGTTAGCCAATATGCAGGTGCAGCTCAGCAGAAACACCAGGCAGCTGTCAAATACAACAAGACTATTTTCAACCCACCTTACTGTTCTCAATACAGTCTCATCTGAATGTATCACAACTACAGTATATGTGCACAGTTTATGATATACTTTGAAACATCTGTACTGTATTATATTTCGCATAATTAGCCAGTTTTTTCTTAATGGATCTTTGTAATTTTGCACATTTTCTTTCTTTCTTTTCACAGTTAATGATTACATTAATATATAATCACTATAGGTTTTATACACAAAGTATGGCAGACAGGATATCGCTCTGCTTTTTTATTGTGTTAGACCTATGGCAATGCACACTATGCATTTAAGTTGCCATTTTCATATGCAGAAAAAGACCAACAGGAGATTTAAAAGATGACAGAACCATAAAATATTTCACACACTGTTCAGAAGGCGTTCAGTATAAAATGTAAAAACAAAAAAAATGTCTTTTCCCACTTAAATGACAAAAATCTAAAAGTAATGGCAGCTATTTATTATTGCATTATTTGTGAAGAGTATAATCTATATCGTTATTTATTAACATGACATTTAAAGATTGTAGTTTATTTTTCATGTATAAATCTATTAATTATTGTGCTCAAAGCAAGTTCAGTTTGGGTCTTGAACCAGAGCTTTTCCAAATGTTTTATTGGGGTTGCACAACATAAATGTGTGAGGCCGGCTTTGATCCACTTGATCTGTGTCTATGGCCTTGAACTGTGAAATGTGGCATGGGGTTGTTTTAGTGGATTTAAATTGATTAAAGTGAACCATATTTTCATTGTGATGCAGAGAATGTAGTAAAACACATCAATAAGGAAACATATTGTAATGTAAGGATACTGCAGGAATAATAAAGATTTAGTGTGTGAAATGATTCATGTGGTGGTTTTATCTGGCAGCGTCTTTTCACAGAACCTTCCTCCACTCACTCAAAGTGAATAAACATTGATCTACATGTTGCTGGTCACAGAAACAATTTCTTAAAATCTGTAGTGTCGCCTGAAAAATTATGAAAAGCAAAAGTTGCAAAACCACACTATACAAGTACTCCAATAAAAAAAAGTCTGGCATTTAAAGTTAAAACAAAAGTACAAAAGTACTGTGATACATTAAAGATCAAAAGTAAAATAATTTGTTCAAAACTGTGAGTTATTGTGAGTGCATTTTTTATGTATATATTTACCTCTTATTTGTTATAGAGGGACAATGTACATTAATGAATATTTATAATAAAATTTAAATGCACAAAGGAACAAAGTGTCCTTTGGATGGATGAACATTTTTTGCATGTAATATACATTTTGGCAAATTAGCAGTTACGTTGATGTATACAGCAGCAGACAATTGAAATAAAAAACGATCTCAGAATTGCACTTACATACGCTACACTACCACTACACCACTACCATCGTTGATCCTGCTACTAGAGTCACCATAGTGTCGACCACATTGCTCTGGCCTCTTACACACAACATGACCTTGTCTACTTTTTGTAGCTTCGTCCAAACTCAAACCTGACATGGTATTGGAAGACGTGGAGTCAGACAACGAGGGGCCGCAGAAAAGCGAACCTCAGTCCATAGCTGCAGTTTTGTCCGTGTCGCTGACTCCATCGTCACCTGCGGCGCACCAACCGGAACCGGAGCCATCGTACCACACTCAGATCAATTCCCTTCCAGTGAATTCACAGATATCTGTGGAACCGGAAGAACAGCAACTATCAGAGAACAGCAAAAAAAAATGTCAAGAAGACGCTGAGACCCAGACGGGACGTTGGACGCCATTTATTGAAGGTATCAAGAAGGAGGCTGAGGATGTGGCTATGGCCAACATGGAGGAACGGTGAGTCTACTGGAGGTAGTCAGACCTGCAAATCAAATAATAACCATATAAAATACAGATTGCTTCAAAATGTTTATTTAACGGATTGTATTAAGTAAAGGTTGCCCTGAGCTTGAGCCTTGCTAGTTTAAAATGCCTAAACGGTATGCCCTTATACAGAAAATATGCAAATTAAATTCATCCAAGTTCTTTTGAAGGACAAACATCTACCTTAAAACATTAGTGATTGTACAACATGATCCTTGTCCTTTTAGTCTCTGTGCAAAATGATTGTCCTTCTTTATGTCCTCACAGTTTCAGATTCTGTCTAAATAAGCTTGTATATGTAATATGTAATATGTACATTGACAAGGCAAAACCACACCAGTTTAGAGCCAGGTTGTCTAAGATTAAGAACTCATGCCACATTGGGGCACCCTGCCTTTCTCCAGCCTGCACCAGGAGCGCATGGAGATGACACGTGTAGCTGAGGAGGTGGCCAGGCAGACGGCTGAGATGGCCATCAGACAGATGGCCAGCGAGGGACACTCCATTAGACTCTCACTGGGGAGTCAAGATCTGCTGGAGGAGCCTGAAGCCGAGTAAGACTTTGCGCTTAAGTGTGTGACGGGGAGTTCGGAGGCAGCATATGTGCATGTGTGGCGGTGTGTTGTCAGTGGGAGCGTCTTGTGAATGGCTGTGACTCTGTGTTCACTCTAAACAGGCTGCCGGTGCCACAAGAGGACAGCGACATGGAGCACAATAATGACACAGAGTAAGAACACAAATATGGAGGCTTCTAAATCCTTAATCTCCTTCTAATCTGTTATAGGACCCTCAACCCACTTTAGAACATAGGCAGTCTCATCCTACATGTATAATAGCTGTGTTTTAATAAAGCCCATACACACTTATTGCAGGTATTTTTATTACGCTGATGAGACCTCTCTTCTGAGGACTCCAATAGATCTCCAACCCTGTTCCTGGAGAGCTACTGTGGGTGCAGGCTTTTGTTCCAACCAAGCAGTGACACACCTGATTCTACTAGGGAAGGTCCTTACAAAGGCTCTAATGGTTGATTAGCGGAATTGGGTGTGTCACTGCTTGGTTAATACCAAAACCTATACCCACATTGGCTCCCTGGGACCAGAGTTAGAGACTCGTCATTGTTGACCTTTCCAATTGGCCGCAGTCCTATAATATAATTCAATACATTCAAGTCACAGAGCTAAGTGCCTGCTTTGCTATAAAAGAAGTAACTAGCACTCTCTGAAACAATGATAAAGTCATTGTCTAAAATTCACCACTCCAGTACAAGAGGAACACGCAATCTATTCACAGATAAATGTAATCAAAACAAACTTTGTACTTATTATGTCATTTTTTTACATTTTTTTTTTTAATTTTACACACAAGAATAAAATTGTATTATTTTGTATTGTCAGTTAATTCGTCCATGATAATATATTTTTATCAGTCAGTCAATCATTTTAACCAGGATCTGAAATAGCTATCACAATTTTTGAAATAGATATAAAAATATATAGATTTTTAACAGGCAGCAGATAGAATAGAATGTTTTTTTTTATCCAAATAGTTAGAAGAGTCTATATATCCATCCATCCATCCATTGTCTATCCCGCTTATTCCCTTTCGGGGTCGCAGGGGTCTGCTGGAGCCTATCCCAGCGCACTTTATGGGCAAGAGGCAGGGGGATACACCCCAGATGGTCGCCAGCCAATCGTGGGGCACACACACCATTCACACACCATTCACTCTCACACTCACACCTATGGGCAATTTAGAGTTTACCAATTAACCTGAGCATGTTTTTTGTATTGTGGGAGGAAACCGGAGTACCCGGTGAAAACCCACGCAGACACGGGGAGAACATGCAAACTCCACACAGAAAGGCCCCAGACCCAGGCCCAAGGCGGGTCTTGAACCTGCGACCTTCTTGCTGTGAGGCAACAGTGCTACCCACCGCACCACCGTGTCGCCCCGAGTCTATATATATATATATATATATATATATATATATATATATATATATATATATATATATATATATATATATATATATATATATATATATATATATATATATATATATATATATATATATATATATATATATATATATATATATATATATATATATTTATAAATAAATGCTTAGCTCTGTGGCTCAAAGTGAATACATTAGGGTCACAAACTGGGAGTGAGTTCCACCCAGCCTTAATCTACCACAATCAGCTATGGTATTGAAAACACCTGTGTGTGCAGGGCCTTTAAAGAGACTGTATATACGTACAATTTTGAGTTAGACCTATTTTATGTGAGTATTTCCATTTTATGCCTTCACTGAAAAAATACATATTATAATAACATAATAACAATAAAGATAGACTGTATGACAAGTACTTTTATTTTTCATATCTTGAGTAAATTTAAATCTTTTGTATTTTTACTTGAAGAAAAGAGTAGACCAGATGAGTATTGTAGACTTATCTCTGGTGGAAAAAGCAGCCGCCGACTGAGACTTCAGTATCACAGCTTTTTCATTCTCTTGTCGGGTCTCGCTCCAAATCCCGTGGGCTCTTGTAATGTGATCTCAGCGCGCAGCATCACACAACCTTGCCATAGCAACCGCAGCATCCCTTGGCAACAGCCTCCCCCCTCCCCCCTCCTCCCAACGGTTCCCCCGGTAACCTTGCGCACCTGCTGCTGCCGCTGTCGTCTCGCGTCTGAAGGAAGACACAGGGAAAAATGACGATGGACCACTCTCCTGGCTGTTAGTCTAATACTTCAGAAATATCCCTCGCTACCGTCTTTATTCGACTACGCAGTTTTACATTTTACGAAGCGACGCGCTCGCGAACATTGGCAGAGAAAGTGAGTATCGTGATTAATCCACCGAGGTTAGGTGACGATAATGGACTCATACATGACTCATGCATGAGATAAATAAGTTTGACCTGTTACTAAATATTAACTTTATGTCTCTCCTGATGATAACCGAGTTTAGTTTGACGTTTCGTGCTTCCAACAAAGAGAAAACCTTTAGCCTAAGTAATGCTACTAGCTAGTGCGAGTACAGCAAAGTTACTAAATGTATGTATGTTGTCATATATATATATATATATATATATATATATATATATATATATATATAAACGATGTGTGTGTGTATACTGTATACATGTATGTATATGTAATATATACATACAGTAGCCTACTACCTACATGTCATTATTTACTTCAAGGCAGCTTTATTTGTATGGAACATTTCACACAGGTAGGCTTTAGAATACAGACATAGGTTAAATAAAGGTTATAAACAATTATTAAGGAATTAAGACACAATTTAACAAAAGCTAAGTCCTAAAATAATTTTAATAGGTAATAATAGGCAAGCACATATACATTCTAAGGTTAAATATTCCCACATTCAGTAATTTTCAAACAAATTCTTTATTAATTATCATTCACCAGAAAGACAATGTTAGTCTTACTCTATACTCTATAGATACTATATTAGGGGTGGGCAACCCTGGTCCTAGAGAGCCGCAGTGGGTGCAGTTTTTTGTTCCAACCGAGCAGTCACACACCTGATTCTACTTAATGAAAGTACTCAGCAAGAACTCTGATGGTTGTTCAATAGAATCAGGTGTGTGACCGCTCGGTTGGGACAAAAACTGTGGCTCTCTAGGACCAGGGTTGCCCACCCCTGCTCTATATCTTGCCCTGTTGGCAATAAACATCTGAATGGTGATGAGATGCTTATGAATTCTGTAAGCTTCCTAAGCAGTTTCTTACTTGAATTGTAATGGTATACATATAATAAAAATCTCTACTGTGTCCTTGCCCTGTCCTACAGAAGGGAGAACAGTCTTTCTGAGGAGGCACAGAAGGAAGTGACTGAAGAAGCTATTGTCATCGAAGCAGGTAGAGTACAGTATATCCACCCAACACTGAGTACTTTCTCACTATTATTAATAAAAAAAATAATGATCCTGAAATATCATAAATATAAAATAAAATAATCTAGAGCCACTGGAGGAAGCAAAACCACAGCCGACATCCCATTCTCCGATTCCAAGTCCCGAACCATTAAAGACCTCTGATCTGGAGCCAGAGCCAGGAGCTGAGTCAGAGCCAGAACCAGAACCAGAGCCAGAGCCAGAGCCAGAGTCAGAGCCAGAGCCAGAGCCAGAGCCTGAACAACAACCACAGAATAAGACCCAGGAAGCCCTTCCAAATCCTGAGCCTGTAACTCAGCAGCCACAGAAAGCAGGAGACGGTCAAGGCGCCAACACTGACAAAGCTGGTGAAAAAGTAATAAACACAGAAAGTAACCTGTGTTAAAATGTTTCGCTTCCTGTAATACAACACAAACCTTTGCTCTGCCAACATAATGTCACATCCGCCTAACTGGAGCTCAACACTACCTTGCTATTCATTCATATTCTTTGTGTGTTGTGTAGGAGGAGGAAGCTACTGAGGAGGGCTGTGGTGGTAGGTGTTATTCATTCATTCACAATACTTGAACTAACTTAAATGAAAAAGTTTTTCATTGAGATCTTATTACATAGATCTTATATTATATAGGATTGTGTGTATGGATGTGGTTTTAGCTGTTGAACTAGTTAATTAGTGGTTTCATTGCTGCATGCCTGACTGAATCTTGTTGTGTGTTTAGACTTTTGTTTACATGCAGACCATCACCTTAGTGTTAGAATTTATTACTGTACCTCTACAATATGTCCTCTCATCTTGAATCATTGTCATGTTATTATTCTGATAGACGACATGGCTGTTTGACTATTGTACCCGCTTCTCCCCTGTCTCTTCTGTAGCTCCAGCCAGCTGCGATGCATTTAAGAGCTGCCTGATGCGCATTCCCCACACTTCCGAGTGCCTCGGCAACATCAACGCATTCTTCAAAGAGAACGGCATCTCCCGTCCTAAAATCCCCTCCATGCCTCAGCTACCCTCCCAGCTCTCTGACGTTTCCAAGTACTTACCCTCCCTACCACCTGAACTGCGCCAAGAGCTCTCTCAAATCAGACTCACGCAGGTTCCCCGAAATATTGTCCAGACTCTGACCGAGCTTTTGCCCAGTGGCTCTGAGGAGTCAGGCAGCGCGAGTCTGTCCCAACGCTTTTCAAGCATCCCGCAGAAGCTCTCCCAGTTCCCCAGCCGGACACAGCAGTACATCCTTAACGTCCGGAACCGCCTCAACAGCCTTATGCCTCAAGATGCCTAAGAAACAACAACAACAGCAAAAACAGAAGCATGACAAGAATCAGCAAGACTTAGAACTCAACCAGCTAGTCCGGCACTCCCCTCTCCAGCCCCCTCACCATCCTCAGCTCCGCTCCCGCTCTCCTTCTCCGTCCTCCCCCAATGGCAGCGTCCTCGATTTGCCCAATGTACCGTCCTATCCTCGCCTGCCACCGATTGTTAGTCCTCCATCTAAACAGCTCAGCTCCCCATCCCGCCAGCTTTCTGGTCTCTCTAACCCAGCGTTCTTCATTGAGGATGATTCAGACGTTCCAGCAGTAAGACCCACAGGTGATGTTGCAGCAGTAGAGACATAACCATTCTCCATAATGAAACAGAGTCCTCGTACCTTCCTGAACTCAGTCCATCATGCAGAAACTCAACTCAGTTGTCTCATTATATGTGGAATTAAAATGAGCTAGCTTTAAAATTGAATGAACAGATAATTGACACTAAACTTCAACAAATTTGGAAGCAGTAAATAATCAAGTGAGTTCAGGAGTATGAACACAGTGGCTGCCAGTGGCTGTGTGTTGTGGTAATGGATTTTTGCCTTGTTTTGTCCTTGTGTTACCTCATCCGCTTATTTCATAGCTGAGCAAAAATATAAACACAAAACTTGTGTTTTGCACCCATCTTTTAGGAGTTGAAAAAAAAGACTTGTATTATGCACAAAAGGATTATTTTGTGTGCAAATTTTGTTCAGAGATATTTCTAAAAATAGGTTTTGAGCGAAATAAGACTTTCATGTGCTTTTATTCTAAATCGTGGGAATGAGAGCAAAAACAAAAGTGTTGCGTTTGTAGTTTGGTTTACTGTAGTTAGATCGTTCAGTTGAGATTTGTAACTCAAATTGAACTACAGAGCCCCTGAAGTCCTGCAAGGTAATGCATAAATTAAACAAACAAAAACTTTATTCTGGTTCACTTTATCCATGATGTTCAGGAGAAAGCAGCATACAGACTGCTGACACGGTTTTTTCATTGAAGAGAACACAACTGTGCCAACCTACCTTGAGCAAGATTAGCCAGATTGAATGGCTTGCCAGTTGAGTAAACCAGTCCTCTCATCTATAAGGGTACTCTTATTGTAATCATGGCCTAATTCTTGTATTAGCCCAAGGTAATTCTTCTTCTCCTTCTCCCCACTGTCCTGCCCTGCCTCTGCTTGTGTTCGTGACCTGCTTTACCCCCTGCACTGCCGTTAATTAAACATGGGTGTATTGTGATATTTCATGATTTACGGTCACTTCAGACATTTCTCTCCACTAAATATTATTTGTGATGATCTTTACAAATATTTTTTGTCGGTTAACCATTACAGAAAGCTCCAGCCTCAGCCTCCGTCCTGCCGTCAACGTAGAGGATGTCGACTCAGACCATGAGAGAGCAGGAGAAGGAGGAAGAGGAGTGGGAGAAAGGGGGGGAGAACAGAACAATATCCCCCAAATCTTCGCCGTTCAGGACTCCAAAATAACAACCCTCACTGTCCCTGTGACCCCTACAGGAGGTCGTCAGAGGTGAGAAATAATGGCACAGGCCCCATATTACATATATTAAAGAAACACTTTACTGGTTAAATATGTACAGGCTACTATATACCACATTTAAATCATTTTGACACTTTTTGTACTTTAGACATTATGTAAACCCTGATTTATCTGGATTTACACTAAATTTATTTAATTCTGTCTTCCCCCCTCATGCTTTGCATTTACAGTAAAGGAGACAAAGAGTAAGGACACTGCATGGATGTTGGCGTTGGTGTTTTTTTTAATTTTTCTTTCTGCAGTGGCTATCCATTTTCTGCTGTCAAACTAGAGATATACATGTGCAGAGCTTAAATGCATTCATGGCAAAACATTTCACAACATAGAAATGTAAAGTAGAATCAATGGGATATCATTTATCAACGATATCCATCTCCACATGAAAGTAGAGTATTTTCATCCAAAATCAACTAAAACTGAAAAAAATTGTAATTGCAAATGCATGCATTTCAGTGAAGAAAAGCTTGTTATCCCGTCCTGGGTTTAAATTATTCATTTGTCATTATCACTTTTGGTATGAAACACTTCACACATTTCCTCTCTGGTTTAGTGCTATTTGTAATGGCCTCTACTGCCCTCTGCTGTGCATCTTGCTGCTGTCCTGCAAAAACAATATTAAACAAGACAGGGTGACACCTCATAGACAGCTGGATGCTTTAGACAGTTTGTGAAAGTGAAGCTTTCACTATCCTTCTCTCTGTCCAAACCTGTCTAACATTACATGGATATTCCTGATTTTACTGTTCCTCTCTTCAGTATTCTAGTAACTGATCTATTGCACAAATAGCCTCAAATAGCTATGTAATAGCTCTAAACTTGCTGTTATTTAAAGGTTCCATTAACATACACTTTTCTGTTTTTTACATGAAGTTGTGATACCCCTAACATAATGTATTTTTCCAATTTGAAGTATAAAAATTTAATGTATTTTCCCAAAGTTCCACAAAGAACAAATCACTTTTTGTCTGTCTCACAAATATTCACGTGCCTCTGTTTTGATTGGCTCGTTTTGCTTAGAAGAGTGGGAAAAAAAAGGAGGCTACATGCATGATATGGGATCTTTACGAATATCAGAGGTAGTTGACATCTGCTACTGATATTCCACTAACCAATTTAATTTACTGTAAGTTCTTCACAATAAAAGCATCTCGTTGTTAATGGAGAGATTTTAATATGAAGCAGCATTAAAACTTGTCATCTTAGTAACTCAACACTGCTCAGATAGGGTTGAGGTGATTAGGAAACCTAAAAGAAGGCTGATAAGGGGGCCTCCATGTACGTAACCCTCCTTGTTCATATCCGACCACCGCCACCACTTCCCTGAGCTACCTCTTTCCCCAGTTTGTTCAAACTTTCTGTTAAATGAACAGATTAACAAAACTAAAAATACACATTAGATTCTCCAGGACCAGTGTAGTAGCCGAGCTACAGAGTAAAATAATAGCAGCTAATATAACACACAACCCAGCCAATTGTTTTTCTTTTGCAAGATGCACAGTTTTGTTTTATGGTTCGTAGTGTTGGAAAAGATGTTGAGTGTTTCTTGTCATGTGTTGTTGTGACGTGTCCTGTGATTGTGATTGTGCATTAAAATGTGAGGTTTCTGTTCGCTTTTGCATGATGCTTTGGTCTTTTAGCTACTGTATGGATGTCAGCATAGTAAAGTAAAAGTCAATAAACAGATGCATCACTATCTTGCACTTGCATCATCACTGTGTTACCTACCTGTAGACAGTGGTGGAAAGTAACTAAGCGCATTTACTCAAGTACTGTAATTAAGTAATAATTTATTCAATACAATTCATAAGTGCAATTTTGACATACTTGTACTTTAAACAAGTATTTCCCATCCATACTACCTCCACTACATTTATTTGACATCTTACTAGTTACTTTGCAAATTCCGATTATACAAATTATAAATCATATTATATAACATATATATTATATATAATATATTTGTATAGATGAAATGATTGAAAACTATAGCTCCATCTTTACCAGCTATAACAACGAAATTATAAATATATTCATATAATAATTATTATGATCCAATATGATTTTACACGAGTACTTGTACTATTTATTATTATATATTTTGCTGTATTAAATATGTAATAAATATTGTATATTTTGATACATTTTTGTAATTTGAATGCAAGACTTTTACATGGAAAAGGTATTTTAACTGTGGTATTGCTACTTGTACTTGAGTAAAATAACAGAAAACCTTCTCCACCACTGTCTGTAGAATACTGCAGGGAGTGACTTATCCCTGCCTGTTATCTCTTTCTTGGAATAATATCATACTTTTTCTGACACACACACACACACACACACACACACACACACACACACACACACTCTCTCTCTTCCACTCGCTCACCTTTAAACACTCAATCACACACACACAAACCCTGCTCTGAACAACCCTGACAGTTTTGGAAGGAATCGTAGGACTATCTGGACAAAGATGTAAGATATCCAACCCTTACTGTCTTATTTAGTGTTTGTCTGTCTCTTCATCCACACAACGTGTCTCTGGGTCAATATTCCAACAATCACCTGTCTTGGTTGGACCTCACTCACTCATTAACCAGATCACATATGATTGTAGTTTGAACATCTGTGTCTGGCCATCTTACACGTCTTATTGACACAGACAATATACTTTTGTTCTAACGAAACCTAAACAAAACATTAACTCAACTAATGCAGAACTGTCTCAAACCAACCTTGAACCAGTGATGTGTCTGCCTAACTTTAACAGTAGAAAGCTGCATTCTCAAAGTGAAGATGGTGATGATGAAGCGAGCATCCACGTCAGAGCCTGGCCCAGCCAGTCCAGCCTCCACAACCCAGACGACATGTGAGTACACACACACACACACACACACACACACCAAATGATGATAGTTCAGGGCTGTGATCTACTATTATTTCTACCTTTATTTCCAAGATCGAAAGAACGTCCAGCATCCGCAGCCAGTCAGAGCAGCACAGTGGTCAATGAGCGTCTCCAGGAGCTGGTCCGGATGTTTAAAGAGAGAACCGAGAAGGCCAAGGAGAAACTCTTAGACCCTGACAGCTCTGATGAAGACAGTATCATCCCCTGTGAGTGAGGTTTCCCCTCTTCCTCTTCCTCCCCTCCTGCCACTAAGATGACTTTTCAAACTGATTGACTGAGGTGACATGAGCCATAATTATACAAGCAGATTATGCTGCTGGCGTAGTACCAGCTGTTATAGTACATTTTATTTCCAGGTTGAAAGAGTCAGCCTCGTCCAGTCGGGAAAACGCACAATCCTTAAAGTCATACACGCCCCCGTGGACTGCCCCATATTTACACAAAAAGCTTAATGTGTAACCTGAGACTGCTGGCAGTCACAACCCGGTGAGTTGGAGCAGCTGTAGCTTCTCTCCAAGTTTTCACCCATCCTACCCTCCAAGTAGTACCCCCAGTATCACCCACGTATCCCCTCAGTGTGTGCTGTGATCCCACAAATAAAACATCTCAGCATCATAAGATGGAAATAATCTTACTTTTAGCCATCCTGTTTCAAGCTAGAATCCTTCATAATATGGTCACACCTTTAGTTGTACAGAAGGAATATAGTGTGCCCCTCTGAATCTATATACTTAAGCACAGAACAAATTATAGAGTGTAAAAAGAAGTAAAGTGCACACGAGTTCTATCAATCTAGTCAGTTTTTCCCCATGCCTTGTCTCTGCCATAAATGTGTCATTAAGTTAGTAGTCAGCTGTTTAAATGAATAAAGCACTTGTCTTTCTCCATTTGTATTTCCTATCAGAATCCTTTTTCCATCCTACTTTTACTGGTTTATAGTCTACTAATGAAGTAAGGCTGTGCTGAGCTTCTCAGCACATTCCTTGTACAAGTACCATTTTTTGCTCTGCTACTCGGATTACTGTTTTTGATTAGTATAAAGGAACGCCTGCAAATTAACTCATGGCTCAAACAAGCCCTTAAAAAAACACACCACACAACTCAAAAATCAACCACTGGACTGTTATAATACGCATTTACCAAGACCCACACCTTTGTGTGTAAATGGAAACTTTTTTCCTTGCGTCCTCAAAACGATTTTTTGTCTACACCACATTGTGAATCAGATTCCAAATGCCTCTGATGTTCTATCCTTCTCCTTCGGTCTTATATCAGCTCCTCCACAGCCCGCCCCTGGAGCTCGGCCAGCAGACGGGCAAGACAAGGAGCCACAAGCAGGTCCATCGGGAGAAGGAGGAGAAGGAGGAGAAGGAGGATTAGGAGAGGAAGAGAAGTCTAGCAAGGTGAAAGCTCCTCGGTGGATAGGAGCCTGTATGCACTACAGCTTCCCTGCCAGCATCGACCCTTTCACCAGTGAGAACCCAGCCGATTACACTGCCTGTTGCCACATAAGAGGACTGTGCAGTGGAGTCACCTTCAGGCAGCCTCAGAAATTCATCCAATTCAAGAGAACAAAAGAAAAACCAAACAAACATGAAATTAGATGCAAAGTTAGATGCAGTTAGATTTAAATTAATCCAGAAAAATAAAAATTGGAGCTCATCAAGAGTGATAGTTTATAAAGGTGAATCTACTGTGTTGTCCTGTTATTCTTAGAAACAGCCATTTCCTAATTGTCTGTCATTTACCCTTCTCCCTTAACTTTTTCATTCATAAGAACTTTGAGCCACTCGCATTAGGCCTGAACGATTTATGGTTTTAGATCAAAAAACATTAATTCAAGAAACACAATATTGAGATTGTCAAAGCTGATTTTGTTTCCATCAACTTTTACACATGTATGCCACCTCACTACCATCCTGTCAAGATCACCAATCAGAAGTGGCATATTGAGCGAGGAGGACAATCACTGTAAGCTGGTCATTGATTCCTAAAATGGCTTCAATGGAATCAGGAGTTTTAAACTCAAAGAAAAATCTTGAACTAAATCAAAATCGCAATATCTGCCTGAAAAATCACAATTAATTTTTTCCTTAAAATCGTTCAGCCCTAACTCTCCTTTCCTTCTACCATGCTTCCTCCTTCATCACAAAACCAAACTCTAAATAATAAAAATTCTGCTTGAGATATTTGCTCCTCTCTCAAACAATGTATGATGGTAGCAGGTGTTTCCTTAGTGACTAACGCTCATTTGCTTCTTCTAATCAAATCCCACCTCCCTCCTCACTCTCTTCATGCTCTCCTCCTGTCTCTCCTTCCACAGACCTAATGTATGTGCTGTGGATGTTTCTGGTCACTCTGGCATGGAACTGGAATGCATGGTTCATCCCAGTTCGCTGGGCCTTTCCTTACCAGACACCAGACAATATTTACTACTGGCTGTTCACCGACTACCTGTGTGACCTTATCTACATCCTGGACCTCACCATCTTCCAGCCACGGCTGCAGTTTATCCGTGGAGGGGACATAGTGGTGAGTGGGACACAGGAAGTTAATATTGTAACTGAGCACCAAATCATGATAGAAATGTTGAATTACAAATAATTCTCAGTACCACAGACACTGAATGTCAATCTCAAATTAATCCCTTTAGCAGTTGAATAAAAAGGTAAAAGGAAATCTCTGTATTAATCAACAGTCAAAGTTCGTTTTGTTATGGAAAATGACTCAAAAGGTGGATAGTAGTGGACTGAAACATATAAAAAGGCATTGCTGTAAATATTAGCACTGTTTTTTTGCTTTCTTTGCATTTATAGTGTGACAAAAAGGAGATGAGAAAGAATTACATGAAAACCAAACGCTTCAAGGTGAGTAATCAGAGAGTTGATAGAATATAAATTTGCTTTTTTGTGCTTAATCCACAAATCAATCAAACAACAAGCAATCCAATACATTTGAGACTTCTATCTTCCTGTTTCAGTTTGACATAGCCAGTCTTGTTCCTCTGGAGTTCTTCTACTTCAAAACTGGTATCAACCCTTTACTCCGCTTACCCAGGTTGCTGAAGGTGAGCTTCTCTCTGTATTTTCAGTCATTTCCATTTTAGCAGTCATTAAGAGTACCAACATGCTGGCAACTATCAAACTATAGGCACATATTTTTTTTAAGGAATACGGGGTGTTTAACTTATTGAACTACACCAACCATATTACATTGACAAAATGCACATCATCTCCAAAGTCCTGTATCCATTTTAGGCAGTTTGGTATCACTTTTTCACATACTGGATAGAGTAATAAAATAATTTTTTAAAAAAGCACTCTATACATATGTTTCTGAATTCTCTATAAATTCCTCCCCAGATCAACTCCTTCTTTGAGTTCAACGAGCGTCTAGAGGCCATCTTGACCAAAGCCTACATTTACAGGTCAGCTGAAACCTGTTTGTCTTTAACTTTTCATTACTGTACAGGTCAATAGGTCAATTCTTGGCTAACCCCTATTTCCGGTAGCACTAAGGGATAGAAACGAAACCGGTAGCAGATACTTCAACCCTCTTTAAAAGATTTTTTAAAAATGAAAAGCACATGCTATCAAATTCTTTATCCTTGGTCAATTGCACCAATTGACATTTTATGCCCAAAACATTACACAAAATTGTGATTTTTGTTAAAAATAAAAGACTTGACAAGAAACCAACATGAACACAAATGTACATTTTGCGAAACCTGATGAATGCTTCCTAAAGCTGTATTAAATTTTTTTTTTTTTTAATTCTCATTTCGCCAACCATGATCTGTCACTGACCCTTGCTTTTAGATAATTGTGATCTAGTGCTCTGTCTCTCTTTGCCTGTCAGGGTGATCCGCACCACCACCTATCTTCTCTACTGTCTCCACTGTAACGCCTGTCTCTACTACTGGGGCTCAGCCTTCACAGGACTGGGCTCCACCAAGTGGGTGTACAATGGCAAGGGCAACAGGTTGGTGGGATAAACACACACACAAACGCACACATTTTAGAACTTAAAATGTAAAGAAAATTGTCTAAATGTATGTGAGTTGTCATTTATTTATTTGTATCTAGTTTTAATTTTGTAATAAATTCTTGTATTAGCTTAGGTCCCAACACAAAACAGGGTCAGAGAAATACAGATTTTGTATGATGGAACTGCTTATTTTTGACCGAGAGATCCCTGGCAGCACAAAATCATACTACATTTAACTTAAGGAACTATTGGACAGGATTTTTGAAATACCAGGAATTGTAAGAAGCGACCCAAACCATAATATGAATTTGTTGAGGATAGCCTTTGTTACATGGTTTATACAAACCACCTACACTACTCATCCCCCCTAATTCCTTTTGTCTTGTTTACTCTTCTTGTGCTTTCTTCCAATGCTTCCCACTCTTTACTCCCCTCAGCTACATTCGTTGTTACTACTTTGCGGTGAAGACCCTGATCACCATTGGGGGTTTACCAGATCCCACCACCCTGTTTGAGATCGTCTTCCAACTTATCAACTACTTTGTTGGCGTGTTTGCCTTCTCTATCATGATTGGGCAGGTAGGTGTGGAAATATAATGTGGAACTGTGCCTCATATTTTGGAATTAATTCACCATTCACGAGTCTACTAGTGTCCTCATACAGCAAGGATACTAATGCTCCATAAGTCTCTTAGTGCAATTTTTTTTCTTTATCGGTTCAGTGAGATGTGATTCTTTTAAACTACGGTGCTGAATGAACAAAATTTGTGTTTTACTGGATAAATTTGCTCATTTGTCTCTCAGATGCGAGATGTTGTTGGAGCAGCCACAGCTAGTCAGACCTACTAC
The DNA here is from genome assembly GCA_036785175.1 of Eupleurogrammus muticus. NCBI lineage: Eukaryota > Metazoa > Chordata > Actinopteri > Scombriformes > Trichiuridae > Eupleurogrammus > Eupleurogrammus muticus. The sequence continues at coordinate 15,796,083 of JAYKQN010000010.1, read as the reverse complement.
CGCACCTGCATGGATAACACAATTAAATACATGTCCTCATATCGCATCCCCAAAGACGTCCAGAACCGTGTCAAAACCTGGTACAACTACACCTGGCAATCACAAGGCATGCTGGGTAAGAGAAGATTCATGTGTCTGCCCATATAAGTACATTTCAGTAAACTGTACATCTGAGTTTTTTGTCACACATACTGTACATTCTTACATTTCGTCAACTAGATGAGCAGGAACTGCTGACTCAGCTGCCAGATAAGATGCGTCTGGACATCGCTATAGATGTCAACTATTCTATCGTCAGCAAAGTTCCTCTTTTCCAGGTAGGAATCCTTTAAACAAACAATTTCAGAACCCAATTGTGGTACAATGCTAGTGTACTTCACATATGGGGATTAACCAGAGAAAAACAATCTCTGCTTTTTTGACAGGGATGTGACAGACAGATGATCTTTGACATGCTGAAAAGTCTACGCTCTGTTGTCTACCTGCCAGGGGATTATGTCTGCAAAAAGGTACATGTTGCATATTTGCCCGTGTTTTATTTATAAAACTCAGTCGCATATTTAAACCTATGTCTGTTTGGTGTTTGCTCAGGGTGAGGTTGGTCGGGAAATGTATATTATAAAGGCAGGGGAGGTGCAGGTGGTTGGAGGACCAGATGGAAAGACGGTCTTCGTCACTCTCAGAGCAGGTTCAGTCTTTGGAGAGATCAGGTAATGATGTTTTCAAGGTACTCAGAGACAAAATGCTTGGAAAAATAAATTGGATATTTTTTTTCTTAACCCCGCCACACATTTTAGTTTTTATGTTGTTTTCATGAAATTCCAAAAAATAACTTGCTAGCTTATAAACTGATCTCATATGGCAGAAAATGTCATTTTCAACCAAAGGATTAATCTCTTCTCTCTGATTGGCAGTTTGCTTGCAGTTGGCGGTGGTAACAGACGCACAGCGAACGTGATTGCTCACGGGTTTGCCAATCTCTTCATCCTGGACAAGAAAGACCTAAATGAGATCCTAGTCCATTACCCTGAGTCCAAGAAACTGCTCCGCAAGAAGGCCAGGTTAAGCAAACACATATCAAAATATCAATATGTAGAAGCCACAGTTTCTCTGGTGATAATTAAAGTACTCTATCTGATATGTATCCACTGGAAAAACTGAAATCTTTGTCCAAATTTGAGGAGAATTATCTTATTCTTCCACTGGCAGATAATTTGTCTTATTTCAATTTTTTGTTCCTTGATATTAGTCAATTTAATCTTTGTTGAAGACAATGTTTTCGTTGTTTTCTGAAAATAGTACCTAATTTGCCTAAATCAGAAAAAATATAATAAGATAAATTACCTCTTATTGTAAAAAAAAAACTATCTTTACTTGTTAAGATTTCAGTTTTTGCTAGGTCTGTTCTGCACTGGTGCTCTATGACTTGGAGTACAGATGTGTCTGCTTGGATGTGATTACTGGAATGTTCTTAATCCTGATAAAAGTGATCTCAACCACAGAAAAATGCTCACCAAGGGAAAGAAACCTGAGCCCAAAGAAGAAGCTAAAGAACAACCCCCAGTTCATGAGGCTCATGTCAGGCCAGAGACGCCGAAACTGCTCAGAGCGGCTCTGGAGCTCAAGGAAAGATCCTCTGGACTTACAGGAGCTATGGCTAAAGTCAAACAGAAGACCAACAAGTCCAATGTCTCACTACAGGTAAATATACACCGAACCTGAAAAACTGCAGTGAAAAACAGAAGGAGTTATACATCTTGTCTCTTCTCCTCCAGCCGTCCATCTCCTCCTCCCTGCCACCTCCGTCTCGGGCCTCCAGCCCCGGACACGACAGAGATGACGACACCCCGTCGCCCGTCTCCAACACTTCTGCTGTGTTTGGCTCCACTTCCCGTTGCCACAGCAACAGCAACTCTGTGATGCCTCACTCTGCATCACAGGGCCGCAGCGACACGGACTGAACTCTCACTGTGGATTGATGGGAAGCTGATGACAGGGAAGAGAAGGGGAAAGAGGGTGAGAAGAAGGGAAGGAGAATGTTGAGAAAAAGAGTAAGGACATAACAAGCTTTGAGGACTCGTGTCTCTGCACTTGAAAAGAGATAAATAATGGTTCTTCCAGGGCGTGAAGAGAAAAAATCCCTAAGAGGAGAGGGCGAATAATTAGAGTAATCAACATGAAATAAAAATACACAAGAGAAATAAACAATGCAGAGTGTATATGTGCTATAGAAGGAAAGAATGAAAAGAATAAAAGACAGCAGAGGTGTTGTAAATGGGTCACATCCTGTCAACCTGACCTACTAAAGTTGTGTGGGCAGTTTGCAGTATTTGCGAAATTTCCAACCAGTACAATTTCCATTCCGACTCAAAATGCACATACCCACTTTGCACATTACAACCATACAGATGTACAGTATTCTCTGTAATTGCAGCTCACTGGTAAACTGTGACAGCTGCAGGAATTTTTTCACTATTTTGTGTCAAATCTGACTTACATTACACACATTTTCCCAGATCAAGCACTCTTAATTCACAACCACTACAGCTTGTTGATGTCATTGTTTCTCCCTGTTTTATCAAACACGACTACTGCAAAGTACAGTGATCATGGTTGCATTACCTCACTGCTTTGCATTATGCTTGCCACCTCAATATATCTTCATTAATGTCATTATAAGATCAATGAATAGTAGAAGGAGCAAGCCATTTCTCCTCTATAAGGTTATCACCTCAGGATTTACACTCACTTTGTCTACACAGAGTTTACAATCTGCAGGAATCTGAATCCCTTGTAGCTATGATGAAGAGTGGATTCAGCATTGTAATAGCACAGCTAAGCCATAACACTTAACTCAATAAGTCATTTCTACAAAACTGACCTTCTCGTCTTTGTTTTGCCCATGTTTTTGCTGTTGTTGAATACTACATGTTTACAGTTTGCCTTATATTATTTTGTCATTTACTTTTCTGTTGTTTTTACAAGTTGTAAAAACAAAGACTTTACAAACCTATAAGCTGTTTTTAATGTTATAGAGTACATGCATGTTGTCATTTAAAGGTATGTTATAAATATATGTATGACAAGTCAATGTTAGGTCAGCCCAGGTTAACTGGTATAGATTTTTAGCCTCTGAACTCTGGGTTTTACATACTAGTACATATACTGCACATCTTCACAACATGATCAATATATCACTAACGCTGCATATAACACAATTCTTTTACATATTTCACAGTAAGTATACTTGTACATGTTCATGTTTTCTTTTATCTTTCTTTTGTACAATAATGTAAATATATACATGTTTTTTGAAGTTTAGCATACATTTCCATTTTCTCAGTAATGTAAAAATCACATGTACATGAATTGCATAAATTCTAAATGTTTAATTAGTGCTTAAAAGAGTGTTTATGACTCAGTAGTTATGTGATAATTGTCTTTTATGTATAGCTGATTAGATTCTTAATACAGCCACAGAAAAGTGGCTTTTTAACCAGCTAACCAAACTGCCAGACAATCTGTAGAAAGAACTAGCAATGTTTTGTCTCGTGTGTGTGTGTGTGTGTGTGTGTGTGTGTGTGTGTGTGTGGGGGGTGTTGGGGGGGGGCCCTTAATCTAGATTTTGTCATGGATGTAGCCCTGTCTTTTGTGCATTTTGTTTAAATAAATGACTGTTTCAGCCTGATTTTTATGTCAATTCAAAGAAAACCATGATGGATACTGTACGACATAGACAAATAGTGAAACAAAAATCAAGCCAGCAATAGATGTTAAACTAAAGAGCTGGCCAGCTAACCACAGTGCACTAATCTTCTGTGTATTCTTTATTGTGACCAGCCCAAGGTGCAGCTATGCAGTCATCATGCTGTTTAATCAGGAGCTTGATATGCAACACATATCAGAACAATTACTCAGTGCTCAGACCAGGGCCTGTTCCAGAAAAAATACCTTTTACTAGTACAATTTTCACCACTCATTTTGGTGTGCAATATGAAAACTAAACATGATATAATAATATTTTTAGAAATAAGGATTGTTGGCCAGTGAAAATCTTGTAGCATTAATTGAAAGCTAGTTTATCTAAATTACTGTTCAAGGGTCATTCTCTTTTAGAAGCGCATATATCATCAAAAGACTAAAAGATAGGATGTAGAAAATGGTAATTAAGCTGCTTTAAGTCATAATGAAATGTTCCTGTAATATTCAAAATAGCATACAGATAAAGGAAACTATAACTGAAATAATAAGGTTCTTGTCAACTTATTTATATCAGATTTGAGTCAGCAATTATCCTGCCAATTAATATGAATTATCCTTATTCTTAATGAACTGTGTGGAGCTGTATTGTCTATATTTATTATATTTACCTTTTTAATGTGGTGAATGACTATTCCAGCTACAAATGTCAGGTTTTTAATGTAATATATACATATGTGCATCACTGAAGTTTTCTAGTAGTACTTTGTGTTTGATAATTGCATTAGAAGCTAATGGATGATTAGAAAACCCTTGTTCAATTATGTGAGCACAGCTGCAAACAGTTTAGCTATTTAGATGGAGCATTATTTGACAGAAGCAAAGTTTGAATGAGAAAATTATTATTTCAAATGAAAATCATTACTTCTAACATTGTCAATGACTTCACAGATGTTTACATAGAAAGTCTAGTAGAGGGGGGGAAAGTTTATAATAAGTTGTTTTTCACTTGAAGTAAACACACGCCACAGCGGAGGAAGCAGAGACCGCTAATTTTTTTTAAAGGCCCAATAGATCAAAGGATCTCAGGCTCCACGCAAAGAAGAAAGACTCCACTTCCCACAATGCGCCGCCTCCTCCTGACGTCACAGAGCGTCCTCCCCCTCCCCCTCCTCCTCCCGGCTGACCGGGCCGGAGTCTACGGAAACGTTCAGCCCGGTCACGGCGCCGTGTAAAGTGGCTTAGCGGGACATGACGGCAGCAACATGGCTGCGGAGCGGCCTCCGCTGACCAGCCGCGGGCCGTTTTACTGAGCAACACCGCCCGCTGTCGCTGTCGCCTTCTCCCGCCTTCGTATCCTTCCAGCGTCCGGGGCTCGTGAAACGGGGCGTTTAGAAAGCTTCGTCGCAGAGGGTGAAAGGAGCTGCTGAGAGACCGGTGATGGTCCGCGGTCCTCCATGAGAGCAGCAGGAGCTGAGATGGACTGCAGCGATGGGGGGGACCCTGTGGAAACACCTGAGCTGCCTCAGGAGGTGAGTCCACGTCCTCGGGTCCTCACTGGACCTGCTGGACCTGCAGGTCCCCGCTGGACAGGAGGGGCTGGCCGGGACACACCTAGCCTGTAGCACCAGGGACACTGGTGACAGTAGAGCAGTGAAAACTGGAAAATATTTAAACTGTCATTTTTGATATATAATCACCAATAATGTGGATATAATGATTAACTCTCTGCAGAACAATTCCTTTGACTCAATATTACTGAAATGCAGCAATATAAAATCCTTTTACCTTTAAAAACACATTATATGACCAGTAATATCGTGTTCACTCCTTTTTACGTGGACTGACAGAAGGGCAGATTTGTTGCAGTGATCCCAGATAATGCAGTGCATTCTGGGCCAGAATTAGGAAGGAAGGAGCCCTATATGATAAATGTGCATGTGTTGCTGGTCAACTCTTTACTACAGAGGGTAAAGTGAGCAGCCAGACCAGTCTGGTGAGTTAAAAAAATGTCATGACATGACAAAACAACTGTAACACAGCCTTAAAAAAAAGAAAACAGCACATCCTGATATAGTTTTATTTTATATATATATATATATATATATATATATATATATATATATATATATATATATATATATATATATATATATATATATATTATCCAAAAATCTAAGATGACATCTATTCTCATGTCGCAATATTGATACTCTATCAGTCCTGGTTCTAGAGCGGAAACAAATGATTTTTCATTATTGATTAGTCTGCTGATTATCGTGTTTAGTCTATAATGTGTCAAATAATAGTGACAGGAGCCTGTTGGAAATTTTTAGCCTCGTGTTTTTGTCCAATAGACCAATAGTCCAAGTCAAAGTCAGCTTTATTGTCACTTACCTCACATGTGCTGGACATACAGTACTGTTTGGACTGTGTGTCCAGACTTTACCTACAATGTACATAGTAGAAAAATTGTACAGTGAAATGATTTACTTTAAACTGAAATAAAACCATTAATTCAAAAAAGTTACTGTGTATTCTGCTGTAGTGTAATTACTCATCTAATCGTTGCTGCTCCATGTGACCCAGTCATGCAGCATACTGTGCCATTTGTGGATTTCATTCATGTAATATATCCATCTCTCCCTGTAGATCATAGTTTACATCCTGAGCTTTCTTCACGCCTCAGACAGAAAGGAAGCCTCCCTCGTGTGCCTCAGCTGGTACTACGCCAGCCAGGACCTGCGCTTTCAGGTACTTTGCTGCAGGATGTTTGGCTTATAATTTTCTTCCCCATGGTCTGGACTCTCTCTGTGTGGACTAATCATTTATGTCTGCCCCAGAGCTGAAATTTCCCCTTTTGTCTTTGTGCAGAAAAATGTCACGTTTCGCTTCCCAGCTTCGGCCTCGTCCCTGGAGCTGGTCCGAGGTCTAAGCAGAAGGTCCCGCTGCAGTCTGGTTATCAGTCAGCTGGACGGATTCTGCATGTCCAGGTCGCTGCTTGGGGAGGTGTGTTCAAAAGCAAAATCACTGCTGAATTATTTTTAGTCATCCAAACCTCCAGACTGAGACTATTCCTAAAACAAAAACTAAAACAAAACTGTCCTGGGAAGACCAGTCCGATTTTAATTATCGTCATGTTTTCTCTTTAAATAATCACATGCTTCTTTGTGCTTTTAAAAGCATTTCTCACCTCTGGGGCTTTATAAAATCCTCTTGAATAAACAAGGGTTGAGAAACACAAAGAAGACTTTCCTTCTCACGGGCTCATGTTGTATCAGTAACCGGAAAACAAGACATTCATCCATTTTTTTTTTTAAACCTAGAACAGTATTCGTACTGTATCCATTTATTTCTAATTTCCCGTCACTCTAAGCTGGGTGTAGCATGGTGATAAGACACAGTAAGGTCCAAAGTCCAAAGCGGCTGCAGCGGTTACTTCAATAGTTTTTGCATTTGAACAGAAAGGCACCAAGTTCCAAAGACCTTCATCGTTGCTGAGATGGATAAGAAAGTCTAATGTAGCAATGTTTACATAGACTTGAGTGTAGGATCATTTGAGGAAATGAGGTGATGCAATTACCATTAACCTCTCTCTCCGCATGATTTTTGGCAATGAATGAAACGCCCATTTTTCCACCCGTTTCACTCTCACCGTTTCCATATTTTCCGTAACTCCCCTGTTTATCATTTCTTGCACCTGCGTGTCGTCCCACACGTGAAACTGTCTCTGTGGTCCCTCTTCAGGTCGGTCAGTGTCTGGGCCCCAAGCTGGAGGGCCTGGCCTTGCCTGGCAGCAGTATAACAGAGGCCTCTCTGCTGGCCCTCCTGCCCCGCCTCACCTCCCTCCGCAGGCTGGACCTCAGAGGTCTGGACAGCCTCTTCATGTCCGGAGCTTTCCTCTCCAGGGAGGAGCACAGACAGCAGGTATGACATAGGCTGAGAGATCAGGTCTTGACAGGGGTAACAGTTCGACCTTTCATGTGAAATGGGTAAAAATCACATTCCAGTTGTGACTGAATCACAGAACAACCTTAAAAAAATGAAGATAATGATTAGTGTGAAGGTATTTCTCCGTATTCATCTCATCCTCTGAGTCTCCTTGAATTGTCATTTTCATGGTCATGTTTTTTACTTTGAATCAATCTATATACTCTCATCGCAGGTCAGTTCAGCCCTGTCGGGCCTGGAGGAACTGGACCTGTCCGACCTGCGCTACCTCTCTGACCTCACCTTCACCCGGCTCACCAGCTGCACCCCGCGCCTCCGCCGCCTCTCGCTGGCCGGCTGCCATATCGCTTTCGAGTTCGACCCGTACCGTGGGTGCCCGGTGGGCACTGTGGAGGACTCGTCCGCGTTACTGTCCCTTAGGAACTTACGGAGGTTGTTAACGGAGCAGAAGTCCACCCTCGTGGCTCTGGATCTCAGCAGAACCTCCATCACCCCTGAATCTCTACGCACTATTGTCCAGGTCTGGAAACCTCTCGCCACCACCATCTTTTTTTAGCCAGAAAGAGCTCAACAAGATGTTTTTTTATTTTTTTTTATTCCTGCTTGAGATTCAAGCCAGATTTCTTGATCATCTGTGTTGCAGGTTCAGGGTTTGGTCTTGCAGGAACTGTGTCTGCACGGCTGCAAGGAGCTGACGGACTATTCAGTAGAGGTTCTGGTGAAGCACCAGCCCAGCCTCCAGAGACTGGACATCAGTGCCTGCACTGAGCTCACCAGCAGGGCTGTAGTGGCCATCGCAGGAAGCCTGAAGTCCCTGACGCACCTCTCTTTGTCCCGTGACTGGAGGACCACTGAAAAAGGTGCCCGACCTGCCGTTTTTGTTTTGATATTAATTTATAAAAACATTAAATTAAGTTTATACACTTGCTTGCTGCTCCTACAAAAGGCAGTAATGAAATCTGGCATTTTACAGGTACTACTTTTGAATGTGGAAGTTTTACACTTCTCCATGGTGGTTTCGTGTCATCCACAGGCCTCGCCGACCTGCTGTCCGTGTCCACCCTGACCAGTCTGGATCTGTCCGAGTGTCTGCACGTCAGTGGGGCAGAAATAGTGAACGGCCTGACGGGGTCAGACGGCGCCAGAGCACGGCTGGAAACACTCAACCTCAAGAGCTGCACCTACATCAGGGTCAGTCAGGGCCGGCCATGGGATTGTGCAAGGACTGGGCGTCAAAACCAAATAGTGATGACTATCACTACAATATGTGCATTCACAATAGATTCAACAAGAGATTTTTGATAATAATGACTAAGTAGTTAAAGGCTAGAATAGTAAAATAATATAAATTAAATCAACTTTTAATATATGGTATTTGCATATATTTTTATGCTAATTAGTGATCTTGTATAAACATTATTTTTGCTTTCCTACCTGAGCCGTTATAATTATGTTCGTCTTAAAACAGTCTAGACATCATTTTACTGTAATGCACCTTTAAAACCAGGGAGTAAGACAACAATTATGCCATATGATAATAAATATCAGAAATTTAAGAGGATCACTAGCCTTATATCACATTATCAATGTATTGCCCAATCCTGGTTTGTACAGTATGTGTCGTCACTTTGTGTCTATGATTTTGTTAAATATAAATGGAACAAACCTAGTTTCACCCTCCTCTCTCTTCAGGACGTTGCAGTGTTCTCTCTCACCAAACTTCTTGGGAACACACTCCGCGAGCTGGACCTCACCTCGTGCATCAATGTGACTGATCTGTCCGTCCGTGCGATCTCCACCTACCTGCAGGGCCTGGTGGTTCTGCGGCTGGGCTGGTGTAAGGAAGTCACAGACTGGGGTCTGCTGGGGATGGTGGAAACCACCAAGTGTGAACCAGACGAGAGGGTGAGGTTCACTGGAAGGATGGAGGGGTGCAGGAAAAGAAAAGAATAAGTTCTCTCACACTCTAGACTGAGGGTGTCAAACAGTTAAATGGTCCACTCCAGTCCACTGGATGACTGCACAAAGTGTGACCAAAAATGGAGCAGTTCCTTTTTCTTCACAGAAATGTGAAGTCAATGAACTTGTTGAGTTACTAAGAGACAGACAGACAAACGCTGGTAAAAACATGACCTCCTTGGTGGAGGTGATAACTTTTTTCTTACATTACAAATTGAAGGTTAGTTAATTGTGTCAATATTTGTAATGTATTTCTTTACATAAAAATGAGGAGAAATTTGTAGGTGTTTTTCTGGTCTGTCCCACTATAAATCAAATTAGTATGTATGTGGCCCATAAAGTAAATTGAGTTTGACTCCTCCTCTTCTCTTCACAGGGAGACAAGGGTCCCAGGTTCACCCGAACCTTTGGCAACATGGGCTTCTTCAAGCCTCCCCGTCTGCCATTTGAGGAGCGGCCCAAGCTGGTGACTCAGGATGACCTGGAGCAGTTCAAAGAGCAGGCAGGAGCTTCACTGTTTGCGCTCAACAGGCTGCAGGAGCTGGACCTGTCGGCCTGCTGCAAGCTGACGGACAGCAGCATCACGCAGGTGGGCGGCAGGGCGGAGGTCACGCCAGGCATTCCCCGGTTTGACACTCTGAAATGATGAGTTTGACTATTGTTCCACTCTGTGCCAGGTGGTGCGGTACCCAGACCTCCAGCGCCTATCTCTCTCCATGCTGCCGGAGATCACTGACGGCAGCTTGTTCTCCGTGGCGTGGCATTGCCGCAGCCTCACCAGCCTGGCGCTCAGCCACTGCCCGCAGGTCAGCGACCATGGGGTGGCCCAGGCTGCACCGTACCTCCACAGACTGCAGCACCTCTACCTCTCCTGTTGTAACAACATCACTGACAGGTGAGCAGGCACGTCTGTGAGGCTGAAAAAAAAAAAAAAAAAAAAAAGTAAAGGTCCTGTTTTCTAAGTTGTTGACCTCTGAATCCCACAGGTCCCTGTTCCTCCTGGCACAGCACTGCAAGCGGCTGAGAACGCTCGACATCTCAAGGTGCAAAAACATCTCTGTTACAACCGTGGACCACCTTCAGTCACAGCTGCCTTTTTTGGAAAACGTCCACTACAAATTCATAGGTGGGACAGACCTCACTCTGACACTCTGACTGAATCTTGACTGCCGGACCTTCACAAGGTCGAAAACCTGCGGACCAAAGCCCACTCTGTGAGATGAGCTTTTTCAGCAGTTCCTGCATGAACAGAATGTAGTAAACCTGTCATCATCACCGATACATCACACTGTGAGTGATTTAAAATGAATAACAATTATAATATATATACAGTATATATAAAAATAATTTATCTTCTGTGTGGGCTGGTACTACAAGCTCCTGTTCCCGGGATTAATATTGGCATGCGTGGATTCAAACAATTAGACAAGTCATTTTTAAAAGGGTTTTAACTATTTAAATTGAGTTTATATTTTGCATCACTGCTTTAGGAAAGATGTATGGAAGGCGCTTACAGTTCAAAGGTTGTGTCTGTGTTTATCTCATCTGTGCACATGAGGACACACAAAGTGAAGAGGAAAAAATTGCACTGAGTATCATGAGAATGTGAGCTGTTTTTTTTCCCCTACAGGCCTAAAGCAGATTTAGCTGGTTGTATAAATTGTGTCATTGTAGCAGGATCACTTGATCTTGAGTTAAAAGGCTAAATGGAGCTGAGAAAACCCAAAAGACCCAACCTTATTGGTAAATAAACTGTAGACTAATGTCCAAATGTTGGCAATGCAATTTTATTTTGCTTAACCAGCCAATTCCCATTATGTTTTTTTCAATAAATATAAAAAGGAAGTGAGACTTGATTTAATTTTTCATTCTCTTCTGCTTCCATAGAGCTCTGCTTTTAGATCATCCATCCATCCATCCATTGTCTATCCCGCTTATTCCCTTTCGGGGTCGCAGGGGTCTGCTGGAGCCTATCCCAGCGCGTTAAGGCGAGAGGCAGGGATACACCCCAGATGGTCGCCAGCCAATCGTGGGGCACACACACCATTCACACACCATTCACTCTCACACTCACACCTATGGGCAATTTAGAGTTGCCAATTAACCTGAGCATGTTTTTTGTATTGTGGGAGGAAACCGGAGTACCCGGGGAAAACCCACGCAGACACGGGGAGAACATGCAAACTCCGCTTTTAGATCATTTCTTGATAATTTCTTGTTTTTGACAACAAAATGGGACAAATGTGTTTTACCAGTAACAGATTAGAGCCCATCGACCAGTTAGTGGTGAAAGGTGAAAGATCCTACAGGAAAAGTATATTATAACTTAAAAACTGCCATCATCATTGTCGGGCAATGTGAGCATTTAGACTGAAATGAGAATCTCAAAATATTTTGTTTGAAAGGGAGTAATAGACCACAAATTGCAGAGAAATACAAATTTTAATGAGTTTTATCAATTTGATATTACCGTAATACCTTAAAACTATCATAGTAAATGCCATAGTGTCACAGTAAAGACTCACTGGTACTTTAAAAGCCAATCCTCCCTTTTGTTGTCAAGACCATGTCCCTTTATTTTGTATGTACCTTTCTTAAATCATTTTGTACTCCTCTAAAGAGACAGTTTAATGAAGAATCAAATGTAATGCTGATTTTATAAATAAACCAAAGACTGGCTACGTTAGGCTGAGTAAAACACACTCATGACTTGTATGTATCAAACTGTTTATTCATGTCAAAACACCCATGCGCACAATTCAGCGTGAATATTATCACAGTGTCAGGAATGCACTGCAAAAATGAAATAACCCGGGATGACAAAAGCAGGCCGAGAACAGTCTAACACACTTAAGGAAATGCTGTTGACCTCTCCGTTGTTGAGAAGTTGCTCAGTGCAGCGCAGTGCGAGTGAGCGTGTACTCTGACGTACAAGTACCCTGTATAAAATTGATTATTTTTTATTTTTGAACCAGAAATTGATTCAATAATGATCATCATGGATTGTTTGCCCTACAGATTTAGAGAGACGATTGCTGATGGGATTTTCTCATCAAACTGTTGATTGTGGCAAAGGTTCAATTGCATAGTTACTGTTTACTGTCTAAGGACACAAAGGTCAGCTTGGTACCTAATGTAAACTGCATTAACATGATAAGACAGACCTTCTCCACAGTAATCCATACAAAGCGGAGTGCCTATTAAGTTTCTTCCCAGATGTTGGAAATGATAACATTTACCGCACACCTTACCCTGAAGAGGGCTATTTAAAGCTACAGCTTCTCAGACTGATTGAGAAAGCACTGTGGTCTGGTTAATGCCCATTTTCTTACAAAAGCAGCAGAAAAGAAAAGAACGAAATGAGTAGAATCAGCCTCTACAGCCTAATGTGTGTCTATAGCCTCGGCTGATAAAAAGCAGCAGTGCACACAGGAATATTCCATGTATTATACATAGATTTAGATATATAAAAATGATTACAAAACAAATTTAAAAAGTACCATAACTTGAGTGCATCCACTGTATTGTAGGAGAGAAACACTCCAGCTTCAGCAACAAAGGAGACGTGGGGGAAACACTAGATTATTTTTTAAAGTTATAAGAGAGGAGGAAGTATGAAGGGAAAAGAGGAGAGCTGAGCATTAACTGAACTAGAACATAAGTCCCGGGTAACGAGTGACAACCGGCAGCATTAGTACAGCCTATAGTTATTTGATAGTAGTTCATGTCTGAAACTACTGCTGTGGCACAAGAGACAAATTCCATGTTGTATCCTGTTCTATTGGATGAAGAACAGAATCTGTAGAAATAAAGTCTATTGCCAAGTTACATTATAAATCTGTGTTAAAGTAGTAAGTGCATGAATGCACAAGTCAGCTCTCATTACACAATCCATTTCAGACACACATACACATACACATATATATATATATTTACACACACACACAGGCACGCACACATACAAACATCGTAGGTACACTCCAGAATATGTGCACACTCTACTGCTCAGTCTGGCTGAAGTCGTAGCAGAAGTTGTAGTTGCTTGGTGGTTTCGGGACGACTGGCGCGCTGTCTGGGATGGGTACGTTCTCCAGGTCCAGGAGGCGGAGCTTAATCTCCATCGACAAGAGGATCTCCAGCTCGCTGCGCATGGATTCGCTGCTCATCTCCCGGCCCAGGAGCACGCTGAGTCCGTCTGTCCACAGGCAGAACTGACAGAGACGTAGCGGGTGAATAAACAGTCTATATTCTTACTGTATATTAACAGAACAGAAATCAGAATGAAATCTGAAATGAAAAGCTACAGAAGCCTTGTGGGAGGGATTTAGGAAAGCTTGGGAAATGTCATTAAGGACTCACATCTGTTCTGGAGGGGGCGATGAAGTTCAAGCTGTACTCCTCTACATCGTATGTGATGCTAAATGCCAGGTCCAACACCTCCTATAGCAACACACACCCATACATAACACAGTGAGACTTACCATCTGTTACAGGAGGTTAACATGGTCATTATCAGAAGACAAGGAGTGCTGCTGACCTTGTTCTGTTTGCCTTTGTTCTCCTTCATGTGAGGACAGTCTTTTCCTGTCAGCAAGCCTTTGATATCTGCTACTGGAACTGGTGGATGAGGAAGAGCAGAGAAGACGATTGTTTCATCATTCCAACAACAATCCAGCGATAAATAAATGTATACTCTCTAACAGCAAATATCACCCTATGTTTGACCCATCCTGTATCAGTACTGTAATATATCATATCATCACATTATTTCACTAATTCAACTCACTCTTCTCCTGCAGTGTTTCAATTGTTGGATTGTCTGTGTCTTCCTCCACATCGCCATAGTGAAGCATTTTGTGATTGGGCGACAAGCGGCAGTACCACAGTTTATCTGACCAAAAAAAAAAAAAAATTAGCCAGAGAAGCTAAGGTCTGCCATCTTCATAGTGTGTGTATATGTGTGTGTCTCACCCTGTCTGCGACGGCTGCTGATCTTTCTGAACATCGTCCCCTGACAGAGTCTGTTGAGTCTTTGCTGGCGGATCAACTCGAGCAGCTCAGGCTTCAGGCGCTCTTTGAGCTCGCTGGAAAGAAGTACAGAAACACCAAAAAGCTTCGTTACATTGTTTTTGCATAAGGTTGCAACATTAAGTACCTTTGGTTTGCAGATGGGTTTTGCAAGTGAAAGCAAACAAAAAAAATCAAGCACCAGACACCTGACCAAGAATAAACCTGCGAGGCTGACCCCCGAACACACTGTTACACTCAGTGTTTTGTGACAAACAGCAGCGCGGCTGCTGACCCGTCAGCTGCTTCCATACGGGTGGAAAATTATCTGCAGTCATTCATACAGCAGCTGATCAGGTTCTGCACTGTGTTGCTTCACTTTGTCTAGATTTCGAAATCAATGTAAACCTGACTAAGAACTGTGCATTTTAATTTTTGTTTCTCTTGGACTGAGCCGAAATGGCTGCTGCAGCGGACTGTAACAGAAGCCATTTACTTACATAACTGAACTCTGAATCCTGTGGATCGTAAGGATTTCAAACTGAATTAGTTCTGTATTGCAGGAAAATCCAGATCCATTTTTTTGATGACTAAACAATGATTGATCTCAGTGTTCTGTATTTCCTTTTCATGCTATATATAGATACTGTGATAATATTTCTTATGAGATTGTATGTATGTAAAGAATAGGTCTGAAAAACACATGGAAACATCCGGCTACTCACAGCACCGGTGGAGCGAGCGTCTCCTCCTGGTGCAGCCGTTCTGTCTGCCGTAGTTTGAGAATCTCGCTGTAGTTCAGAGCATTTACTTTGTTCTTGAAGAGCTCCAGGGAGGTCGGCTTACTGGATAACGTCCTGGTGATCTGCTCCCTCACCACCTGCATCACCTGGGGAGGCAGAAATGGCGACAGTATGAGGCAACATGCTGTAATGTATGTTGTATTTATATTTGGGGTTACTCCACCCCTCTAATCCTAACCCTTTGGACAGCAGAATGGAAGCCCCATAGCCATATAATTTCATACAAAGAACTTTAGACATCCAAATCTTTCTTCTTCAAGAAGTGACTTTTTAGTCCATTGTATTTTTATATGCCAATATAATTAATATGCATTGCTTTAAAGAATTGTCAACCAATATGTTTAATATTTTTGTGTATTTTTCTATTTTTACTATCAGTTTTAAGTCCAGCAGCCCTCCTGGTTTACACCGCCTAATCAAGTAAGCCTAAAATTACCAACACCCCCCTCCATACACACACAGGGGGGAGGGGGCTCTTTATTAAGCCAATTAACTGCAACCTTCACAGAACATCCTCATACAACCATGTAGAATTAGAACAATCAATAATGGTTAAGCTTGGCAGTCATTTCCTTATTGAACAAGTATGGTGTATTTCTTAACTGGATGCTGACTGTAGAAGTTTAGACAAAAAGAATCTAGGTTTAATAATAATAAAAAAAATAATATGACGAAGTTCCTTCCAAATTTAAGTGATGTGGAAATGACTCAGCATTTCTTACACTCGTGCAGCATTTGGTGTGTGAGCCCGTGTGCATGTGTGTGTGTGTTTTCTGCATGACTTGTCACACACATAGAGATGGGGGCTGACCCTGCCCACCCTGAGACAGGAGCTCAGGGCAGTTGGTCAAACGAGAAAATCTATAACTCCCTTCATGATGTGAGCCTTAGCAGTGGAAAATCCATAGGGAAAAATCTATAGCACAATGAGACCAAGCCAACTCCAGCACTATTAGTCCTGCTTTTGCTTCCCTGACACACACACACCCACACACAAGCTGTGCTGACCTAGATCATTCCTGCTCACACCCAATTTGACTGATTATGAACAATCAGCGACTAAAGTGTAATTTGAATCCAGACAGTAAATCCCTGTCAATTTTGGAGACGTCTCTCAGCACAGTCAGGCCCTATCAGGCAAATTATTCTGCATTGACACTTCACATACATTATGAAACAAAAAGCAGTCTCAACCTGATCACTGTTAAGCAATATTTAGAAATACACAACCATTGCAAGCTGCACGAGAGCTGAACAAACAACTAAACAACAAGGCGTTTTAACTGTGGACGGAGAGTTTATGGTGACACGGCTCCACCTGGCAGCAGTGACTTTCTATCTATACATGTACAGACACAAAACAAGTGGCTATAGTTATATAGTCACACTGAGGCCCCCTGAGCCAAAATAACCCACTGTTCAGCAACATTCAACTGACAAGTGTCTCAACCTTAACCACCTTAACTCTCGTGTCTTTAATCACCACTGTCAATTCTGAGTATAAATGAAAGCTCTGACACATTTATAGAAATTACTAAAAATACAGTACAGGAAAAAAAGAATCTTACCTCCATCTTTCCTCCTTTAGGGTCAGCTACTTTGACAAATAATCCCAATTCTGAATTTCACCCGTCGTCACGATTGGGAGAAACGAGTGGTGACAAGCAGTGAGAATGACCGATGGGGACAGTATAAGATCACCTACATGACAGGAGAGGGGCAGGCATGTGGCTGTTTTGTAAACAGACACCCTGATACTCTCCCACACATTTGCACCCCCCCACTGTCCAGCCCCTCTGTCATTTAACTGAACCGGCCAATAGGAGCGATGACTGGCAGCTGCTTCTGTTCCCTAAAACTGCACACTGGTATAGCTAATGCTACACGAGTGTGTGTGTGCCGAAAGGCGGGGTGTACACATCTACGCAGACACGTTCACGTGAGCACACAAACATAGACCAGCAGCTTGTAAATATTCAGCGGCCAAAAGCGTCAGGGAAGTTGCGAGGGTGATTGGATGGAGGCAGCCAGCTTTACCAGAACGAGCCTCACTCACACGCAACAGCACTAAAACTCCCAATTCACTCTCTCCGGAATGAAACCTTAATTAGAACTTTCGCATAAACCACCGCCACCTCTTTTTCTTTAGTTTGTGTTCTGCCGTGCTCCCTGCAGTCCGGCCCTCTCATATTGTTTCCAGAGGTTTTACGTTCCCTCTGTTGTTGTGTAATTACTGCTGATGCCCTGGGCGCTTTGTTTTCCCCGGTTTCCTTCTCCCTCTTGTTTCTGCCGCCCACCACGCTTCTCTTTATGCATCTAATGCCCCTTTGTCCTTGCCCCAAAGCACCCTGGGTAGGGGGCCGAGGGCAAAAACAAAGGCCGGTCTGCTGTCCTGGCGCTCGGGACACTGGGCCGCTCCTGACAGGTCAAAAGGTCACAGAGTTTTATGGCTGCCAGTAGAGCACTCTGTTGATGACGGACGGATCAGGACAAAAGCTTTGCCGCTCTCCCTTTCAGGACGACTGATTCTCAATATATCTCAGAGATCCCCCTGCTAAAGGCTTCACTCAACATGAGACCAAGTAAGGTGACTGCGCCGTTAAACTTATACTCAACTTTCTGTCTGTGGGGGCAGGTTTAGGGATGATTAGCTTAAGAATGGATGTCAGAAGGAAAAAAGGCTGGATTAACACAGGAATCAGGCAAAGCAAGGACAACAGGTAATTTCCAGAGGGAGCTGAAGCTGTAGGTGTTCTTATTTGTGCCAAAAGCAGTAATAACAACCAGAAAATAACTTTCATTTCTTTTGATTCACCAGCACATCTCACGCAGTTAATTCATTCTGTAGCTCCACCATTGCTCTCGCACTCTGTATAACCTCTTTCAATTTGAGTCAGAAAGCCGACAGCACAGCCCAATAACTTCACTTTCTCGTTAAATATATTTTCTCCCCTTGTGTTCTCCCTTGTGTCAGGGTTGTACCACTCTGATTAGTCTGAGCAGGTTCACGTGATTCGCCATCGGAGCCAATTAACTAAAGTACACACCAAAAGACCACATCCGTTATCCGTTTATTTGGTTTCCTTTCTACCGCAGCCAAAAATGTCTCAACGAATGCAAATGATCCTGTGTAAATCCAGCCTAACTGACACAAATCCACCATAAAACGTTTTTTTTTAATTTATATATGTTAAGTTCATCTATTTGTGTCTGAACAGGCCTTGATTTTACGTGTTTGGAAAAGTCTTATGTTAAGCCATTGAGCCTTTCAATATTGTAGCAGAATCTGTAAACTGCCAGAGACTGTATGATCAGTACAAAAAAAAATCACTCAACAAAGCAATGATCTACAATATTTCCATCTTTAGAAAACACAGCTTGTGTTGTAGATACTTATCATCATCTGGGTGCATTGAGAACAATTTTACCTGAATGGATATTAAGCCTGATATGGTGATACTTCTACAGTAGTATAATACCCAAATAGGTGTTGTTGGAGCCATAAAAACGCTGCCATGGATTGTCATCCTACGTCATAATTACATTTCAATTTGTTCGGTAAATAGAAAGCAAGATGGGTTTGAGGTCATCTTATGTCAAAATCCTCATGACGAGAACATAGTTCTGTGGTGTCTGCAGTGTACTTTTCTGTACCTTATCAAAGTCCTCCTGTGTGGCTCTCATCTCCTTCCAGGTCTTGTTGAGCAGCTGAATGCAGACACAGAAAAGCTCCTCCATCAGCCGGTCCTGACTAAAGAAGATGGGGTGGTAGTCAGAGCCCGTCTCTGAGGCTGTCAACAGAGAGGGAGGAAACAGTTTTAGATATGGTTGACCAGAGGTCACACACACACACACACACACACACGCACACACACACACAGCTGTGGCAGTTTTGTAGCGCTTTGATCATCAACTTACGGTGTTCTCCGATACGAAGGATTTCACACAGGATGAGCGTGAGCTGGATGCTGCTTCTGGCAAACGGACACTCATGTTTGTCTTCCCTACTGCTGTTCTCTAGGACAAACTAAGAAAGGGAAATAAGGTGCAAATGAAAGCTTGAAGCCTCTGTCATAGCATTAATAAACAGATGCACACAAGCACAAACAGCAACATGCTGGACAGTTAATTGTATCATTTTAGTCAAACAAATCTAATTGTAATATTAATCCTATATGACCCACATTAATGGTGTCATTCAATATTTGCTCTCCTTGAGATAAAGCGTCTTTTTCAGCAATCGATAACTAGCAATCATACTTAAGAAAACCAAGCAAATCAAGCTCACCCTGCTGTAGGCATCAGGATAGCGTGCGGCAAAATAAAACATGGTGTCCAAAGCTAAAAGACCAGGTGGCGTCCGCACCAGGTCCTGACCAGGGTTACTGTTGTTCTGAGAAACAATGATGGGAGACAAATATGACATGTATTACTGGGAATAATTGGACTAGTAAAAACACACAACCCTTACAGCATACATTCCTACAGCAGACACTTACAGAGAAGCCCAATTTCTTGAATTCTTTGGCGCAGAGAGAGCGTCGTCGCTCGTGGCTCAGACTGTTCTCACTTTCCGTCTCAAACGCCGCCTGCCGCAAACCATGAAGGATGTCTCTCTGCTCCTGGAGTAATAGGATGAAAAAGATCAAATTTGAACGACAACTAAGGAGTTGGATGATGACTTAAAACTTGTTTAATATAACCTTAAGCGGGTAATTTATATAATCAACATATACTTTGGTATTTGTACCATTTCATATAGTTAGTAGTAGACATCTTTTGTCCAGCAGTTAAAGAAAAATGATTCAGATATTTTTAATTAAGGAGAAGGAGATGTCAAGTAATTGAATTTTTTTATGGATCTTGAACAGTTTAAGGTTAATCTGAGACCGTAATCTGAGCTCATAAAGAAAAGTTTGCAGCGTTTATAAACCTAATCATCTGGATTATCACAACGTTTTTGTGGGTGTAACAGCAAGTCACTCAAATGTTCTTGTTCATATCTCGGCTCACCTGGCTGTAACAGTCCAGAGGCGTCCTCATTCGAGGCTCCAGGTGATTCAAGGTAACCGACTGTAGGACGTAGAGGTAGTGGGCCATCTCGTCCTGGACTGACCCAGAACTATGGATGATGTTCTACAACAAAACGCCAAGAGTGTTTTATGACATTTGACATAAGTGTTGTTTCAGAATAGGATCGCTGAGATACAGAAAACTATGCAAAATGCTAAAGTAAATAAGGAAAATTTACTTTATATATGTACTGACGAAGATTCTTCTTATTCAGGAAGGCAAACATATCCTGGAAAAGAGAAGAGATGAGGACTGGAAGTTACTGGGATGCAACAACATGTTTCTAACACAGGGGGGCGATACAGGATCAGTAACATATTTGTGGGCTGGACAAGAGTTGGTCTGTGTGAGACTTTGCCCTCTGCCATGAAGTCGTCACTCGCTGGTACGTGCATCTCTAACCCAACCTTGTTTTGTTGGAGACTACTCTGCTGATAAGAAGGGTGGATTTGTTGACCTACTATAAAAAATGTGCCTGTGTGTGTATGTGTGGAAACCACAAAGAAAAGAGGCTGAAGGCTGAATGAAGGAACTGTTTCCATACAATGAGAAAGGAGCAGGAGCAGAACAGAGGGAAGATAAAGCCTCGACTGTACACAGAGAGTGTGAAATGACCAGAGAGAATGGAACAGTGGGGTCTATAAGAACCGGTGCCTGCAGGATTCAGACTCCTCTGTACAATGTATTCTTGATGCTGCAAATAACCACTTTTCACCCAAAGTGGTAGGCATACCAATCTAAGCCTGTTGCATAGTAAAGATACAAGTATGCAGTGTGGATGCCACTGTCTGGGAGAAACAGACACTCAGGAAGCATGCCTGTGAGTTTAATCAGCTATGAGGAGAAGTAGCTTAGCGTCCCAGAGTCAGAAACAAGCGGCAGCACCTGTCTGTCTGAGTCTCCGGCCGTCTGTAGCAGTGCCATAAGTAGAGCCATGGCTTTAGTCTGGATTTGCTGATTCGTCCTGAAAAGAAGTCAGAGGACAGCCATATTAAAAAGGTGCGTTTGGGAAGGGAAATGGGGAAAGATTAAAAGGCATTCTTGCTCTAAAGCTTTAGAATCTATCATTAACATATTGTGACAAATGGTGCCATCTGTTTCATGTCAGTGGTATTGTTAGCACTAGTGTTTCCTGTTGAAAAGACAATGCTGTCACCTCCCACTCCACTGCCTCAGCAGGGCGTGAGTGTGTTTTCTCTTTCTCTTTGCTGAAGAGTAGATCAATGTGATTTTCTTTTCAGTGTTGCCTTTTATTTCTTTCAGCCTGCAACTGACTCTTTGCACTCTTTATGTGACACAGACATACAGCAGATTTTCAGCAAAATCACATTGATTGTTGATGTGAAATGTAAACTAAAGACTGACAGAGGCTGCTAGTCTCCATATTTCTAAAAATTAGGTCTCAGTTGGATTTGGGATTATTTTTGAAGTCAAAAAGATTATTCATATATCATGCTAAAGTAGCTGCACATCTTTTAAAGTGTCTTCTTTTCACAACTTAAACAAATATTCAACTTTCCGCCTCCAGCATTTCCAAATGTATTACCGCTTGCACCTCTGCCGCAAAGACATCTAGAACAGGTGTTTTTTCGAAGTCATTTTGACCTTAACCACAAACTGTTATTTTTGCTATGCCTCACTAAACCCTTAACCTAAATTCTAACTTCAACACAACACCTGACTACTTTCCATTACCTCAATCTCTAGATAAGTGGGAAAATAATCAACAACAATCAGAAAATAAGAGAGAAGAAAGAATCAAGAGGTGAATGGAAATGGTCAGAATATAAAATTGTCACCATTGCAATTTATTGCAGCATTTTCTTGGTTTGAAACAAAACATAACGGAGGATTGTGTCTTTATGTACTGCACCTTTAAGAATTTTAACATAGTCTCTTATTTCCATTACTTTTATTGCCATAACACAAAACTGGCTACGAGTATTGGCCAACTGTGACTAAAGCATATATTTAATGTTTTGTATGCATTTAAACTAAGCTTGAAATAAATCAAACCCCCCCCCAAAAAAAAGAAACTTACACCTGGAGGTGAGCGATAAGCCTCTCCATAGTAACTTCATGTTTAACCTGCCGGAAGAGGCTGTTGCTGCTCAGAACCATGCTCTCCAGGATGTCCAAGGACACCTGCTGGATCGATGCATCGGTCGCCTTGGCGTTGACAAAGCTGGCAATCTGAAAGGACAGGAGGAAGAAAGGAGGCACAGTTATCATCAGAAAAAGAAAATAAATAATGTAACAAAACACAACAAGCTGTCAGAGAGCAGCAGGTCATGTACCTTCTCAATGAAGACTGATGAGAGGTTTTCCCAAGAAACTATCCCATGATCCATCAGCTCCATGAAGCCCGTCAGTGTGTGGGTCATGATCACAGCACTCCTGTACCACACCGACACACACAACAAATTTTGTTATGAAAATGAAAATAACCCATTCACACATTAGCACTTGACTGCACACAGACGCACACAAGTGCAGGCTTGTAAGTAGCATCTATTCAGTCAGTCAGTTTAGGTCGAATTCTCTGAGTAACCTTAGAAAGGAGAAATAATTATCCTAATTTACATCAAGGTTTCAGATCTGTGTGTTGCTCCTATTTACAGTAGTAAATGTCAGTTATCTGAAATCATGGAAAGTCCTCAAAATTAATAAATTAATGGGCCTCAAAGTGGAACACCTGAAAAAAAATCTTGTAAAAGTTTGTAAAGACTTGTTTGAAAATGTATACTGGGGGAGGCAAGTGGTGCAGTGGGTAAAGCAGCAGCTCCATGTACAGATTACAGTCCCCAGCTTGAATCCTGTATTGAGCGGCCCTTTCCTGCATGCTTTCCCCCCCTTCCTGTCTCTGTCTACTATAAACTATTATAAAAAAGCATAAAAATATATACTTAAAAAATGAAAATGCATACTGGTACTAATGTAGACCAATCCTTCTCCAGAATATGTGTAGCTCCCATTTCATTATGTAAAATCTATGTTGTTTTTTCCTAGAGACTCAGCTCAGCAGGATATGCTTCTGCACAGACCGCTACCACTTCATTTCAGCACCAGTCATTTGTATCTAAGGAAAAGCATCACATAGCCAGGGAAAATATACTGTTCAAAAGTTTTCAGTCACTTAGAAATGTCCTTATTTTTGAAAGAAAAGCAGTTTTTCCAATGAAGATAACATTTAATAATCAGAAATACACTCTATACATTGTTGATTTGGTAAATGACTTTTCTAGCTGCAACCATCACTTCAATGTTCTACTTGCGTTAGAAGACTAATGGTTGATTAGCAATTATAAATAAAAAATCAATATTTATAACCTTGGCAAAGTCTTGAGTGTGTTTACTATTCATTCTGCAACTCACTTGATGAATAAAAATTTAAACTTTAATGGAAAATACAAAATTGTCTGGGTGACCACAAACTTTCGAACGCATGCACACACAAACATGCTCACGCACGCATGCACACGGTACTAACTCATTAGAGTCCTCTACTATCTTGACCAATAAGAGGTGTCCGTCCCGGCTGATGAACTCCTGAGCAAAGGTTACGTCTGTGGAGACACCCGCCAGTTGTTTTAGCGAATCACAGCGCACGCCCAAGTCCATGCTCTGGATGCCCTTGTACAAATCCTCTGCACAGCGTCCCTGTGTTCCCCAGCGTCCACAAAAGACACAAAAAAAGACACATTATGTTCACGCATGCCATTCTTTTGCAGTTGTTGCAGAATACAAATGAAGGAGCGACGTAGAGAGTGCGAGCCTTGAGACGGCGGCAGCGTGAGAGACAGACAGCTGGAGGAATGTGAGAGGAGGGAGGTGAATGTGGGAAGTGGCTGAGAGCCTGGAGGATGCAGACTCACCGGTGCCTTGGTCAGGCGCAGAATGCAGCCGTTCTTAATGTCCAGACGATTCTACAACGCACATACAAACAAATCATGTTTTGAAAACGTTGATAACAATAAACACTGATACATACTGAGAGCACGAGGTAGATGGATGGATACAAGTAAATTAGCCACATGCACAGTGCACAGACGTAGAATATGCTGTAGACACTTTACTACACACTCCAAGTAGATTCAGGTCCAGTCTGCGTATATATGAATACCCATGTGTGTATGTGTCAATGTAAGTGCACATGTAAATATGTACACAAACATCTAAACATGTGACCAGCGGCTCCATTCAAATCTCATTCAGCATTCACATCTTTGTTGGTGAGTTTGCACTTCTGGCTGGTATTCCAGAAAGCTGGTTTAGTGGAGTTTGTTCCCCCTGAGATTAGGGAAACTCCAGGTTTTCACTTCGAGAAAGGGAGGTAACTTAAACTCTGAATAAGTTACCGTGGTAACCTCCATCTCCGCCCTTTCACAGAGCCAGGCACACGGTTTCATTTCCCTATTTATTCTGTCATTCATCCTGGTTTGATATCAGTTTGTTCCTCAAGGACAATCTTAGGTAACCTGCCTTTTATACACATCATGAAGATATACACATTTTTTTTTTTTTTTTTTTAATACCACTGTGACACACTGTGTGACCACAAAACAACCTCTCAGTTTGTTTGGGCAGTTCCTGCACTGACATGTTTATTACACACAATGTGTAATCTTAGTTTAAATTTAGAAAATCAGCATGAAGCCTTAGAAATGCAAGATCAATGAATTGGTCGCACTGATCACTATATGAGAACGTCATTCACTTAAAACTGGAGATTATGTGAGTGAGCAGGACCATAGTGCAGCTGCAGAATGTAGTTTGAAAGTGACTTATTATTTATGCTGTATTTTCACCTTTTTAAGTCCAAATAACCAAACACATGACCATTATATTGCTAATCTTCGCTTGCTGTCTCCTGCCTTTTGTTCCAGTTAATTTAAATCTCCTTTTTTTTTTAAATAGACTGGTGCACATGCATTAATATCTTAAATTTGATTAAAATGGAAGCTCTGCTTTTTAGTTACCTTCCATGCTGAATCATAGTATCAGAGCTCCATTAATGATGGATTTTTGTGATTTATCATGCACAAACTTGAGTCAAGTATATATAATCAGAGTTGGTTGAACTGCCTCTAATTAGCTCGATTGGAGCCTAAAACTTTATTTATTTGCAGCCAAAATGTGTGCTTGCATTTGTACTTTTTAAACGTTAATGTTAGATTTGTTTGTTATTTTTATATTTTGCTGAGCAGGGGATTCAGAGGTAAGTTTAAAATCTCTTGCTAAGCTAGCAGCTAATAAACATTTATGAAACTATGTTGGACAGTCAGTGCAGATTCCCATGAATAGTAAGAGCTGTTTTGTCCCTAATTGAAAGCGATCTGTAGAGAGTGACTGTAAATCTGTGCAGAGACATTTAGTAGAGAAGCTCAGGGCTGCTGCCAAAAGCAAAACAAAAAAACACCTTCTTCCATTTCCTCCAGTGTGTCTGACTCTTTAACACTAAATATGTACATGGATGTTCTCTAATGATTGCCATTAAAAGCAGGTAATAACCACTTTATCACACTGAATGCAATTAAGGTAAATGCCCTTACATTTGGCAAAAAGCTGCTCTTAATATAGAAGGATCTGTGTTTAACAGAAAAGTTCAAAGTCTGTAAAAATGATAAAAGTAAAGTAAAGCTGTGTTCCATACTCCTATAACGGCACATGTACATGTATTTATCTCACTGCAGTGTGTCACAGTTTATTGCAATAAATAAGGCTTCTTTCTTTGCATTTAATGGCTTTTACAGTCTTGTCTTCAACACAGAGAGTGTGGGGCTTCCAGTGGCAATCGTTAAAAGGTCACTTCACATCAAAAGACAAGACCGTCTTTCCAGCTGTTTTTTTTCCCCTTTTTCTTTCTCCCTCCTTTTCCTGCCTATCTCATTGATTTTTAGTAGCATTAACCACATTCTGTATCCTAGGCTCCCTCCTAAGCCAAGTAACGTCAAGTGGTTTGATTTTCAAGGGAAAACGCACACAAAAAGCACACAGATCACCCAAAGTGCTGACAAAGGAGTGATTCATTGACGTCTTAAAAGAGTTTTACATCACTCCTGCCTTAAACATAAAACCATCTGAGGACTGACTCAGGTCTGCTGCTCAATGTCTTCAAGATGTGCTCAAACCTTTACCGGATTGATTTGCTGCAGCGTATAAATATTTGTATAGATTTGTGTAGCGATGTGACTCACCGATTCAGTGATGTACGTCTGCACTCCATCAGCATACTGCAGAGCATAGTTATCAGGACCTGGGAGATTCCACCTACACACACACACATTGATATAACATATCATGGTATCAAGCTGAATGACAATGATGCCAAACATGGCCACAGAGAGAGAAGTGTCTTTATCAACTCACCCATCACAAACCTCCTTTATAACAGCAGAGAGAGGCTTTTTCTGCACAAACACACAAAAAAACAAGCTTATATTCTGACACACAGGCAAGCAATTAAAAAACGCACACCTGTTGCACACATGTGGGTCATACCAACAAGACGGAGCAGCCTCTACTATCACAGTATTTGGTCTGTCAGGGAGCTGAACACATGCTACAGTAATGACATGCTGTTATGGGATCAGGGCACCACAGCTATTCTCGCTGGCTGCAAACCTTGTTTGCTGAGAAGAGGAAATCCTAGAGCTCCCCTACACTTTCTGAACAATGTTACCCCATCGCTGCCCAGATCCCCCTTTGTACACAAATAAAAGCCAGACTACTTCCATGTCTGACTCTCAGCTATCCTGCCATTAGTGGTCATCCCCGCGGTCAACCAATCAAAATGTCTTTGCGATTCTGTGGTAGACCTAGTGGCTGCTCTGTTATTAGTGGTGGCTGAGGTGGTCAACCAATCAGATGTGTGCAGTGAAGACGGCTGGACCAATGCGGAGCGTTTGAGGCCCAAGAGGATTGGCTGTGATGCGCTGGCATGAAATATCACAACAATAAAACGTGTTGGACACTGAAATATTGAAAAAAGAAGTATATTTGAGGTACCAGGACTTTAAAATGTTCCAGTTTCAGCTACCAAACAGTCTTGTTAACACCTGTTGAATTATTCTCTTATATTCTCTATATTCTCACAGAGTTAAACTAATGAGTTTTGTGCAAAGAAGGGCTACTTCCCCATCCAAACACATGGACAACTTTCCCACCATGGCAGTTGATAAAAGATTTTCTTGTGATAGAAATGTATCAGTTTCAATATAGGTTTATATTGGTTCACAGGGTTGCGTAGCCTTACTGGCATGAATTTAGCGCCTAAAGTTCTCCAAAGTCGAAGTCAATTTTATTGTCAATTTCTTCACATGTACTTGACATACAAAGGAATCGAAATTTTGTTTCTCACTATCCTATGTGTTTACATGTCAATCACCTCCATCAACATCCTCTAAATGAAATAATCAAATTAAATAAGAGCCAGTAATATGAAGAGATGAACATTAACTCAGGCATGAAGTCTTTTGGTCAGAGATAACGTTGTTAAGTGGCATCTTGAGGTGCTGCATATGTGATCATCAGTCAAGTATAAAATATATATCTACATCTATAAATGTAGGAACGACATGTTAAACTGGTGTCTAGTACACTGATGATCTTCAATAGAGGAAGTCTGCGAGGTGGGGGGTTCAGCTCTCTGGAAACACTCAAATGTTGTGAAATTCTGGGATTTAGATCCTGACTATAAACTACGATATCATCGCTACGACTTGTCTCTCTGCTTCCTGCAATAAATGCTTGAGATGCCTTAAAAAATGTTTGCAGAAGATTGATGAATGAATGAATGAATAGATGAATACATTTTATGTGTAATCCTCTTGCTTCACGCAGATGTCTGACCATCCCCTGGGAGCACCAAAATCACGCCTTCATGCGACTACCAGCAAAGCCAAATAAGCAAGCTAGGCCTTTAAGGTTAGGATTAAGTATATTGTAGTAGTGTTTGGGTTTACAACGACCAGCAAATTAAACAGCAGGGGAGAAGGAGTGCTGCATGGGAAACTCAACAAGAAACCTGAGCATTCAGCAGCCGGCTGGAGCAACGTCTGAGGCGACAATTGTATAATGCATATACTAACCCTATGCAAGACGAGAGGTTAAAAAGGAGAGTGTCTGGATGCGTGTGTGTATTTTACCTGGTCCAGTTGTATGAGCTGGGGGTAGGCCCCAGGCATCTGGATGGCTATCTTCACTATGTCTTTCTGCTGAGGCATTTTGGCTCCTCTTCACTCCACCACGCTTTGGCTGTTGATGAAAATACACAAAAACGTCAAAATATGTCACCTCATCACATCACATCCAGTTTATTTTACATGTCAAAATGTGGAACTCGGCACTGA
Organism: Eupleurogrammus muticus; assembly: GCA_036785175.1. NCBI lineage: Eukaryota > Metazoa > Chordata > Actinopteri > Scombriformes > Trichiuridae > Eupleurogrammus > Eupleurogrammus muticus. Next base: position 15,767,240 of record JAYKQN010000010.1, on the reverse strand, counting down.
CACAGAGAAGAAGAAAAAAAAAAAAAAAAGGAAAATCTTTCATGCCAACTTTATTGTTTACCAGGAGGATGTGTATGTGAATCCATCCAACAGTAAAACCAGCAAACAATCCCAGCCCACCTCATTTACAGACTGAGGTTGTGTCTGATGGAGCCGGCGAATCACAACAAGAGTGAATTTCACGCTGACATTTTGTGGCCGGGCTGAAAAAACTAAGTTTTAAACCGGTGATAAACAAAATACTGATGATTTGCTGAATGCACAAATCATTTGGACTGCATATTAAAGCATGACAACCAACCCGAACGCGGTTTCTCTGTAAGGTGAACTGACGACGCCCAGACTTCTCATAGATGACTCATGATGTCAGTCAATGCAACTATTGTATCTGTTTCAATATGAAGTCACAGAACATTGTGTTCCTCTTTTGCTCTGGATTTATGGTGTTTTGACTTAAGCTCAGAGGACTAATTGCTGTCCATACACACTATGGATGGTTGATTTGTTCTTCTCCCCTTTCCGACTCACACACATACACACTTCCTCCGCAGCCTTCAGACAGCATTCCCAGAGGATACAGAAGCAGCTCTTGTTGTGTTTCCAACCCTTCCCCCTTCTCCGTTTCTCTCCTTCACTTCTCAGCACATGGAAACAATACGGCTGGGTCAAAAATTCTTCTGTACGTTCATGAGCTCACGGTGGAAGAAAAAGAGGTCGAGCTTGTGCCTGCTTGCGTTCGGTGTGATTAATAACCCCCGCCCCTCCGCAGGATCTCCACGGATAGTTCACATACCATTGGTCCACTCTTGAAAAGAAAGCCCTTGCAGTTTATGGCAGGTTTCAAAGCAATACTCCTGTCAAAACAACCACACACCTTTACTGTCTTCTCACCTCACTCACCCTGAGGCAGCATCTTTCCTGATTAAAAAGAAAAACAAAAAAATACCTTCAAAGCAATTAGGACATCAGGGATCACTGAGGCTTGATTCCTGCTGATTTTGATCGACAACAAGATGCAAAAACAAGCGCATCGACTTTGTTTTGTGGATAGTTTACATGGATTAAATAGGAACCCCTGGGGTGCTAAAATCTCACTGGAGTTTATATTGCTGGTAACAGAGATCAACTGAGCTCCAACAAATAGCAGTTTGCAGCCTTAATCTCAATAAGACTTTGGGGGAGTGAAGATTTGCTGAAGGGCAGCTTATGAGTCAGCAGAATCAAGGGCAAACTCCACCAACAAAGACGGCCTGTCGCTGTGTATCTGTCTGAGCTGTATAATGATGAGCTTGAAACTGAGGCTGTGTGTCAGCCTGATGACAAATTATTGGTTTGGTTGCACAACAACAAATGAAAGCAGACTTTTCTTTGCAGGTATGGGTTGATTGTAAAATGTTCTCTGCAAAAAATGGTATTTCTATTCATTCATTCAGGATATTGCATTTCCAAGGAATCAGAATGATTAGAAGCTTTTACAGTGATTCAATTTGTCACAGAGTACCTAAAAGGTCCTGAAAACTTATTTTGTCAATAAGCATCTTACTGTGAGGCACAGTTTAGCCTGAATTAGGACGGCTTTGGATATATTTCAAATGAAGAATTTATAGGTTTTTATAAATAGTGATTTTCAATAATTACTATGTAGAAATCTTTGAATAGTAAAGGGTTCAGGGAATTAAACTCAATTAGATAATAAACATTAAAAACTGGTGTTTTTAAATAATTGAGGAGACTTTTTTTCATTTAACTCAACTTCTGTTAAGCCTATAAACTATTTGAAACACCGTTCAAGAAAGAAAAGGCAGCAAATATGTTACCATTAATAAAAACTGTGAATGGTTCCTTGTCTCATATTACAATTAAAAATCATGTTGAACAGGAATGTTAAAATGGCAAAGATACAAATGTATTTGGGTTTTCTAAACTGAAGACAGACAATTACATCGTAGAACAGAAACAGACCGGAAAACATTCAGTGGAGTTAAGAAAACTTCAGCAGACTGGATTTTCCAGCACTGACGCTCTATTAGTCCACGTTCATTATGACCTGTCTGTACATGCTTGAAGCCTTGTGTAACGCTTGATAAGCGCTGAGCCTGCCTGACATTCTCACTTTATTACAAGACTATGATAAACTTAAGCCGGTGGTTTGAAGCTTGTCTTCTCGACAGCAAAAAAACAAAAAACACATGCTCAGCAAGATTAGTGTTGTAACATGCATTGTGACTCATCATAGTATTTCATATTATTCATTTAAATCACACTTGGGGCTGAAAATTTGTGTTTAAAGAATGACTGCTAAAAGGATGTTAACACCCAACATCCAGAACTTGTTCTGAGATAAATCCACTGATTAAATGTTCCTTTGACTCTATGGTATTTTAATAGAATAGAATAGAATAGATAAAAAAAAAGTAGTGGAATTCCTTCAATCAAGTAAAATTACCCTTAGCACGAGGTAAAGTGGTGTTGACGAACATATTGTTGAGGTATATGCAGTGTCAGTAACCTGAGAAACAGAAATCACACTGATCAGTAACATTAAAGAGGGGAAGTTTTCATCTCACCAAGTCAGCCTCTGTGTTGGTTAACCACTGCAGTACCTCTGTGTGTGTGTGTGTGTGTGTGTGTGTGTGTGTGTGTGTGTGTGTGTGTGTGTGTGTGTGTGTGTCTTTCTGTCTGTCTGTCTCTGGTTTAAATAAAGTAAGTGAAAGCTGAAACGTGTCTGCTTTTTAACAGAAGTGAAGTTTCAGTGTTAGTGTTCGACTCTTGCTGCATTTTAGGTACAGTTTAATAAGAATGTTCTACTATTATAATATCCTGTTACATTAATTAATAGTTAGTGTGGGCATTGTGGGATTTGGAGCCAACATTACTCATCTGAAAAGGAGGATAGGTAACATTTTTTATTTTCTCAGTCTATGTCAAGCAAAAAAAAAGACAAAAATGCATGCTCCCAGTACCTCGGATGTAAATATTTCTCAGTATTTTTTGACACCAACAGACTATCCCTGATCACATGTAAGATGCTTCAATTACGAAGGAAATGCATTCTAGTCGGTGACACAACTAGTGCACTGCTGTAAACAGGCTGATCTCTGGTAAAAGCTGCCATATGAATATTAATGTATATTTACCCCTCGTACCAGTGAAAGGAAAAAACAAGTTTCTGGTCTGTCTCAGACCCCCTGGACTGTGTGAAAATCCCCCTCTCTCTCTTTCTACTGTGATGTAAGATGTTTCTTACAAAGTTTTAAGGAGCAGGAGGGTTCAATTAACTACAGCGCTGCTGCTGCGTTAAACCACCAAACTACGGTTGAGATTTACCCGTATACGGAATGAAATAATGGCTAATTATGCAGTGAGCAGTCGTATAAAAGCGATAGAACCGCTGTCAGAGCTTTGTGAAAAGATGCAGGGCAGGTCATGGAGAGCTGGTCGTGTCCTACCTGCTTTGAAAAGACAAGTCGAGGGCTACAGCTGTCCTGCAGGAACCGCCGCGGTCGGAGCGAGGAACATTTGCAAGTTAACCGGAGCGTTTTCCACCTCAGAAACTACGGTCCGTCGCCGGAAGTGACTTTAACTTAATGAAGCATCCGAGCAGCGCGGAAAAAACTGGAGGTAACTCCTTCCAACAAAGTTTTCGGGAATGGTTAGTTGACTTAAAAGTTCCGGGTTGGATTGGAGTTGTTCGAATCGAGGGTTTCTTTCAAGCTAGCGAGATTTTTAACATGCGTTTTCCGGTTAGGAGTTTCAAAATAAAGCCAACGTGTTTGTACTGTTAAAGAAATAGCGGAAATATGGACATAACCAGCGGTGCAATGTTATGGATCAATAACACTTAGTTATAGTTTTTACATAATATTGGGAGTATCTATATTTTACTTGATTGTTTTATGTTTCTATAAATGTTCACTTTTACCCTACTAGCTATGTTTCCCCTAAGCAATTTTGTCACTTACTACAAAATAAAACAGAAAAATTACCGTAAACGAGCACGGCTCGTGACACCAACAAAACTTTTTATGTTACTAAAACATTGAGAACTTCACCGTTCACAAAATTGCATTGAAGCCTACTTTTATTTGTAACAATAAAGCACATTTATTTTCAGAAGTACGTTTGGTAATTATGTACAATAAATGTAATGTAAAAATATGTAAATATAAAATAAAATACTTTTACTTATGTAATATTATAATAGAAGACTTTAACTACTTTAAGTAAGTAATTGTTTGGTCAGATTTCTGTATCTATATGAACTTGTACTAGAAAACAACTCCCGCTATTTATTCATTTCATGTGTTTACATTTATTCATACACGTCTATGTAATTTCTATTTCAGCCGTCACCAACAAATTACCTAATCCCATTACGATCGATGCTTTTATTTTGAAATACAGTATAATTTTTGGAAATGCCTCTGCTGATTATATTTAGCTGGAACAAATTTTTCCTCCTAATTTCCAAGAAGTGGTAGAAGAGCTAACTCAGAGTTCCTGGTCCATAACAGCTGGTCACACCTGCCCCCTGCTGTCCTCCTGACTCCAAGAGTCTTATTACACAGCATATGTGAACTTTTACTACTTTAGTGGCTGGTAGTCTGTCAGTGTCTCATCTCTCTTTAGATGTGGAAAATATAAGTCAGGCTCTGTTATCTTAGATGATGATTGAATAATATGCACACCTCAGCTACAAACATCTCTGAATTTTGAACCCTAATCACTGGAGAAAATCCATCTCTGCCCATTCAGCGACAAGAATGTGATGATTTTATATGTTTACAATAGCCCAATGTACTGTCTGAAGAAATAAAGTCAAAGTCCAGGGCTCTGGTGAACAGCTTTCCTTCTTAAAACACACAAATCAGTGTCAAATCCAAGAAACCAGCATCTCTGAATACTGTTGCTTGGTTCTCTCCAGCTTAATTTACTGGATCACATACTAACAGGAAACCCTCACTGACCCTCCCAGCAATGTTTTTCCTTAAATAGGAAGAAAACACGACTAGACAATAGACAAAGAATACCAAAGTGTTTATTTTGCTTCATTTGATGCAACTACAGCTTAGCGATGCAAGCCTGTTAAAAGCAGAGTGCAGGACTGGGTCTCACACCCCAATGCAAAGTCGTGATTCATTGGGCCGAGTTCTTTTGGACTCTCCGGCTGCTCTATTTATGGATTAGGCAAACTCACTACACTGTCCAAACACAATCAGTGGCTACTGATCAAGGAGTATGGATCGTGAGTAGCAACCAATCACAGTGATGTGATGTAAAGTGCAGCGATGAGACTTTGATAAGCTTTATCATCATCAAAATCAAATCATTGTGTTTCATCGTTGCACTTTTTGTTTTGCAATGTCATTTTTTAAAATATATTTTAAAGTGAAGCCCCAAATTAGTAGTAACAATCCTGTGATAATATATCTAGCAGGTATAAAAAAATAAATGCTATTCTATACAAGCAGTAGAGAGATATACACAGTACATACTGTACATACATACACATCATCCAAGGAAAAAAAAAGGACTTTTTTTTTTACACAAGTGATTTTACAGAAGAAAGCACTGTAGAAAGTTGAACAATGTTGACATTTGTACTTTAACAGTTTGACAAATAACTCATCCTGAACTGGTAGTTGCCCACAATGTGCAGAGATTGATTTGAGTTGAAAATTAAATCTAATTTTAGAGTTGACAGGCAGTATTTAATTACCCATACACAGAAAATGCAAAAAAGGAAACAACTGAAAAATGTTCTTTGCCAGATATACATAAACAAGCAAAAAAAAAAGAAAAAAGAAAGCATATTTCATATATTCACTGCATCAGTAAAAATACATCCATGTCCTTTTACATACAAATGAACGGAGTACAATGGCATTCATATACATACATACATTAAAGTTGAAAGTTCACTTTCCTTTTTTTGTTTTTGGAGGGGGGGGCTTTTCCTCTGACAGATAAGTTATATATAAATCAGAGCCGATAAAATCTGAAAAGGTCCAACAGTCCAGAGGCCAAATGAAACTGAAAGCCAGCCTCTTTTTTTGTAATCAAGCCTCTCAGTGTAGAAGTGTTAACAATGAAACAGGTACCCATATTGTGGCACTTACAGGAGACATTTTTCATTTTAAGAAGCACCTTGTTGGGTCACACCCCATAGCTTACTGCTACCACATTACCAGGGTCTGCGGACCATTGTTGCGTTATAACCCCCCCCACATTTCCCCTCTCTTTCTGTCTGTCACTTTCAACTATTATATAAAAGAGCAAAAATAATTCTTCTAAAACCAACATCTCTAAAAGTTATAAATTTATAGGATTTCACCCAATCTCAAACCTCCCCCAAACCCCTTTTTGGTCCTTCGAGCTTCACATGACAAAGTTTAGTTTAGCTCCAGTAGCTCAGCATTATGATAATCTTTCTCGAACTGGTACCCAAAACACTAAAACACTGAAAGGTTTAATTTAGACAAATTTCCATTACTCCCATGTGATTATAACAAGCACTTCATCATACATTTAATATGATTAAAAGCACTTCCAACTTTTGCCAAGAGTCTGGTACCTTTGATTATTTGCAAACTATTTCTCTTCCTGTGTTACAAATGCAGTTCATTATTACACGAGCATCCCGTGTGCTGATAATACAAAATATATATTCTCTATGTACATGAGGACAGTGCATATTTAACCAGCTGTGTTCAGACTCATTCAAGCCACGTGTGAGCAGCTGCCAGGTGATACAGGCTGTGCTCCGTTAGACTGCCATGATTCTTCACCTGATAGGAAAAGGGTTTCTCTTCTTTTTTTTTTTTTTCCTGAAGACATCTTGACTTAAGAGTGTTCAGTACAAAAACATATTCAGACACACTCACATTCGCTCACAAGCACACAGGAAAGCTGATAAACAACACTTACATACACATCACACACAATAATCCAAAAATATAATTATATGCTGCTTATTTTGACCGTTTCCTTGGAAAAGCAGTGAATTAAATGTTCTTGCTTGTATTTCTTCATGAGACTGTACATGAAGTTGCTGTCTGACTGAGCTCACAGTGTCAGCATGAGCACCATCTCTTAGCTTCACTGTCAGTGGGGAGGGGAAATTTGGGGAGAATTAAGGTAATTAGCATATTTAGGCAACTGTTTCCCACTGCAACAGCAATCTTAGGGGTCAGAGGTTAAGAATCGGGACATCAAAGAGGTCACACAGGCCTTCTGTCTCATCCAAGTTGTATATGTAGTCGTGGTCGCTGGGTGGAGGGGACAAGCGGAGGAGAGGCGAGAACACTGGAGGTGAAAAACACAAAGAAAAAGATGATTAATATTCATGACAAATTTCTTTGACAAAGTTTTGTTTCCCCATCTCCAAACTCACCTTCTGATGACATCAAGTCCTCCAGGAGATCTCCACTGATGATCTCTGTGAGTGGAAGGAAATATTTGAATTAGTTATTTAAAACTTATGTTTGCAGGACATTAACAAGGTAGTATACAGCTTTCTCACTGTAGAACAACACACATGTTAAATGTGTCTTTCACAAACACAACATTTACCTTTTGTTGGATCAAACATTTCAGAGAGATCTTTGGGAAAGTCCAACACTAGAGAGAAACCACAAGGAAAATTCAAGTCATATAGAGTCAGGATTCTTCTCTTGTGCATGTTGACTCTGGAAAGGCTTTTCCACTGTAAACAGAACCTTAATTCAAAATGGCTGCAATGAAAAAGGTCTACAGTCAGTATTTACTGTAAGTGTAAGATATGAATAACATATTTTTTGAAAAGCAGAATACAATTTAATATTTGTATCATTGTGTAGCAGGATGTCCCGTTATAGTCAAGGTGCCCCCCTCTCCAACAAATGCCCCCTGCTTCGTCTATGTCCCTCTAAGAGGGGAAAAAAAATCTTGCATGTTTGGTATTGCAATGCCTCAAAACCCACACGCTAACAAGTTAGCAGGTTTATTTGCTACTTTACTGCTCACTTTAACACAGGCTGCTGTGGCCATAGCGAACACCCAAACAACAAATTTTACAAAAAAAGTTCACTGGTCTAATTTTTTAAAGAGGAGCAACACTTACTACATCTAGCTGCCAAGGTGCATTCAAAGACCCTCAGGATATCCCAGTACTATTACCCAACAGAACAGAATCAGAGCATAAACCTGTTTATTTATAGGGCACTTAAATTAGACCAGGGCCCTAGAGCATTTTTTAATAAAATCAGGTAGTTTAAATTATGTTTGCCTGGCACAAGTTGTTGTTAATAAAATAAATAATTGAATGTTCATTCCCTCTGTGTAGATCAATACAGAGTTTCAATTATGTTTTCTGTTACTTTGATCAACTTGTTTTTCCACACAAATAAATGACTTATTTATTACTTAACTTATTACTACTTACTTATTTTATTCACTTATTTTTGCATAACTTTGTTATTGCCAACCCCCCCACCACCACAACAACCTCACCTAACAAATTATTTGCAGGAAAACCCTGTGTGTATGGCACCAAACATTAGAAGATGTTCCCAAATTAAAAAATGTATACTATGTCATCCCTGTCTCATTATCTTTTACCCTTTAAGTAAGGTGGTTTCTCCAAAGATTCATTTTTTTAAAAAGTGTGTATGTGTGTGTGAGCTCAACAAAATGCAACTCACATTCAGAGGGATCTGACTTAATAGGTTCAAATACTGCAGAGGCAGAGGAGGACACGGATCCATCCAACGAAGCAGAGGACTGAAGTTGCTGAGTAACTGTAGCAGATGCGTCTGTTGTTGAGGTGAGTGGTGTGGTGCTTGTTACTTCTGAAATAAAAAAAAAAGTAAAGTGTGAGAAAAAAATAATGAAACATTTTAGATTTTCTTCAGAAGGAAAATTTTTTTGTAGAATCAAAGATCAAGTGTAATATGAACTTGACAGTAACTCAGCTCAATGCCTACCTGTCACTGAGGCCGTCTGGTTGACTACAGCTGTTGTTGTGGCAAGACCAGATTTTGTAGAATTGGCTGGAGCTGCTTTGGGGACCTGATAAGCAAAAAGGTGAGGGACGGAAAAAGAGGAAATTCATATTATTGTTTGATAAAGAAAAATGCATCCGTAGGATATAAATAAATACAGATGTCAGTTTTTTTAAATATCTTTTGAACAACTGTTATAACAATGGTGCAAACTCAGACAAATTAAAGCAAAATTACACTATATAAGATGAATTTAAATAAATTATATAAAATAAGTTACCAAAAATAGAAATTTGTTTCAAACACTTAACAGATCAGGGTTTTTATTTGACACCAGGCAGCAATTTGGGACAGCTAATTAAATCATTAAATGCATTATTTTTTTTCAAATTACTTTATTATACCAGAATGACACCATACCTTACATTTTTCAATGTAAGATGAGAGCACTACAGGTAATTGTCTCACCTGCTTCTTCGAGTTTTTTTTTTTTAATTAATTAAACTACAGCTGTCCACCTGCAATTGATTAACACTTGGCTACTATTTTGTACTTTTCAGTAAACAGGTAAGTGTTTTAAAATAAACAGAACTGATGGCATAGAGAGAGCTGACCTGGGAGAGGGCAGAGGGCAGGTGGGAGGTAGGCGTTGGTGCTGGGAGGCTCTGAAGGACGTCATCTGGAGGAGGGACGGGCAAAACAACAGGCGAGGCACTGGACGGGTCCTTATTGACCAGCAAGACCTCGATGGGACCAGATGAACTCTTCAGACGTATCTGATATTTTCTTTGTCCGTTGAGGACCTGGATAAATGCAGAAAACACCCGGTCTTAGACTTGGGACAAAACAACAAGTAGAAGGACTTGAGGGATGTTATTACACAATGACTTACAGCTTCTGGTATAGGCACTTCTAATTGTGTACCAATGGGAGCACGAATTGCTAGGAGTGTGTCACCTGCAAAAGGAGAACAGGCAGGTGATAACAGATAGAAAACCTTAGTATTGATTGTGACGAAAATAGACAACTGCATATAATTGAAAATGTACCTTTGAACGCTCCACAGAGGTCCTCATGTTTTATATATGCCATAGTATGAATGAGTTAAGGGTCGATTTGTCATAACAATGTTTGCACAAATAATTGGTAAGCTGTGGACTCATTAGTGGATGCCAAGATTATCGTTCTTGTAGATTGTAGCTCTGCCACCAAGTGACCCATGAATGCATTTTACAAGGCATACATGACAAAACATTTATGAGCCTGGTTATTCACAAAGTAATATCTACTGAAATAACAAAATATGCGGGAAGAATAGTATGGTTTAGAAATAGCAGACAATATGAATGCAAGGATATGGGCTGTTGTTGGAGTCATCTGTGACATTCTTGATGCTCTGCTGGACCCAGACTCTCTGCTGGTCCAGTTCGTTTTCCCTGAGAGCCAGGTCATCTAACTCAGCCTTCAGATCAATCAGCTTGTCAGCGATTTCCCTGGTGTTACAGCCTGGACCGACACCCCTGAAGCACAAAGGAAAATACAAGGTCATGTACAGGCAGCTGTTTTCATCGACACCTTGAATTATATCAACACAGACACACATTCACATTCATTTTTAAGTGTCTACTCCATTCTTCTAATGATCATAAAGGATTCATTAATATTTGACCATTGTTAAGGTTTAAGGATTATGGAAAAAAAAGGGGCATCAATTTATACACAGCTGATTAGAAGTGGTTAGAAGTTTACATCTCTCACTAAGGGGCTAGCAGCACACTTACTGTATAGACAGGTGTCCTATGGTTTATGCCATGTTATTGTAGCATTGTTATGACGCTGCAGATTATTGAATAATTACAGTAAAGTAAAATATACTATATTGCGTTCTGCCAATAAGAGATGATGGTTTGTTTCATGACATTATACAAACATGACAATAGCACTCTTCAGTCTTCTTGTGGAAAATCATTTTTTGAAAAGCATATTTGATACTTTTTTTAGATGATGTTTCCACCTTCAGGGAATAGTAATAAACTTTAAACTCACTTCCATTGGATACTGTTCTTGGATTTCTTCTCTATTAGTCCAATTCCTTCCAGCACATTAGTGATATCATAGATTCGTCGTTTCTGCCGTACTGCCAAGGTGTCTGCTGCCTGGATGACAAGTCAAAGGTAACAAAAAAGATAGCTGTGATTACTGGCATCTCCTTTAAAAAGTTTATAGCAAAAAACACTGACACAAAGGCCACGATATCTGCACCAACAGGTTCAATGTTCTGCATCTAAAAATTATGAGGTTTTACCAAATATGATGAGTGCCATCTACACTTCCTTCCTAGGCCAAGTATTCTGCCAACCTAATGTTTTACAAACGACTGATAACCATATGGCTGGTGCTGATAAGTCTAGACTTTGTCATGTGAGCACTGGAGACCTACTGAATTACAGCCGGTAGACTGTATGGATGCTTAAAACACAGTTCACCATGGAACAAAATTTTGTGATGACTAATGCAAACGGTTCATATGTGGCAAGGACAAAATCTTAATGAAAAGAAACACAGACACCAGCCAGAGGAGTTCTGTCAAAAATGTGTCTGGATTAATCTCACCAATTCCAAACATTTAAACACATATATCATAATGGTAGAAACATTCATTTCACTCTCTCAATAAGATAGGAAGAAGAAACTGGTTTAGCGGTTTATTTTTGAATGTAGTGTTTTATCACGTAATGCTGAAAATGAGAGTGAAAGAAAAAGAAAGTCTGGTATGATATTAACTATCTGGAGCATGTGTGCAACACCCATTGGCTACCTTTCTGTGTAATCCAATGTTAAAAAATAAAGATTAAAGACTGATCAAGACCAGCAATCAATTCAACTGCGATGTTTTAACTAAAAACCTGGATCAAGTGTTTCTATTTGTATTACAATTTGGCAAATGAACTAGCATGTTCTTATACAGTAAGTCTTAGCTGCAGGTTAATTTTACAAGCATATTAAGTGTTAGTGCCACTGGCTGAAAAGCTCAATGTGCTCTAACCATCTTTTACCAGAAGTAAACATCGATTTTAAAGCATCTAACAGGCAGTGCTGACACTAGCCTGTATGCAAGTCGTATTTTAGTTCTCATGCTGATTTGTTAATGTGACATTTAAACAGCTATTTCAATGAAGATCTAGACTGTTGTTAGTGGAGAACAATAAACAAGCCACTTTTGATTGAAAAGGTAGTGCACCACTGTTAAACATATCTCAAGTATCCAGCAGTGTAATGCATTGAAGTAATAACACTTTATTACAGTAGCTTTTATATTTGTATTAACTTAAATTTTAGTACAAGACAACATTGTCATTTGGTGGAAACATATTGCAAATGACACAAGCATGACTTGTGGCATCAAAAATAGATTGGAAAGCAAATTTTGGATAAATATTGACAGACTGAAAATAAACTATAAAATATTCATAATAATAATAATTGGTTACTTTTTTAAGCAAGCATTTACTTGTACATTCTCTTACAATACATTAAGTTTAAGTGATACTTTAGTACAATAAACATATTTTAAGACTCATAGTTGAACAATATTCTAACAGGTGACTTTAAGTCATTTTTCTGTTAAGATGTGTGCACATTTTACTAAGTGTGGCTTTCAGGGTACTTCATATACCACTGGGAAGAACCCTTGACAACCAACAAAATGAATGCATGTCGTTTAGTGACAAAGACATTGTCAATCACGAAAAAAATTGTTCATGTGTGAAGCTGCAGTGGCGTTAGCCACAAAAGCTGACCCAGTTAGGAAACTTAGAATCTGCAGGGGGTAGTCTGAAGAGCTGACCAGGCAGTGTCCTCCAAGTTTAGTAACGTTACGCTAACATTTGCCCCCTTCGAGTAAAAACACCGCGGCACAGAACGTCCGTTTCAGAAAGTAACTCAGTTGTATACGAACTGCAAAGCAATAATAAACGAGTTACTATCGCCCATTCAAATTAGCCTGTCACCAAGCTAGGCTAGGCTAGCAGGCAGGCTAGCGAAAGTGCATGTATCCTAACGACAGCGGGCAGATTCAACATGACATGTGCTAGCTAACAACAAAGACTGGCTGCATGCTCACAGCTTTCAGATCCAACACTCCGTCCTTTGCTTCCTGCAGTAAAGTCACAAACTTGGTCGTGAGCAGTCCGAGGCTCTTTTCATGCCTGCTCGGCGTCTGTGGCTGCAGCGAGTCTCCCACGGCTCCCAGTTCGCCTCTGTTGCTGGCCGACTCCAGCTCCATCACCACCCGGGACCAGTTCCGTACTTCCCCCCCTGCCTCCCCGACCAAACCCCGGCCAGCGAACCCAGCGAAAGCACGCCCAAACCCCGCAGTCAGACAAACAAAAGGCCGAGGGAAGGTGTGCGGCCGATAAGCAGCTGGTTGGCGATGTCGTCCGATCCGCTTTCCAGCAAATTATTTCAGTAAATCGACGGGAAGAGTCTGAGCGGCTGAATGCGGCGATTCAATGAGCAGCAGTCTGCGGGAGAGCCGTTGGCCACGCGAGGTATGACGGGACGGTTCAACCAGCGAGGGAGCGTCTGCCAATGGCTGCGCCGTCTCTAAAGCGTATGTCACAAGCAGAGCGTGTTTATAAAAAAGTCATGAAGTCGACGAATATATATTTTTAATATACTAATCGTGGCCATAGAATGGTAAAACGCACGGATTGTGTTTTGTTTTACTAGTTTTATTGACGTAAAAAAGAAGGTTAGCCGGGCCCGCTATGGCCCGGATATTTGTACACATCCCCTTACCTACTCAAACTTAAAGAAAACACGCACGCGTTTTTGAGTGTGCGCGTGCCTACACACACACACACATACTAGTCGCACTTTTTTGACATAGCATATAAAAGGGTTATACACTTGTTTTTAGCATTTAAAACATTTACTTCAGATCATTCTCCGTTGCCTATTGTACAAATTCTAACTTCTAAAACGTATGTGGACGAAAGCCCTGGAAAAAGGGGGGATATCATAAGCGTGTTTAATTAGGCTAATATTAATAAAGTAAGGTAAGGAGTTAGAAAACTTAATATACATACTTTTTTTCATTTTGAGGTTACCTATATTACATGTATTTGTTTTTATTTATTTACATGTTAAATCGTTTCTAACAAAATCAACTGTATTGTGTGTCTAATTATTTGTACAACATATTAATGTATCAATTAAGTGATTTAGGATTGGGCAGCAACGTGTTCACTACATATTTTATATGTACAGTGTAATTAGTTTAGTAGTTTTTGACACTTACTGTTTTAATCACTTCTGTGATTTACACTCAATATTGATGTATATTGTTGACAGTAAGTAATATTATCATTGGAGCTGAAGGTGTACAGGTTGACTGGTGTAGAACTGGAATCTCTGATGGTCAATAACTGTTTAATAATCATTATTTCAGGCAAGGTGGCCTCTCTCAGTTATAAAATGTATAATGTCTATCTTTGTCAGGAAGAATAAAGGTTGCCAATGTTTAATGTGGTAAATTTAAAGGAGTTATATTATGAAAGAAAAATACCTTAACCACTCATTCATTCATATTTGATCAGGCGTCTTCAGTAGTAGTATTGATGCAAGTTGGCTGAGCATCTTTAGATGTTCAGATTTACAATCTTTGTTTTTTTCTTTTGCCACCACTCATAAAACAGTCATCCTATCAGAAAAGAGGCTAATCAGCTGCCCCAATGTGGCAGAGCGTCCATCCATCTTCCACTGCTTGTCTGGATCAGATCACTGGAGCAGCAGCCTAAGCAAAGAGGGGCACAAAACATGGCATCAAAGGAATGTCTCAAATGGGACTGAAGTGGTGTGAAATGACTGTGTGTGATTATGAAGACAATGAAGTAATTGTCCCTCATACCCCCACTGTTAAAACACAACTGAGTGAGAAGAAGAAGGCAGACTGATAACAGCAGCTGTAATCAGGCCTGTACTTGGGAGGGGCAGTAGGCCGAAAAGGGAGTTAATTGTAAACTGTTGGATCGAACGCTGGCACAAAGTGCACATTGGTGTCTTTCTTTAGTCAAGCATATAAAGGTGAGGCAGAAGGTAGTGATAAAATCTCAATACTTGATGAGCTTAATTTGGATGGATCGTGGTTACCTGCTGGATGATGAGTATGAGGTGATTGGGTTAAAGATCTGTTCTCTGAGAAGGCCCCTCACACTTAAGTATTATTATGATAGTCCCAATTGAAATAAGTAGTTTTGCTCAGTGTGTTAATGTCTAAATATAAAACCTGCAAATTTAACAGATAGCTTACATGACCCACTGTAATTGAAAAAAGGGAAATAAATATTTTTAAAATGTTGAATGAAAAATCTGAAGATCTGTGATGAGTAATTAGTGTCTGATATGATTTTTCCATAAAGGAAGTTGAATTTTATTGTTATTTATTTTAATTTTATTGTTATATGTCAGAGTCCCCCAAGGGTTCTTGACGGGGGACCAAGGGGTCCCCAGAAAAAAGGCGAGTAATTTATTTTTCACTATAATTCCATCCATAAGTAAAACAATGCTAAAATGTAAAAAGGACTGGCACAGTTTAAAAAGAAAATAATAAAATCCTTTATTTAATATACTATCATCTACTTCCTATTGCGATGAGTTAATATGATTCCACATTAACTCTTTTAATTTCAAATTATATTTTCTATTTCCTATTTTCCATTTTATATATTGAGAGTGGAAAATGCAAAGAGAAATAAATGTGGGATGAATATAAAAACAAATAAATACATCCAAATCAAAAATAAAAAAATGAATTCAACATTTATGTGCAAAAGGAAAATGTGCATTTACTGTCATTTTCATTTATGAACAGAGTCAGTCATTTTTTTATTGATGTTTAGTTTCATTCCTCTATAATGTTGGCCATGTGTTCCCTACATTTTCTGTTATAAAACATCTGAAGAAAAAATGTCTGTGGTCGAGATAGGCTGAGTTTTCCAGAAAAAATCCAGATTGTATAAACATGAATGTATTGAACACGAGCTGTACAATACTGCAGAAGAAGTTCTCAATCAAGATTTCAGTCAGTGCAGTTGCGCACCAGCACCACCAGATGTTAGTAAACCACCATGTTTCAGTCTGCATTAAAACCATGCACACACACTCTGGCCATAAAGGTGGCTCTCGTTTTAACAAAATACACACAGAGTCTATCGGTGCTTCAAACTGCAGGAGCCAATACAGACAGTTTTCCCTTTTATATAATGACCCTTATGTTATCCGTCTAGTAGCATTTTGTCAGAAGTCTCTCCAGCGAGTTTTTCCTCCATTTTGGCCGTTACGAGCACTGTTACCGTAATACAAAGAAAAGAAGCGCATTAAAACCCAAACTTAGTGGTGATATAAGTTATCTCACGCAGATATTTTACTCCACAATTTAACATAAAAATGAAATACCCGTTCGTTTTCCTATAATCCGTTAGTCAGTACGCCTACGCATAGGCTATTTATTCAGGAAAAATCGCGCACAAAAAATGTATGTGTTGTCTCAGTAAAATGAAGTCATGGTCAATCATTGACATTATTTTGTGTAATATATAGGTCTACGTGTTGGTTAGGAATCAATAGGGCAAAATACATGTTTTGGCTGTTTGACCCTGCGTCTGCCTGTGTGGTATCATCATCCGTGTAAACTAGGCCACGCACGGGAGTTTGGCGGCGCGACAGGTAATATTATATCATATCAGTGAGCGGCCGGCCCGCCTCTCCCTCCGCCTCCAGCGGCTCTCAGACCTCAGGCCGAGGCGAGGAGCTCCGTCCGCCACACACAGCTGGCTGGAAGGAAACATGGGGTCCGCAGGACGCCTCTGCTCGCTGCTGCTGCTCGTCTTCCTGCTGGGGCTTCATCACTGCTCGGCTTTCTGGATCATCAACGTTGTCTTCCCTCCTGATGCCAAAGCCAAACTGCCAAGCAACAGCACTCCACCGCTCATCATAAGTAAGTGTATCTAATCATTAAAAACATGTTTTTTTGTGTGTGTCCAGGGTCCTTAATTAACTTGCGTTCAGGTGCTTTTCATTCATATAAATAATACTTATCAAAACACAGCAGGTGCCAAAATTGTACACTTTGCACAGATATTATGAGAAACTTGGTTTAATATAGCTTATTAGATACAGCAACTAGCTCTCTATCTATACATAATGAACAAGTGTAGGTTTAACAGCCGTCGGTTTTTAGAACATGCATTTGTCTCACCCAATATGACAGCAGATGACTTTTTTGAGAAAAATGTGTGCTGAGGTAGCACAGATCATATTTAATTGAAAAGTTTGTCTACAAGAGAAGAGATGCCTGAATATTGTGTTTTCATTTACGTAAATATCTATCTATCTATCTATCTATCTATCTATCTATCTATCTATCTATCTATCTATCTATCTATCTATCTATCTATCTATCTATCTATCTATCTATCTATCTATCTATCTATCTATCTATCTATCTGTCTGTGTGCTATCAGTGAGGATGCACACTGTCTATTTGACCCTGAAATTTCCTGCATTAGTGTGTCTGTTTTTCTGAACGTAGTAATAACTCACGAGATAAACAGGATGCAAAGGGCCAAAACAGGGAACAGGGTGACCCCGAGGGGCCTCCGCTAGTCTCAGATGCATAACATGCTTCTGTCTGATATTTTATATTTTATACTATTGCTAATGAATGCAGCCAACCAGCCGCTTTTGACCACTGATGTAATTACTCACACTCCGACCCTCCCCCTGAGTAGATTTGTTCCCAGTGTATGTTTGTTCCTTACGATCTATCAATCAATGTACTCCTTCAAATCAATGATGTTTGTTTGTCTTAAGGAAAGGGACAACTAGGAAAATCACCTAACACGACACATAAAGAAAACACACACACACACACATATAACATGTAAATATAAAGATACATAACTAACGTTATACATTTATGCATGTTATTGTTATTGACTGAATTTGGCCACTGACTGTTTTTAGGTAAGACACAGTCTGTCCCTCTCTCCTTTTGTCATGATTCTATCCTCATTTCTTAATTGCCACCATTGTGGCACTTCTTGATGCCACACTGGTGACTGGTGCGAGTGAAGACTGTCTCCAATGACAAATCATAGCTTTTTATTGTATTGCTATTCTGTACACTATAGTCCTAAAAGTCACAGTCACAGTTATTATTCTTCACAATTATTCTTTGATAGACATTAAAACTTTTTTAATGTATAGTTTGCTACTAATATGTTGTGTCTGTCAGATGGACAGATGACTGTTTATAATCTTATAAGAAATGTTATAATTGTAAATGTTAAAATCGACATTAAACAAAATAAAGCAGCTGTCAAATTAATACATACAGAAATAGTACATCACTCCCCTTTGTGTGTTGTGGTGCCATAAAACAGACCTTCTGCATCCCCACACATTACATTCATTGTTATGAATGGTTTTCAGGCAAATATGGCCTTATTGGGTCGGTATAATAATCTGATGCTCAGTGAAGTGCTCCTGTCTAATTTGTGGGTCATCCTCTGAAGTCGTCCTGTGACTCAGCATGTTTGACATTGGCTTTTATCTACAAAGTGAATAACTAGACAAATACCTATACTGACTTTTCAATACTATAATTTAGTCTGTGTTCATGGATATCATTAGACTTTGTAGCGTTACTCATTTGAAGACAGCAGGTCAGGACATTTTTGTCTTCCCACTTGCTCGTGGCTCATTGTTTGCAGTCAAAAGGTCATTGTCCAAATCTGAACACAGAGAGTCCACTGCAGAGGAGCTCCTATTGAACAACAGTCTTGATTTATGGTCTTTTATTGTTATAGCGACAGTAATCCTAACAAAAAAATACAATACTCCTCATTCTGGACAAGGACAAAAGACAAAATTGAAGCATATGACTGTATTTGACGATATGACTTGGAAAGTGTAAAAGATCAGTTTTCCCATGTGGAGAAGTTGGGAAATATGCCAATACTTCTATTTGACAGTGATGATATGAGAATAATTAAGCTTATGAATTTATTGATTGACCTAAACAGAGTAATTCATTTATTCAAAATAAACAATTTACAGCACACTTATACCTACTGTAATGTCACACATTTTGCTAGATCAGTTCTTAACATCGAAGTGTAGCAATTGACACATCCATAAGGGCTCTTGTCATTTTGAATATTGACCATAGAGCTGGCACAAACAGTTTCCATTAACAGATGGTGCTAATGAAACTGTGAAAAAACAATCCTTAATATAGCTGCAATGTGTAAGACCACTTGCTTAAAATTGCACCAACCATTATTTTATGTGAATGAATCAGATGAGCATGTGTAACTTGCAACTCTGCAGTTTTCCTCAGCATAAGGAACTTTTTAGTACCTTTCACCTCTTTTCCAGCTGCAGCAGGCATCTGTTTTTTTTTAGCAGTTAAAGAGCCAGATGCTATTCCCAGGAATTGGCCAGCGGAAGTATTCTAAATGTATCGTAATGTTGCCCGTGTGTACAGAAGCAAATGCTCTAGCATGTTCACCATAGCAACTTTTACACAGTGATTACATTTCAATGTTGTCTTTGTGGCATGTTTTTGAAGACCCTGCTGGCCTAATTCACTCACGCTTTGTACTTCAGCTTTTGTATTTTAACTCATACTGTGAACCACTGATAAAAAAAAGTAAAGTGAACATATCCGTTTGTGTGTCCAGTACCAGGGAACTTGGGAAACCGTCTGGAGGCTAAGCTCGACAAACCAGAACTGGTCCACTGGATGTGCTACAAGAAAACTAGACACTGGTTCCCCCTGTGGATTGACCTCAACATGTTCATGCCTATAGGTGTAGACTGCTGGATTGATAACATTAGGTAACAGTAACTGGTGCTTCACGTCTATCCTCTTTCTGTCTTGCCTTTTTCTTTTCAAACAGCTTAATGACAATATTTTCTCTGTGTATTATATGAAGTGAAGCATCTTGATTGTTATATTGACCTGTTGTGATCTCCTCTCAGTTTTTTAGTACTGTGCACAATTAAAGGTTGAATGGTTGTGTTGCCATGAATTTCTTAGTGTCTGGTCTTAGAATTCACTAGATGATCTCTCCATATTACTGGGGGAAACCAAAATATTTTTACCTGATATGAATGTGTGTGTCCAGACTTGTGTACAACAGGACGACACGTAGGGCATCCAACTCACCAGGGGTGCAGGTCCGTGTGCCAGGATTTGGGCAGACCTATCCAATTGAGTTTCTGGACCATAACAAACTGGCTGGTGAGAGGAATACAAATGTCTGGAATTTGTGGACTCATGTTTTCATGCATTACATCCCTCTAGTAAAATGCTTACAGTTTCAACATTGTCTTTATCAACAGCTGATATTAAGTCTACCGGTGTGTTTTGTAGGTTATTTTTACACTATGGTGCAACATTTGGTCAACATTGGCTACACCCGTAATGAAACAGTCAGAGGAGCACCGTACGATTGGAGATATACTCCAAGTAAGTAGCAAAAACACACATGCACCCTCACATAAACACTGTAGCTAGTTGCTTAAAAGAGCTTTTGTCCATTTTTAACAGAGAGGGGAATGGCCCTGGAGTTACCCTCACGCTAGGATTTCAGGATATATGCCTAACGTAATTCTTGATATTTGGATTAATTGGAACTGTTGGATGGATAGTGTGTAAAGGTCTGACCTTTTACTGGATGCAATTATTACTCTTTATATAAAATATACTAAAATTCATAGTATAAGTTTAAAGAATATTAAATGTCCAAAGTGAAACTGACAGTAAGGCAGACTGAAAGAAAAAGGTGCAGTCTGTTACTTTGGCACCATGGACAGGGCCATGGATTTATCAATAGACAACAGGGAGGGTTCATGGTGTAACAGATCACAAATGTATTTTGGCCTCAACCATTCAGTGCTTTATAAACCAACAGTAGCTTTTTAAAATCAGGAAGACAGTTTCAAGACCGCAGAAGTGCAGAGAAATGATCCACTCTCTGAGTGTGGTTGAGAAGCAGTGGTTGGATCAGAATCAGCTGCCGCTGTCTGATGTCACAGTACATGAGTCTGCTGAAGATGAATGCAAAGACAAGCTTTTCCAAATACTGCTGAGGTATAAATCTATTAATTCTTGATATATTCTTCCGGTGATGGTAGGCTGACCTAATCGTCTTTAAGTAAAATAATATTGATATTGTTCTATTATGTGGTTGTGTGCCTTTAAAGAATAAACTTCATTCTGATTCTGATTCTGAAGAGGCCCCCGAATTAAGCCTTGGGGAGCTCCACAGGTATTTTTTGCCTGTTAGGCGTGTTTACCTATAGTCACAAAGTAGGTATATACACATAAAGTATAGACACACAATAGCTGCTGTGCTTTAACTAAGCTTATCACTGTGCCAAGTTCTCCCTCTCTCTAGTTTTCCAGTTGGTCTAGTAATATGTTATGGTCACCCGTGAAATTCTCTTAGAAAGTGGATGACATTTACAACCATAACAAAAGCTTAACAGTGATGTTCTGCAGTCAAAATCTTGACTGAGACAATAATTTCTTAATAGTGAAGTGATGATTTGTTTTCTTTTTTCATGAGTGGCTTGATGACAACAGGTTTCATTGCCTGTGGGAAGACAATTAAGAGAAAAACATGTGTTGACAATTTGTAGGAGATTTGAGGCCATGCAGAAACATTTCTGAAAACGCCTGTAGGCAAAATATCAAGGCAGTATGAGAAATAATTCAGATGTTGTATAATGTTTTCCAAGGTTTTATGGATGATAGGATCAAATTATGTTATGCTATTCAAACTAATTTTAGAGAACTGATGTGGATTTTTTTCACCTACTGGTATACAAGAGCATAGTCTTCAATTTGAGAGTGTGATATATTGACCCCTCCACAATCAGGCTTCTTCTGTGCACTTGTCAAACATATTAAGACAGAATGAGGATACTCGTTTCTTGATTTAAAAGGGATACTTCCCTGATGTCTCTAGTAATGTACCATTTTGTGATTACCTCTGTTGTAACATTTGCGTGTAAACAGACAATAATCTCGAAGAAGACTCAGAAATTGTCTCAGACAGCAATATTAGTCACAAAAAATATCAGAAATGTTCACACCCTTAGAGATTATTAAGTCTAGACTGTGTCTCTTGCGTGTGGACTTGTCACACGATGAGTCAGTCCATAACAATCAAGGGAAAATACAGTTGTTTAAGGTCTCTGTTCTGAATCCTGCTGAAGAGCCACTTATTCAAATGAAGCTTCCAGATATTGCACCATTGTTCTTCCTATTACCCATCAAACCTGGACTTAAGAAAGCTCAGTCCCAGCTTGTCCGGGCAAGAGTCATGAGGTCCATTATTTTGTAACCTGGACACAGCTGATATCAGCTAGCCCTTACTGGATTTTACATATGAGCAGTTTATCTTGAGAGAATAGGGAAATAAGAAAGGTTTGATTCTCTGGAGGAAAAGGAACATCAAGACAGCTCAGTGTGATATTTTGAAGTCATATTATCCAGTAATGCTCCTATACAAAACTGATCCACAAATCAGTATCTGTATATTAAAGCCACATTAATTGGATTCATTGGCTGTTTAGGGAAAGCTGAGCAACCTAAAATACATTAGGAAAATAATACCATATATAGTTTACACTTTCAGCATTTACATGTGGGATGTTAATGTGTTTGCTTTGTCCATGTAGTGTCTGGTGCTGGGAGGGTAGTGGTTTGTCAGGTTTTTTGTGGAAAGCAGCTGCATGTTAAGACGGATGTAAAATAAAAACAAGGAGCTGAAATATGGTATAATTAAGCTGTAAGATGCTATAAATCAGCTGATACTTCTTAATGAGTTTGTCACAAGTTTCACTTTTCATATTGTGCATAATTATTTGATGTAATATCAAAGTAATATAACAATATTTGTATGTAGCTTTCTAAATTACTACATTGCAACACAATTGAAACAACTAATGGGTAAAGAAACAGACTAATGCAACCAATTGAAATGCTTCATCATTATTTATACTGATCATATATTAATAATGAGTATCATTGATGATGAAACAATATCGTACACATCCACACAAAAATGTAGAATCTCATGTGCCGACTTCTCCAAACCTTCTTTCCTCCCTCACCCACCAGATGAGAATGAAGAGTATCTGGCAAAGTTGCAGGACCTGGTGGAAGAGATGTATGAACAGTACCAGCAGCCTGTTTTCCTGCTGGGACACAGCATGGGGGGCCACTACGTCCTCTACTTCCTCAACCGCCAGCCTCAGGCCTGGAAGGACAAGTACATCAGGGGCTTCATTTCCCTGGGAGCACCATGGGGGGGCGCCGTTAAAGCAGCCAGAGTCATTTCATCAGGTGAGGGCGAAGCGCATCGAACGGAATGCAATGCAGTGCAAGGGAAGGGGCTGCTAACCGGATCTTGCTTTCGCAGGTGAAAATGACGGCATCCCGATGATTTCCAACATCAAGATCCGCGAGGAGCAGAGGATGACCACGACTAACCCCTGGATGCTGCCGCTGGTGGACGTCTGGCCGAAGGACCACGTCTTCATCTCCACGCCAACCTTCAACTACACCACCCAGGACTACCAGCGCTTATTTCAAGACATCAATTTTGAGGATGGCTGGTAAATAACCACAATACAGGGCCAAGTTCACAGTTTATCAAGTCTGTCTTAGAACAGTCAAGTACTTTGTTTTGCTCGCTGTAATCATTCCTATTTGTTCATACTGGCCGTTAGAAGATCCCTTTATATTATACTATACTACTTATATTATTACTAAAAATGTAAGTGATGAGGGAAGTTCTTGTGTGGTTTACCTCCATTGTCCTTTTAGGGAAAAAGAGTCAAAATACTGCACTCATGAAATGTCATGCCATCCATTGGCGTACTCTGTAATCTCACTCATGTCCTGATTAGTTTGTCAGCAGTCACATTTTAAGAAAAAATCATGACATTGTCAGAATTTAGCCTCAGGCTGTCTTTGGCTACCAAATCTCCACAATGGTCACCAGTGCTTGTGTCTCAACAGTGCGCTCTAGGACTAGGACTTTGGATCAACAACCAAAAATTTCACCAGTTCATGAGAATCAACTTGTCAAACTTCAGCCCATAATTTCACACTGTGAAAAGGGTCCTCAAGACAGACCAAGAAGTTATGAAACTATCCTTTAATGTCATTATACAAGCTTAAGTTGAACAAAAAAAGCATTGTTCATCTTTAGCTATGCCCGCCTTCATGTATGTTCATTCCTGAGTCCATTTAACTCAATCACATTTATTATGAAAGAGATCACCCAGTGCAATTTGAATTCCACGGAACATTGTGTATAAAGTAGCAGTGGTAATCTATGATCAGTTTTACCTCTTACAAAACACATAAGAACTTGGTTAGTTATGTAAATGAATGCTGTAGGAGGAAATAAAAATGCATTCTCTCATTTTTATATCTGACCACTATGGTAGCTAATGTGTACAGGACATTAATGTTGAGGTTGTAGTCGATAAATCACCGTTTTAAAGCCTCCATTTGTGGAATTTTTGTGCTTTTTTAAACCATCTTGTCATTGCTTTGCATTTTTTGTTCATAAAAAGTTTCCAAACATCATACTAACTCATCACACTCAAACCCTTGCCCTCTTGTTGGTTTCAGGCACATGTGGGAAGACACCAAAAATCTGACCAGTGATCTCCACCCCCCCGGTGTTGAGACATGGTGTATGTACGGAGTAGGACTGCCGACTGTGGTAACGTACATTTATGATGAGGACTTCCCTAACTCGGACCCGGTGGACTTTGTCTACGCCGACGGGGATGACACGGTGGACAGCTTCAGCATGAGTCTCTGCAAGCGTTGGGTGGGGCAGCAGGAGAAGCCCGTGCACGTAACAGAGTATAGAGGGTTGCCCCACCTGGATATCGTGTTCAACGAAAATGTGCTCAACCAAATCCAGAACATCCTGGAGGGCAAACCAGATACGCCCGAAGAGGTCGATGTCCGATCAAGCGCTTAAAAGCAGATGACAGCTTTTAAGAGTTAAAAAAAAAAAAACTAAAACACCAAAGTGCTGGGTTTTTACAGAGTTGACCTGTGAGTCAAGCAGAAAACTGCAGATTGCTCCAACATGTGAAGCCTGGGGTTCGATTCATGTTTTACAAGCAACCCTTTATAAACTCATGTAAGCGCAATGGTTCCAACCCAATCTGCCCCCCCAAGCCCATAAACATGACCATCTCTGCTGTATAGTCAAGGCTGATGTATGGGTTTGACCTCGAAATGAGTTTCTTCTCATTTCAAGATGAACTTTTTGGAATACTTCAATCTGGTTTGATGCATCTTGCTTATAATTAATGATGATGGTATTTATGGTGTTAATGGTATTCAGAATAATAACAGTAATTAGAAAAATGTGAAAGGAATAATAATATTAATCAATCCTTTTTTTTATTGTTACATTTTTTAGGGTTAGGCATTACATCTTTACCACTGGTTTATTTACTTCTGGTTTTATCATTGTTTTATTATTAGCATTATTCTTAAAACTTGAATGAGAAAACATGAAAAAAAATTGAGTTTTACATTTTATTTTGACTATAATAAATGTTTTAGGAAAATTATGGGGAACTTGTATGCAGACTGCCTATTTCTATTGTATTATATGTGTATCATTTCTATTATGATTTAGAAATATTTTTAGATATTCTGTATAAAATCTTTTGCCCAGTTGTCATAAGAGGATTGTATTTTAATGTAGTATAAAAACTGAAGATATGAAATAATGAGGATCACACTGTCCTGGCAAATTTGTTTGAATGTTCAACATTATAAAGTTTTTAATATCACAAAATCATTTGTCAAACTGTGTAAATTATTACAAGGAGTTTTAGTCATTTTTTTAAGTCATTTTTAATTTCAGGTGAAAATAATATTTGAGTCTTTTTGTATTGTTTTAGTCATAATTAAATTCTTTCTTTTAATTTTGTTTTGTTATAGACAAGATTCACAAGATTATTTTTTATTTAATCATAATACATGATACAGTAATGGATTGTACTAAAGTAATGTGTTATTATTATTCTTTAAAAATTTTATTTTTAAAAATCAAAGAAATTTAGCAACATAAACACAATGTACACAATAACACCACTATACACAATAATGCAAAATTTGCCTTTTTAAAAAGTCCTTTTTAAAAAAAACAACCTTTTAATTGAGTTTTCAGTACAACTTGTTTATTAAATCTTTGTAAATCAGATTGTCACCACAGTTCACATAAGATATACACATAACTCATTAAAAACAGCCAAATAATTAGATGATTAAAAGGAATAATATATAGTTATTTATGTAATATAAAGAAAATATAAAAACATATTTTATAGATATATTAAACATTTAATCCACATAGAATATAAAACTAGTTGATAGCATGTGTTTATATATTTTCAAACCTTTTTTAAGATAGTCAATGTAAGTTAATACGTTTCATGTCGACAAACAGTTCCAGACTTTTCCAGCGGTGAAGCAACGGCTCAGTATTCCCGCATCGATGACTCCTGCCTGCCGGAGGTCCGGCTGCGGATCGATTGCTCTGTGATCTGCTGTGAACCTCGTGACCAGCATCTTTGCTCTCAGGTCCTGGTCGACACACGTTTGGTAAACAGACGAATTCCCGTCGAGCAGGACTCCCACCCCCTTCCTCTCCCTCTCCCCTCCTCAGACCTGCACACAGCGGCTAGAAAACAATGTCGGCGCGGCTGCTATGAGCCGCCAGGAGCCATGGCGGGTTGGCACCGGATAACCGCCCCGTTTTCGCTGCTGCGAGTCGGGTTGTTGTTCTTGCTGTTGTCGATGAGAGGCACCGGGAAACCGCTGGACAAATGCGGCGGCAGCGGGTCCTGTCAGTCCCAAAGACCTCCCGTGGTCCTCAGTAAGTTTAAAAACATATGTATATATTTTACGTTGCGTCTATTTTTTCCCCTCACCTTCGAATCTGTTGACAAATAATTGCGCAACTTCAACGCAGCCTCAGACGAGACTTTCTCTGGCTCCGCAGAGTCCCAGTTTCACCCCTCAAATATGGGGATCGGGCGCCTTATATTTCGCCCCTACGTTTTCCTACACGTTCCTAGCATAAAAACGGCGTTTAATTTAAAATACAAGACTACTATCCGAGGCATGGGGGGATTCGTTTTCGTCAATTTTGCGTATTGTTTTTAAATGCATGCGTGTTTCATCTCTCTTGTGCATCAGTTTCGACCAAACATCCGTCTTCTGTTGTCTGTTAAAACATGTATTTTTGTGGTCGGTAAACGTGGACAAACGTAGCGGCGAAATGTGAAGCGGCCGTTCCCCGTCAATCTACGGATAGAACTGAGACTCTCTGAGGCTGGAGATCAGCCACACTTTCGGACAATTCGACCAATTTATCCGTCTCAGTTTATCTCAGACGTCACGCAAAGATCAAAATAACAATCAGTGTTTTCAAACGAGTCCTCTGTCAGCCTTTAATTCGGCTCACACATTCACACATGTTACGCCTTTGGCCTGTCCGTTCCATTATTCACTTCCAGCAAAAAGTCCCGTTGCAGAGAACAAAATGTTCCAGCGGGTTATATATCAACATTTGTCACAATAACTGCATGTTTGTAGGAGTTATATGTGTACCTTGTTCCCACTTATTGCCATCATTGAATACGTGTACATTTTCCTAAACGAAACGTTTCCGAGGGCATCATCACGCAGCGACTGTATATTCTTAAGAAACGTGGTTAAAAAAGATCTTGGGATTTAACAAGATTTTTAATCACTGAGTGCACATTTTATCCTTTGTGTCCACTCGTGTTTCCTGCTGAGTGAATCAGTGTGTTGTTTACAGTCAGAGCAGCTCCCTCATCATATGACTCCTGCTCTGCAGCCAGTTATTTCCATATCAGGAAGGCCATCCTGCAATATAATGTGTAACACGTGTTTCTTCACATTTGCACCTATGAAATAAAAGGAAATTATGATCCAGTTGTGGACATTATATATTTTAAATTTCTGTGAGTCCTCCTCTTTTCCTCCTGCTGGTGATTGAGAGGGCGTATCATGCATTTGCAGGAATCTAATCTAACGTGTGGCCATGTTAACCACAGCCCCAGTGTGTGTTTCTACACGTGTGATAAGGGTCTATGCAACCACTTGACCCACTACAATCCCCTGAGGTTTGCTTGGGCTTAAACTGCCAGTGTGTCGATGTGTGTTTATACACCTGATGTGGATATAATATCTTTCGGAACATGAGGTAATTCTAAAGTGAACATGTTATCGGTGCATTTATTTAAAGATTGGGGCAAAACCTTGATAAATGCAGCCGGCCATTTATTCTGAAGTAACTATTTTGGAGACCAGTGGTCCACTAAATATTCTATATTTAGCTGCATCTGCACACTTGTCAACCCCATTGTTTACAAATTCACTGTTCCTCATTGTCAGTCATTTGCTGCTGTTTTTTTTAACCTTTCACTTATTCAGGTGGTGGTTGATCATATTCATGCAATTGTACATTTACAACTAGAAGCTGCTTAGTACAACCACAGTCTGATTGGATCAGTAATCAGCTATGTCAGAGCAGTTGGGGTTAAAGGCCTTGATCAAGAGCACCTCAGTGGTCGAAATGAGGGATGATAAGGGAAGTTTGCTTCTCTACTACCTGTTGTAGGGCTCTGTATTCAAAGACTGGACCACAGACCAATTGTTTTTGGTCATTTCTGAAAATAAAGTAAGTTTGTCTTTTTAAAATTAAAAAAAAGAGAGAATTTGCTGTGAACACAATTCGCTGCAGATTGAACACTGTGTAAGATAATGGATCCCCGTTATGCTACAAAAATCAATGTAAGCTTAAAAAGATAAAGTGTCCTGTGATTGATTGTATTGATTACAGTGGGTGCAAACTGCCATTGAACTGACACAATTTGTAGAACACATTAGATAAACATTTCAGGCTTTTGTGAAGACATGGAGGTAACCTAAGGGCATCTTTTTTTCCTCTGTAAATATTTTAGGACTAAAGGGGAGGGATTTAAAGTTTTATTAATTGTTCATAACTCCTCTGTTTTAGCAACATTACATTCAGGAATGCTCCAATATAATTTATATAAAATCATTTTACAAAGCCTGGAAAATTTTTGTCAAATATTAAAATTAGAAGTTTATTTAAACAAATCCAAATAATTTAGATTAAAAATGTTGATCAGTGTAACCTGATTACTTACATTACTCTTTAAAAAGACAAAGTTTCTCTCAAATTGTATATTCACAGATTAGAAATGTATAGAATGTTTTTTTTAATGTCATTATTAGAGTCATTCAGATGCACCTTTGAGTGTTACAGGGTCTAGATTAGTGTTATTACATGTTCCTGTCTAATCATAATGTACAGTAATTTATATGAAATTTAAATAAACTAAAATATACTACATAAAGTGTTGAACGTTTGTTTTTGTTAAGTTTAAAATAAGTATTGATGCGTTGGCCACTGACTCTTTTCTCACATTGCTCTTTGCAGTTCCGGGAGATCTGGGAAACCAGTTGGAGGCCAAGCTGGATAAGCCCAGTGTGGTTCATTACATTTGTTATAAAAAAACTGACTCCTTCTTCACTCTGTGGCTCAACCTGGAGCTGCTGGTGCCCGTTGCCATCGACTGTTGGATAGACAATATAAGGTAATCATATGATTTTTCTCTCCCCTACACCGAGACAACAATAAAGTCCTGAATAATAATAATAACTTATGCCTTTTGAGCACATTAACATGCTGACATTGGCATTTGGCCCAAAGCCTCACAAAGCCGCTGGCATGTCTGGAAACTCTTAATCTTGGTCTGTAGTAAGAAATACCGAGGAGCAACAAGTGGCACCTTTACATGTAGAGAGACTACAGTCCTAGTTTTTGGTTGCATGATAACAAGCTATTTTCATAGTATATAGGCCACCTTACATTTCTGTTAATATGCAACACAATTCTATATAATGGAGTGCGTTCCTATTCTTTCTCTCTGTGACCTAAGGGGTCCTCGGCCTGCGCTAAAATATTACACCTGTGTTGTTTTTGTGAGGAAATGCCTTGTTTGTGAAAACAGACTGCGGTACAAATTCCAGAACTGTGAATTCCTGGAGGAGCCATCTGTAGGATGAGGGAGTAGGATGAGGTCAATGACCTGGTCGACTTTCTGTGAAACTTATCAACATTTACTGAACAAATTGACCTTTGAAACGTATATTTTCAAGCTGTGGACGGAAGCAGAGAGAACGAGATATAGGAATTCTTTACATCTCCATTAGCGATCCACAGACTTGTTGTCAGATATTGGGTGAGCCTGTTTAGTGTACTCTAGTCATTCAGTTGAACAGGTTTTATTCTAAACAAAGAATGGCACGATAGTGTTCATTTTGACAAAATGTAGTTATATTCATAATGTAGTCTTTTTGTTTTTTTAGTTGAAGTTACAATTTAACCAATATTACCTTATTGTTGCAATTTTCATCAACAAAATAAGCACTGCTTTTATCCAGAAGGGTGTAAACCATATTACAAAAGTACATGTACATGTGCTTCAGACCACTCAATGGATCTGTTTTAGTTAAGATCTATCTTGGCTAGGTGAGGATCTGGGAAATGGCAATGTCATTGTGATTTTTAAAAACATCCCACAGACTCACTTCTGCGTCTTTTCTCACTTCTGTGTCTGTGTTGGGGAAGTTGTTGTCACAAAAGAAGAGCAAAATGTTGGAACAAGTTTCGTTTAAACTGGGAAGTGCTGCTTTATAGTAAGATGTATTTGCGTGTGTGGTTCACCACAGAAGCGGAACAAACACTGACCAAATTATCCTTGTGTGTGTGTGTGTGTGTGTGTGTGTGTGTGTGTGTATGTGTGTGTGCTTTTGTGCATTTTTTTGTGTTTTTCCAGGCTGATCTACAATAGGACCACACACTCCACCTCTTCCCCTCCGGGGGTTGATGTCCGTGTCCCTGGGTTCGGAAAGACATATCCAGTGGAGTATCTGGATCCCAGCAAACGCAGTGTTGGTGAGTTAAAAGGCCTAAAACTCGCTAACACACAAAATCAAACTCTTTCACATGTTCTGACAGAGACCGAAACAGGATGCTTTATATTATCTTATCTTGTGTTTTTTCTGTCCTCGAGGCATGTATTTCTTCACCATTGTGCAGGCCATGGTAGAGTGGGGTTACACCAGAGATGATGATGTCAGAGGGGCTCCTTATGATTGGAGAAAAGCCCCCAGTAAGTTGACACATCTATTTATTTTGCATAATGAAAGTATGTGCAAGTAAATGAAAATATAAATTGATAAATGTGTGACTTAATAAATTAATCAATATAAATCTCTCTCTCTCTCTTTATATATATATATATATATATATATATATATATATATATATATATATATATATATATATATATATATATAGATATATATATATAGATATATATAGATATACACACACACACCCATCAGACAATTTAGAGAATTGAGTGGAACCAATTATGACTTTTGGAACCTCATCTTCTGACATTCCTTTCTCCTCTACCAGATGAAAATAAAGAGTTTTTCCTGGCGCTGCAGAAGATGATCGAGGAGATGGCGGAGAAGGCAGGCGGGCCCGTGGTGCTGATCGCCCACAGCATGGGCAACATGTACACCTTGTACTTCCTCAACCAGCAGCCACAGGTCTGGAAAGACAAATACATCAAAGCTTTCATCTCTCTCGGACCACCGTGGGCTGGCGTGGCCAAGACCCTCCGTGTGGTCACTTCTGGTAAGAGAAGGAACCATGAGCGCATGTATCTGATGCTGCATCGAAGAGATGCACTGCGTTCATAGCGTCTCTTGTGTAAATGCTACAGAGTTACAAAATGCTCCTCGTTGGTCCTTCCATGCACATCTTCACACATTTCTCTTCTTATAAGCGGATATATGAAAAAACGATCACCTTTTCTTCTTTGCAAACTGTTTTGTCTTCAAACACAAGAAATACAAAAGCAAAAGCAGTCTGGTTATAATCTCACATGACCAGACAGTGTAATTTATATCCTTGATAAATATAAATTAAGTAATGTGGCCAATATTCATACCAACAATGACTCATACAAAAACAGAAGAGGACAACAGAGAGAACTAACCAGGTAGGGCTGCATCTAACAACTATTTTAATAGTTGATTAATCTTGATTATTGACTCCATAATTGTCAGTCAGTGTTCTGTAAACCTAAAATGTCTTTTTTTTTTGTCCAGAATAACTGTTCACAACACAAAGATCATCAGCTTACTATTTTAATAGAATAAAAAAAACAGAAAACCAGAGAATTTGACAATATCTTCTTTAAAGTTACTCAAATTGGTGATTTGATCATCAGAATAGTTGGCGATTACCACACTTTTTTTTACTGCACAGAAAATGAGTCAATATTATTATTATTAGAGGCTGTTCTTGAACGTCATTGGACAGGGTTACTGTTTGCAAACACAGTCTTCAAATCTGGCCCCAGCTCACACAGGCAGATTAGAGTGAACTTGAAAACCTAAAAGGGGGGGGAGCAAGATCACAACAATACCATGAAAGCATGAAGTTTTTTTTCTTTTCTTCAACAAATACTGCAACAGCAGAACAATCTAAAACCATCCACAACTCAGCATAATTCCCCACAGCATCACTTAATGTCCCGAGCACAACAAAACAATGAGAAAAGTAGAAAACACACCACCTCACAATTATCATAAGTGAGGATTGAGACAGGTTGTCTCGGATGAGTTTATGTTGTTGTTTTTGTGAAATTCTGCGTACGCTGCCTTTAAAAGTGGAAAGCATAAAATTATTTTACAATCTGTCCCCATGTCTAGATGAAACCACAACCCTGCTGTGTATTGACAATTCAACACAACTTGACAAAAAAAGCAACTAAACTTTACTGTCAGTTTAAGTTGCTTAATGCCACATGTATACTATAGTAACATGTTAGCGGTTATTTTAGGCTACACTGTGAGGAGAAGTGAAGCTAGCCGACAGAACATTTACTGGAAAAGGGAACCGCTACAAACACACGCTTTATCACGTTAACATCTTTACTGAGGAGATGCTTCCAGAAGCTGAGTGCAGCTTTAAATGAAACGACGGAACAGCCTGTCTAATAAACCACAATATCATACTCTAAAGTGCTCACATCCACTCCCTCAGCCACTATTAGATTACTTCATCATAACAGACCTCATCAATTATTTATTCATTGAAAGTACAGTTGAGATGCTGTGGGTTGCTGTGGAGCAGCAATTCTCTAAATAATGCCTCCATAATCCTCCATCGTCTCAACAGTCCTCTTGTTCTGCACACAGGGAAACATTGTTTTTTTTTTGTCTCAGCTTGGAGACATGATCTAATACTAATATAGTACTAATAATATATAATTACACTTAAAAATATATTTCTAGCCAGATACCGAGGTATTTATACTCACAGACCTGCTTAATTAAATAAGCACCAAATGGACTCCCTATCACAGGCAATGATTCTGGCTCAAGACAGTGTGAAACATCCAGAGAAACCTGGATAGCCTTAAAGGCAAAGCTGTATTCATTTATGTAATTATTTAGAGTGTAGGACGTAAAACTGGTGTAAAACTGAACCCTGCATGACACCCAAAGGAAATGGGCAGGAACTCAGGAGTGTGCATCCCCAGATTTGTGACCCATTGCCAATCAAATCATTTCGAAACCAGTCACAAGCCACAGACACAACCAATATTGTGCAAGCTTTGTAAATGTCAGGAATGATCAATGGTGTCGAAAGCTTTTCGATAAATCAAGATAGAGAAGTAGAATATCTTTGTTGGCTAAAGCTGTCATAAAGTTGTCCAGTGTGACCACTGTTATTGTGCTGGGGTAACATCTACGCGAGATTCCAGGGATTTAGAATTGGTCTGTAATTTTTGAGGTTTTTTCTAACACTGCCCTTATGTCCTTGGAGAACAAGAGCAAGCCTCCAGGTATGAGGAAATGTGCTAGATGTTGTATGTAATATAGTAGTTGCTTTCTTTAGAAATTTATCCTCATCAATAGAGCTCTTCGCATCAATATTAAGTAAGTCTTCAGGAACAAGATAAGTAGAGCGGGGCTGTAAAAAAAAAAAAAAAAAAAAAAAAAAAAATGAGCAGTTGAACTATTGGAAAAGACACAATTATCCATACAAGAGGGTGTCTGTGTCAGATTGAATAAATTACTAGAATTTGCGGAATGCTTGTTATTAGTTCTGCATACTTCCACAGGGTCTGAGATCAATTATCACAATGAACATGGGCAGGTAAGGTAGAAGTGGAATGAGAAGAATCGCTGCCATCCAGAAATTAACTGGAATTGCCTGGAGGCAGGTTATTACTAGAAATAATATCCAAACTTTGATTTCTCTGTGTAGAACTAAATTAACTCCTAATTTCACAAAAAAGTGCCTATAGCACAAGACCAAGGTCTGTTCCTCACAACCCTATAGGTAACCCTATCGATTGACCTGAGCTTCTCACATGGAGCATGAGTGACATCAATAAACAAACCAAATTGCGTAAAGGACAGTTACATGCCTTCCTGTGTATTTGGAAACCTCCTGTAATGCTGACACTTTCAGGATTGAACAACATCATGCAGCACGTCACACTGTCTTGACTTGTGATGTGTGTTTCTGGTATGACTGGATTGGTGCGCGTTGTTTAAAAGAGGGTGCGTGATCTAATGGATGCTCTGGTTTTCTGAAAGTTCCCTGCTCAGTTTCAGTTCCATGCCAAACATTTCTTTTCTCTGCCATCAGGTGATAATAACCGCATCCCAGTGATCAGCCCACTGAAGATTCGTTCCCAGCAGCGCAGTGCTGTCTCCACATCCTGGCTCCTCCCCTATGCCCACACTTGGCCCAAAGATAAGGTGCCTGTTTAGGTGGCGTCTACAGTTTTATGCCTTGCTCACATTTTCACTAGGGAATATCATTGCATTTGTGATTAAAAAAAAAAAAAAAAAAGACTAACGCCGTGTTTAATATGCAATTAGCCTTCTGAGACAATATTGGCTGGGTTTAAATACATATGACCCACAAAATAATGAACAGATTGCAAACTAGAAAAACACCTTTACCGAGCATATTGCGATTCCCACCCTAAATTTTGGTCCAATACTTGAATACACACACTATTGTGCGATGAAAACTGTCAGTTTTCATCACTGTTGTCTATAATCTATCATCAGCACCTTCATGACTGCACAGTGATAGGTATTTTAAAGTCCTCTTTTCGTATCACTGATCTAGTGTGCAATGAAATCAAGCTTTGCAGGTGCAAGATTTCACCACCAGGTGGCCCCAAACAATGGCCCTGGTTAAAGGTCCCTTTACCGCAATGTTACCAAACAACAACAAAAATCCACTGAACCAGAAACCAAAATCATCTGTTCATGTCCCATTTCCAACATCTGCTGAAAAATTGAATGATGAATATCTGGCCAAATGTTTTGAGGTATTTTGCTTACAGACAGACAAACGCTGGTGAAAACATAACCTCCTGGGGCAGCTATAATTAGCCCATAGATTGTTGCTGTAGAATAACATATAGGCGGACTGAACAGAACTCACCCCTCACTGTATCGACCGAAGTCACTGCTGACAGTCAGCTGGTATTTGCAGGAGTTTACATGCCCTTTTGAAGAACTTTAACGTAAAGAGTCAAGGCTTGTACTCTACAACATCCCAACATCCACAAACATAGCAAGAATGCTCACAAAACCACTGCATCTCTGTGGTAATTTTAAGTGCTGGAAATCAGTTTAATGTCTTCTTGTTTTTCACTTCGGTAACGTTGTGCTGAATTTCACATTTTTTCTCTTTAGAGCATGATAAATGATAATTTCTTCCCTTCATCCGTCTCCAGGTCCTGGTCCAGACACCCACCACCAACTACACCGTGATGGACTACAAGCGCTTCTACTCGGACATTGGCTTTGAGGACGGCTGGCGGATGCGGCAGGACACGGAGCCGCTGGTGGCCAACCTCACAGCCCCCGGGGTGGCTGTCCACTGCTTGTACGGCAGCGGCGTCCCCACGTCGGAGGGCTTCCAGTACTCTAGCAAGTTCCCCGACGTGGAGCCCACGATTCTGACGGGCGACGGCGACGGGACGGTGAACCTGTTGAGTGCCATCCAGTGCAAGCGATGGGTGGGACAGCAGCAGCAGCCGGTGATGCTGAGAGAGCTTCCCGGGAACGAACACGTGACCATGCTGTTGAACTTCACTACGGTGGCTTACATCAAGGCCGTGCTTTTCTCGCCATGACACGGGCAGAAACTACGGGGAAACGGCTTAACGCACACGCTCCGTTCTATTTAAGCTCCACACACACTCGTATGAATAGAGCCATATGTAGACAGACAGGGACTCATCTAGCCTGTGTCTCTGTAATCCCCTGTACATGCCACTCTATTCAAGAAAGTATTGAACTTTTGTAGTGATATTACAAAATAAGTTTTAAATTAATTTTATACAGTAGTTGTAATTATACGATTTATGTCGATTAATGTCAGGTTGTTTACTGTTGAGCAAACCTAAAAACGATCACTTTTATATTGGTCTCAGCTTTTGAAGAAGCCTAGATCGTATCTTCTAAATTTACATAAAGATGATAAAGGATATGTGTAATTAAAAATGAAGAAGCAGGGATAAAATTTATGTGCCACTTACAGAGTTATCAAGATCAAATCTTTTTATTAATGTTGTGAAAGATATTTCTGAACTCTTCTATCTCAATGTTGTTAATGCTAATTCTTATAGCACATATTGTATTTGTATCTTTCGCAGTGCAACAGGTCACTTGTTTCAGTGCTTGATGTATATTTATAGCATCTAATTAGACTTTTACCAAAAACTACTTGCTTAATTTGTTTTTTTAATCAATGCTTGTCTTGATTTCAGTTTACACAGCCAAGCTGTCAATCCCCACAGTGCAGGGACTTTGTTGTTTTTATGACGTGTGCTGAAGAACTTGAACCACATCTGGAACACGGATGTTAAATTTAGTCGGATTTAAAGCTGCTTCACAGACCAAACCTCAGTAAAATTTACATTAAGGTCCACTTACTAGCATCTCGATTAAACTCAACCAAAGATCCATAAAAGTTATATTTTATGCTCTTCTTCAACAAATAATTGTAGTTTTACTTGTCACAACATAAATATAACATCAAACCTCATAATAAAACATGAATATACTTCAGTCCGAAGTTCTTCTATTCACTGATGAAGACCATGGGATGTGGTTGAAAACACTTGTATCTAGCAAATGGACATCGCCATCATTTAATTCTCCTAATCATTGATGTATAATCCCCCTTTAAAAATAATAATCTAATCTATTCAACAATGACAAATGCTGAATTATGCTCAAATTTATCTGGCCATGGTGTATTTCTGCTTTATCTCTATTCAACATTGTTCACTTTCTCCTTGTACATGTTAATATTTCTTTAAGTATTTTTTTTTCTCTGGGTTTGGTTTGAACCAGGTGCTGGATTAATACAGACACAATTTAGGGCACTGTTACTTTGACTGTTTTATAATTTTTTGTTTCCTCTTTACGTTTGTGAAAGACATGAAAATTTCAGACTGCTGCCATACAGAATTTAGAACTTGATTCTGTGCACTTGGGCAAATGCAGCCAGAATCTTTTTGACCTAAGTTGATTGTACTGTTCCATCCAGCCCTAACTGGACCAGACCAAAATGATATGCTCTAAATATCATATCGCTGTGAACTATCATAAATGTGTGTAAAACATGTGTTGCCTTATAAACAGTAAAATATTTTAAATTCAGCCATTCACCTTTTTTCTGTCTATAAACAGACAGCCTGTCCCCTTTTCACCCACACAACTTCCCTTGTGGGTTTTCACATGTCACGTCTTGAAACAGTTGCAGCTCCTCACACATGCGTAATATTTCTCTAAAAATACAAAATGTTGGAAAAACATTAGAACTTTATTTACATATAAAAATAGTGCAGTCATAATAAAGTGAATATTTGGGGTTAATATACTGAAGAGATACTGGAACAAGCATATTTCAGGAACAGTTGTATTGAACCTGATGTGTCTTTGTCACAATTTTCTTTGGACTTGAAACTTGACTGAACAGTATGTGCATGTTTGCTCATGCTGTATAAAAGCTGTGAAGCTTCAGCAGTCAGGATAACTAATAGTTTTAGGACTCCAGTGGGAAGCTGAAGGTCTTGTTCCCGGTCCTGCAGCGCAGCTCCGCACAGTCCAGCCGCAGCACGGAGGATTCGTGGTCATCAACCAGACTCTAAACAGTCAGAAATAATTAGATGTCAACAATGATCATCATTCAAGTGAGAACTGCGGTGTTAACATTAAGTCCAAATGATTTGATTCTACTCTATCATCACATGAGCTGCTGTCATCCTGTTCAGCACTTTTTAAAGAACACTAAGGCTGTATGGTTTGGTTTGTTATATTAGGTGGGACACTTTACTGTTTTTTTTTACCAAAACCCATTAGGGATTTAAACATCTGATTAAGGCCAATTTTCTTTTTTATATGATTACATAAATAGATTTATTTTATAACAATCCCTTTTATTATTTTTCAACAATTATGAGCAAGATAAACTCAGGCCAGGCCATTTTACAGTTGTACAACAACTTTTTAGTGCTCTCTGGTGGGCAAACTAAGTAATGAAGGCAGCATTTCTAAAATATAGCAGATATATCTATGGTGTTTCTACACTTCAACTTCTTGCTACACATCAGCTAACATGAACACTGATCTATAGCCTTAACTGACTGCCAAATTATTGGCCTAACTACCCTGGGTTAAGGGTTGTATTCCAGGTGGGACAGACAGCGTGTGTCAGTACCTGCAGCTCCTGAATACACTCCTTCAGCTGCACCGTGAAGTCCCCAACGCACCAGGCCAGACTCACGTGGAAAGATGGGTCCTAAAAGACAAAGTGGAATTATAAAGGTAAATGCAAGCAGATAAAATCATTAAGAATTGGCAAATTACTGATTCTATTTTTATATTTACTTAATTGTATACATTGGTACTTTATTTAATATTGCCATTAGATCACCAAAATTATTACCATTCTTTCTTCTCTATAAACAAGAAAACAAGAAGCACACAAACTAGTCCAGCTCCGACCTGAGATTCTACAGTTTGTCTGTGTGAGAGAGACAGGGATATATTGAGAAGCAACCTTATAGAAAGTGTCCAGGCGGAACTCTGTCATGGTTCTGTCCACCACTCGCACCAGGTCCAACAACTGAAGATGCCCTGTTAAGACTTCCATCCCTAGAAACGTCCTTCGGGAGACAGAGACATGTACAGGCTGTCAAACCAGGAACCATAAAACAGGCACATTTTGGAGGCAGATAATTTACACTCACACACATTTAAATGAGTTTTTAAATAAATACTTGCCCAGAGCCAGAAAATAATATAAAACAAGTGTGTTTGACAGATAAACCAGGCACCTTTTGGCAACAGTAACAACTTTGGTTTGGCAAAAGCATTTAACAGGTTTTGACTGTACCTTGTCCTCTCTGCATTACGATAGATCTTCAGTCTTCCTGCTGAGCACAGAAACCTGGCAACAAGAGGAACAGGCTGGTTTTAGCGAAAATAAGAACTAGATCATTTGGTGCTTTTACTATTGTAATTACTCCAGTGTAAACATTTTTCTTTTGTTTTATTGTCTGGCATTTGTTATTTTTATTTAGTTTCCTACATTTACACTGTACTTACTAAAAACGGCAGTGTTCAGAGAGATCAAATGAACCTGTGTGAAAGCTCAGTTTACCTTTTGCAGTGTGATAGGCCTGCCCTGAGGCTCTGTGTAAAGGGTTGAATCCAGTGATGTCTCAGCACCACCGTCTGAGACAGGCTGAGATGGAACTCCTCCTGTGGGTTTAAACCCACATCGTGGGCCTGCGCAGCCAACAGCAGCTCCTCCAGCAACTCCCCAAATTCCTCCTCTGCATGGTCTGATGTGAAGAGGAAACAGGGAACAGGGAAAGAGAGAGGGAGAGAGAGAGATAAACTCTGGTTAAATAAATGATAGAGCAATAAACTATACTGTCAGATAAAAGTTGACTTTGTGCAAGTCTTACATGGCAAATAAACATATGTGGCCCAGTTTCCTCTCTCGTGTTTGAAGGAGCGGACACGTCCAGCATGAAGAGAGCTGTCATCAGTCTTTGGATCCACTTCCTCTGGAAACATGGCCAACAAACAACCAGGGAGAGGCAGCCTGCTGCAAACAGTTTCTTGCTTTCAATATTTTTATCATCTAACAGTTGCCCATTTGTCATTTTTGTCATAGATACATGAGGTTTTCAGCATTTATTTATTGTGAAATTGTCATTATTTTCCTTATTAATGAGGGATCTAAAGATGATAGATCATTAGCATGCAAATTATATATTAGAAGCAAATATGACTTCAACATTGTCATAATGTAGAGAAATGTAATAAATAAGTTTCCAACTCGCCATTATTATTTAGCTTTTTAAGGAACTTATGTGGTCCATGAATTATTGTGATAATCTTAAAAATAAGACCTTCATAAACCTTCTTTGATGAGACAACTTTATAAAGTAAAGCAATCGATATGTGAACTTAAATGGGACAATCAGATAAGAGGTATCTCCCTGTTCAAAACTTGTAGAACTAATTTGATCATTGATAACTTAAATTGGCTAAATTTCTTTCTGATTAGTAATAATTCAGAGACAAAAAAAATTGGTAAACAATGCCTATTACTCATTCTATTTACATTACTTTCTTAGATCTTAATTGGCTAAATTCTCTAATGATTTTGTTTTGTTTTAAAACTGATTTTAAAGTGTTGAATGCTCATTTCATGTTCATCACTTTGAGCTGTGTTTCTGTATGGGGTGCTTTACAAAACGTGTGTTATTATTATTAATAGTATTATTATTGTTATTATTATATTTATTATTAATCAAACCTAGAATCAATCGGCCACATACGACGATGCAGGAGAGATACTA
Organism: Eupleurogrammus muticus; assembly: GCA_036785175.1. Taxonomy (NCBI): domain Eukaryota; kingdom Metazoa; phylum Chordata; class Actinopteri; order Scombriformes; family Trichiuridae; genus Eupleurogrammus; species Eupleurogrammus muticus. The sequence goes on along the minus strand of JAYKQN010000010.1, from coordinate 15,726,069 downwards.
GAAAATACTAGAAAGCTCAGACACACACACACACACACACACACACACACACACACACACACACACACACACACACACACACACACACACACACACACACACACACACACACGCACACACACCTCGTTTTAGGAACTTGTTCCATCATTTTGGCCTTCTTCCTCGTCGGGCAGCCATCGCCATCATCATCATCCTCCTCCTTTCTGTGTGACGTCGCTCCGCCGCCAGCTTCACTTTCCTCCTCCGAGCTGCTGCTGTAGCCGACTAACATGTCAGCTCACATGCGGCACAGGAGGCAACCGCGTAAATGTTTAAATTAAGCTGAACGGAGGAGAAGCATTTCTATATAGCCAGAGGTTCAACTAATCTGTCCACGTTTCCGGTGTAAACAACCTGTTGTCACGATCATTTCGGTCCCTCTGAAACAAGGTCCCCGCGATATTACTTCCCCTCCCAGAAGTGTAATGAATGGGGACAACAGTAGAGAGGTGAGGTCGTGTGTGGGGGTTTTATTTGTGTAATGTTGCAACTATGGCTTAAAAAATCCCTAATATTTCCTAAATTGTCGAAAAAAAGCTAGGTGAAAGGGGCCAACTATTTGTTTTATCGCCAAGGTTTTCCCTCATTTGCCTTATCAGGCATTTTCTCTTCAGTAAAACCAGGAATAAATTCAGGTTATTGAAATACTTTTGTACGTTATGTTACATTAAAGCCACACACGCATATACACAAGGTCCCATGTTTGTGTGTGTATTTGTACGTGAGCGTGCATATGTGTGTATGCGTGTACGTATTTGTGTGTGTTTGCGTTAACTCTTAGTTTATTCATGTTCCCGGGCGCGGGCAGGAGCTCGGAAGCTAGCAGGCAGTTAGCTACCAATTTGTGACAAAATGCATATGTTCTCTCCACTCGAACGAAAGCCCTAGGAGGCAAATAAATGCACTCGTGAGGCAGAGGCGCTTATGGGGGATTCGGGGAAACGGCGGGAGAATTTCCCCCTGTTTTAATGACCCGCAAATCCCATTTTTTCGGCCCCGGGATCCAGAGCTCGTCGAACAAGAGAGCCTC